>CM037157.1:34339103-35001603 GCA_020921065.1 Vaccinium darrowii | reverse complement strand
ACCGTGCAATAAGTTGTTGCTAGCAAAGCTCAATAAATATCTAGGATTTTTCCCATTGTAATTTTGTAATTTTTTTCTTTTGAAGTATAAAATGGGCTTAGAGTGTGTTTTTCGTAACGTTTTTTTGTCGTTAAGTTGTAGACTAAAGTAAAATTGTTTCTATTATTATGACTTTTTGAGATTTTGGGACTATTTTTTTTTTTATGAGAAGAGACTTTTGGGAAGTCGAAAAAAGGACGGGTCCTCATTCTAAAGTCACTTAGGACTAGTAATTTTTACTCAAGGTGTTTGGGCGGGTTTATGGACGCCTCAACTAATCTTAAAGATTAATCATCGTTATGCAACACTTGATTTAAGGTTTGCAAAGGCGTCCAAAGACAAGTTGTTCTACAATGAGAGCACACATTCCAAAGCAATTTTTCCACTCTGATTGGGTGGGAACGTGAAATGACATTCTTAGGATCATTCCAAGTAATTTTTCCGATGTTAATGCAATGACCCCCTCTTATTAGCTTACTAACTTAAAGTGCTAAAGCTATTTTGGCTTATGTTAGTCGTTGCTAAAGTTTAGCCACTAGTGGTTGCCTATTTAAAGCCGGGACAAACGAGACTCCGTTTGCTACCCATTATAATTTAATTTATTTTAGCTTATTTGCTTTTAAAAAGTCGATAAATAGTGTTTGGCATCAGATACGATTAATCACTTATTTAAATTTTCTAGCTTATGTGACCAAAACAGTGAAATTATATTAACCCTCAAATTTTGTTTTTTTTGATACGTTATTTTTAAATCACTCAAAACAAAAGTGTTTCTAGATACTAATTATTAAGGTTAAGCAAGACTTCACTTATTTAACAAATATTTTGAATTTTTTTCTTATCTTATAAAAAAGCTGAACCAACCACATCTACAATTTATTTTAGGTTTTTAAGTAAATATTCAAAATAAGCGTAATTTAAAAACATTACTTATAGAAGGTGATAACAAATGGGGTCATAGACTCGTAGTTGGATTACAATTCTATTAGTAATACAAATCAAAAGAAGTAAATAAGGATATGTTTTGGTTTTGTCTTATGTTCTTCTCGTTTGTATTGTGTCTTTTGTTCTATTGTTGTTATTTATATGCGATAGATTATAATAGCCATATTATGAAATGGAATTCTATCTCTTTCATCTGTGAGAGAGAGAGAGAGAGAGAGAGAGAGAGAGAGGGGTGGCCCTTTGGAGAGAAGAATTATTCCATGATCTTGGGTCACCGCCCTCGTGGTACCATAACACTCTCATGCAATATTACACATTATAGCGATAAGAATGTGGGGTGAATAAGTGTTGGTGCACCATGTGGCTGTGTTCCAAGACCATGGAATAATCATTAATTTTTGTTTTAAAAGTTGTCTTATATGATTTTTGATTTTTTTTTTCAACTTCAGTACACATTTTAATACTTTTTTGATTTCTATAGTTGTTACGAATGAAAAATCCAAAAAATTTACGACAAAAAAATTAGAAAAAAAAAATTAGTACAGAAAAAATAGTAACGAATGAAAAACATTGGATAAAAAGTTAGGAGGAGAATGGAGTCATGGACTCATAAATACTACAAAGAAATCAAAGACTACCTTGCCAACGGACAAAGGGGCGCTGCTGTCCCTAGCAAGGGACAGCACCTGCTATCCCCGGCGATTCCGGAGAGTTCCGGTCTCGTGTCGATGATCAGAAACGTTCACGTCGAAGAGCTCGCCGAGTAGAACACGTGTACCAAAAATTAGCTCAATCGGATACTATTTAGTACCTGATCGGTATAGATATAACTCGGCAATAATGGGTTTGAGTGGGTATGATCTAATGTTTTGGATGCATTCTCTTCAAGATAAAAATGTTTCGATTAGGTACTAAATGATATCCGATTGAGCTAATTTTTGGTACACTTGTTCTACTCGGCGAGCTCTTCAACGTGAACGTTTCTGATCATCGACACGAGACCGGAACTCCCCGGAATCGCCGGGGACAGCAGGTGCTGTCCCTAGCAAAGGACAGCAGCGCCCTTGTCTTGCCAACAATAAGGACGCGTTATTTGTGCCAAATATGGATAGACAGAGAAATGTGCACCCATCTTCTTTCCGACTTCTGGTTCCCGTTGGCTTGACCAAACTGAGACAACACGAAATATGAATAGACTTAACCCTAGCAAAAATTCACACCATGAAAGAGCAAATTGCGTCAAATTTAAGTCGAATTAGGCACCGTTCCATTACTAGGTCTCCTTCGATTCCGCAGACTAAAGTATACAGGATTAATAGTCCTTGACTATTTTTCCCAAGACTAAATCGTAATTGGAGAGAACTCACTTGGTTCGATCTCCGACAAAAATCAATCCTCAATGGCTCGTGGAGAGAGAAAGAGAGCGAGTGACCCCTTCCCGGTTTTTTAGTCTAGTAATCCCACCCCCGGCCGGATAATATGTTACCCCACGCAGGGATAATTTTTATCCTGGTATTATTAATCCCAAATGTCTTTCCGGAAACTAAACAAGGGAAAAGGTGGTATTAGATGCGCCTGATACCTGAATCAAATGAGGCCTAAGTGGAATATTTATTTTTTTGGCATCTCACGCTTTACAACACATGTCATTCTCCTTTACATACATCAACTAAAAAAATCCAAAAAATAAAAAAGACAGCTTAATTAGTGGAACAGTCCCTTAATTAAATCCAACTATCTCCTTCCTACTTCTAGTTTTTGTTTCCTTTTGCTTGGTAATTAGGATTACAGTTCTCAGGGCTAAAATTCGACCACTATAAAATCTCACAAAATATGAGATATATTATACATATCTTGATCACCCTTTGAGGGTATGACAAAGTTCACTTTTTTTTTTTTTTGCTGAATGTACTATTAATCCACTCATCATTAGATGAATGAGGGGTTTTTTTAAAATGAAATTAAGCACATTCACATTCCTAGTGTCCCCAAGTAATTGACTCTTGTTAGTACAATTGGGCATAGAAATAAAACAACCCTAGTACTATAGGTATATATGTACCGATGGGGTACAGACGGCTTACGGTGTGATCCGAATCGTTCAAAATTTTTAAAAAACAATAGAAATATTAGGGTAGTTGGGAGGTGTGTAAGAATCCGAGCCCCACATGCACCCTTTGGTCCGCAAGTAATTCCGAACTAGCGATGGAGGGACGATTAATGCATTTAAAAGATGATGGCGATAAGTTAGAACTCTCATTTAGTTCAACAAGTTTACGCGTATGGGGAAGATGAGATGAGCTTTCATTTTTACCGAAAAAGGAAGAAGACTCTTCATAAAATCAGATTGTGCACTTGTGCCAATATTAGGGTTTTCACACCCTGTATTAGTCTTGGCTTTGAAATATTTAGGACACATTATTGGAATACTACTTTTCCTTTCTCGGAATGGGTCTGTAGTGAGTATTTCTCACTATAGGTGTGTAGTGAGTTTAGGAACCATTGATCTTCACAATCGATGGTTCAGATTCGCTATGAATTCTTATTAGTCAAAATATAAAAATATATTTGAACCGTTGATTGTCGCAATGGATGGCTCAGATGCTCACTACACCCTGTAATGAGTACTCTCACTACAGGCCCCCCGGCGGTTCCCTTCTTGTTGGCATCTACTCATTCAATTTGCTAATGTTGGTAATCCCTTTTTTTTTTTTTTTTTACGAGTTCATTCTCTCAACAATTGATTTATATTAGTACTATATTTTTGTGCAGAATAACAAATTTCTTGGACCAAATAATGCGACCGTGATCTTTTTTTGAAATTTGGATTTCATTTTGAACGGAGGTTTAATTTTGTAATTATTGAATGGTTAGGAGAAAATAGCGAAACACGGAGTAGATTGTTAGGCTTTGTGGTTTACCTAAGTACAAAATACAAACCTGTGAAAAAAAACAATAACCCTAAGTTATTTATAAACAAAAAAAACAACTGAAAATTGCTTAAAACTCTCGAACTAAACAATAGTTATCTTTTCCAACTTTTTTGTTGATTTGATGAAAAAGATATTCTTGGCTTTAACCAAATAGAAAACCAAAACTAATCGTATCATAATATTAACATTCTACAACTATAATTAAAAAAAAAAAAAACTGTTTTCTATAGGCCTTTTTTTTGGTTATCTAACACTACTCAAAGCACATCGCGGAGCTTAAATTTCTACAAACAAGGCTTTAATTTCAAATAATTAAAGTAAAAAGGATGACGTAATTTCTGCAAGTGTGACCGAAAATCGATTTCCATACGACTCCGTGACGGTTCACTGGAATTTATGAATCAGTAGAATTTCAAGATAAATGCACATTGGAACCATCATCACCAAGTTTCCATGCATACACCAATGAGAAAGAAAGCAAGAAATTTACTGTATGCAGTAATGCACATTATAACAAACAATGAGGCTTATTTGGGGGTGCCAACACCATTTCTTTCAAATCCAACCTCAGAAAACAAATATACTTACAATTTGGTTAAAAACCCAGCATTACCTTAGGATTGGAAGCATAATTTTAGACTAAAAAGCCATTCCTCACAAGGACAACGATCAAGAATTCAATAAACAGAAGTTTCCCAGCTCTTATAAAATCATTAAAAAGGAAAATTGAAATTGAAATTTTCTTTTTTTGTTTTTTTAAAAAAACATCGATTCCACAGTTTGGATACCATCAAAGTTGCACGAAATGACGAAAACAAGTTGGTTAGGAATAATTTATAGAAAAAGAGAGACACTCACATGTTATACCTTAAGATTTCAGTGTTTTATTCACATGAAAACATAATATGCACTTCACATCATTCCTTTGCTAGTCAAATGGACCCCAAGGTTAGGCGATGTGAACATTATGAGCAGTTTCAGTTTTTTCGTCGTTTTCAGCAAGAAAGCGCTTCTCTTCTTCTTCCAGTCTTTGCAACCACTTAAATCCTAGATCACATCCTGATCTCGCAGCAATTTCAAATTGTTCTCTAGCCATCTCCACCGGATTGTGAACAACGCTTGCCGCACTCCTTTTTGTCTTTCGGGTGGAAGAACTTCTCTTTGCACTGAGCTTAGTGAGACATTCTGGAACCTGAGCACCTGAGTAAAAATGTAGCAACAAAAACTAAGGGGAATGCACCGATGCATGAAGAGGAAAGCACGTTACACAATCGGGTAGGTCATGCTCTAGTTCATCCCCCAAAATCGGAGTTGGCAACAACAACATTGGATCGTCGAATCTAATGAACGAGGAATGTAGCCAACCAACAAGTCATATTATCTCACAGCATTCCAAATAAATGCTAAAATGTGGGATCCCTAATTGCTTTGTTTTAGCTTATGCAAACTGATTACACCAAAAATTTATACCATGCTTTCTTTTTCCCTTTTTTTCTTTTCCTTATAAAGACTGGAAGTCCATCATTTGTAACCTACATAGCCTCCCTCATGGAATCGTATTACTAGCAGAAACTAGCAGTAAATTACCTTGTTCATATCATCTATAATCTGGACTTTTAACCATTCCTTCTAATCATCGCTTAGCACCAAGACATGTTTCAAAAGAAGTCATTTTAAGGTAGGAAGAATTAACCTTGTAGAAGAAGAGACCCATATGCTATAGCTGCACCAGCATGTCCCTGAAAAAAGAATCCATGCCAAATGGGATGTTGGTTTTATATGTTACTATGGACTTAGACAAAAAGATAAAGTTGAGCTTTAGTAACGACCAACGACCAATGCAATAAGTGATACTGGCACAGTAACTACATTGCAGGTTCATTAAAAGTAATTGTCTTAGATATTGGTAGTTTTTAAAAAGATTTCCAGTAGGGAATTGTGGACTCATTTGTCACTGAACAAACTAATGTCCAATACAAGGGGAAAGATTATATGTACATACCCATCCTAACTCAGCTATGAAGCACCGACACCTCTAGGGGTAACCGTGTCCCTGTGTCCATGTCCATGTCCGTGCATCATAGCTACTCAGTAATGGTCAGCATTGAGCTGAAGGTGTCCACAGCCAAACTTTCTCTATCAAGGAGTTTTTGAAGTAGAAAATTTGAAAGGCCATTCAACCAGGAAAATTAACTCTCAGGTGATAAATGCCAGTTGAATAAACAAGGAAAAAACAAAGAAACAGTTTTTTAACCTTCTCCGATGCTCTGTGAAAACACCATAATGCTGATGCAATATCCTTCTTTACACAGTCACCCGTCAAATACACAGCACCTAAAAGGTAAAGAGCACCTGGATGCAACTAGAACACAGAAATCTCTGATGAGATTCAGGGAAATATCGGGAAAGCATTCTCAGTTTAAGTGAGCGCTTAGGAACATACCTGATCAACAGCCTTCTCCAAATAATAAAAAGCTTGCTGATCCGATTGAACATATTCATTCTATCAAAACATCAAGGGAAGAGTCGAACCATAGTTATAATTAGTACTCCACAAGCCATATATTTCACTTTCAGATAGGAACTGATACAATTGAATACCAAGAAGTCAATCCTGTAACAGAAAGTATCAAAAATAAATAATGCCGCTCAAGACAAAAGCACGCTATTGAATATCTAGGGTCTGAAAGCCCAAGGGGTGATCAAAAGAGTTTATTGTGTTTCTAAATCCAGAACATTTGACGTGAATTAGTTGAAAAGTCATGTGCAACAAGCCTACCTCAACTCGCAGCCTGCAACCCAGTTCATATTGTGCTTCTGGATCACCCATATCTGCAGCTTCCACTAACAAAGCAGCACCTCTATTGTGAAACAGAAGGCAAAGAGTATCATGTGCATGTGGATGAACTCTAACAGGTTATAGAGATATAACAAAGGTGTACCGCAAATGATAGAATGGAATAATTCTAGTTTGATCATCCAGTTCTGCACTTGCTTCTGTTTTTATTTGCAGGGATCGAGCAAAAACTGTCATACAAAAGCCAAAGTTTCCTTACATAGCTTTGCATGCCCCTGGGACATGGTATTTGAGATGCAACCTAGACAACCAATATCTAGCATGAGTGTTTGAGTTATCAGCCTCCAAAGCCAATTCAAAGTTCTCCTTTGCCGCCTGTTACAATAGCAGCACAAGAATTACAAATTTTCTCCTGGTTAAAAATTCTGCAACGGAGTAAACTCGAAACCAAGCAGAGATATAAAACTGAACAAATTATTGAAGAAGAGTCTGACAGCTGCAGCGATTGATAACAGTAAATTCAAACTAACACAAAACCGAAGAGAAACCCCACCTAAAAATTGCTTCACACATCTGGTTTACGATATATACTTCGAGAATTAAGTTGGCATTAATCGCACTGATAAAATCCTTCTTAACTTATGAAGCTAAATCCCTCCTTAATCTTCCTAAATCCCTAACCTAGTGATCTAGAGATAATTACATCTAGTTGTTTTACAATGATGAGCTACCACAAAGAAGATTTTATCATGCCCCAATTTTTATTTGCATGTATCATGTTTTGCTACAAAATAAAATCAACTTTGTCTCCTTCTTAAATGGGTAGAGACTTTTCTCCAACAGCAACCATCTTACAATAAGGAACTATGGAGAACCTGTGACATTTATAAACAGTAATATGCAAAACCTTCTCATCATTTGCATTTGTGTCAGGGTTCTGAATACGGTACTGGCTTGGGTACCGGTTTTCATGCGTACATTTCGGTAACGGTCAAATACCGGGTACCATTTCGGATTTAGCGCTATACCATTACACACAATTATAAATATATATTTTCTATAAAAAAAGCAGAGCGCTGTTGCTCTCCAGACTCTCCACTGATGAAGAACATGTCGGCATCAGGTCTCTCCCTCTCCCTCTCTTGATCAGCTCTCTCTCTCTCTCTCTCTCTCTCTCTCTCTCTCTCTCTCTCTCTCTCTCTCTCTCTCTCTCTCTCTCTCTCAATATGCAGTGCAAAATACCGGCCAAAACCGACCTTACCGTCTTCTCGTCTGAGATCAGCCGGAATCACCGGTACTCTCTGGTAAGCACTGGTATTGGAGGGCAAAGTTACCGTTTTCTCACAAAGCCCGTATGTACCAGCCGGTACCGTATGGGATTCAAAACATTGATTTGTGTGCGTGCATGTGCAGAAATTAACCCCTCCCAAGTGTCAAACAACTTAATGCAAATCGTTGAACACGAGTCTTAGGCCAATCAAGTACTAACTGAAATACATCCAACACAAATGCATAGTTGAAATTATTTACAATAAGAAAATGGATAGCATTCTTCCTCCATATCAATTTTACCCTTAGGAGAGGGATGAGGCGTTTATCCTTAAGTTCTGCATAATCAATGACTCTATCAACTTCCTTCAAAGCACTCCAACCTTTGGCGATGAGCTCCATTGCCTTCTTATTTCTACTATGCATTTCCCTCTTCTGTAGAACAGAACAATCCAACAGGAACCAGAAAAACAATAAATCAAAATGAAAGGGAGAAAAGGTGCAAACAACACAATTGAATGACTGACCCATGAATTGAATGGCAGGCGATGATGACCAGTCTGTTTCAGAGTACACTTCAGAAGGAATGACCTCAACATTATATTTCGTTTGCAGAACCAAGTACAATAATCATGCCTAAAACAGGAGAAATTATAATCAGATAACCATCACGGCTGACTGCTGAGTAGCAGCTTGTATTAACCTGGTTCTGTTGTTAGCTCAGCTTAATTACTCAGACGAATAATATCTTGAGATGAGGTATATGGAGTACCACAGTAGATTTATGGAAACGGGTAACCAAGACGTAATCAGCCTTTTTTTCCCACATTTGAAAAATATGTTTCTGAGTTCCAAACCACAAACCCAAGTCACGTGGGAGCAAATGCAACCAGACAGTTTCATGAGCATTCCCCCTCTAACCAAAACTTACACTTCTAGTCAGAATAGAACAAGTACCAGAAGAATGTTTAATCTTGTTTAGTCACCAATATTTCGGTCACATCAATACATTGCCAAATATCTTAGTCAAAACTTTCACTCTTTCTTTTCTTGCTATAACCATCAAAACCGGTTCAATTGCCTCATAATAATTGCAAAGTGATCTCAATAACTTTAACGTGCGCACCATACAACAACTCCCCAAATCAGATTCAGCTGACTATCTCCCCGGGAATATGGGTTGTGCACGTGAGGTTACTCACGCATTAACATAAAACCTCTCTAATGAACATTTCCAAAATCATATGTCATGAACTACAAAATACAAGCAAAAGACACTCGTAACAACTAACAAAAAACCAATTAGAGCACGGTGAGAACTCCCCACATCAAGTACAGCTGACTATGTTCCCCAGACTACGGGCTGTGCACGCGTGCTTATTCACATGTTAACATAAAACATCTCTCAGAAAAATTTCCACAAACATCTGGCGTGCAATAGAAAAAAACATGCCAAGAGATCAAGACAACAAGAACCCAATTCGACTCACCTTTGCTAAATCCCACGGGTTTGCATTTGGAGTTTGAAGACAACAACTGAAAGCAAGATATCAAATCGTCAAACTATTAATGAAAAGATTAGAAGTTCACTGTGTATAAGCTTGTACTCCCCCTGTCCGAATTTGTTAGTCCATAAACATACTTTTTCAAGTCTTAAAATGTTTGTCTATTTTCAAAAGTTAAAGGGTAAAGCATGCAAATTTTACTTCTTTTTCCATTTTCTAAAACTTAAAATAACAACTCAAAAACTAATTTTTTTTGAACCCTTCTATATGCACCGACGGTGGTGCACCGACCGGAGTCGGGACCCACTTGTGGGTCCTAAACGGAAAATCCGAACCGTTAGATCATCTTAAAATCGTTTTCCGAGGGGCCCTCCGCAAGAATCGAGACAATCGGACGGCCCCAAGTGCTTGATCCAAAATCACCCCATTTCATCCATCGGTGCATCTTGGTCGGTCCCCTTATGTTTTTTGTTCCATCTTAAATAACGTGTTTACATTTTTGAAATTTTTTTGCACCGTATTAAATTTCTCAGTGAGATCTATCAAACAAGATCCATATTGATAATTTTTTTTTGTAACTACATTATTTTTTAGTTTGAAAATTGCACGTAATTTCGTGGTCAAATTAGAATGGAGGGAGTATTAAATGGAGTGATTGGGGTAAAATAGGAAATTAACAAACTCAAAAGTTAATGAAAAAAAGTTGGAATCCCCAAAACGGACCAACAAATCCGGACAGAGAGAGTACTAAAATTGGACATTACCCTGGACATGTAAACTACAAGAAGACGAAAGTTCATTCCTTGCCATTACCTTGCTCTTCCTTCCTCTCTCTCTCTCCCCCTCCCTCCCCGATTAACTTGTTCTGGTCTTCTCTTGTTCAGCCACCGAAGATGGCTGATTAACAGATTTGCGATTTTTTTTTTATAACTTTATTAATTAAAATGCGTGTTTTTAAACTTTATTTTCGAAGTACGTGAAAACGTTTTTGGCAAACACGTTTTCTAGAAAACGTGGTTCCGTTGCATGCTCACACAGTGGTTTAGACGGATTAACCCAAAAAATTAAGATAATCCTAATTCAGCTTGAAAACGTGATTCGTAATCACCCAAAAAATTAAGGTAATCCGAATTCAGCTTGAAAACGTGGTTCGTAATCACCCTTTATGTATATTATAAACGGAAAAAAAAAATTACTAGCAAAAGTTCCATTACAACTTGTGCTTGTCTTTGCGCGTGACTGGACCATGGAAAACCAGAATTCGGGGAATTGCGTTTGCTAATTGTGCTTTTGACCTCATCCACAATTTGCAAAGAAGGAACGAATTTTAAAAGGGTGGTCTGTGCTTTGGTGATTTGGAACCAATTGTTACTTGTTCCATTATGTCTCTTTCCCATTTCTATTTGTGAATTTAGACGGACAGACCTGCAGATTGGGCCAAATCGCGAGAGAGATAACGAGGAAGGTGAGAGAGGACACAGAGCAGCCGCCGGAGTAGGGATCGGCGGCGGAGATGGTCGGAGGGCCGGACTAGTTGAGACGATCGGTGCCCGGAGTTTGCTCGCAGAGGAGGAGGAAGAAGTACAATGAAAAGGGAAAAAAGAGTCGACGGTTTAAACGTGAAGTGAAGTGCATAAACATGTTTTCAAAATACATCTTCAGAAAGCGTGTTTAGAAACACGCTTTCATTGTTGTTTTGATTATTCTATTTTTCACTTTAAAAAGCATGAGTACAAACCATGTTTTCAGAAAGCGTATTTGGTAAACACGTTTTTAAGTCGAATTAAGATTAATTTAATTGTTTGGGTTAATCCCAATGTTCTAAAAGAAAGTCCAGAAGGCCGAGTACTTGCCGCCTAGGCTCTAGAAGGCCCCTCGTCGACTAACCCAATTAGACCGACTATCCTGACTAGGCGCCGAGTATTCGGCTCTAGAAGCTAGAAGGTGCTCGGCCGCCCTAGAAGCGCCTAGTGAGTTTTAAAACCTTGGTTAATCCGTCTTAACCCACTGGAAAGTGTGAAACGGAACCACGTTTTCTACAAAACGTGTTTGCCAAAAACATTTTCACACACTTTAGAATAAAGCTCAAAAACACGCGTTTTAATTAATAAAGTTATAAAAAAATCGCAAATCAGTTAATGAGCCACTGAAGATGTATTCGATTTTCACGGTTGGTCAGGTTCTCGATTTTTTCCTCTCTTTTTTCTGTGATTAATAGAATTACGGAAATGTCCTTGAAGAAGGTATTCACTGGAGGAAAGAAAAGGTTAGGGGTTTGAACGGTTCAGTTCGAATATTTGTAGGCATAGTTTTCGAGTCAACAAAATCATTTGGAAAATTCTAAAGCCAGCCCCAAAATCATTTAAAAAAATTTAAAGTCAGCCCATTAGGGCTGATATATTATAGTTTAAGAAAGTGTATTGAAATATGTAAAATGTGTATTGAAATTTGTAAAAAATGTATAAAAAAATGTGAAAGTGTAGCGAAATATATGAAAAAGTATGCAGGTAAAAGTTTCAATAAACAATAGAAAAATATAGATGAGAAATAACCTGTGCACTTTTGTTTATAGCTTAAAGACAAAAAAAAAAAAAAAGGGAGAAACACACTCTTGATTTAAATTTAGGAGGATCCTTTTTTTTTTTTTTTAGGGTAAAAAAAAAAAAAAACTGTTAAACCGAATCAACAGAAAAAAAAAACTAGTGAAAAGCTTTGGTTTAGTCAGGTTTGATTTGGTTTGGTTTGATTTTGTAAACATGTTGCTTAGGTCTGGTTTTTAAGTTTTGGATAAAATAAAAAATGGGTTCAGTTTCGAATTCATACAAGCAAAACTGGTAAAAAAATCTAGATCGAACCCAATTTCCTTTACATCTAGTTAAACCCGCAACTAAACTCATCAAATATTTAAAACCCATACCGTCCATGTCTTAACCCCTAACGCTAATCCTAAATAGAGATGGCAACGAGTAGGGTATGAATCGGGGGTCCCTATTCTACTCCCAATCCGCAATTGGGAAGTTCTTCCCCATCCCCCACATCCATACCCAAAAGGGATAGTGGACAATCCACCATACCCGCCTCCCATTGGGAATCGGGTATATTGGGGTAAATCCATATTCAAACTCATTAAACAAAAAAAAACAAAAAAAGAGAGAGAGAATAAGATCTAATTTATGTGTTCTATATAGGCCCGTCAACGGATCGGATTTGATCCGGATCCGATCCCGATCCGATCCGAAAAATCCGGATCCGAATCCGGTATTTCAGATCCGATAATCCGATAATCCGGAACCGAAAATTCTAATAAAATCCGGATCGGATTCGGATCGGATCCAAACTTATCGGATCCGGATCGGATCCGGATCAAATCCGACTCGTAAGCAAGCAAGCTAGCTAGAAAAGACAAAAAATTAAATTACCGGATCGGATTCGGATTTTCGGATCGGATATCCGGAATTCGGATCCGGATCCGGATTAACGTTTTCGGATTTGTGAATATCGGATCCGGATTCGGATCCAAGCTTATCGGATCCGGATCGGATTCGGATCCTCTCGGATCCGGATCGGATCCGACCCATTGACAGGCCTAGTTCTATACTAACAAAAATAACCATTTAAAACAAAATTGAATAAAAAATTGCAAAGAAATAATAGTCTAAGTCTACCAAGATTATATACAATTTTAAAAACTATCATCATTAAACTTGTTTTAACACTTAACCATATATAGTTTTAATTCGGAACAATATACATAAATTATACCAATATGCATACTTACACACACACACATATACTACTACATGCCCGCATATATACACGCATTCATAAAAATATGTATACAATTTGAAACGGGCGCGGGTACGGGTATTCAGAGACGGGTATCACAAAATTATACCCGCTTCATTTTCAATTGGGGATTCTTTAAGTTCTACCATAACCCCTCCTAATGGATGAAAAAAAGAATAATATCCGCCTCCAAATAGCCGGGGGTGGGGCGGGTATCCATCGGGTTTGGGGAAATTGCCATATCAAAAACCCTATTCGACCACTCCTCGCTCTTCATCTTTGGATTTTCTATTGCACAAATGTGTACGCGAGGGAGTGTTTTGATGACTGTGTTTGGTTAAATAGTTTAGTTTTGTTTTGATGATGTCATCAGATGTAATGAGTGGAGAGAGATAGAGAGAGAAATAAGGGAAATGATGATGTCATCAAAATTAAAACTAAACAGGGATACGAACAAAGCCGATGTAATTTGGGTTAGTATTATTTTTTCCAAATCGGTAGATACCGAGAGTAGCGGCGGAACCGGCCCTACAACAAGTATTCCGGTTTCAGTTTCAAATTACTCAAAGCAAAACTAGACCGAACCGGACCAATTTTGCCCTGTATCATTGCTTAATCTCGTCCTCTTTCAGTAAGGGACACATTTGGCATTCCTGTAAGCCTCTTGCACATAATCGTCAACAGGGATGATCAGCAGAGAAACTCCCGGCACCTTTGGGGAATCACCCGAACGAGCTTCGAAATACTATCAGCGTTTGAATTCCTAGAGAGAGAAAGCGAGGGGAGAGAGAGAGAGAGAGAGAGAGAGAGAGAGAGAGAGAGAGAGAGAATGGGAGCAGCAACGAAGATCTGGAACGCCATGGAAGTAGCGGAGGAGGAAGAGGCTCGAGAGAAGAGCGGCAGCAGCTCAGAAATCATTTACGCGTCTTCTCTCACCGTCGACCACTCTCTCCCTCTTCCCCAAATGACTCCTCGCATCATGTTCGTTTTCACCTCTCTCTCTCTCTCTCTCTCTCCACATACACATCTCTACCCTATATGCAGTTGTATGTATGTACACATGCGTGATCTCAGTTGCAAAAGTTAAAACTTGATCTGTGAATCATTATGCGAGGCTTTGTGGGGTTCTACTACCTCCGTCCCACATGAAAATTCTTGCAATTTTCGTATAAAGAATAAAGTGTTTTTATGCAATTTTCGGAATTTTTATGCATAATTGGCGAAATTTTGCATCTACATAGAGGAATTAATTGAGACCTTTAATTGAATTTAAAGCTGCCTCATTATAGCCTCAAGGTCATAGGTTTGATTCTCTCTGCTTGCGTGGTAAATGTGCGTACATCAAGCGTTCCCCATACATATGCGGACGTTTTGTGCATTGGGTACACCCTTAATGTGATGTAGATAAAGTCAGAAAATTATGCACTAACTGTTTTTACTCCCAAACCAAAACTATGCAGTTTTTGTAGTTGATAAGAAAAGTATAGGATTTTTTCGTAGCTAGGGGATGGAGGGAGTAAATTTTTTTTTATAATATAACATTGTTTAGTTGCGGATAGATTATAGTAATAGAAATGAAGCAAAAACGGTTAACCGTTTAAGGGGGTCTCGCATTCAATAGTGCTTTGTTATTTTCTAAATAGGAACATTGGGATTTTCCTTTTAGTCTTAGACGAAATTGAACTCAGTTCAACACTTCAAACTACCTTATACTATTAGTATTTGTTGAGTTTTTCTTTGCCGATATTTGTAGATCATGGGAGGCTATTTTTGGACTTAAATATTTTGTTTTTCTGAATTGTCCTCTCTGTTTCCCTCTGGTTTTTGCTTCGAAAGCAAGTAGAAAGATGCTATAAACCATTGTTTTTACCATTGTCGCTGGCTTGTACCATGGCCAACTTGAATAGTCATGATTGGTATTTGTATGGATGTTATTATTATGGAAATAATGAAAGAGAGTAATATGTTGTCAACTAATCCTATTATATAAATCGATGAGAATAAAATCTTGACATAGAAAGTTCCCAAGAGAGTATGCGGTCCCTATTTGATGTTTTTTTTTCTTGACATTTTAGCTTCCTTTTGTCTCTCTCTGTCGGTTGGTCCTAGTCCCCTCAGTAATATTGTAGTTAAATTTCAATAAACAGAGAGCTCTGTAAGGATCTGTTCAAGCACTGGTCGGAATTGGATGATGCACACTTCTCCGTCAAGACTGTTTCTGGCGGCATAACCAATCTTTGTGCGTTTCTTCTTCATTGTATATCTAACCTGTTAGAAATACTGTTTTTCTTGTATTTTTAGTGAACCATTGTCTGCTTCAAGAATAGCATAAGGATAAGTTTTTATGCATCCTTGCAGTGCTGAAGGTCTCAGTAAGGGAAGAAACTGGAAACATTGTAAATTTGACCGTTAGATTGTACGGCCCCAACACCGAATATGTCATCAATCGGGAACGGGAATTGCAGGTGATTTCCTAAACATTCTTGTTGTTAGAAAATTTTGCTTTAGCTGAAAAATTCCTCCATTGATTACCAAAAGTTTTCTCAATTTTCAAAAAAGAAGATTAAATACAATTTTTTTCAATTTCCATCACCTGCCCCCATACCCTTCTGTACCCAAATTTTGTTAACTGTTTCATAATTTAATTTAAGGAGGTCCAATGCTTGAAGTCAACCGTGCAATAGTGCACAACTACTACTATTGCAAAGGAAAAATAAGTCATATGCAGAAAAGAGGCTGCCAAGTAATAATTTGGAAGATTTGTGCCCAACAGGGCTGGAAAATTTGCTTAGATGCTGAGAGTCTTATAAGCTTCTGTTGGAGGGTCACTCCCTTTTTTACGGGAATTTATCTTATCTGATAATATCATACAAAGAATTAAATATTGATGTCAATGCACTAGTTTCTGGGGTCTGATTTATTTTCCATTAAGTTGAAACCTTCCGAATGTCATTTTCAAACAGATGGTTTCTTACCTCTTGTATTTTACCCAACCCTTCCTCCCTAAAAGCCATAAATAAGGGTAGGCTAGTAAACTTGATAATTGCTCGCTCCACTACGTGATTGTGTGCCTCATGTTATTTAGGCCATTCGGTACCTCTCAGCTGCAGGATTCGGTGCCAAGTTGCTTGCAGTTTTTGGAAATGGCATGGTGCAATCATTTATAGATGCTCGTACGTTAACTCCATTAGGTGAGTTTTTGTGAAGATCATATATTTTTATGACTGAGGTTCATGATAGAATTTTGTCCATGAGTCCAATATTATTACTATATAGTAATGCATTCACTTTCTTGACCATTTGATGCAAAACGATCATGTGTCACACTAAGAAACGGATTGAGCATCCTCAAATTCCCTCAAAATCGGAAAGCAGCATTATAAATCAAAAGTAAAGAAATTTCACCATACCCTGAATTTTTTTTTGGGAGAAACTGGAAAATACTATTAGCAACCCAAATGGTATTTGTAATTCCAAGCAAAAAGTATATTTCTTAAAATTATGTATAGTTCGTATCTAGTGCGAAGGATATACTGGAAACCATGTTAAGTTCAATCTTCGTGTATACCTATTTACCCCAGTCACGTAGCAGCTGTCCATGTATCACCATATAACACTTAAAAGCTTTATTACGGGATGATGGACTAGTGTCATCACAACTGGCAAAGGTAGATGGCTTGAAGGAATACGGTGTGACTCAACATGTTTTTCTATGGAAATGACATACACTACTGTGTTTAGTTGTCAGTTTTGAGAAAAAACTGACGTTGACATTGAGTTGACTGATGTTACTTTATTGGCAGACATGCGAAAAAACTGAGTTTTGGTGTCAAGTGACATTGAGTTGACTGATGTTACTTTATTGGCAGACATGAGAAGGCCAAAGCTGGCTGCTGAAATTGCAAAGCAGCTTAGCATATTCCATCAGGTGGAAATACCTGGCTCAAAAGAACCTCAGCTGTGGAATGACATTTTCAAGTTCTTTCAGAAAGGTCAGTTCCAGAATAATGACCAAGTTCCTCTACTTAGTCTTTGGTAGCATGCATTTGGTGCTTGACTAATCAAAACTTAGGCTATACATGTGGCAGTTAAGTAATTTTTTCTTCGTAAACACACTAATGCATTTCATGTCAATTCTCTCATGTCAAAGTCAATTCCTATTCTTGAGATGCAGCATCAGCTCTTATGTTTGATGATGGTGAGAAGCAGAGGAAGTTTGAGACAATCTCATTTGAAGAAGTTCATACTGAAGTTATTGAGCTCAAGGTAGTCCCTCTCTTTTAACTTACTTATTAGTCGGTGCAATATTATTGTTTTTCTTTCTTCTTTTGAGGATAGGAAATGGGGAATATTACTAGCTTTCCCAATTCAGGGGAAGTGTTTGAGTTGGAGTGTCTTTTATATACTTTTCTAGTTAAATTGGGGACACTTTCTTCAACTTTCTGCTTCCCCCTTTTACCTGTTAGAAGGATTTTGTTTGCTCTCTGACTTAGGTAGTGCTCATATATTCTGCAAGATATTTCTATTCTGAAGTGGCATTTCCATCATCAACATTTACTTGTCTCATTAACTCTTGCATGTTGAGGCAACATGGAAAAGTACGGTGGATGAAGACTATTATCTTGTTTTTATTTGGAAAACTTAATGAGTTCTTTTCAGTTTAGGACTATCGTCCTCTGATTTCATGTTGAGTGCTTTTCAAGTGAGGAGCTATAGATTGACCTATGGGGAAATACATTTTGTATATGGACAGGAATTGACTGGCCACCTTGATGCTCCCGTGGTGTTTGCTCACAACGACTTACTTTCTGGGAATTTGATGCTCAATGATGAGGAGGGTATGTATGATCATAGGTTAGATATGCTAGTTATCTTGGGGACAGGCTAATAAACTGCAATATACTCAGTAAACATTTTTTTTTTCATTAAAGTTAAATATTTGTCTCTGATGTGATAAACTTGTCACGGATCATAAACTGAGATATTACTGCCGGAGATAGTATCAGTACTCATTGTGAAGAATAGCCAAAGAATTGTCACTTCCTATCATTTCCTGGTGGATTTGCTACTGTCACCTCTTCCATTTTCAGTAACCCCTACCTTTGTGCATTGATATCCAGAGAAACTCTACCTTATTGATTTCGAGTATGGGTCATACAATTACAGAGGGTTTGACATTGGAAATCACTTCAACGAGTATGCTGGCTATGATTGTGATTACAGCTTGTACGTGGTCTTCCTTTCTCCTCCCGCCCTTTCGTCTGGAGTGTGATTAAAAAATGTGTAAATGTGTTATTGATTCTTAAACTTGGTGTTCCTGTAGATATCCGACTAAAGATGAGCAGTATCATTTCTTGAGGCACTACTTAGAACCCGAAAATCCAGATGAGGTACACGAGGTTTTCAAACTTGTCCAACTGCCTCTGATTCTGCATTGATTGTGCATCTTTCATGGGTTTTGTCTAATTACTGGAAGTAGCTTTTACCTGAGTGCAAGATTTCTTCCACTCTGTTTGACTTGCCGTCGACTAATCAATGCTTAAAATTCTCGTTTACATATATCTCTCTCTTTAGATGTTAACAATAACAACAAATAATTCTCGTTTGTTTTATTGTTTGAGTTTCCATTGGCTGTTACAAGTTTGTCGACCAGAGTAAACTTTTATGCTGTATTTGGTAGAGAGGAAAAGAAGGAATGGGGAGGAAAAGTAAAAAGCTTGATGGAGAAGGAAGAAAGTGAGCTATTTCCTTCTGTTTGGTCACATGATTAAAATGGAGAAAAAGTGAGGAGATAACTTGATTTTTTGAACGTTAAGTCTCTTAGCATCAGATGTCGTGCCAGATTTCATTATCTTTTTACCTGAGGCGCTTTTTTTCGTACACTTGTACCTGAAATGAATATCTGAACTTTCCCTGGAAAATTTCTTGTATGCAAGGGAGATTGTTTTAAGAGGAAAAGCTTTCATTTCTAAATTCTTTCCTTTCCTCTATTACCTAGTCAGGAGAAAATTTCCTTTCAGAAAAATTCCCTAGTGATGTATTCAAATTTTGTAATTTGTAGTTGATAATGACGGCGGTGTCCACGTATTCTATTGATTTTTCCAAACTGGCTCCCTTCAGTGAAAAAGTCAAAGATCCAACATGTTCCTTAACATACGTTAAGTTTACTGGCTCAGCAAGTTGTCAATGCTGGTCTGGTTTTGAAGTTTTCTTTGGTGCTCATTCTGGTTGTGGAGACATTACATGCCAGTAGGCAGCCATTAGGCTCATTACATGAACTTTGTCATGGTAAGTCCTCTTTACTGCTCTACCAGAGTACACACTAGACAAATGCATGTGACTTATTTGGGTTTGACTCGACCCCAACACCTTGTCACCATGACTATCGTTCATTGCTCACAGATCGTCAAAACTTTCCAAGATCTTTCATCACTCACTAAGATTTACATTCCCCGAATCTATATAGCACGGACACGGAATTTCTAAAAAAGAGTCTTGGACGTGGTAGGAGGCATGTCAAAATAAATAAAATAAATAAATGATATTTATTATATTCCAATGGAAAGTATAGTCAATATATATAAACATGCATCATATATAGATCATATTACACTTTTAACCCAATTTTTTTGAAGTAATACACATTTACCCCCAAAATTAAAAAACTAAATATTTAACCCCTGCCGTGTCCCCAGATGTGTTCCTCGCGTGTCCCCTAAAAAAATTACGGAGTAATTAGATTTATTAGACATGCCATGTTGCGTGTCTCATCATACATATGTGCTAGTGTCCCCCGCGCGTCCCATGTCTGACATGGGGACACTCCAACCTTTAGGAGTGTCAGTGCTACATAGCCTCGAACAATATAGCTTTCATTTTGTTATGTATGTTGCAAACAGGGAAATTGCTGGAAAACAAGGTGGTAATTTATGTTGGCTATTGCTTAAGGTTGATGTTCAAACCCTATTGCATTTGTGACTGTATAATTCTTTGACTATCTAATCTGCATCGGGCTTTAACACCTTAATTCAATATAAAGCCTGCATATTGCCATGACATGCACGTTTGTAAACAAAAGAGCCATTTGAACGGTAATTTAATATGTGGTTCTTTAAAGCAGGTATCTGATGAAGATCTAGAAGCTCTCTATATCGAGACAAACACTTACATGTTAGCTTCACACTTATATTGGGCTCTATGGGCTCTAATCCAGGTACTTTATGTTCTTCAAGATTTGTATTCCGACCCCATAAGCACAATGAAAAAAGGTTTAATCCAAAATTATTGTGCTCACTGTTCACAGGCAAAGATGTCTCCAATCGATTTCGATTATCTCAGTTACTTCTTTTTGCGATATGATGAATACAAGAAACAGAAGGGGAACTGCTTCTCGCTTGCAAAATCTTATCTCTCCAGGTCTGGAGCTGGGTGACATACGGCCTTCTTTGAGTCCACTTGCATAATAGTCTTTTAGAGCACAAAATCGAAAAAATAATTGCGACTCTTGGTAGAGATATTGCATTCTGTTGTAGTTTCGGTTGTATTTGGTTAAAAATAAATTTGTAACTTTGCCTCTCTTGTTGGATGACGTTCTGTTCCATTGTGGGAGGAAGATTGAATAACTAATAGAGATTTAGGGAAACGGAAATTAGGTTTGTTGCGAGTCAGAAATTTTGCATTTGGTCAATTGTAATTTTTTTTTTTCCTTTGTTGCTTAATTTAAACTATTATGTTATTATTCTCATTTCGCCACATAATGCGATGATGGTCCCATGGCGAGCTGTATATCTCTTTCTTGCTTCGAATATTAAATAACATGTGTATTTGTTTTAGCCTTGACATTAGACATGTCATTTTACGATAGTCATATCCATCAGACTGTCAGAAATATGCTCCTGACACGCCAACTAATAAGTCGTTTCATGGCAGTTTTGTCTATCACCTTATTGTGAAAGACTAGATTGACCCCTTTGGCCATAAGTATCTCCATCTTCTGTTGAGTAGAATTCAACAATGGGTTTTTGAGTCAGTGATTGAAAATGCTAATGCTGAATTATTATGCACCTAAATACTGTTCTTTTTTTTTTTTGAGCAGCAACATATATTCCACTAAATCAACTTTTGACTAAGGCATGCACTGTTTCAACCATCCGTCTCGACACCTTAATTACACAAACATAAGAAAAACAGTAAGAAATATCCGGAATATCATACAAAATAGATTGAACTAATAAAGCACTACCAACATTAATAAGACCCTTAACGACGAGTAGACAATCAGTGGCAATTTCTACATAATTCCAATTCCTCATCTAAAGTTTTGAGCACCGCCAATGCCTCCGCCATAAAAGTCGAGCTTGCAGAAGACAAAAGACAAATAAGTTTCGAGACAATTATACGATTTAGCAGTACCGGCTTTGGGGCAAAGACCAGAAAGCCTGAGCTCTTGGCCCCCCCAAAAGTCCAAAATTAGGGTCCCCAAATATATTACGCCTTTATGTGTATACATATAGTCCAACTAGTTTTTGTATATGGACTAGGTATGAAATAAGCCCAATACAAGATTTGAGGCCCCCAAAACAAGATGACATAATTGGAATATCATGTAACTTAAGGCCTAGTTTTAGACTTTTAGTCTTTGATTAAAATACTAGATGTGGGAATATGGAAAGCAAGAAGAGGAAGAACCGAAGAAAACAAATCTAATATTCTCCACGCTTGACGCTAGAGAAGCCGAGTAAAGAGCAAGAGGCATCGCAACCAAACCTCGCATTCCAACTAAGTTGGCACCTGAGGAAAGGACAATCATATGCCGCTCAAAACCCGGAAAGGAAAGATTAGCATTTAGCCAACCAAACCGAGAAAGAAGCAAAATACAAAGTCAGATACTCCAAAACGACACTGATGTAGGGGAAGAATGGTGAGCCGACTGACTTACAGCCTCCTAAGTCCTAACACTTCAGTAACCAAGAGCACAAAACCATTCACAAGGTAGCCGCTGTATGATCCATCTATAACACACAGTTTCCATCAGTTATGTCCCATTTCCATTTTAGTGTATCCATTCCATGGTTGCTAAGCATTTGTTTGAGTACTTGAAGCTGGCCCTTATAATTCTGCTGGATAGAGATTGAGAAAGTCTTGGGAATGCTTTCTCCAAAGTTTGATCCCCCAACCATAGATCTTTCCAAAAAAGTGTATTGGAACCTGTTCTCATATTGATTCTAAAACCTGAATTGATTAACTCTGTGAATTCTGGCCCATCATGGCCCAGAGAGCAAATATCATTCCAAATTCTTGAGATTCTGGGCTAGTGAGGTAACCCCTTAGATGGTAGCTAGTCAGAATTTTGGTAACCCACAAAGCTTACTTTTCTTTGCCAAATACCTATTGTCCTATTTTTTGTAACCCTGCTCCACCCCACCAAGTGCAGCTTCTTTTTCTCACTAGAGTCACCCCAGAGGAATTGTCTTTGCATTTTCTCCAGATTGTTACCCACAGAAATGGGAATTTTAAATAAGGACATGTAATATTGAGGTAAGTGGCCAAGGGTGGATTTGATAAGGGAGACCCTAGCCCCCAATGACATGTGTTTCCTTTTCTACAGGGCTAGTCTTTGACCAAATTTCTCAATCACTGGCTGCCATGTTGCTGCTTTCCTTGGATTTGCTCCCCAAGGGGTCCAGATAATTAAAAAGTAGCTTAATTACCTTGCATTCAAGCACTTTTGCATAAGACTCCAATATAGTATCAGAGACACTAACACCACATAACTGACTTTTGGAAAAATTGATTTTCAGCCGAGACATAAGTTGATATCCATGTAAAATGCTCTTTATCGCCTTAATCTCTTCCATGCTATTCTTACAGAATAAAATGGTATCATCTGCAAATTGTAGGTGGGTAATGGTAGGGCTGCTATCCCCCATTTTTTTCCCAATTGCCCTTCGTTGTATGGGTCTTACTAACCTCCAACCAATAGGTGAAGGATAATATGCATATAATGACAAACTGTTCTGATATAAATGCACATTTTACCGATATCATTTCACGGAAGCCTCGGCATTGGCGACGACATGAAATTTGCAGGGCGACACCCTTCTTGTCAGCTTTCTATCGATGCTTCGCTAATTTGGCTAAGTCTTGGACCTTCACGATCAGCAAAACCATTTCCTTTTTCTTACAGTTATCGGTATTCCCAAGCAGTCTTCCCCTATAATTATTTTCTCTCTCGGCAAAAGTCAATATTGTTGATTGTTGTAAGTGAGCTCATATCGTGCTTGTCACTCGACTATCACTTTGTAATTTTCCCCTTTAGTCAGAGAAAGAAAATATGTTAGTAAATAGTTTGCAACCGGACACACACACACATATATAGATTGCGCCCTTTAGGCTTAGTTTTTTTTTTTCTTCTGTTTTTTCTTTGCATATGCAGAACTAGAATAGTGGTGCCGAGTGCCAACCTATGGTGGTATGTAATAGTTTTGATGCTTTTCTTATCCCTTTTCATTCCACCTCGATCATGTATCTTTTATTGAGTTTTTTGTAATAGAATATTTTCTTCGCCTAGCCGATATATATATATATATATATATATATATATATATATATATATATATATATATATATATATAGGGGCCGGTTCCCCTCACACTTAAAAAATCACATAAAAAAACACAACACTCTTATATATATATATATATATATATATATATATATATATATATATATATATAATCCAGGGTGGGTGTTGTGCGGCAAAACTACATCGTTTAATTTTGCTTATTTTTTCATTCACCTCCAAAGCTTCCAAGTGCTCTGTTTGGAGAGTTAATTTTGGGATTCAATTTTAGGGGATTTAGGCTATTTGGGTTAGGGTATAGTGAGTTTTGGCACTTCGAGTTTAGGCACTTTGGATTTAGGGTTTAGGCACTTCGTAGTGATTTTCCCTTCCTCCAAACAAGGACCTTGGAGCTTCAGAGAGTGTGCACAAAAATCAAACAAAACAACATAGTTTTTCCACACAACACTATCCACACAACACCAGCTCCGGATCCATTTCTCGGAAAAAAGATAATGTAAGAATAGCTTCTGGCCACTTTTGTTGTAGAAATCAGGAGAGAGAGATAGGTTATAGCACTGGTATTTCTATAAAGAAGAAGCCAACGTTTAATTTATAAGCAAATAACTGATACGTTGGTTTGTTAAGGAAGTTCTGATTATGTGGAGTAAACATAGGAACAACCAACGTTATGTAGGAACAGTTATAAGAAAATTAGGAAAGTGGTTTGTTTGTTGGAGATTAAATAGGAGACCAAGTCAAGGTAAAAAAGTAACTCCAACTATTTCTATGTAACATAATATTAAAATTAAACAACAGCAATTTCTTCTAATTTCCATACCTCCAGAGAGCTAAGTTTGCTAATAAATTGCCTATGGCAGCCTCTTCTCCTTCCCAAAGTTCATCCCTGAACAAAATCGAGGAAGATGAGAACGATGAAAGAATAAAAATTGTGGAGAGAAGCTACCAAAGATATGAAGAGATAATCTCAACCCTTCCAAAGGTAAAAGCTAGTTGGATGGCTAAGGATCTGTGCCTGTACGAGGGCTTCTGGTACCAACCCAAGCTCGGCTTCGAAGGTGTAATGTTTGCTCAGGAACACTTCCAAGCTCGTCCCACCGATGTTTTGTTGGCCTCAACGCCTAAATCTGGCACGACATGGCTCAAAGCCTTAATTTTTGCCATCATGAAAAGAACTTGCTACACCAATTCTACTCATCCTCTTCTCTTCACTAACCCCCACGACTGTGTTCCTTTCTTGGAGTTAAAGCTTTTTGAGAAACCCCCAGTTGCAGATGTTGATAATTTTCCCTCTCCTCGTCTCTTCGCAACCCACATTCCTTACACGTCGTTGCCTGAGTCTATATTGTCTTCTGGTTGTAAAATAGTCTATGTTTGTCGGGATCCTAAGGACGTGTTAATATCGCTGTGGTATTTTATGGCCAAGGTGAGATCAAAGGAGCTTCCACCCCTTTCTTTGGAAGAGGCATTTGAGATGTTCTCTAAAGGAATCTCAGGATTTGGACCATTTTGGGATCATGTCCAAGGGTATTGGAAGGCTAGCCAGGACCGTCCCCAAAGAGTTTTCTTCGTAACTTATGAGGAAATGAAGAGGGACACGGTGGTGAAGGTGAAAAGATTGGCTGAGTTTTTGGGGCAACCTTTTTCGAAGGAGGAGGAGAGCGAGGGGGTTGTAGAGGAAATTATAGAACTTTGCAGTTTTGATGGATTGAGGAACTTGGAGGTGAATAAAAATGGTTCACGCCGTCCAAATTTCAAGAATGATGCGTTCTTTAGAAAAGGCAAAGTCGGAGATTGGAGGAGCCATCTAACAACTCAAATGGTCGAGAGCCTAGATCAGATTACCAAGGAAAAGTTACATGGCATATTTTGAGTAAGATTACCAATATTATTACTTATATTATTTGTATTACTATTATTGAGTTTATGATATGACGCTATGGCTAATGATATCTCTCCAATGTTTCATGACCTTATAATAAGCGAGAATCTGTTGTTCTTGCGGTTATTATTAGTATTATTTCTGTTACTAGTTCTGGTCATGTGCAATGCGCATGGCTGTTGTCTAGGAAGTCCATTAAAATGATAGTAGTATTGTTGGATACTATAATTTGAATCTATTCCATTTTAAATTTCTACTAGCTCAATGGTTTATATGTTCTCTAATTTTGCTTTCTTTATCATCCCTAATTTTCTAAAATCGAGAGCTCATTTACTGGATTCATATATTACATCTGTTCTAATATCCCTTTTCTTTACTATGCTTGCCATCTTTCAAATAAAAAAGGCACTTAAATATTAGTCCTCCAATGCACCTTAACTTATGTCATTATACAGTCCATCCTGTTCATCACTAAAATCAAATGGGCGTTGGGCTATTAATTTCTGGAGAAAAAAAGAAGAAGAGAAAGTATGATCTGTAACATTAACAAGGAGTACTAATAATTTGTGAGAGAGAACCATATTGTCTGTCAACCAGTATCTCCTAAAGTAGTGCCAGTTTAGCCATCAACATATTTTCTCACATGTCTAGCTACCATCAAAATTGGCACTTCAGAATGGTACGTAACATTGGAGGTGTTAACCAATTCAAAATAAGATTAGGGTGTCTAATTGAAAATATGAGTAATTGTACTACAGTTTAGAAGATATTTTAGATGTTTTTTTCCTTTAATTCCAGCGGGCAGTCGAGTGAGAGCATAAAAATAGTCAAGGGCTTACCACCAAGCTCACATGTAGTGGCGAATCTAGGAATTCGACATAGGAGGGCACCGACTCTTAATAAATTTAAACATGGTTTTTGAAGCATAATATGATATGCTACCCTAATATTTTTCACAAAATACAAAAATTTTGCACTAATCACAATATAACATTTTGATTTCTAGAAATAAAATCCTATCTAGGAGACCCTTGTCGCAGTGTATGGCGAGTAAATTTGACTAACAAAATTGAATAGTTGAAAGCTTATTCTTTCTTTTATCTTCTAGAAATGGAACTAGTCTATTCGTATTGAAAAAAAAAATTTCAAAAATTATACTTTTATGTGAACATTGAGGAGAGAGGATAGTACCATCGATCGCAACAGGAGGAAATTTAAATTTGTATTGTTTGAATAATTTAGTATATTTGGGAGTCTTAATTAAAGAATTTAGGATATTGAAACCTTGTATATTCTTTGTGGGGGTTAAATGAAAGAGACTTTCAATACAGGGGAATAAGCGTAGGTAGAGGAAACCCATGGGTCATGTGTTCCCTCCTGTCCTTAATTGGAGGTTCGAGTCCCACTACCAACAAAGAACCCTTGGACCAATTTGCCCATTAGCAAATTACATTTTTTATGTTTAAAATTAGGTAGCCCATAAGTATCTATACACGAAAAAATAATGTAGCGTTTTTAAATTTTTGTGTGGCGTTACGCAAACTTGGTGTGGTATTGTTAATTTTCGTGTGACAATAGTAAATTTCAGAGCAACTATAGGAAGGACAGTGATATAATACTAAATCGATGAAGATATGGATACTGAAGAAATAGTACCTCAATTGTAGATAGTGGTCCGCGGGGCCCACTTGTGTGTCCCTACGAATAATTCGAATGTTTAATAATTTTAGAATAATTTTTTAGTGTCCATGCAAAAAATCAGAAAAATTGAACATGCATAACTGAGTGATCCAATATTTGACTTTCTCAATCAGAATTCAGGATCCTAACTTCTTTTAAGCAAGTGGTTCACGCGGTGGAGCTCTTGGATACCCCACACTGTATCTTGGGATCAAGTCTCGTTCCCCCCTCTCCCCATGTAATAGATAAGGAATGACGAATGACCAAAAAAAAAAAAAAAGTTCTTCATAAAAAGGTGAAATATTGGATCACCCACTTACACATATTCAATTGAGTTGGTTTTTTTGCATGAACACTTGAAAAATTACTTTTAAATTATTGAACAGTTCGAACTATTTGTGCGGAACTCAAAAGTTAGTCCCTTAAATCTCTATGTACATTTTCGATACCATAACCTTCGGTAAGCAGCACTGTCCACGTCCATTACTAAATACTGTATCGAGTACTTGTAATATTCATGATGAATAGGGATGGCAATGGGGCGGATCGGTTCGGGTTTTGGCCGATCCGCACCCAAACCCAAAGGGTTTCGGTTCGGTTCGGGTTCGGTTCGGAAAAGGGAGAGGATGAACCATAACCTAACCATTCGGGGTTCGGGTAATTTCGGGTATTTTCGGGTAACCGATTTTGTGAAGGAAAAAATAGCTACCCATTTGGGTAACCGAATTGTACCCATCCCGCCCCGCCCCAAACCGTACTAAAACATGAGTAAATTGAGTTTAGGATATTTTATCATCTCAAAAAAATTGAAAAAATATGAAAAAAATAACAAAATGAGGCTACAAATATCAGTCAAGAGACTCAAGACTATAATACTATAAAATATCAGTTAAGAGAGTCTCAAAATGTACAGAATGTGAAACCAAAACCTAACCTGTGAATATCTTACATATATATACGAGAGGTAAAGTGTAATTTTAAAATATACCTAAGGGGTTTATGTAATATGTATATATAAAATAAGGGTATATATATAGCCAGGGGTACATACACAATTACTATAAATTTTAGGGGTAAATATATAATTTCATATTTCGGTTCGTTTCAGGTCACGGTTCGGTTCGGATCACGGTTCGGTTATGACCTCAAACCATACCCGAACCATACCCATTCGGTTCTGCCATATCCCATACCATACCCATACCCACGGGGAATATTTCGGTTATGGTTCGGGTAAAAATAGCGGTTTCGGTTCGGGTACCCATCGGTTCGGTCGCGATTGCCATCCCTAATGATGAACGGTATAGATACGGCTCAATTTCTATGAAGAGATCTTTTAGATGTGACAGAAGTAAATGTACCAATGAAGCAAGCAATTATGGTATTCAAAATATGGTCACGAGATATGGTCACCACATCATTACTCTTTTCTTACTCTTATAGAAAACAAATTACAAATATTTAAAGGACTCTAAGCACAACATCACATCGAATCGCGAACATCCAAACCAAGTTAGAATTCAGCATTTCGTTATAAAAAATCACCTAGGACCCGAAGGGTAAATAACAATAACAATTGGTTGGCGAGTTACCAGCCAAAAGGTGCCTTAGATTAATGTTTAACCAAATGGTACTCACCGAATGGCTGCCTCCTAATGCCGAATGGTTGCCTTCGAATGATCACTGAAGGTTTCCTCTTACTAATTCAAAGGGGTGCCTTTCAAGGGGATGTAATTCTTTTTTGGCATATGAATGCATCGGTTCACAAGGGAGATGTGTTTCTTCTGTGCCGAAAAGGTATTTGAAGGCCTACAAATAGGTTTAGGTGTAAACCATGTGGTATCCAATTTTCCTCAAACAAACTTTGTCTATGTCACTCTTGACCAAATAATTTTGAGCGCTTATTCTGTGTTTTGTTGCCTTGCAAGAAACAAAACACAGGCAACAAAACATAGTGGTTCTTGATTTTCTTATTTTCACATAGCGGATATTCTGTTTGTTTTCGTTTGTGCAAACGCAGACAGAAAGAACTTTGAGTTCGGTTTCGTTGTATCTTGAAAGTGGATTTGCTGTAACCCGGCCGGTGCACACCATTTGGTGGGGGCAAATACTGTCTTTAGGAAAGCGTTGTTTCAATACGCCTCGAATTGTTTTTGCGAAGCAGATTGGAGTAGCAGTGACGTCGCCATTATCACCAAATTTTCTGGACCGGATTTTACAAACAAAAATATGGTCGCGAGAGACGGTCCCCACATCATTACTCTTTTCGTACTCTTACCAGCTTTTTGGGGCAATCTTCCCCTGCAGTTACTATTCTCTATATGAGAATAAGTTATTTCCGCCGGCAGTGGAAACAAATGTTTCATCCAAATCAATTACAGCGGTCCGTGTGATTGTGTACACAATCACACGGACCGCTGTAATTGATTTGGATGAAACATTTGTTTCCGCCGACGGTGAAAATAATGTTTTCTCTATATACAAGGAATTTGTAACGCCCCGAAAATTGGGTACGTTAAAAAAATAAATTGCAAAATTATTTAAATAAAATACCAACTTCACTAAAAAAAAAAGTCCAAAGAATACTTAATAAATTTTTTTTTGTGAAAATTAAAAGTAAACTAACTTATTACAACTGAAATAAATTGAATTCGAACACTGTCTGAAAAACTTAAACATTTATTTAAAAAAATCCAACGGAAGTAAAATGACAGAGCCATCTAGATAATTCTACTGATAAAGCCATGGGTCCGCCACTTGAGTCCCATCTAGCTGCTCCATCGCCTCGTAATCAGCATGCGGCTCCTCATCTCCTTCTGTACCTGGCGTTGGGGACGCCAGGGCCACGAAAAGTAGCACCGTGAGTGGTAAAATTACACTCAGTAGGGCGCCCTAAGCCACCCCTTTACTAAAGTTACTCATGCAACAATTACACACATAACCGAAATTTTATTTCATATGAAATACTTAATTTTTCACATCATTCCTCAACACAAGAATTCACAAAATTCTATTGATCTTGTTTCAACTTTGAACATATACTTTTCTGTCACAAGCTTCCATCCACAGTACACCTCAGGTGCTCGATCACACAGCAAAGCCACCTCGGGGTACACTGCGCACAAGCTTCCATCCACAGTACACCTCAGGTGCTCGATCACACAGCAAAGCCACCTCGGGGTATACTGCACACAACCCACGATTGATCACCCATTGATCAATCTCTATCCGGCATCGATTCCCACCCACAGTATACTTCCGGCGCCCGATCACACAGCAAAGCTACCTAAAAGTATAAACTGCGCATGGCTCAAGACCCATACCGGACACGTCCTAACCCCAATAGTGCGATTAAATCCAATCATTCTTAAGCTTTAACATTTCGATCAATAAGTACTTAACAATTGGGTTCATGCATCACGTGGGTCATTAATCACATAAGTCCAACATAACGACAAAAATAAAATAATCACAAAAAGAGAAATTTAACATAACATGTAAAACAGAAACATTATCAATCTGCTAAAAATATCAAACTAACTCCATAAATCACGAGATTTTACAAAAACATTAATCTTTACCTTACAAACAGATTCCGTGTTTTACCCGGGTTCTAAATCCTTCATTAAAGAGGTTGAAGTTGGATTTTAAAAATAATCTGCAATCTGTCTCGTATTACACTACAGCAGAAACTTTGGAAAATCATATAAAATTCTACGTAACTCAGATCGAGACGAGTTCTATATCAAAGTTGCTTAACTTTTCAAGATCTACAACTCTTCAGTTTTGAGTTTTTCCCGAATCGACTCAGAAAAGACCCAAAATTGACGAACAGAATACAGTACACGAAAATCCGAATTTTGAAGGTCAAACTTTCACTACCCATTTGATAACGATCTAGTTTTCGGTGTACAAATTTTCTACACTTATCCGCATACACACTAACCATAGAAACAATAAACTAAAGTAATGGTTAGGTTTAGAATTCCCTACCTTTCCTCCGACAAATTTAGCACGCGCAAACGAAACGGTAAGATTGAAGAATCACAACTCCGGAGAAAAATCTGTAAAAATGATAATTAAATATCCGCGTGGGTAAAAGAAAAATATACTCCGCGAGAGAAAAGAGAAACTTATCAATGGTGTAGGAGATAAAATTTGATGGGGTGAATTTATGAGAGAAAAATAGAAGAATCAAAGAAAGAAAAGGAAGAAGAAAAAATAAAATAAAATGGTTACCTGGGGTTGAGAGATTTACGTGGGAATGAGGGAGTAAATTAGGAATTCTAATTAGTAGATATAAGAAGGTTAGTGATAATGATGGTGGAAGAGTTTAAGGGGAAATGGGAGAGTAGAATGAGATAAGGATAGGGTAGTTAGGTTAGGATAATTAGGATGGGTTTTTAAAAAATATAAATATATATTTTTACACACTAATATATATGCACGTAAATACATATCCCTCAACAAGATAATTATCTCATTGTTAGGATAATTAACCCTATAACTATTTATATTTATATTTATAAATATAAATATATTAAAAAAAAAAACGATCCGTTTTAGAATTAGATAGAGAAATTAAGCAGTATGTAGTGAATGTTTGCAACAGGGCAGATATCAATTGCAGAATACCATACCGCAGTAAAATTAAATAGACGAATTAAAACAAATGACATTCAAGATCCCTTTGACCCAAGGTTTTAAAAATTGGACACTGTTACGTAGCAGATTTTGGACCTCCTAATAGGCTAATACTGTCACACCACGATATACCGGTGAGATTAAAAATTGCATGTGTATCAACCGGTTCCCATTATGCATAGTTCATTTCCAATTCCAGGATCGGTTCACGGCCGGTACAGTTTTTTTTTTTTGTGAAAAATAATTTCTTAAAAATTCACGACCGCATGCTACAACAAATTCTCATTATGTATCATTCCCATACTACCAATACTGTGCTCGATGACCATTACTGTTACGTGCATGTATCGAATCCGGCTTTTAAAACCTTGCTTCGACAACAAAAAAAAGGCAATAACAAGATATTTCTTGGAGAAAATATGCTGTAAGAATATTCAAGTTCTGCCCAAAGAAAATACATTAAATTGATGAATATCAAGATGGGCCCATCTGAAGACGAGAGATGAAGTTTTGTCGAATTCCTTGTTCATCAACTACCCAGAATCCACCAACAACTGTGATTTTTCGTCAGTTAAATGCTCTGATACCAGTGTTACAAATAGATGAAGTCTCACACAATGTAAATTAGGAAAGCAAGGAACTGATCTATATTTTATTGATGATCCAAACAGCCTATATATAGGCTAATAACAAACGGATGAAAGCTGAAAAATATATAGGAACTACCAAAGCATGAAATAGGATCATGCACACACTACTCAGTCAGTCCTAGAAACAGGGCCGGCCCTGTAGGTAGGTTGGGTAGGCCCGGGCCTGGGGCCCACCAAAATTAGCCCATTTTTAGGGCTCCAATTAGGTATATATATGTTCATAACAAGTAATAAATATATAATGTTGTGCTACAAGAAATAGAAAAGCATTTGACATAATGGAAAGGTTTGTATGTTTCCTAGTAAATGCTAGGGTTCAATTCCCATGAGCCCTTCTTTTTCCTTTCTACCTTCTCTTCCATTTTCTCTTTTCTTACCATAGTGAGTTTCTACCTTCTCTTTCTTTTTGTCCCCCTTTCCATTACATCCTTATCATTTGTTGACTTTTTTAAAAAAAATTGCCGGTGTAGTAATTAGGGAAAAAATAAATAAAACACTTCGTGCGTATTCATAAAATGTTTGCATTGCTCATTTCAATTGATTTTATAATTCTTGCAACAAGAATAGACAATTATGACCAAAACTATTTTTTATTAACATGAAGACACGAATGACAAAAAAGACAAGCTATGGAACACGGTATTTATCATTTGAAATAAATATTGGTTCTTTAATTTTTTTTCTCTAGAAAAACATAGGGTCCTGATTTACATTATCGTCTGGGGCCACGAAAATTTCAGGGCCAGGCCTGCCTAGAAAAGTGCTGACCTACTAACAAACAACTAATGAAACAGACTCAACTTACTCCTAAAGACTAGGCCAAAGTAGGCCACAAAGCTCACCCGTCACCCGGGCAGATTAGATCGGGTTGAGTAGTGAACTTTCCGACTATAAATGAAATGTGCAAGTCTTTCGAATTTGGCTCACAGCCAACGTAGCAATTTCTTCCAAATAATTCCAAATTTCCAAAGAGCTAAGTTTGTTAAAATCATTGCCTATGGCAGCTTCTCTTCCTTCCCAAACTTCATCCGTGGGTAAAATCAACAAAGAGGAGAGGGATGAAAGCATAGAAAAGGTGGAGAGAAGCTACCAAAGATATAAAGAGATCATCTCAACCCTTCCAAAGGAGAAAGGTTGGTTAGCTGAAGATATGCGCCAGTACCAGGGCTTCTGGTACCAACCCATGCATGGCTTGGAAGGTGTCATGTTTGCTCAGGAACATTTCCAGGCTCGTCCCGACGATGTTTTCTTGATATCAGTTCCTAAATCCGGCTCGACATGGCTCAAAGCCATTATTTTTGCCATCATGAAGAGAACTTGCTACCCCAATTCTACTCATGATCATCCTCTTCTCACTACTAACCCCCACGATTGTGTTCCTTTCTTCGAGTTTGAGCTTTTTAAGAAACCCCCAGTCGCGGATGTTGAAAACTTTCCCTCTCCTCGCCTGTTCGCAACCCACATCCCTTACCCGTCGTTGCCAGAGTCTGTTCTGAGTTCTGGTTGTAATATAGTCTATGTTTGTCGGGATCCTAAAGACGTGTTAATATCGATGTGGTATTTTCTGGCCAAGGTGAGATCCAAGGAGCTTCCACCCCTTTCCTTGGAGGAGGCAGTTGAGTTGTTCTCTAAAGGGATTTTTGGATTTGGACCATTCTGGGATCATGTGCAAGGGTACTTGAAGGCTAGCCAGGACTCTCCCGATAGATTTTTCTTCGTAACTTATGAGGAAATGAAGAGGGACACGTCGGTGAAGGTGAAAAAAATGGCGGAGTTTTTGGGGAAACCTTTCTCCATAGAGGAGGAGAGGGAGGGGGTTGTGGAGGAAATTGTAGAACTTTGCAGTTTCAATAAGTTGAGGAACTTGGATGTGAATAAAAATGGTTCACGAAATCCAGATTTCAAGAATGAAGTGTTCTTTAGAAAAGGTCAAGTTGGAGATTGGAGCAACCATCTAACAACTCAAATGGCCGAGAGGATAGACCAGATTACCAACGAAAAATTACCTGGTATATTTTAATTAAGAATACTAATAGTAGTATTTATTATTATTAGCACTATTATCCTTGTGTCTATGACTATATTATGGCAAGTGACATCTCTTGAGGTTGCTACCACTCTCAACCCAATAAATAAGCGAGAATCTGTTGTTCTTGTGGAACTCTATAATAAGTGAGAATCTATTGTTCTTGCAGAACCCTATAATAAGCGAGAATCTGTTGTTCTTGCTGTGGTTGTTAGTATTATTTTCAGTATTGTTATTATTCTTATGAATGTAATTGGTTAATTTGCTGTATGAAATTTACCATCAAAGTTCTTAATTGTGATGGGTTTGTTAAAACAGCTTCCAATATTGTAAGATTCGGGCCTAGGTTCCCCACTGATCATATGAATTTGCAATCTCTTCTTTATAAAATTGGATAAACTTCACTTACACCCCCATGATTTGGTCAATGTGCAGATACACCACTTGGGGTGAGTTGCTCGTTTTTAGCTAAAGCCTAAAAGTGCTAAAACTTTTAAAAGTAGTTGATGTTTGTGAGGAGAATAACCCGTCTCGAAATTAGTATTTAGAAGTTTTAGAAAATAGGAAACTCACCCTTGAACTTCATTTTGTAGCACATAACTCGCTTGTAATTTGTGGAAGATTGCATCCGTTCCCAATTCCGTCTAATTGGACGGATTTAGGAAATTCAACAGAAATGTCTTCATCTTCTTCCTTGAACCTAACCAATGTATTAAAAATTAGATCTGAGCCGTTCATAATGTATTAGCCAAAGAGTAGAGCGCCTTTGTGGCAAATAATGCTGACAGGACATAGATAACTCGATGATCGGAGAACATTATTCTTGTTAAAATGAAAAGCAAATTTAAATTTGAAAATTTTCTTTCATAACATATGAGTAGTTTGGATCCAATATAAAAGATTCGGGTCCAATTTTCCGTTGACTTTTAACTGAAAATCTAATTGTGCACATAAAACTAAGAGTACATGTGCTACAAATTGAAATTCACATCGACCAAATCACATGAGGTGTAAGTGAGGTATGTCCTATAAAGTAATCGCCAAGTACAATTACTCAATAAAAATTAAATTACTTCAATGATTGCGTTTAATTCGAAGTTATATTAAAAAAACTTAATCCGGTTTTTTGGTTTTTTCGTTTTATCTTTATTCAATTTTTTTTTTTTTTTTGCATTTGTTAGTTTTGCTTCAGGATTTTGTGGTTCTGGATTCCTCTCGACGAGACGAATCTATCAAGTATAAATTTATGGTCAAACCAAATAGTTTTTTGAATAAAGCAGAAAATACTTGGATTATTGGATTAATTTTGGCTTTATTCAAAAAAATTGAGTTTTGACCATAATTATTAGATTCATCTCGTCGAGAGGAATCCAGAAACCACAAAATCTTGACGCAAAACTAACAAATGTAAAAAAAAAAAATTGAATAAAGACAAAATGAATAATTCAATAATCCAGATTATGAATTATTTGCCAAAGGAGCCCCAAGCTTCATGGGAGAGAGGGCCCAAACAATCAGGATTTTTTTTTGGACGTAGAGATAAAAAATTTCATTAAATTAAACCACCACAGTACACACACAGATCTACCAAAAACAAACTTACAACAACAACATATCCCTTGGAACAACTGAAGAGGCAGTTGGGTTGTTTTCTAAAGGGATTTTTGGATTTGAACCATTCTGGGATCATGTGCAAGGGTACTTGAAGGCTAGCTAGGACTGTCCCGATAGATTTTTCTTCGTAACTTATGAGGACATGAAGAGGGACACGTCGGTGAATGTGAAAAAATTGGCAGAGTTTTTGGGACAACCTTTCTCTCTCGAGGAGGAGAGAAAGGGGGTAGTGGAGGAAATTATAGAACTTTGCAGTTTTAATAAGTTGAAGAATTTGGAGGTGAATAAAAGTGGTTCACGCAATCCATATTTCAAGAACGACTTGTTCCTCAAATGGTCGAGCACCTCGACCAGATTACCAATGAAAAATTACCGGGTATATTTTAACTAAGAATACTATCATTGTTTTTGTGGTGGTTGTGTATCATTTCCAGTATTATTATGGATGTTATTGGTTTGCTGTATGAAATTTATCCAGTTCTTAATTTTTTTTTTTTGATAAACCGAGTGTTTAATCTTAGCATGTGCTTGAAAAGATTATCCTCATTTCTCAGTTCGTTTCACAATTTTGGTTTAGTTTTAGTTTTGTTTTGTAATTATTACCCTATTTCCAAAACTAAATTAAACTAAAACTACTAAACGAACATGGCCACTAGTACTCTGTTGATGCATAGTCTTGTGATTATTGATACTCTCCGAATCCTCATTTTGGCACACTATAGTGTCAAATGCCATGATTTGATACACCCATTCAGAACAATGATCCCTAACGATATATGAATTTGCTCTCTCTTCATTATGAAATACTCCCCTGTTCAATCTTGAAAATTCAACTTTTTTAGGGAACTAAAGCTATCTTTAGATCTTTGATTGCACCTAAAAATAATTGAACGTTTTGAAAAAGTTACTTTATTTTAAAAAGAATGTGTGGAAAGGGAATTCGATTCATCCGAAAGTCGTATGGACAAACATTTCGGGACATGCAAAAGTCTAAAACTGAACAAATAAATTGAGGCGGAGAGAGAAATTGTTACATACAATATTAAGCATTTAATCACTTTAGTTCTTACGTGTGCTTCCAAGTTATATTAAGCTTCATTGATTGGAGAAATGGGAAAGATGGCCTAAGCAATCAGGATTTGAAACATGAATATCCAACAACAGCAACAGGTCCCTTTGGATTTCCAAATCATATATCAGAGCTATAGATGCCATCAGGCCCATCACAAGAAATAGCATGGCCCTAAAAGAAATGTACATTCCAAGACTTGTAAGCATAAAAGGACCTGTGTGTATAGCTGATCCATTGATGGTATAGGACTTATATATTAAGAATTGAACAAGATGAAATTAATGGCTTCAAGAACTCAAAATCGACGAAATCGATCAGGGATTCAAATTGTTACCTCTTAAAATCAACTGGGTTATCAGTCATTTCTCTAGTTTCCATGAGGTTTGTTTCTTCCGGGGCGATTTCTCCAATGAGAGTCCCAAACAAATCCTGAATTCTTAGTTGAATGAAGGTCCCTATGATTCAGTAATGAACAACAGCAACCAATCAAACCAAACACAGCTACATGTGAGTGGACTTAAAATGCAGAATAGCTCTTTCAATTGCAAAATTCTACAATTTCCAAAGCATGTAAATACTCTGTTTCAGATATAAATCTGTAACACTAAAACCTAAAAAAACAAAAAAACACAACAAACGATTCTCATCGATCATCATACCCACAGACGATGCATATGGTTGTCCACTCAGGTTGGCGAGCTTCCAACCGCCGAGCTCTTCTCATAGACACACTGCCACTGAGATTAGAAAGTAACAAAAGATGACAGATGGTCATGAACTCAACTGGGTTTGAATCCTACTGAAAGGTCCACTATAGATCAGAAATTGTTGAAGGAACAACAATATCTTTTCCAGGCCCTAACAGGCAATCGGAGAATAATAGCTTGAGGACTTTCATTTTGGTTCTGCAATCGACATAAAAACAACGCATCCATCTTTCGACCTGTCCATACTTTACACAGCTTCAAGTTTGAAGAACCTGGCAATGCACAATGTGACTTTTGGGGCGGTTCCTACCCGCAAGATTCAACAAGAAATTCGCAACCAAAGTCCTGAACTGCCCTTTCCCTGCGATGTTTTCCCACAAATGTTCACCGAAACCATCCCCTGATTCGTCACATTTTGAAACGTCAACCAAAGAGATACTCATATTATTCCGTATAATACAAAGTTTTCCGTTAAGCGGGAGAAGTGCCGCCGCCTCCAACGCCTTAGAATTCCCCAAATGCATCTTGCTGTCGATATGCTTGCTCCAAGAATCGGTCTTTTCATCATAAACCCTAACTTTGCACCCATCTTTACACTCCAAAGCATACAGCCGCCCATTTAGGGAAGTACTAGGGTTCCTCCACCCAGCAACCATCCCATCGTAAACCGGGTGCCAACTATCCGTCTCGGGTCGGTACACCTCACTCAAAACCTGTCTGTGAGACCCAACCCCCTTCAAGAACCACTTTCCTTCATAAACAACCCCAATGAAGGGCACCATTGCGGTGCTCATGTCAGAAATGAAGGACCACCTGTTCTTGTTCGGATCGAAGACCTCTGCCGATCTCAATGATCGGTGTACACCCTCATTTTCTCCGCCGGCTACATACAAACAGTTGTTTATCACACAAGAACCAAAGAAATGACGCCTTCGCAACATATCTGGAGCACGGTGCCATTTATTAGTCCGAGCATTATAGAAAATGACGCGTCGCATGGAACCCTTCATTGGGTCTTTTCCGCCAAATAAGTAAAGGTGGCAACCACTCAGAACAGCAGATCCAAACCCTATGGCTTGTGAATATTCACTTGGGACCGGAGGGAGAGGGTGCCAAATCTGGTAAGTGGGGTCAAAAGCATGCCATGAGATTTTCCCATCTCGGTCTCTCTTCATTATGTATATCCACTCCTCTGAAATTCCTAAGGTTTTCCGAAGCGAATAAAAGAAATTACCGGACAAGAGGCGGTACCATTTTTTGCAGACCAAACGAAGCTTACAGTGCTCAACTCGAGGGACCCGGATTAAGCAAGCAATGGCGAGATCGTCAGGGAGTCCCGGAAGTAGAGGAGATTGGTTCCGGTTTCTGTCACGCCTTGTTGGCTTTTGCCTAGTTGGATGAATGGACGGCTTAATGCTTGGCTGAAGACAGAGCTTTGAGCCTGGAACAAATCTCTTCGCTCCTGCAACAGTTTTCAGGCCTCCGTCTACTCTACAGAAGCATGCTGTTGTATCAACCTGCAAATATACAAACATTACAATCATGCAGTTCTATGAACTAGCAAAGATACAAACATCGTAAAAGTTATGCCCATTTCAGGACCAGACAAATAACTAAACAGATGTATTTGGGGGATGCGGCGGGTGTTAGGGTTTCCTTTTATTTGGGCTTCTGGTTTTGGGCTTCAATGCTTGTATTTGGTATTCCCTAGTTCATTTGGGCTTCACTGTTGTTCATTTTGGGCTAGGCCATTAGGAGTTTTGGGCTTTGCCCTTCAGGTGTTTTGGGCTTTGACCCATTTGGGGATTTTAATTTCTTCAACCTCGGCTAGAGTCCCCTCCCCTCTCCCCCCCAACTTGGGGTACCCTTGTCAAGTTTCACTAATTAAACATTATTGCCGAGCAAAAAAACTACACAGATGTACAATTATGAGTAACTTTTCCCACAAGGATCAGAATTTCAGCTCAGTATGTTATAGGAAAAGAAATAATTTCAGAAACATTTCCTCACGTAGCTGAAACATAATGGAAAATTCAATACTCAAAAGCATCTGGAATGTATGAAAATGTCAACACACAACAATCTGCCCACCTTGCACAGAGTTCGGAAAGAAACGAGATTCGATATACATTACCTGCTTAAATTCTTTTTGTATTTTATTCTATTTAACGAGAAAACTGATATCACAGAAAACTATGTTCCGGTGGATTCTAAGGGAATGGCATATAATCGCTTTAGTAATTCAACACTGACTTTATGTCTTCTTTTCAAGTATGGTCCTGTGATATGTAGTGGACATATCAGAATTCCCTTTTGCATAATTTAACAAGACCCATACCAGAAGTTGTAAAATTGTATTGTCACTCCCTTTTCCCTATCCATTTTATTTGATCTGTCTTGGTATTACAGTAGGTAGTTTTTTTTTTTTTTTTTAGTATTGCCTTCTTGAGAAGCGCCAGACAATGACAAAAGAGTTGTTTGAGATTTAAACAATGAATTTCAATCAAATAGTTACATAATATAAATGATCTCTCTTTTTTAAAAATTCAGTTACTAAATTGAATGAAGTTTATGTGAAACTTGTTTAAAAACAGGTTTGTGAGGAGTTGGAGCTCGACTAATGTGGTCTGTTGATTTATGTTTGAGTCATGCAACTCATTTAAAGATAGGTTTGTTGAAGAGTTGGACTTGGATTCATGTGGCCTATATCACTTGAGCTCTTCAAAAGGTTGGGCAGCTACTATATAACTCGAGATTAACCTTTTGAGCCACGTGGTTAGGCTAAGGATCAGTAGGACAGAGGGTGCGGGTTGTTATAGTGGTATCAGAGCCTACACCAACCGGAAGTGTGATGCGGTCCCGCGAGGGGCCGTGCTTGGGTAGGGCCCGGCAAGTGACGAGCTTGAGGTGCTCTTCAAAAGGTTGAAGTTTCAACTAAGTCAATAGGCCACATTAATCCAGCTCCTCACAAACCTATGTTTAAATAAGTTGCACTAACGCAAACATAAATCAACATACCACATAAATCCAACTCCAACTCCTCACAAACCTGTATTTAAAAGTTGTCTTTTATAAACTTCATCCAATTTAGTAACTGAATTTTAAAAAAAGGGAGATCATTTGCATTACGTAACTGTTCAAATGAAATTCGTTGTTCAAACAAGTCTGTCATTGTCTAACGCTTCTTAAGAAGGCGGTACGAAAAAAATACTACCTATCTTAATACCAAGACAGATTAAATAAAATGTATAGGGAAAAGGAGTGAGACTACAATTTTACAACTTCTAGTACGTTTGAAGGTCTGCTTAAATTATGCAAAAGGGGATTCTAATCTGTCCACGACATATCACAAGAACACACCTGAAAAAAGATATAAAGTCCGTGTTGAACTACCAAAGCAATTATATGTCATTCCCTTAGAATCCACTGGAACATAGTTCTCTATACTATCAATTTTCTTATTAACTAAAATAAAATATAAAAAGAACTTAAGCAGATAACGTATATCGAATCAAGTTTCTTTCCAAACACAATGCAAGGTGCGCATGATTGTTCATCCATGAAATGCCCAAAATGACATCTCACGAAGTCACAGCAGGGTCATAGTTATCACTTGAGCTCTTCAAAAGGTTGAAATTTTATAATAGGTGTGGAATGAACACATTTCTCTGGAGTCTGGATGTTTGGTGAAATTTTGACATGTTACCATATGTGATGGTAAATGCATTGGAATTTCGGGATTCTATATAAAGTTTAGACTCCAAGGAAACAGAATCGTTTCGATTGTGCTGGTGGAAATTAAATGTTTTTCCTTTGACTAGAAAATATATATACTTGCGTTGTTACACCTACCAACTCACAATAGGTGAGCGAAATTACAGATGTAAACGGTTCTGTTTGGTTGGTTTTTAGGATCACCAACCAAATTTCATCGGTTTTGTCATGGCATGAACCGAAACCAACAACCAAGCCAAACCATTGTGCATTGGAGTGATTTGGCTGGGTCAGTTGCCATCAGTTCAGACCTCCATTTGCAATACCAATCTGATATAAAAACTGATGGATTTTACGTGTTCAGAAAAGAAACCTCTATCAACAGCAAAAGAGGCAAGAATAGTAGTATTTACAAACGAGGAGTAACGAGGAAATAAAAGAGAATATTTCACCTTCAGCTTCTAGGTAATCATCTACTGTGTGAATGAGAGAATCAAAATGCTAGTATGTACTGGATGAGATGTATGGTCTGTTTAGCCTTGAATGGTATATGAATCCTTTAAACCGAAACCGAACCAAAAACCAATATATTTATCATGTCAAAACAAAGCAAAATGAAACTAATTAAAAACCGACCAAAATAAACTGACTTGGTTTGGTTTGGGCTGTCCATCATGTTTGATGGGGTTTTTTTCCCATCCCTAATCTAAATTAAGAATGGCCAAGTGAAAAGCAAAATACTAGCTTATCCACTTAAAAGTACAACTACCTTGACATGCAGGAGAAACACTATGGTACAGACTGATAAAAAATTAAACCATCATCTTAAAATGATGAAGACGAAGCCAATTAATAGAAGAGAAAGTGCGAAATCAGACTTGGTGAACAAGCTCTTGCCACAGGAAATGAAAGCAGGGAAGCCAAAATAACAATGAGGCTCATCCCAAAGAAACAACTAAGAAGTGTCATGATAGAAAGTGAAGCCTCAAAGGAACTTATAAGATGCCTCAACTATTTTGAGCTTTCCTTTCCTTTATTGACGTCAATTATGGATCATCTGCTCAATTTTCCAAGGATAATTGATGGCAAACAGGCCTTCGAGAACTTATGCAAACAGGAAAAATACAAAGAGAACACAAGAAAGTATGTGTTCGGCTCGAAAAACCAAGAACAACACAAGAGACTAGACCAACTTATGATACATGATCTTGATTTCTTCTATAGCTGGAATCAGTTACAAGAGTTCAGATGCATTTCCACTAGCCTTTACTATTTACAACATCTGCAACAAGTAAGCTGCCCTGGACCCTAAAAAAATACCAATGATATTTTCAACTACTACATCTGTCAAAGGTGACTATGCATCTGGAACAACCTTCAAACGTAGCTTATGCTTTCTAACCTCACAGAGTCACAGCAAGGAAATAACAAAATCCTCAAAGTTACCATGGTTAGATTATGGTTTCGTGCAAGTGCACTTTCAAACGTTCGTCATAGTCGTTTCGTATTCAATCCAGATAATACAACTCAACACAGTTACAAGCACAAATTTGCAAATCATTATGCATAAACTCTCTTCTATGAAAAGGAACTATTAAATAGATTCAGTCTACAAACACATTCCTAATCACCAACTAAAACTCCAAGATGGAGATTGGACCTTAATTCTTCTTATTGTTTTCCCCTTTGAACAGATATTGAAACTATTTGATCTTAGTTTCGTAATTAATGCAGCAAACCACCAACTAAAACACGTTCACCACTGATAACACTGATAGTGAATTGTTTTGAGTACATGCACACCTTGGCATACCTGGTATTAATAGTTCCAAGTGTCTGAGGAAAATTCAGCTAATTCTGATAAGATGCAATGAGTGTTTGGATGAGAAAGATGCAAGTTGGTTCCCTGTACTCTTACTGCTACCATCTACCGTAACCATATCACTCCTCCTAATTACTGATCGACTGATCTACAATATGCATGTCCAAATTCCAAACCACCTTAATCTATTCTTTGTCATTTGACTCATTTCTACGATTACACGAAGGTTTTTGTTTCTAATTTTATCTCGCAAAATCTTATGTATATCTCAACATCCTCAGGGAATGCCCATACTCCATTAAATGTTGAATCACATTTTTTACGATAATGAAAATTAGCAAGTTCATCATTTATCACAATTTAGTATCAGAGGGTAGGAGGGAATTCCAAGAAAAGTTAAAAATTCATGAGATCAGTAAGAATCTGACAGTTTTGTTTCATCTAAATGAAGATTGACATTCAAAGGGATGTATTACAGGAAACACATAAGCACATGTAAGTTGTTCTTAAGCCAAAGATGCCAATCTACAAGATTCCAGCTTTAAGAAGGAATGTTGGACAGTAAAAGAAGCTGAGCTTAATTCATTTGGCATAATTGTTACAAAACAGTGGAATGGGAACTCAGATTAGACATTTCAAATCAACTTGATCATCATAAAATAATCAAAGAAATTTAACGATGAGGATATTAACAGTATGAGGTCTGGAATCATTTTGTCTCAAATGATCTCAATAACAATCGCGCGCAACCCCTAGAATGACGACAACAACAATAACAGTACGACCCATGTAATCCCAAAACAACAGGGGTAGGGCGGGAAGGACTAACGACAGACCCAACTTTGGTAATATATGCACAAGTGGTCACTCTCAGAAACTTTTAACACCGAAGAATGGAGAAAAAGAACATTTTCAGTCAAGAATTCTTGCTAACAAAAAGAAAAAGAAACACCACTCAAACAAATGAAATAAGCAATTCCAGCATGTAAAAGACAAACATGAAACTTTGGCATACATGTCCTAACCATAAAGAGCATTGAGCAAAGAGGCAAAGGCAGATGAAAAGCTTACCAGAGGCGGCTGAATCATCCTGTCCATTTCTTAAATTACAGCTTCAAATCCCACCTCAAGAAATCAAATAATTATCTCTCAATTACCATCCTATAAGGAAACAACATTAATCAGAAATGCACAACCCACTAATCCAGCAATCAAAATTAACCCACATACAAAATTCACCTTCATAAGTCAAATCCAAGCTTACAAATTCCAATGGAATCCTGCATTGATTATGTGGGAGACGTCTGCCCTAATTTTCAACTCCAAAACCTGCCAATACTAATGACACCCCACAACACCTCAACCTTAAAAACCCGAGTAAAGAGGAAATAGAAACCCAAAATTATTACACCAGATCCAAAACCCAACAATCCGGACCAAGAAAAATGAGAAACCCTAATTAAGAATACAATCTAAGCCCACTTCAGAGACTGATCAAATCACAGACCCAACGCATCAAATTCCTTCAGGCTTGAAAACCCATTTTCCGAAATAAAAAACCCATATACCAAATCCCCTAAAAAAACCAATTTCTAAAATTCGGAGAGACGATACCAATTTCAAACCTTTGCCCCTTCAAGAACCCCAAAGCCACAAATGCAATACAGCGAGAAAAAAGGCAACAAAAAGCACTGAAGAAAGATGAGAAAGAGACCCCTCCTCTCTCAGCAAATGGAATTCTTCAGTGGAAAATTGGGCCCATAAGCCCCAAACTGCGCAACCTCCAAGCAGAAGATACTGTTTGAGATGACAATAAAAAGAAGGGAGAGTTGTGATAAAGCAAACCTAAACCACTAATGGAGGAGAGAAAGTGGTGGTGCTTATGATGATGCCCGGTTGGTATTAAAACTGAAGAATTCAAAGAACAAGTCTAACAAAGATATTTGGAAGATAGCACTTGGGCTCTTGTTCTAGTCTAGAGAGAGGAAAAATTTAACAAGGGTCAAAATGTAGACAGGGTTTTCAAATACTCCGTATATAAAAAAAGGAGTATGGACAAAGATTCAAGAACATTAATATGTGGGTCCTACGCAGCCCAATTCCACCAAATGCTCTAAAGTACTGTGAAAATTTCCACTGTGGGTGACCCACTACATCATTCTTGACTTGCCAGCTCCATAAATGGTAATTTGGTCTTTTCGAATTAGTTTGGTGATTCCCCCTAGGTCATCTCAATGATAACAAAAACAAAAAGTTTATAAATTTACAAATATTAACCTTAAAAAAGGCCTACAATGAAATAACCAAACTTAACCTCTTAACCAATAACTCCTAAAAATAACTTAATATCCATTTGTGGTAATGTCATTGGAGATATACCTCGTATAGTGCTAGAATCACACATCATATTCCTTGCACACAAATGCACAAACAGGCTCACAAGATATGTTGGGTTTACATGCGGCACAATCCCTCTTTTTTAGCAGAGTTAGGGGGTGTTTGGGAGCCTACTTTTTAGCTTTTGATTTTTGACTTTTTGGCTTTTTGGTTTTTTGGCTTTTGGTCAGAATGAGTTTTGGATGTGGGAGGAGTGTTTGGAAGAAATGTGCAAAATGTGTTTTGGAAGGAAAAATGAGAAGTAGAAATCAAAAAACACCTCCAAACCTATTTTTGATTTCTGGCTTCTAAATGGAAAAATGGAAAAAACGATTTCTGGAGAAGTAGTTTTTGGGTGTTGCTGCCAAACACCCAGAATGCAAAAAGGAGAAATCAATAAGTTGATAAAGAGGCGGCCAAACGGCCTCTTATTGCGTGTGGTTGTGCACTTGTGTGCGCAAGTGTGATTCTAGCATTTTTATTTTTATGTTTATTTTTCTAAGTAAAAGGACATAAAGGCAAGTGACTGACTTCCTCGTGGGCTTGATTAGTAGATTTTCCACATTTACATTAACTGAAAAAATGTTTAATTGCGATAACCAATCTTGATTAATATCTGCAAAACAAGACGCTCTTGCAAGTTGCAGATTGGCCAAGAGAGGACATAGAAGCATCATAACCCAACCAAAAACTCTCTGCACGGTATCCAATTCAAGAGTTCTACTATTTGTGAGTGGGATTGGGACTCTCGCACAATACCGAGAGAATTACATCCCAGCTAGGGATGGGCATGGGGACGGATCGGGGCCGGAGACTACTATCTCCACCCCCAATCCCCAAACCCCTTACTCATATCCATCCCCTATCCAATCTCCAATGGGGATTTATTTTTATCCTCCATCCCCGCTCCAAATGGGGAACGGGGATCCCCACGGGGATTTCGGGGATCCAATCATTTTCCCTAGAGTAACAAGTAAATAGTTATATAGAAGCCCAATTACAAATCGTTTTTCCTAAAATTCAATCACTGGGCAACCCCTGGGCAGGTAAAACTTAATATGTTTGTAGAACAACATAAAGAGTGCAGAAAAGTAGAAATTATGAAGAGTTCTTATGTATATTCATGACATTAATTAAAATTGATTAAATGCAACATGAATTGTCTAGTGGATAGCATACATAATTGTTTCAAAGGAAAAGAGACTACAAGTCTACAATTCACTGTTGATATGACCAAGAAACATTTTTAAAGATTGTACTACTAGATATTTTTTGTGTAATCGATCACATGAATGATCATTTTGATTGGAACATATATGTTAAAACCATGCCATTGCAGTGAATGAAAATGCTTCAATTACCAAACCAACCCTATGCACGAGGAAAGAAATTTTGGTGTAACCCCATATATTTGGAGAAAATTCAGTGAGACCTCAAAGTTTCATAATTCATGAATAGACCCCTATATTTCGGAGATTCGGGGACGGGGCAGATCGGGGACGGGGCGGGGAACGGATTCGGAGCGGATTCGGGGCGGGGACATGCCTATCTCCACCCCCTATCCAATCCCCAAACATTTTTAAAAAAAATCCCCATATCCTATCCAATCTCCAAACAGATCTCCATATTGCCGATCCGTTCGGATCGGGGATCGGATCGGATTCCGACGGGGCGGATGAAATGCCCAACCCTAATCCCAGCTCCTCGAAAGCCCATCTTTCTTATTGATCACGGGGTGTCCAACATTCTAATTTTTTTGAGATCATATGGGTGAATAAGATCAGTGTGATTGGAGTATGATAACACAGCCATAACCTCTATGATCTTTACTTTATTGGTGGGGAGTGATTTAAAAAAGACTTTGAAACAAGGAATATTTTCGCAAAGTGATTTCCCACTGTTGATGAGGTTGACCTTCGAGGGTTTGACTACTGTAGCCAATATGGCGACTTCTCATTTCTGACTCTTTTTCCTTTTTGCCTTTTGCAGTGTCTTCATTTCCTTGTATTATTATATTTTATATTGTGCCAATATTCATTTGTTCAATTTTGAAATGCTAAAAAGAAGCACTATAATATTAAATGGCAGTGAACTTTCGAAAGTTCCTTTTATCTTTCTACAGGCATTCAACAAGTGTGAACTTTCATTAGATAAGAGTTCTATGGTAACAATTAATGCAAAAATAACATATTTTTGGGAATATGGGTTTAACAATTCCTTGACCGTTAGCCATATGCCCAAGATGGTATGCCCATGAGTGACTAAAATTAAAGAGAGAGTGATGGATTTCCAAAATCAATAATGTGACGTACTCAGAAAAGAACTACAACAAACACGATAACCAATTTCGTTTTGGGTATAACTCGCACCATAATAATGTCTAATATACGATACTTACCGATTGCTAATATTTTTTCTTCATTTGTTTTCATTTGTTTTAAGGTTATAAATTATTTATTCTTTGCATTTTTCAGGGGTAGGATTCTTGTATCCTTCTGAATTTAGTGTGTGCTTTCCTAACTCATTAGATGCCCTAGATATTGGAGATGACACAACGTAGCATAAAGTTCAAGTGTGTGTTTTTCTAACTCATTAGATGCCCTATATATTGGAGATGACACAATGATTGCTACACTTACTTGAGCTTTAATCATTGTCCTCTAAGTAAGTAAGGGAGCCCTCAATGTTCATAGAGAATTAGAGGTGTATGTCTTTGTGTTTGCCTTCTAGATTAGCTCTTGGGGAGGTTCCCCCTTGGTTGGAATGATATTTTGTAAGGGTGTCCACGGTTCGGTTCCGGCCGGATCGGTTCCGAACCGATAGTAACGGATTTATGTTTTAAAGATCCGGAACCGTCCGTGGATGATATAAGGATGGATCGGTTCGGTTTCGGATTTGATAGATCGGTTCCGGATGGATTTGACGGATTGGGCTCTAACAAATGGACCTCTAACTTGGGCAAATTTAGGAAAATTTTCAATCATATTTCTAGCCCATTTTCCGGCCCAATCATTTTTCAAGCCTATTTTTTCAGCCCATTTGGGAGAATCAATGCGGTAAACTTAAACCTCCACAACCCATCACATTTTTATAGTACAAAATTAGCAGCAACATCCTCCAAATCCAAACCACACACAAACAACAGCTTCCATGAGCAGCAGCAGCAACACTACACAAATTCAGCATCACTTTAACACAAAATCAGCATTTTTATAGCACAAAATCAACATTTCACTATTCAGTCATACGGCAGCGGAGGAGGAGAAGGAGGGAGGGAGGGAGGGAGAGAGGCGCCCCATGGATGTCGATTGTCGGATGATTTGTGTGGGAGGCAGAGAGAATGAGTGAGACTTTGAGAAATGAGAGTGATTACTGATTTAGGATTTTGGCCGGCCCTAGTGGAGTAGTGGGTATTGGGTAAACATGGGTGACGTGTTGGAGTCTGGGATACACGATTACACGTTTTTTTTTTTTTTTTTGTTGCAACGGGCGGTTCAATTTTAACCGGAAGTGAACCGAATCCGATCCGGAACCGTAAGATTGGCAATCTCAAGAACCGTTATCCATCCATACATACCTTGGGTGGACCAACGGATGGTTCGGATTGAACAGATCGAGGGCACCCCTAATATTTTGGGATGCAAACGGTTTAGTTCGGTTGATTATTAAGCTAATTTTGCATTGAACCAAATATATTCACGAACCAACATTGATTGATAGGGTCAATAACCTAATCAAATTAAATCATTGTTCATTGGAGTAGTTCTGCGCAGTCGGTTTAGGTTTTAAAATGAAAATACTAATACAACAACAAAAAAATGTTTAATCATTAATTATATAAATGACAGAATCCTACCCAAAGACAGTTGAATTTAGTGTTTCAAAACCAAGTGCACCGAAACTTATTAAAAGCAATCAAAATTAACAACGTTCCATTTAAGTAGGTGTCTGTTTCGTTTGACGGTCTTTTATTTTTACATCCTTAGTGATTATTTATAGGAAACTCTAAATTAAATTTCTCCATGAAAAGGTTTTTTCATTATCCAATTGGTTAAAAGACCACATCTTTGCAACTTGCCTTGGATCCTCATAGTAACATTACCCCTCTCTTAACATTTGCCAAAGAAATTAGGTTTCGGGCCTACCAAATTTCCTTTCACTTTGGTTACGCGTTTGTTTGTTAGAGAGAGAGAGAGAGAGAGAGAGAGAGAAGGGAGGGTGGGCTGTCTTTGGACAAAAAGAATTAGAGAGAGTTTTCGTTGCTAACACAAGTCGTTAGCCCAACGATTGTGTAACTGTATTTAGGTGCTCTCGAGACCTAAAACAAAGGATTTAAGGTAACCATCACAAGGAAAATTTACATTTTTTTTTTTTCAATTTATTTAATCAGATATGAGTATTGAGTTGAACGGTATATCAATTGTCAAGAGTTCATATCCGTTGTTTGATTAATTTTCTTTTGGCGGGATAACGTATTCATTGGAAATACAATCAAACAATATGCGAGATATACAATACCATAAGATTGTTGTGTTATAAGTTAATTCGTTCTCATTATTATTCAAATAAGTTAATGTATCCTATAGAATAATGTAGCATATGAAATTATATTTTGATATCACCGCAGTACTCCTCTTTTGAAAGCATGGATACGATACAGACAAATCTAAGAATTAAAAAAAAAAAAAAAGGATATGGGTATGATTGGGATCTATATACAGTATTTTTGTAATTTTCCAACATTTACCTCAGCATGATCATAAGAATGGTGAGATACCGTTGTACTTTTCTTGTGCAATACTTTGGAGTATATAATTAAGTTTACTTTTTTAGTTGTTTAATGGTTGAAATTCAACTTTATGGAACACGCACACGACACAATAAGAATATATGTATTTAAAAACCTATTAAAAAATATTATACTACTATCTTCACCCATGGCTTTCTTGTTCTTTTTTTTTTTTTTTTTTTTTTCTTTTTGTAAGAATTAAGTCAGATATTATAAATCTATATTTTTTTATTTCAAATAAGTGACCAAGAGTATCCGAGAAGTATATGCTATTTCAAGAAGATTGAAAATTAATTATACTTTTGAGAGACGTATTAGCAAATTTATCTACGGAATATTCTTGTCCGATACCAATATTCTTGTCCGATACCAATACGTACGATACGGATATGATTCCATCTAGTTCTTGTATCTGTGCTTCATAGACTCTTTAGTCTTATTTTATCCCAATTGTATTCCCAAACAGACTTAAAACTCACTTATTGCACTTTTCGAGACAGTTCATTATCTTACAAATTCATCAACTAAAAAATCCAACTTAAACCAATTCTTAACTTCAAACCCAAATTAAACCAATTCTTGACTTGAAGTCAGTTTTTGAAACAATTAATGCATATTCAACTCAACTCAACTCAACTCAACTCAACTCAACCGCAACAGCAGAAAGCTAAAGGCACTTCTTATGGCCAAGTTGCAATTGATTGACTGATTTTACGTGTAACAACTAACAACATTAGTATCAAGACCTACAACAAGTCGAACAGAAAAAAATGGGTCATGATCTCTTTAGCTTTATCTGTTCTGCAGATCAATAGTCTACTTTCTATCCTTTCTTTCCTTTTAAACCACTTCTACACAGAGACGGATCCAGTAATTTCATTAGCAATTTAACTATGCATCGGCGAATTTTTTTTTTCTAAAATATTTTACAGGGGTGAGCATATATAATTCGTAAGAACATTTTTTTTTTCTATAAAATACTAGAGGTTTTTTTTTTCCCTCTGCAGGGGCGACCGCCTTTACTGGCCCCCCTTTGGCTCCATCCATGTGAGTTCCACATTCATTAAACATTTTGGTTATATGCATTACTGTGTAAAGATAGCCGTGTAAAGATAGTGTATACGCAAATATTTAAAAAAAAAAAACTTAGGTATTTAGGTTAGTTTATGTGCATCTCGACTAACTTTGGGATCAAATAAATTTAAAATATGAACTTATGAATAGTTGAGAGCACTAATGGGAAATGAAATCATGCTGTTTTCCTTCTAAGTTGGAAGATGTTGAAATATGCCCTCCCCAGCTAGGGGACAAGGACATCGTTCTGTGGATTATGAAAAGTCGTTGGGGGGTGGGGTTTACATTAATTTTCCCACAAAACACATCACAATTGCACTAACAAACAGAGTTAATCTAATCCACAAAAACTTAATGTGGCAGTTCTATCCTTTAATATTCCTTTCCCTAATCAAGAATAAGGCGTCGTTTCATTAAGGGGATTTTTCGATTTTTTTTTTTCAATTTTTATTCTTTTCGGAATAGATCATTCTCCTTGTGTAAATCAACTAAAAAATTTCAAAAAATAAGAAGGCCAAAAGTTAGTGGATCGGGCTCTAACTAACACAGTGCAATTGGCATGGAAAAATCACCTAGCAATTGGCCGTCTTAAGAAGCATTTGGTTTGTGGTTCGGTTATTCGTTCATGTATTGGGCCAATCATAATTTCATGTAGTGGGCCATTCATGTAGAGCTCTGACTTTTTTGGCCCCTGTAGTGGAGTTAGGATTGGTCCCTCAAATTAATCGGCCCATTGCGCTGGATGTAGAGTTACCCAAAAGAAAGAGCACAGAAAAACATTAGATTTGGTTGAGGGAAAAAAACATCCACAAATAAGAGCTTCCAGAGTTCCAGTGTGCCTTTAGGGTCGGCTCTGAGCTAAGGTGCATAAGGTAGTGGACTTAAACTCTCGAATTTTGATCCAAAATTAGGGCCCGATAGGTATAGCCAGTTATGTAATATATATTTAATCTAGTACTTATTTAATAAATGAGTTAGCTAGCCCAATGAAAATACTTAATTTTGCTGTCCAATAAGTACACAATTCAAGTCTCAACGGCCTCTTTTTTCCTTTTTCATAAGAATATTTTTTTTCCTCACAAGTTCGTCTTAGACCCTGAAAATCTAAGGGCCGGCCTTGAATGCCTTTTATATCTAGATTCTAGAAAAAGCTGAAGATTATGAGGTCTTTTCCTCTGTGAAGTCTTCAAGGAAAAGATAAACAGAAAAATTAAGAGTTGGTCAGCTTAAATCCTTTCTTGTTGTGGTAGAGCACAACTCAATACTGTTTGTTTTATTCTGTGTGGATAGAGTTCTATGTCCATCATTCTTAGCACAGTAATTAATGAGGTTGAAAGTGATCACCCTCATGGCTAGTGGTGAATTCAGGAATTCCACACAGGGGTTACCTTTTGAGCATAATTTTGAAGAAAAAAAATTCACAGTCCAATATGCTTATAGTGACTACAAATCATGCAGTAAAATAATGAGTCATAAAACCTCTAAATCAAAGAGTAATCGAACTTATAATTAAGTCTCTGATATTAAATTTGTAAGAGATACACATAGGAAAGAGAAGACACACCAACAACAATAGAGAAATAATCAATTTCTTTTAGCAGCTTTTTTGGGAAATGCTAACGAGTGCCATAGTGCACCCGTTAAGAGTATAAAAAAGTACAATTTAAAAGTACACTTGTACTTTAAAATACATCTTTAAGTGTACTTTAACGTACAAATGTACTTTTAAAGTGTACTTTTTTTGTACAAGTGGGACACACAAAAATGTACTTTTTGTACCCTTAACATGTGCACTATGGCATCCGTTAGTATGACCCTTTTTATTTTAATCCTCTACAAAGCTCTTCAAATATGCAATATTCCAATACAATTATAAGTACTTGATCGAACCTTTCAAGGTAATTTTTTGAACTTTTTATCTTCTTAACATACCCTACAATATGTAAGATCACAATAATCAAATATGCAATATTCCAATACAATTATAAGTACTTGATCGAACCTTTCAAGGTAATTTTTTGAACTTTTTATCTTCTTAACATACCCTACAATATGTAAGATCACAGGAATAATATTATGGGCACCAATTATCAAACTTTTCTTCAAATTTCATTCAGTACTTACGGTCCCAAATTCTGAATGAAATTTTGAAAGGTTCGATCAAGTGTGTGTAATTATTCGATTGACCTGATTTTCTACAAGACCAATCGAAAAATTATTTTATGGTTATTAAACTGTTCGGATGTTTTGAAAACACAAAAAAGAAAAAAAAAAGTTTCTGAAAATCCGGGGAATCACTTGACCCTCCTGTGCCCTATGTACATCTATGTACATTCGCCACTGCTCATGGCCTTCCTTTGGTCTGGTGTAGAGCTAAAGCACACTACTACACTAGTGCCAAGGCCAGCTTGGAATCATGCGATCACTAGTCCAAAAGAATTAGAGAAACGGCCGAAATGCATGCTCGGCACTACGTGTGCATATACACACTCGGCCCCAAAGCTTTTATCGGCTTAGAGGGCTTCGATTTCAGAAGGATCGACGAGTCGAATAAAGCTACTATATGATGAGGCAAGGCAGTTGTAGGCAATACGTATGATCAAGCATTAGTGTTACTTGAATATGGAAACAATCAAACAAATTATGCATCGATCATGGGCCATTAGGAAAGTGTTTAGCAGCAGACAATTTAGAAAATCATCATTCCTTGTCAATATATAGTCTTTGTGCTTAATTACTTTGTTAGCCGTCATCTACGTACTTTTTCGTCTTTTTTGTAATGTCAATTTTCTCATCAATGAACTACTTTTCCTTCAGACTATTTTGCGGCGTTTTTCTTGTTGGCTATATTGTTACTTGTTTGTTGATGGTTTGACATACAGTACTTTGCTACTAGAGTTGCAAATGAGCCGAGGTGCGAGCTGCTGGCTCGACTTGTTTACTAATCGAGCCGAGTTTGAACTCAAGTTTTGGACTCGTTTAGTAAACAAACCGATCTCGGCTCGTTTTATAGGCTCAGTTTGTTTAAAGAGGCTCATTAAGTAAATTAGTTTAGCTCTGCTCGTTAAGGGCTCGGCTAGTTTACGACTGAGCCGAGCTCGAGCTGGAGTTTTGGGCAGGCTGAACAACGAGTCAAGCTCAAACCCTACAAAACTCGACTCGGCTCATTTGCTTCGCTACTTACTTTGAGTTGTTTGCAGCTTGCCGTGGCTATAAGAATATTTTGTAGGAAGCCACACATTATATTAAATTCGGGTCGTCATACTAGCAGTGCAACACTGCTAGTTGGGCCAGAGTTTTTAACCACTTTCCCTTGTGCAGTAATGGCATGGAAAACATGCATGCTCTTTCTTTTTGTTATTTTTCAATATCATCGTTGAATGCTATGTTGGTAAGAATTGACTCTTGGAATAAAAGGTGTCGTATCAACTTGGCTATCACCCACTTGCTTGTTTAAGTGTTTTTATCGTGTTTTTGTTGGGATGTTGGGTGGATAGGTAGCCATGTCTATGTGATGACTTTGTATTGCGTAGATATATATACCTGGGGATAGCTTGAGCATTAATCAGATCGATTGAGCACGTACTTAATTACCAAAAAGAAACAAACAAAACCCTTGGAACCGCGTAATATTTGGATAGTCGTATCTTTTTCAGTTGATTATATATATAGGGTGTCTCCTCCTCTATTGTATTTGTATCTTTTCTACCGTATATAGTGAAATTCCTCATCTCCCATGAATGTATCCGAATTTTAGGAACCGCGTAAAATTACACAAAAAAATGTAGTCTTTATCTTTGACTCACTCTATTTCCAAACTCGTTTTCGGTCCGCATTTTCAATACGTTCTAAAGAGCTTGAGGTTCGTGTCTTGATGAAAGACTTAAGTTTTCTATTGTGATGTAATCTATCTTCTATGTATCGGGGGTGTATTAAACTTAAACTATTGCTGTTGATAAAAAAAATAGATGATTGGTCCCCACTTTACCAACCCATGCACCACTAAAATTGCAGCACGTGAATGACTTTTGACAATGTAATCCAAATCTTCTGGAACGAAGAAGACGACGCAGAGGACAAAAAGATCAAACAAACTGAGGAGACGAAAAATACACATCCCATAAGTCCAGTTTTCAAACAATAAATTAATGAGGAATCTTACGAGATACATGAAAACAAAACATGAAATGAAATATGAAATTGCATCCAACGGGTGAGATTCATCGGACAGTGCATCGGGTGAATCTCACCCGTTGGGTGCATTTTCATGTCTCATTTCATGTTTTATTTGATAGTGTACCGGGGTGAATCACACCCGTTGAATTAATGGCACTTCCATGTCCCATTTCATATTTTGTTTCCATATTTCCAATGTTTTCCATAAATTAAAACAATTAGGTCACTACAAGAAAAATAATAATTTGCGAGGAATGAAAATCGTCGTAAATGGCACACTTTTCCTCGCCAATGGTATAGGCGAGGAAATTATTTTGTCACCAGTTTTGTCGACAAAGGGTTGTCGCAGAAGGTCACATGGCGAGGAAATAAGAATTTCCTCGCCTATAATGAGTTTTTGACGACGAAATAATTTCCTCACCTATATTGAGTTTTGGCGAGGAAATATTTCGTCTCCTATATCGATGATTTTTTGTCGATAATTGATCAATTTCCTCGCCAATAATGATAGAAATCGATCTTGGAAAATTACATAGGCGAGGAAACTTTTCGTCGGCAATTAATATAATTTAAATATTATCAAATTACATAGGCGAGGAAACATTTTGTCGGCAAATAATATAATTTAAACATTATAAAATTACATAGGTGAGGAAATTTTTCGTCGGCAAGTAATTTAATTTAAATATTATAAAATTACATAGGCGAGGAAATTTTTCGTCGGCAATTAATTTAATTTAAATATTATAAAATTACATAGGCGAGGAAACTTTTCGTCGTTAGAAAGCTTCTTAGAGAAACCTCTTTAGTGAGAAAAAATTTCGTCACCTAAAGAATATATATGAGGAGTATAGGTGACAAAATAAATTGTCACATTCCTTTGAGAATACAATCCTGCTCATTTTAGAATTCAATAGATATCAAACAAAAACCCTGTATTACATTACATTTCACCAAAATAACTAACATATATTCATAAACCTTTAGAATGTTTAGTATTCTACACCAATTAGTTCATCCACCATAGGATCTAATGCATCCATGTTCCAAAGACAAAAAGTCAAAAATAATCAAACTAGACCATATCATGTTCTTATCCTATACATCATCCAAAAAGAAGACCGAATCTTCATAAAAAAAAAAATGAAAGAACAGGTCTTCACATACTGATATATCCAAAAAAGAAGTCTTCAATAAAAACCATATACTCTCATCTTTCCCACTATCCAACCTTCTGCCTATTCAATCTGCAAAACATCAAACAAGATTACAAAATATTGTTACGATTTTGATAATAGAATAAGAAAATTTATGTAAACTTAACAAATATAATGTGTCATGCCCCGTCTCGGGACAGCGCCAATTGGCCCATCCCGACACAACGCGTGGCATCCGGCCCAATCAGACCAACCTTAGCTCACACAAGCAAAAGATTAAAAAGTTAAACAGTTCATTATTTATAACTTCAAAGAGTGTCTTACAATGTACGGCAGAAGACTGATATACGTGAACAAAAAAAAAACAAGATTATATGCTTAAATACAAGCCTGGAGACGGACCCTCTTGGCCAACAAAACCATCACTATCTACATATAACCAAGCCCTGACCCGCGTCACTCGAGTGAGGTGCAACCACACGACCAAAACCTGTAGTGAACGCGACTCGACTCAGTTCTCAACACTTAAGAGTCTATTTCCAGTAAGAAGGTGTAAATTCCAACATGTATCAGCGCTAAACAGGCATTTACAGCAGCTACGCAAGTCATTTACAGCATAAAAATAACACTTTCAGCAACTAAACTTTATTTCCAGTAAGTTTCAGCCCTTAACAGGTAGGTTTCAGCACCCAATAGGGCAGTTTCAGCACTTCAAAATGCATTCCAGCAACTAAAAGCAGTTTCCTGCATCTAAAGAACTCTTAGAGCAACATTTTTAGCCATAAAAAGGCATTTTTAGCAACTACAAAACAGTTTCCTGCACTTAACTATACAGTTTCAGCAACTTCAATGGTGAATTTAACCTAGAAACTTCAATTAGAAGCATAACCCATCAAGAGTTCACATAAATACATGAAATTAAAGCACTAGAAACATGGAATTCAGGTCTAGCACGTGTATTTACCTAGGTTTGAGCTTCAATTAAGTGCAGGTAAGAAAACCCAATTGATTCCCTCCTCTTCTCCTCTCTCTCTCGTGTACTCTATGTATGAGCCAAGTGTGGGTATAACTAAGGAAAGGAAAAGGGACGTGGAAGTATATAAGCTTGCAAAGGAAAAATTATCCCATGCTACACATCTCATGATGCTGTGATGCTCCAATCAATGGAAATATTCTGTTTTGCATACTTTTAAAATGATGTCAATTCACTCAAGTGATGCACACAATTAAGATAAACACACACAAAATTGACTTACATGGCCCAAAACAGGTATATTAAGTATTTATGACTTGACGGAGGAAAAATATAGCTCGTCATTCGGGAAATTCATGAATAGGGTACCCCGGGGGCCGAAAAACGGCTAAAACCAAGGCGTCGGCAAGTCAAATTCTGCTCTGATGTATTTTCTTGACTCGGATGGCTCGCACTGGCCACGTCATGTATTGGTGACTTTATGGAGGTAAAATATTGCCTGTTGCACAGGAAATTGACAAATCGGGTGCTTGAAGGCCCGAAAACGGCTAAAAATCATGGCGTTGGCATACCGGATTTTGTTCCACTTCAATTTTCTTGATTTGGACAGTTCAAACAATTCACGTTATGCCCTTGTGACTTTACAAAAGCATCATATTGCCAGTTGCTCAAAAATTCGATGATTGGATACTATGAAATCCAAAAAAGGCTTAAAAACGAGGTGTCGGCGTATCGGGCTATGCTCCACCACTGTTTTCTCACATTGGATGGTTCCCCCAAGAAATATTGAGTAATTTTGTTCTATTGGAAGCATCGTTCTACCTACGGCTCGAGAAATCATTGATTGAACGCTTCAAAATCCAAAAAATTGCCTAAACATAGGGCGTTGACATGCCAAATCCCACTCTGCTGCAATTTTCTTGATTTAGATAGTTCACACAAGTCACTTTATGCACTTGTGACTTTATGGAAGCATTATATCGCCCGTTGCTAAAAAATTTGATGATTGGATACTATGAAATCCAAAAAAGGCTTAAAAATGAGGTGTTGGGGTATCGGGAATGCTCCACCACTGTTTTCTCACATTAGATGGTTTCCCCAAGCCATATTGAGTATTTTTGGCCTACTGGAAGTATCGTTTCACCTACGGCTCGAGAAATCATTGATTGGACGTTCCAAAGTCCAAATATGGCCTAAAATGAAGCATTAACATGCCGGATTGCATTCTATTGCCATTTTGTCACTTTCAATGGTTCCAACAAGTCGCATTGGGCATTTATGACTTTTTGGAAGTGTTTCTTTGCATGTTGGCTAAAAAGTTCAAAGATCGGACCATTTGAGGCCCGAAAATGGCCTAAAAACGAAGCCGCCGACATGTCAAAACATGTCACGACACTATTTCTGTCATTTGGTCCATTCGCACGGGTTACATTACTCATTTATGGCTTGGAGGAAGCATCGTTTCACGCCCCAACCAACAAATCGGGAATTCGGTACCTTTAAGCCGGAAAACGGCCTAAAACAAGGCACCGACGCGTCAAAACTCCTTATAAGGCTATTTCTTTGATTTGGGCTATTCAAACAGGTTATATTATCAGTTTATGACTTGGTGATATCGTTGTTTTATGCGTTTGTCAGCAGATCAAGATTCGGATACTCTAAAGACCCAAAAAGACCCAAAATGGCACCATCGGCATGTCTAAACTCATTCCGTTGCGAATTCCCCGAGTTATTCCACTCACACGAGTTTTATCATGTATTTATGACTTGGGGGAATTAATGTTTCCAAGCGTTTGGTAAAAATTCAATGATCGGATGCCTTCGCCCCCGAAAACGGCCTAAACGGAGGCATCGGCGTGTCAAAACTTGTTATAGTGCTATTTCTATACTTTGGTCCACTCCCATGAGTTATATTTGGAATTCATTTGGTTGGAATTTGGTAATTGATGGATATGTTTGTGTGTTTTTAAGGAGTTTGGATGGAATATAGACATCAAGAAAATTGAGGAGCTGAAGCCAAGTTTATAAATATTTATAATCTTTTAGACCAAGCATAGCCGATCAAAAAGTCAGCAAATTCTTTGTTTTCCAATTATGTAAAGAACTGCAGAAAGTATTTATTTGGAGAGACAAAATATGAAAGATAGAAAGATTTATCAATTTAGTTATGCTAGTGGAAAAGCATGATGCACTAACCTGCAAGTCAATCATGAGCTTCACGAGCCAACACTCTAAGATACTCCAGTGTACCCTTGTTTTTTAAGAAACTCCAAAACACCAGCCAAAGTCCTCCCTTGTTGCTCTTTTGCCTCCACTAAATCGGCTATCGTGGCGTTTGCTTGCTCTTTAGCCTCCACTAGCTCGACTATTGTGGCGTTTGCTGCTTCAATTTTCTCAACATGCTCTTGAATTATCTCATCCCGCTCTTGAACCTTTTTCTCGAGGTTTGTTACATACTCATAACTGTTCACATAGGTCCTAACAGAGGAGGAAGGCCTCATGCCAAGTCCCTTGATATAACCCGACCTTTTTTTGAATACCTTAATAGATAGATCCTCTTGCGTCATTGGGACTGCACCTTCTTGCGAGTTGTGTTCAGCCTCTATTTTTTCCATCTCATCCTGTCATTTTAAAGTAAATTGAATAATTTAAGTACGAGAAGTTTAGTAGATTCAACTTGAAATAAATTAGCAAACACAAGTACACAACAAAGTACACGTACAAACTTATCCTTGCATCCTGGAGAGATCCACTCATTTGTGTCTTTACTATAGTGGGTTGATTGGTATATTTCTTTCAATGGAGGCACGACACCATCTTTCATCTAATGTAATATTTCATCAACAAATAAGTTAATTAAGCATGTTCATAGTGTAATAAAATTGAAGATATAAATAAATTTTGTTCATAGTTTAATACAAAAGATATAATGAGAAACGCACCGCAGCGGCAACCCTAACTGAAAGTGACTTTGATCCACATCTATGCTTTAAGTGTTTCTCAGACGCCCTGTTGTTGGTGTTTACAAGTGATTGAGCCTGAAATGATCACAAACCAATAGAGATACAATAAACTATGAGGTAGGTTCAAGTTTAAGACCATCAAAGATTAGGATGCGACAAGAAAAACCCATGGCTATTTGTATGTTGTGAGAGATTACCTGCCACCTCTTATCATTCCACTTCTTATCTATTAAGCTTGTCCATTGCTCCAACTTGACATTACGTGGCGGGTTGCTTCTAGCATACTCGGGCCCCATGGCTATTTGTATGTTGTGAGAGATTACCTGCACTAAAAAACTGTGTTTCTGCACTCTAAAACTGCAATTTTAGCATATTAAAACTGCATTCTGCATTTGAAAATTGCATTTCTGCACTTAAAAATAGCATTTTCAGCACATTCTGTATTTAAAAACTTCATTTCTGGACTTGAAAATCTCATTTCTGCACTCTATATCTGTATTTTCAGCATATGAAAACTACATTTTGCATTATAATGGCTCACTTTGTGGTTGTGCAGATTGTAAGTCCTGAGTATGCATGTCCTGAGTATCCGTATGCATGTCGGGTTGTGGTGTAGATTGGGTGGCCCTTTCGGAGATCATACTTGAACCCCGTTGTTGATCTGGATTTGACTGTGTTGTTCGAAGACCTGGTCCCATGTCTGAGACCTACAAACATACAATACAAAATGCACAGGCATAAATATAAAATGTGTGATTCATTATTTTTTTTTTGTCTATCATTAACTATAAATAAACATTGTACCTCCTCCTCAAAAGAATCGTCCAACTCATGGTCATAGTCATTGTCATTCTCGTCCTCTGAAGGTCTGTAGTCACCATCATCCAAATCACCCCTACCATGCTTTCCACTCTCATTGGCACGTTCAGCCTGAACTGGACTTACCATAGAAGTTGCAATAGTTTTCACCCCATGCTTTTTACATCTCTCATTGTTCCTCTTTATATTCTCGTTTCTTAATCTCTCATAATCTGGTACGACATCATTGGCTAGAAAACCTGGTCTGAGCAGAATAGGTCTTCCTTTTGCCATTTGGTGTAACTATGATTATAAATAAGACAACACTGTAAACTAAATATATCCATACCAAGATAAATGAAAATGAAATATATAATGCAAACTAATAACTTCAAAAACTAAGCACATATTTTAACACATGTCAGGATCCACATACACATATACAAAGCATAAAAGATCTACACATCATAATCCCTATCAACATCAAGTAGTTCCTGGTCACATATTTTAACATATGTCAGGATCCACATACACATATACAAAGCATAAAAGATCTACACATCATAATCCCTATCAACATCAAGTAGTTCCTGGTCTTCACCAACTTCGTCACTTATATTTTCTCCCATCATTTCATGATCTTCATCAGCTTCATCTGCATTGTCTTCCCTTGTTCCATCTAATGGCCCAACTCTAGCAATAACCTCAACTTGAACATCTTCCCTATGGTACGAAATATTATCTACCATGTCAATTGGCACACTTGAGGTCATACTTTCTTGTTGGAAAGCGTCGTTGCATTCTTGAGGATCTGGTGGTTCACCATCTCCCACCTCTGGTATATCAAACACACCCCTATGCTGGACCAATTGCACAACTTGCCATGGTTCGCCCCATTTTGTATCATTTAGGTAGAAAACTTGCTTTGCCTGGCTAGGCAAGATGAATGGGTCAGATTGATACCACCGACTCTTGACATCAATGCTTGTACAATAATTATCAGCTCGTATTGTGCAATTTCGACCAGTGTTGCCGGTGTTGTACCACTCACATTGAAACAAAATTACATTCTTCTGACACATATACTCAAATTCTAAAACCTTAATCAAGTGACCATAAAAGTTGTGCATCTTCCCCTCGTGGTCCCCTTCAGCAAGCACCCCACTATTTTGACTCCGACGACGGTTGTCTACTTCTCTAGTACGGTACCTTACCCCATTAATTATGCAACCAGAGTACTCCTTCACTAACAAATTAGGACCATTTGCTAATGACCATAGTTCATCTGTCGCCACTTTTGACTTGTTAGCCCTCAATCTATTTATCTACAATAACACAACCATCAAAAAGTTAGTTATAATAGGTAAAATTATAACGATTAACATCCCTATAACAAATTCCAAATGTCTTACTTTCAATTTGAACCACTCGGGAAACTCTTTCCGTTGCACATTGGTAATGTTTTGTTCATTTGGAACATGCACCAGATTTTTGTGTTCCCTATTCAAATAAATATTATTAACAGTTGAAATCTTCATATTGTTATCAGAATCATGCCAAAAAAAAAAATGAAACACGTACTCTAGATACTTCTTTATCTCAGGGCTGTTAAACAACACGAACCAATGGGCCATATCACGGTGTTCTTGTGAAATCTCACTATCCCTTGTTACTAGCCCAATAGGACGAGCTGTCTTCGTGAATACTGTGTACCCTTCGCGATGTTCCCCAGAGTCTTCATTTCGTTCAGGTCGATTATGTACAGTTTCAACCCCATCAAGATACAATGAGCAAAAACTAATGCACTCCTTGACAATGTAAGCCTCTGCAATCGAACCTTCCGGTCGAGCTCGATTGGAAACAAACCCTTTCAAAGTTCCAAGGAACCTTCAAGACAATGAGTTACTAGTAAGAATACACATGAAAGAACATGAACTTTTGATTGGTAATTAGGTTTGTGACAATTACCTTTCGAATGGAGACATCCACCGGTATTGTACTGGTCCTCCAAGTATGGCCTCACGTGGTAGGTGAACGGCTAAGTGAACCATCACATCAAAAAAGGCTGGAGGGAAAATCTTTTTAAGCTTGCATAGTATGAGCACTATTCGTTCTTCTAATTTCTCAATTTCACTACGCCTCAAGGTCTTAGAACAGAGGTCTTGGAAGAAACTACCCAACTCGAATAATGCTGTACTAATTTCCTTATTCACAAAACCGCGCATCCCAATTGGAAGAATCCGTTGTATAAGTATATGATAGTCATGGCTTTTTAGGCCATTTAGTCTACCATTCGTTGCATTAACAGACCTTGATATGTTTGCCGCATAGCCATCTGGATACTTGACTGATTTCAAGAATTCAAAGAAAGCCTCCCTCTCTTTAACGGTTAGTGAAAAGCTCGCATGAGGCTTGACATATGATCCGTTGGGACATTCAATCAGCCACAACTCTTGTCTTATTCCCCAATCTTCCAAGTCCTTTCGTGCCTTATCTGTGTCTTTGTTCTTTCCCTCAATGCCCACCATTGTCCCAACAATGTTTTCACTAAAATTTTTCTCACCGTGCATGACATCAATGTTGTGTCGTAGCTTCTTATTCTTCCAATATGGTAGGTCATACAAGGCACTTATCTTTGTCCAATTCGGTTCGTGACGGCGCCTTTTCCTGGTACTTGGATTCTTTCCCAAGATGACCCCTGTTACATTGTCCAACTGTTCTTGAATCTTTTCCACCGGAATTTCCAAAGATCTCTTCCGTTTCTCATGCTTACCATTATAGGCCACTCTCTTTCGCCTTTCTGGGTGGTTTTCTGGTAAGTAGCATCGATGATTTGTGTAAGCAGTCTTACTTCTCAATGATTCAAAATACGGTTCATCGTTGCAAGTATAACATGCATAATGACCCTTTGTTCTCCAGCCAGAAATGTCACCAAATGCTGGCCAATCATGTATTGTCCACATTAAAGCTGCATGCATTTGAAAACTCTCACGACTGAAGGCATCGTAAGTTAATGCACCAGTCTGCCACAACTCATTCAATTCATCTATCAAAGGTCTCATATAAACATCGATATCGATGCCAGGTTGCTTATCCCCTGGAATCAATAATGTGAGCATGAAGAATGACTCTTTCATAACCAGCCATGGTGGCAGGTTATAAGGAACAAGAATGACAGGCCACATACTGTAGGAGCTGCTCATGTTCCCGAAAGGATTGAACCCATCAACTGCTAACCCTAGTCTCACATTGCGAGCCTCACAAGCAAACTCAGGATATTTTACATCAAAGTCCTTCCATTCATCACCATGGGCCGGATGCCTGGATTCATCACCATCGCCAGGATTATCCATGTGCCATCTCATGTACTCGGCTATCATCCTTGTCATGAACAACCTTTTTAACCTTGGTGTCAAAGGGAAGTAACGCAAAACCTTACGGGCGATCTTATTTCCCCTGCCACAATTGGTCTCGTACCTTGACACATTGCACTTTGGACACCTATCCAGGGTTGCATTCTCCTTGTAAAAGAGTACACAATCATTTATGCAGGCATCAATAAGCTCGTATGACAAGCCTAAATTAGACAATAATTTCCTTGCCTCATATGTATTCTTGGGAACTAAGTTAGGTTTTGGTAAAAGATCACTTTGGAACTTCAAGAACATATCGAGCGATTTATTGGTCCAATGATTTGTTACCTTCATATTAAATACCTCAATAACATATTTTAGCAGAGTATAACTTTCGCAACCTGGGTACAACTCGCGTTGGGCATCATTCAAAAGTTTATCGAAGTTTCTCATTTCCTCCCATTGGGTTGTATCTACGGATTCCCCTCTCATTCGATCTTGCAACAACGCATCAATCCCGCCTAGATCCCCATCTTGACCATCTCGCATTTCCCGATGGCGAACATTATCCGATACACGCGGTTCTCCGTGCTCATGCCAAACAGTATAACTTTGCATAATCCCATGTCGGAGCAAATGAATTCGCACATCTTCTGGACTTTTACGGTAGAAGTTTACACACTGTAAACACGGGCAAGGAATATTACCTTGTCCATCTACAACCTCCCTTGCAAATTCAATAAACAAATTGACGCCATTATAATATGCTTGACTAATTCTCCCATCAGCTGTCATGCCCATTTTCATCCATTTTTTGTCCATGTCTGATTTAAGTCATCAAGATAATGTCAAGTCCTGCATATATCACATATTACGTAAGTAGATTTAGTAAACCAGTTTTTAATAGTTAGGTGTCACTCTCTTCAACTTTTTCTATCTATCCTTAGGATGAACACTACCGGACAGCTTATAAGATATGTACTACCTTAGTTTTCCAAATTCAAAAACCTAATTATCATAAGTCAGAAAAGTACATTATGTAGATAACTTTCTTATATATATAACCGGAGCCGAGTCCTCATCTTTCTCTTGTTTTGGCATCCATGGGCACCTCTTTCAAGTTGTGTGCTAGCTTTTAGGAGATTTTTTTTGTAATATAGTATCATAGGAAACAACCGCGTGCATCACACGTGCACTTTTACTAGTTTACTAGAATTAAGAACGAAGGGAAAGCCACTGAAGTATGAAAATCATTGACCCCTTTGCACATAGGAACCAGTATTACAATAAAGAAATAGTATTACAACAAAGAAAATAGGGCATAAGGGAACAAGTATTACAATAAAGAAATAGTAACAAGACAAAAACCATGTGCACATAGGAAACCAATTCCATAGTCTTTCACCAGATCCCAAACCAATTTTCAATTAGCAAAGAGGTCATTAATTCAGGAAACAAATCCACATTCAAAACCCAAACAAGAAAACCCAAACAAAACCAAAAAAGAGCACCAAAGCAGAAGAAGAGCAGACCCAGACAAGCACCATAGCAGAAGAAGAAGAGCAAAAAAGAGCACCAAAACCCAAACAAGAGCTGCAAATCAAAACCCAAACAAGAGCTGCTGGACTTACTGGAACATTTTTCGTCATTCCTTGCTGTTGGACTTCTATTTTGATCAAGGTTTGCTCTGAAAATCAGACAAAAATTGGAGAACAAAGAGAAATCAGTCGACTAGAGTTTAGAATGGAAAATGATAGAGATTAGAAAAATTGGGGTTTAGAAATCAAAACCCAAACAAGACCAGACTTTAGATGATTATAAAACAAACCCACTACCCATAACCACCAAATGGTTGTCAATTGATGGCATTTCACAATTACACTAGTCATCATGGCGTCTGTCCACAAAGACTCCCACGTCCTAACTTCTCTACTTGAATGTACAAAACACCATCTAGAATTGGCAGCATTGTTGGATAGCTTAGTATTCATTATGGGGCTTCCTTCATAGCTTAGAACAGGGGCCAATTGTTCTTTCTTAACATACCGACATCACTTTGTTTTTATCACACTAGTGGTCCTCTCTTTGAAGATTCCTTAGCCACAGATTGTGAGAATGACACCATAACTAACAAACAAACAAACAATAGCACAAATAAATATATATAATAAAATACTCATTCTCAAAAGTAGTAGCATTTTATAATCCTTGACAGTGTGTTCTGGCCCTAGAATAAATTGTTTTGACGCAAATCGGACCACTTGTTGGGGGATTTATCTTTTAACTAAAAAAATTGTTTCATCACTACCCAAATCGAGTAAGACTTTTGCTTTGCAATCAGTCTTACGACTCCCACAAGAATAACAAAGAGTTAAAAATACTTATAGTGTCATTCTGGTTCCAAACTTCCATATAAACCAAGTAGATAAAACTATTTCGCAAAAAAATTTCAAAAGCGAAATCCGTCCCAACCAATAAGGTCCCAAGTATTGTATGGACCACCCAAAAACGACCAACTATCCATACCGATAGTGCACCGCACCCCCCAAATTAATATACACACTCTCCACCATGTTTACCTAACAATTTTTCATTACAATACTCCCAACGGGTTCATTGCTAACCAAGGAAGGGTTCGTGTGTTTGGTACTCTCCACCATGTTTACCTAACAATTTTTCATTACAATACTCCCAATTTTCATTGCTGACCAAGGGAGGGTTCGTGCGTTTGGTACTCTTATTCATCAGAAACTTCTTGGGTTTACCTGTCCAAGCTAATTGGAGGTGTAGGCTTTTATATGTAATCGACAATGTGGCCTTGGGGTATTTAAGGAATCAATTTGTTAATTAGCTAAAGAAGACAGAGATAGAATAAGAGTGGGGTGAAGATAAACCTCGATTTCGAAGAATGTCCGGCGCAAGAAGCTCACGTTGCAGCCCACATTGTCGATTTTGGAACTTACGGTTATGGCTACTCTAGTTGCTGTCTCGGTAAATAAAGAGAGGACCAGAGGAGAAATTTTTGGAGAAGAAAAGAACAGCGTCGTGTCTCAGCCTTTTATCGAACAATACTGCTTTAGGGCTCCATATATTGTGCTTCTATTGAGAGAGGGATTGCACATTACCGATGACCAAAACCAGAGGTTCGCAGAGGTTTGGACCCTTGGGGTTGCCCTATTGCAAGCTGGGAATGGATTTCCTACAAAAGCAGAGGTTCGCAGTTGTGAAATACTCCAGATGATCGGAGAGATTTGCTCAGCGAAGAGGGAGAGATGGATCGATTTCTAAAGAGAGGACCACATTGTTGATTTCGGAATTGGGGACTCTTCGTGCTTTTTTTTTCTTTTTAGCTGATGTAAAACTCACTCAAATGAATAAGTTGTACCCTTTAATGTTAGAGACGAAATTTTTCCTCACCCATTAGATTTGGTATCCCGCCAACCCAGCAGATTTTTTTTTGCGAACAGTCCAAGTTTCCCGGTTAAATTTTGGAAGCTAACCCGACAAAATATTTCCTCGCCTTTGTATCAAAGTTTAATGGCGAGGAAAAGAATTTCCTTGCCTATAATAAAAATTTAGCGAGGAAATGTTTTCCTCACCTTTGTGTCCCTAAAAATTGGCGGCCCGAAATATTTTCCCGCGGGATAATTTTTTGCGAGGAAAAATAAAATTCCTCGCCATTGTTGGTCTTTTTGCGAGGAAAAATAAAATTCCTCGCCATTGGAGGTCTTTTAGTGAGGAAAAAATTAAATTCCTCGCCATTGGAGGTCTTTTAGCGAGGAAAATAATTTCCTCGTCTATTTTGATCACCTCATTACAATTTTGCGACAAAATTATATTGTCCTCGCCATTTGACTAGCTTTCGCGAGGAAATAAAATTTCCTCACTATGTTTCCTCGCGTTAGATAGATTTTGTTGTAGTGGGTCTAAGTGAGGGTACACACCGGCCCAGTGACCCGCCTAACCCAGCCCGATTTTTTTAGGGTTTTGGATATATAATTAGGCCTATAGGTTTGGGTCAGGTTGATATTTTAAGCCCGATTAGTTAATGGGATGGGTTTGGAAAAATCCTCAAGGCCCAGCCCAAGCCCAACCTGGCCCGAATATAATTTTTTTGTCAAGTTTTATAAATGTTGGAGAGTTTCACTTTTTGAACATTTTTATTTCCTTTCAAGAGACAATTTAATTATTAGAACCATAATGTTTTATGGATTTGTTTTTAATAGTATTGCGATACCATAAAACTTTAAGTATTTCCAGTTGTGAATGAATTTTAATTTGTGATCGTTGTAGTTGATTTGTTTATGTTTGTGATATCACGCTTTAGAAAAATAAATGGGATTGTTTGACGGATATGGGAAATAAAATTTTAATTGGACTAGGTTTGAGAATATAAAATGAAGCCCGATTCTTAATGGGTCAGGCTGGAGCAAGCACAAATCTCATTAATATCTAATATAAGTCCGACCTGAACCCGGCCTGACCCAAGGCTTGTGCACCCCTAGGTCCAAGTCACAGGTCTTGTGGTAATATGAAATGAATGTGGGCACTACCTCTGGTTCCTCTCCATTACAGCGCCCCTCATCCAAATGACCCATTGAAAGACCAATACCACAATAAAACGCAACCAAAAATCAAGAATTCGCGACAACAAAACAAGGGACCCAAATCAGATGGATTAGATTGATCAATTAGCCGGGTGCATCTAATTCATAGAAGGATAAAAATTTGAAACAAAGAAATAGAATTCTAATTAAAAGAAAATAAGTAAGACAACTAAAAAAGAAATAGAATTCCAACAGGAGGGGGATGAGTTTTTCTAAGTAGCAGGTTTTGTGACATATTAGTCTGAATTATAGTGCTTGTTTACATACCAGGTGGCGGTAGTCTACATCTCTTTCCACATCAGTCAAAGTTAGCCACGTAATGGTTAACCGAGATGGAGTTGACGGAAGGATAACATTGAAATTCCTCATAACACGCAAGGATGAAATTGACACATAAAAATTTAGAGGGACGAAATTGGAATGCGATGTATTTTTTTAAGGACTAAACAAGTGGATAAGCCTTTTTTAAATGGTATGACTTGTGGGAAACGCATACTGCCACGCACGGAGATCTGTGCTCATAGATCACTTCGTGATGTCCACTTTGCAATTTCACATAAATAATTCGAGTTGTTCATTAATTTTAAAATATGTTTTCGAGTGGCCTCACGAGTTAGCTCAATCGGAGGACTCTTAAGAGCTTCATCCAATTTTCCAATTTTCGATAACTCTAAACACTGAATCAAAAATTGAGATGTTGGATAAAGCACTGAGCGTTATCCGATTGAGTTGATTTTGTTCAAGGCCACTTGAAAACATATTTTAAAATTAATAAAACAGCTCCAACTGTTTATGCGGGACCTTGAAGTGAGCCACACGGAGAGTTCAGTGCGTGCAAATCCACTATTGGGTACGTAATAGTTATCTTCATTTTTGCAACATCCGCATAGATGTATACTTATTTCAGCCCGTTACTTACTAACAAAATTCAAAAAGGTTATTCGAGTACAATTTACTTCCAAATCTTATATAATCTTGATGAAATTCTTACGTATAGAGCGACAGACTAACATTTACAGTATTTATCTAAGAAATTAACTGGAACGAAGCACTCTAACTCCCCTCATAAAAAGATAATTTTGTTCTGAAGTTATTGCTTTTGAGGCATTGATTCATCCGGCCGGAAGTTGCTTTTGAGACTTGCAGTGAGCTTACTCGTTACACTCCTATAGTGAATAATTATCATAGCCGTTCGTTCTGTTTCAGACGGTCACGATTGGTCACCCCAGTACTGCCCCGGAATCCTTGTAAATTTGGTCATTGTTATGAAAAATTGATCAATCACATAAAACAAGTAAGGTACGTCACCTACACATCTGATTAACATATGCTAAGAGCATCTCCACTTCTACACCAAATATTTCACCAAATTCAATTTTGAGTAAAAATCACCAAAAAACCCACTCCACTCCTTCACCAAATTTGATCAACACCAAATTTACTCAAATTTTTCACCAAATTTGCTCAACACCAAACCTCACATCAAATTATCAACAGCTATATTTGTTCAAAGCAGGTATACTATTTGTTCCTTGTTTCCGCAGAAGAGGAAGAAGAGGATGAAAAGGAATTTGTTCACTGCAAGTTTTGGAGGTAAAATGAAAAAAAAACTGTTTTAACAAAATGGTGGAAAAGTTTTGGAGCCAAAATGAAAGGAAAAAAAAAAATTGTTTTTGACAAAATTTTAATTAGAATTTGGTAAAAAGAGTGGTTTCCCATTTGAAGAGATGATATCAAATCAAGTTTTTGACCAAATTTTTACTCAAATTTGATTAAAAATTTGGTGTAGGAGTGGAGATGCTCTAATACTACTTGATTAAATGAGCTATTTATTTAATATGTTTGCCACTTTACGTTACCAATCACATCTTCTTTATTTCATCGATTAAGCGATATGACGACTGACAAGTCGCTAGAATCTTGTCTAATTCCCATTCGAAGTGATAAAAATAGACGTACCAAAAAAAAAAAAAGAAGTGATAAAAATAGAGGGGCAAATTTTACTTAGACCCCTTGGGGTTTCTGACAAAGACAGATAGCTCCTCCCAATGTTAAGAAATGACAGAGACCTCCCTTGTCAGAAATGGCAGCTAAACAGAGTTAATGGTAGGGTTGAAATTACTTGCTTGCCCCTCAGTAATGGGGGAGCTGTCTGTCATTGTCATAAACCTCTGGGGCTCTAAGTGAAATTTGCTCGTTTTCAAGTGTAATGTTCGGCGTTCTAGATGGAGTATTTAGTTAGGAAAATTAGGATGATGATTTAATTCCGAAATCCCAATAAATAAATAACAACTTACCAATACGTTGAGAGTGAGATTGTGAGACTCAACGGCCGTGGCGGAGTCACTTATGGATTAGTGTGGGCCTGTGCCCCTGCCACACTCGATTTTTAGGAGGATTTTGTTTTTAGAAAAATATAACTAAACGCATATATCCCTTTTTTAATACAAAAAACTAATTAGTGCTCAAGGGACATTTTTTGTGTTATAATGTCATTCTCCTACAAATTTATATAGGACTATGAGTTTTACTTGAATATGTAATGAAGACCGATTATAAAGAGTGATGAAAAAAGGTGGTAGGGCACCACGTGGCGATGCCCCAGAACCAACTGCCATAACATGTGCTAGAAACAGCAAAAGGAGAACTGGGTACCAAAGACCAGCAAAATGGGTACTAAAATCCCTTTGTTTCGTCGTGTTGAATCTCAAAAGCGTACCCGAGCCATTGTTAAATTTGATTTCGTTTATTGCAACCATATGCTTCAGTTGAAACTGTTGAGGAAAACCTGAATTTGAAAGGTTCTGAATGTGGGAAACTAATAAACTGATTCTTCCTTCATCCATCAAAAACTCTCTAAATAATTTTGGAATATACATGTGAGAAGTCATCCAGCCATGTCTTGAAGTGAACTAGGTGATGTGAGTGCCGACGGTGACTGCATTTACCTCCCGAAGCCTTCTTAATAAGGAATTTTTTTAGTGCCAGGTGAGCATGGCCGGTGACGTGGTACTCGCTCGCGCACATCCGGCATTTCAAAAAATGCAACGGACAGCTCGGATTGAATGACACGTTTTCTTTTTCTTTTCTTTTTTTTAAAATCAGGCACTTTGAATCCGGAGCGTCCGTTGCATTTTTGGACGACCGGATGTGTGTGAGTGGACACCGCGTGGGGCATTGCAAATTTTTTCCCCTCAACGTTCTCGGACAAAAAGTGGTGAACAGAGGTATGGCAAATGGGTGGGATATTTATAGTTGTTTGCATCTTTTTTCTTTTTTCGTTAAAACATGGAATAAAGGGCAAGTTGGGCAAAGGGCTCCTCTTTTTTGATGACATCATGCTTTTCCATCCCTCCAACTAACGGAGTCCAACTGATTCTAGGAATTAGAAACCCAATGTGTGAAATAAGGGAGGTTTCTGTTATTTCTCAAAACTGGGGGAGGTGTCTGTCATTGTCAGAAACATCAGGGGGTATAAGTGAAATTTTCCCAAAAAGGAGTAGTGAATTCACTGAATTGATATGGAATACATTGGTTTTTTGATAGAAATTGTCGGTATCATGGCGTGATAAAGATTAAGGGCTATGTTGGTTTTCGTTTTGATTGGAAACCCATAAAATGGACAACCAAAGATAGTGACTACAGCTGATATCTTCGACACGACTGTATGTCATTTTCTCACAAATCAATTGCTAACTAGCTGCATGTCATTTTCTCACAAATCAATTGCTAACCAACGTAAGAAATAGGGTAAATTTGATGTATGATTATCATAATAGAAAGACTCTACCTATGCCAATCGTAGATCACAGTCAAATGGAGCGCCAAGCCAAGGTCTTTCTCTCCCTCAATTTATAATTGCAAAGAGAAATCAGAGATTGGTCTAAAGTCATTTATGATCCTATCGTCGGGAGAGCATGCCTTTCATTTATAACTAATTTTTGGAATTGCTTGAAATTGAGTAATGAAATACAAGCAAAAAAGTTCACACACAATTTAAGGATAGAATGATAAATTAATTGTGTGTATATGTATTGTCAAAACCGTAATAGTTTAATTCATTGATAAAAAATGCAAGTACAAAGATAATCACCAAGAAAACCGCACTTGAAGGTAGTTTTCTCAGGTACAAGAACCACCTCTCCAAGCCCAAGAATGGATTGTTCCATTCAAACTCCTATGCGCGAGTAAAACTCACATTGATTAAAAACCCAACACTCGTAGCAGTGAGGCCGGTGAGCCAATCGATCTAATTTGTCATTAGACCGCCATCACCACCGTCTTCCTTCATCAAAGAACCATACCACCACCGTCGAAATCTTAACCGGCACCCCAGTGATGAACGGGAAGCCATGAGAAAGGAATATAATGGATAAAGCTAAGAAACTCTCAGATTTGAGACCGAGAGAGAATAATCCTCTTTGAAAAAGGATGAGTTATTGAAGACAAGAAAATTCATCACTATAGAGGAAGGAAACACCCATCATGGGTAAGACCCTCCTCCCCCTTCGCCTCCATATAAGAGTGGTGAAAACCCTAGAAAAAGAAAGCGTAAAGAAGAAATATGACTACGGTTTTTTTAGAGAGACCGATACTCTGAGATTTGTGTACATATTTGGAATTTGAATGAACATTACTCCCTTCGTCCCAAAATTTTAGTTACTCAACTTTCACTTTTTCAATTTTCTTTTCAATTGTCTATATCTTTTAATTTATAATATTTTTAAAAATTTCAAAAATTTGTTTAATAAAACTAATTGAGATCTATCAAATAAGTTTCGTATTGCATTTCTTTTATCCTATATATCACAAGATATAAACCTTTTTTTTTTTTTATCAAATTAAATAATAACATGGACTAAAATTTTTGAGCGTAGAGAGTATTTTCTTATGAAATTCTCGTGAAATCTCACCGACCTTGTGAGTAGGATCAATTAGGTTCCATCTCGATGGCCCACATATACTAGTAGTTTGGAATTGGACGTGCTCCTCTCCAGTGACCTTTTTGGGGCCCATATAAGGGCCAAATTAATACGTAATCGGACTACCGACTCCTTTCATTTTTTTCCATTGAATTATGTGACTTTGACCCCCGCTAAAATGAATTTGCTCCAAGTGCGAAGAACTCCTTAATAGTTATCCCCATTAAAAACTAAGATTTCACTAATAAACGACTAACAATGCACAGATAATATAAAAGGATAAAACGTTACTCCCTCCGTCCCTTTTTAAATGTGTTACTTGGGATTCTGTGCCATTTTCAACGGCTTATAACTTTTAATTTATAATAGCTTTTATGATTTTGAAAATTTTGTATAATAGAAATAATTAAGATCTATCAAACAAGATCCATAATGCATATGTTTTGAGGTTCACATTAAAAGTTATAAGCCGTTGAAAATGGCACAGAATCCCAAGTAACACATTTAAAAAGGGACGGAGGGAGTAATATATATCTTGCAAATATCATATACAATAATAAATGTCTTCTCTTTTTATAGATAACAAGACACTTTTTGCATATTCTACACTAATTATAACGGTTAATTGTTCCAGGGTCAAGAAGTGGAGATTTATTGGGCATTTAGTCTATGTTAAAGTTTTACAAGGTCTTAGGTCCATGAATTTTTTTTTATTTTATTTAGAATTTAGACACTTTCAAAAGGTACTCTAGAGTTTAGATTTTAGGAAAGTGCACCCTAAAATAAAAAAAATTCATGGACCTAAGACCTTGTAAAACTTTAACATAGACTAAATGCCTAATAAGTCCCCACTTCTTGACCCTAGAACTAGGGCTGCACAAAAAAAACCGGTGAACCGTGAATCCGGTCCGGACCGAACCGATCCGCGCGTTTTGGATTTTAACTGTGGATTAATGGTCCGGACACGGATTCAAAAATTAGTAAACCGTGACTCGCTGTCCGGACACGGATTTTGATTTTGAAACCGTGGATTAACCGATCCGGACCGTGAGATTTTTATTATATATAAATTTTTTAAATACACACACACACACACACACACACACACCCACCTAATTTTACACAAACTTCTACTACACAGATTAGGGGGTAAACTATGATCTCTTTCAAAACTTAGGGGTTAAACTGTTACACTAACTTCTACTATATGTACTTGTTATCTATTTCTGGGGTAAACTGTGATCTCTTTCAAAACTAGGTTGATAACCGTGTTTGGATGTGTATTTTTATTGATGACCCATGGAAGCAGTCTAATATTGCCCATCTGCAGTAAATAAACTCAGGATTTGTGACAGCATATAGTAGATTCAATTAGTAATTGTGTATTTGTGTTTACACCATTAGTGTGAGATTCCAACGAAGGCCTCTTCTCTAATTAGTTGTGTTTACACCATTAGGTAAAATTTCAATTATATAACTTTGTTACTTGTTTATATATAACATGTAATCCGTGGATAAAACCGGAACCGATCCGTGACTCGCGGATTGGATTAGAACCGAACCGTGAGACTTTTGGTCCGGACACAGATTGTATTTTTTAAAAACCGTGACTCGCGGATTAGGATTGGATTCATGCCAATCCGATCCGATCCGGACCGTGTCCACTCCTACCTAGAACAATTAACCCTTTAGGATAACATTTGACCGACTGTATGAAATGAGAAAAATGTCAAGATTCTTAAAATGAAAGGCTGTAATGATTGAAATGTGTATCTTTCACAGCCACGGACCTAGAATGCTAAAGCACCATACAAGACTACAAAAATCTCTTAATAAAAGCGAAAGCACACAAAAATGGACAGATGCTTTTTCTGACTTGGATCATATAAAATTTAGATTAAATATGAACTGTTAGAGCCAAGATGAACGGTTGGATAAGGTTTCATTATACCCCTGTAGTGAAGTGAGTACTTTCACTTATTCACTATCATCCTGATTCGGTCATAACCGTTCATTTTATTCGCCTCGTCTCACCACCACTGGCGGAGGCATGCCGCTTCCAGATCCAGTAGCAATCATAATCGGAGCCGGCCCATCCGGCCTCTCCACCGCCGCCTCCCTAGCCCGCCTCTCCATCCCGTACATAATTCTAGAGAGGGAAGACTGCCTTGCTCCCCTATGGAAGAAAAAAGCGTATGACCGACTCCACCTCCACTTACCAAAATTATCCTGTCAACTCCCCCACGTCCCGTTCCCAGAGAACTTCCCCAACTACGTGCCCAAAACCCAGTTCGTACAGTACCTTGACTCCTACGCTACCCACTTCAACATCTCCCCTCTCTTCAACCGGCTCGTCGAGTCTGCGTGTTACGACGAAGGAAGTGGGAGGTGGAGGGTGGAGGCGAGGAACGTGCGGTCGGGCGAGGTGGAGGAGTATTCCGGGAGGTTTTTGGTGGTGGCGACCGGTGAAAGTGAGGCGTTTGTGCCGGTTGTGGAAGGGCTGGAGGGTTTTACAGGTGAGGTTTTACATTCGACTGGGTACAAGTGTGGAGAGAAGTATAGAGGAAAAAGGGTTCTGGTGGTTGGGTGTGGGAATTCCGGTATGGAGATTGCTCTTGATTTGGCGATCCATGGCGCTAAAACATCCATTGTTGTCCGGAGCCCGGTAAGAGCTGTAGCACTACTTTTTAATTTTACAGTCCTTTGATTGATGAGTAATTATTCCCGGAGTACCACGTAGCATTCCCTATGTAATACTTTCAGCTATTTACGTAGTGACAAATTATTCGGTAAAAACAATTATCATTCACTCTCGTTGAGTGATTGGGAGATGAGGGGTGACCCACATAGTGTAATGCTGATTTTTTATTTGTGGGGAGCACCACATGGCATTGCTCACTTGATACTCCGGTCTCTGGGAGTAGTCAATAATTAGCCTTGATTGAGTGATTGGTAAGAAGGGGATCCGGGGATCCTGTAGTGCTGGACACGAGCCGTTGATCTCGGTAATTAGCAGTTCGGATTTCATCTGGTCAATGAATGTCTCGGATCGTGCAAGTGCCGAGATGAAATCCGAGCCGATGATTGCGAAATCAATGACTCGGATGCCGCACTACAATCTTCGCACTACAGGATCCCAATCCCGTAAGAGGAAAAGAATCATTTGTTTACTTTTGTTTGTTTTTTCAGCGTCAATCATGCTAAAAATTCATATTGATTAGATATTAGTTTGTATGTTTTTTGGAACACACTCGAACAAGAATGCAATACTGGATCGGAAATTATTTTCACGACGAAGCTGTGTTATCCAAAAACTTTATCTGCTCAATTTGATTTTTGGTTAATGGTTTTGATCATCGACGTCACATCGGACATGACAGAGAAATGATTTGATGACTAAACTCACAATTTGAAATTGGAGTTTTTTTTTTTCCCCCCACTTTTTTCTCAAAAATTAAAGTTGATTGTTTTTCTAGCTTTCCGAGTGGCACACAAGCCGTTGATCTCAGCAATAAACTGCTTGAATTTCATCTCGGCAATGAACAACTCGGATCAAGCAAGTGCCAAGATGTAATCTGAGCCGCTGATTGCGCAATCAACGGCTCAAATGCCGCACTACAGGATGCCCTGTCCCTGAAATAAATCTTTTTAAAGACAAGTTTCACTAACAAGGTTGATTGATGGTGTTTGGGAATAATGCAGATTCACATTCTGTCAAAGGGAATAATGTATTGGGGGTTAAAGCTGGCAAAATATCTTCCATTTTCCACAGTGGAATCCCTAGTAGTTTTGCTTAGCAAGTTTTGGTATGGAGGCCTAACCAAGTATGGGATTCAAAGACCTCAAGAGGGTCCCTTTACTTTGAAAAAGAAGTACCGAAAGTTCCCAATTATTGACACTGGAACTTACAAAATGATCAAGTCCGGCCAAATCCAGGTATCCGTAATTGTAGCCGCTTTGTATTTGTTTTTTTTTCCCATGCTAATACAGATATACACTGATATACCGGTGAGATTGAATTTCTTTGAAACCTATAAGTCGATTCAATAAGTGTATCGATTATATAATTCACTGTTTCGTTCTCGGCTATGGCCAATGCAGATGCTCTAGAAATCTTTTGACTAAGAATGACTTGAGAGTTTCATGAGTACTAGCACATTATTCTTGATGTGTATCACTGGACATTCTGTTTTGGTCGTTGTGATGTAAAATTACCAAACTGGCCTTGATCAATTAATTATGGAATTATTTTTGAAAAATCAAAGGGCAATTATTAAATTTTAATAAATAAACCCGCAAAAACAGAGTGCATTCGTACAGAATTAAGTTGAGCCCGAAATACATAATGGTCATGGGAGGACATATACATACATAATGGTGCCAGTGCCACCAAGCAAGGTCCATCATTAAGATTTAAGGGCGAACGTAGGAGGTGCAGGTTGGGGATCCGAGGATGCTAGAAATCAGCCCCTACAAATTACCATGAAAATCACCCAAAACGACGTCGTTTTCGGCGATTACCACTAAGTCTACTTTTGATTAAAATAATTCTCACCGGGTCAAGTTGGTTTTTTTTCCTTTTCTTTTCTTTTCTTTTCAAAGTGCTTAAATTCAAAGTGCCTAAACCCTAAACCCAAAATGCCTAAATACCCAAACCATATGAAAGTACCTAAGCCCCCAAAATAAGTGCCTAAATTTCTAAAACCTATGAAAATGTTTAAACCCCCAAACGTATGAAAGTGCCTAAACTCCCAAAATCCCATGAAAGTGCCTAAACTTCTAAAACCCCATGAAAAAACAAAAAAACAAAACAAAAACTTGACCTAGTGGTTGTTTCGGTTTTAAAAAACAAAAAAACAGTGGTAAGTAAGTTTCAACCCTTGACCTAGTGGAAATTAAGTTTCCAAAAAAGCCCTATCTCTTGTGTTCCTACGACCCAAAATGACGTAGTTTTGAGTTATTTATTTATTGTCCCTTTTCGTGCCCAAAACGACGTTGTTTTGGGCGATTTTTAGGGTGATTTGCAGGGGTTGATTTCTAGCACCCCGGATCCCGCAGGTTGGAGCCATGTATACTTTGGTCTTTACAATAAAATCTAGGGTCCCCGTTCTTTCCAAACAATTTAAATCAATCCAAACTTTAAATAATTTCTTATTTGGCCTTTGTCAAATTTTTGTGTCTGCTACTGTCCAAAAGTGTAAATTAAACAATAAATCATTTATATATGCGGCTTTCTAATTTTTTTTTTTCTAACATGTTTACACAGGTCTTGCCAGCAGTAGCTAGGATACGGGGAGATGAAGTTGAATTTAAGAATGGCAACTCGCATCCATTTGACACTATTGTCTTTGCTACAGGCTTCAAGAGATCAACACATAAGTGGCTTAAGGTGAAGTAAATGAAATTCCATTCTCATTATTTGGATTGTTTTTACCATGGATAGAAAATAGGAGGATTTAGTGGGCTAATTAAAATACAGATAAAGCTGATTGTGAAATTTACTTGTTATAGCCTAAGGTCATGACTCAGCGAGGATGGAGCGAGAGGGGCTAATAGAGGCTATCACCCCATGCTACAATTTATAAAAAAAAAAAAAAAAAACCATACTATCGTATTGAAAAATGATATATATCATCAAATTAAATAGCCCCGTCCCTGCTCCAGATATATAACCCGTCCCCTCTACACAAAAATCTGGCTCCGTCCCTGGGACTCAGGTAGGACATATTTACAGAAGAAGATTAGATTTAATCTTGACTAAATGTATATTTGCACTATTTTCCTGTAACGTGGCTGCCACTAAATACATGGCCTGCACCCTTCTAAATATTCCTCACATTTCCAATCAACGTATCTTTGTAATCCGTCCACACATCAATAACACAAGCCTTTGAACTAGCGGTGAATGTGCAAAAAGTGTCTTATTATATAAAAAAAAAAATCTATGAATGTGTTCAACATGAGTCACATGACGACATCCACAACATGAGTGTTCACTTCTGAATCACATTTATGTATTATTCACTGCAAAGTGGGCGGTGAATAGCAAAACCATATATGGTAGCTGGAATCTATCCCTCGCTTGGTCATAAAAGGGGATAATTTCAGTTTGTGTTCTTCATGCTCATGGGCATTTCATTATAATTATGGGGTAACTAATTACTAAATGCAAGTAAAAATTTATACTAAAAAAGGTGAAATATGGAGTCAAGCGGGTTCACTTGGCCCACTAGTCAGTGATCCTACTTGATCCACTGCGCCTCCGCCCTTTCCAATTATGGGGAGCTATACTTTCATGGAAATAATAATATGCACTCAACTATCTTATGCCCGTATATTCGTCACACTACGTGTGAAACGTGATACATGAGACCCTGTTAGTTTTATTTATTTATTTTTTTCCAATATTTAATCTCATACTATTTTGGAACAGGGAGACAATTACATGTTGGATGAAGATGGTCATCCAAAATCTAGTTTTCCCAACCACTGGAAGGGGCAAAATGGATTGTACGGTGCTGGATTAGCCTTAACAGGACTATTTGGAGCTGGAGTGGATGCCCAAAAAATAGCCAATGATATCAAGTCATCTCTTTGATTCCCCTATATATATAGGGAAATTTTCTTATCCACACTCCCGGATTTAAGGAAAAAATGGGGTTTTTTTGTGTTGCAAATTTTTTTTGGAAAATCCGATCCGTCCAATGTGTTCAGAAGGTGTTTTCAAGGGTCCACGCGGAAAATCTTAAAAAATAAATACCGGGAAGGGCTTGATCCAAGCAGTTTTCGCAAAAAATGTAAATATATATATTTTTTACGAAAACTGCTTGGATCAAGCCCTTTCCGGTATTTTTTTTGAAGATTTTCCGCGTGGACCCTTGAAAACACCTTCTGAACACATTGGACGGATCGGATCGTCAAAAAAAATTTTGGATCATGAGGTGCGAAAATTAAAAGTCCGGATGTGAAGGGGATCCTATATATATATATATATATATATATATATATATATATATATATATATATATATATATATAGAACATAATCAATTTTCTCTTTTCTTGGATCTTTTCTGTGTGTGGTGGGAACTTTTGCCCATCATTTGAACAAAAAGATATCGCATGTAAATGTTGAGGGGGTGTATGAATTTAGAGAATGCTTTAAAGATATGAATTTAGGTACTTGACTTGAAATTCTAGATTCCGAGCTCAATCTATAACAAAAGAAAATTTCAATTTAAGCAAATTCCTAAATGAATATGTTTTGGATATAATTATTGAACTCGTCCATTGTTGAAATGACATCACATGAGGCATTGAATCAATAGTTATTTGATTGCTTAATTAAGGCTAATGGTATTTTTGTGATTTGCGCGAGGAGAATGACTTCTGAAAAAATATCAAAAATATCATAGTGGGAACTCAACCTAAGTCTAATGTATGATTACAAGCATCCAAACATAGTCTTAATAAAAGGGTTTTATGTAATAAAGATTAGCTTTGTTTGTTTTTTCTCCTCACTACTAAAAAGTGACACCAAAAAATATAGAAATGCTAGATATTCGGTGCACTAGGATTTGGGGTGAAGAGAAAAAGAACAGAAATTCCATATCTGCAACACTATTGCTAAAAGAATTCGAGTGCATCATCCGAGCCGTCCATCTCACAATCAATGATCCGAATTTGATATCAGCCCTTCTAGATCTGAGTTGCCGAGATAAAATCTAGATCATTCATTGTCGAGATGAACGGCTCGGATACCGCACTACAACCCTATAGTGCAGAGTTGCACGGCCTTATCGGGTCTGAATATTCTTAATAAAAAAAGGGATTTCCTAATGTTCGTGCTCTTGGGCCATCCATCCCTCCTAACTTTCTGTGTAACTCAAAGACCCTTTTAAAAAGGGCCGTAGCCCATAAGTAGATCAAAAAATGGGCCAACCTTATTTTTGGACAAATACGCTAACATGTAGCCGGGCCCATAAGTTGATCGAATTGTTGTCCTTGTGGTAAAGATTTTTATTTTTATTTTTCCCTTCAAACTTCCAAAAGAAAATATAAAAATGAAAAGGAAAGAGATGGAGGAAAATAAAATGTGCGCTGCCTTCGCTGCCTTGTGATACTTTTTCCCTTGTGGTACAGATATGATATTCCATATATTCGTCAAAGAGTATTGTCCTCAGCACCACATAGACATCTGTAAAAGACATCAATACACATGGGGCCGAATTTAAGATCCCATCTGGTGATACAAGCATAAAAGAATATGTTTAGCTCCTTCAAGCACCTACGAAACCTTGAACCCAAACAATGAGCGAAATAGACCGAGTACTTACCATTGAAGCAATCGCTTGAAAGTACTTAAATAAATGTTGTTGATGCATAAGCCTAGTAGGCTACCGCGTATATTGAGCTAAGGTATATAGTTATGTATTGGCCTTGTTCCAATTCTTGGTTTAAACTAAAAAATGACATTGTGTTTTACGAGATAGATCATTCTTTTACTATAGATCGACTTACAAACTAATTTAAGCCTTGGAAAAACCCATATCGTTTATTTTTTTACAATGGTAATTACTTTTAGAGACAGATCATTTTCTTACAACAGATCGACTTACAAACCAATTTAAGCCTTGAAAAAATACATATCGGTTATTTTTTTTACACATTATTTATCGTTGTTCCCGTATTTTTTGTTCTAAACTGACAAAATAACTTTCGGAGAGGTTTTACTGTGCATATATCTCTTTCTGCTTTCAATTAATCCAGCTAAGACTTTTAAAATAGATTGTCGACCTCCAGCTGCTGTCATGCTTTTAGCCCACATAACTCCTGAAATATTGGGGGAATTAATAGTAAAAACCCCACATGAAAGTCACTCTCTACCTGCACTAGTTCAGTGTCACGTTTCAATAAACTCAAATCTAGATCATTTTATTAATCTGGGCAAATTTCACTAACCTCCCCTAAAGTTTCTGACACAAACAAATACCTCCCCTGCTTTTCTAAAACATCAAAAAGTACCTCCTTGTCGTTAGTTTTCAATAGATGGTGTTAACCTTTGCTAAACTCAACAACCAAACTCAATTGTTCCAACCTATTACTAAAATCCGCACTTCTTTTACTACAAATTATGCCACCATTTCTTGTAATATACTCCCTCCGTTTCAAAATAAGAGTCTACTATGAAAAGTCGTGTCATTTTTCAAATCAAAAGATGAAGTACTTCCGTGCATCATTTTTTGAATTTTTTCACACCGAATTAAAGTACTCGTCAAGTACTTTAATTTGGTGCGAAAAAAATTGAAAAATGATACACGAACGTACTCCATTTTTTGATTTGAAAAATAGCAAGAGAGAGAAAGTGGGGATCTTATTTAGGAACGGAGGGAGTAATAAACATACATATTATTCTCTCCATTTCCTTGCCTACATACATGCATTTTTTTCTTCCAATATCTAAAGTTTTTTTTTACCTATTCACTTTTTATTTGAATTATGTAACAAACTTATATTTTATTGTTTCGATTTAATTGATGTCGTGAGCGACAATGAATTGGAAACATGAACATCACCATGTAAAATAAAATGTTGCTATACATATATAGGGAAATAAGCACGGATACATATATTAAAAAAACATGAACTAAAGTTGAGAAATGTTTGAAACGACAAAATATATATATAAAACAAACAAGAGAATTTTTTTAACAAAGACAAACAATAATTGCAAAAAGATTATTACGTCAAATCGCGCCCAAGTGAACGGGATAGTTGTGGTGGAGTTTAATAGACAAAATAAAAAAAAATAAAAATCCTTGAGCATAAACTCTCTTTGCATTTATTTGCTTAATAAATATGAAATTGAGAAAACAAAAAGAATTTTTTTATTATACCCCTCGAAAAGTAAAATCTTATAAAGTCCAAACAAGACAAGTAACGCAATTTTCTGATGCATAATTCTGTCTTTAATATGAATTTGATTTACACCAATCTATTTTTTTTATTTCATTGATCATTTTGTTTGCGACAAAAAATAAAAATACTTGTTAAAATTATTTTATTAATCGTTGAAAGGGTATTTTTGGTAGTTTTCAGGCAAATGTTAATGCCATCCGTTGAAAACTAACGACAGGGGGCTACTTTTTGCTATTTTAGAAAAGCAAGGGAGGTCAGTGTTATTTCAGAAACCTCAGGGAGGTATTTGTTTGTGTCAGAAACCTCATTGGAAAATACTACAATACACACTCCTTATTTGGTTGTGTATCATATGCACCCCTATAAAAGTTACAATTTTTTTTGTTGTAAAAGTTACGGAACACACAAAAATGTTACGAATCATATTGCTGAAAAGTTACAAAACACTAAAAAATGTTACGATTGTTGATGAGGTGACACAATTTGGACCATACAATAAGTGCATATGGTACACACATTTAATGCGTGTGTATTGTAGCCATTTCCTTTTTTTTTTTTTTTTCACCATACTGATTAGATGGATTGGGTGAGGTAGCAGACTTGGGAAAGTCAAAGTTATTATTATTATCCAATTTAAGACTAAAATTTATAATTTTTGGCAGCAATTAAGGCTCACCAATGGATATGAACTTCATTTTAAAAAAAAAAATCCAAACTTTGACTTTGACTATCAATAACAGGGGGAGGATATCTCTTAAAAACAAACATGCCCCACTATTCATCTTCCTTTCATGTGGAAATAAATATTACAACGACCCCTCTCTCTTCCACCGATCTCCTCTTTTTTTTTTTTTTTGGACAAAAGTTCGTGATACTATATAGTTTTCTTCTATAATCGGATGTTCGGCCTCGTTTGTGCACACATTTACTGATTCTTAAATCCTAAAGTTATTGACTGAGCAAACCTAAAGTAACCTCAAATTTTAAAATATTTAGCATTCATAGGATTCGAACTTACAACCAGTTAGGGGCAATCCTTCTGGTTGGGGATATGATTTTTGAATTGTCAGTAGGTAAAAGTCAAATGAATGAGGTGGACCCCCAAGAACATTTATGAGTTTAAGGTCCGATCCTTTTGATATATGGTCACAGATACCCACTAATATTGGGGCCCTTGAATCAGAGTCCAACCTATACTCTTGAACCGCTTTTGAATTGCCTCTCTAGCTTCCAAATGAAATTTGTTTTTCTATAGGATGTATAGGTGATTCCAACAATGGGATATTTGTGATTGGGTGCCAAAAAAAAAAGGCTTTTTCATGTTTAGATTATGAATAAGGGGGTCAAATTTGTTGATAATTAGTGGGAACAAAATTCAAACAGTTATTTTGTAAAAAATTGTTGGGTCTAGCTCGGGTACACACCCCTATATGGCGTAACTAGTTACGTCTCTTAGTGGTTCAAGGTTATGCCGCTTAGTGGTTTGGTTGTATGCCTTTTAATGGTTCAAGGTTATGCCGTTTTGGGGTTAATGGTACATATGATACACACCTTTTATAAATCAACGTAGGTCAATGCCTATAGGTGCGTAACTGGTTATGCCACTTAGTGGTTCTTACTGGTTCAGTTATGCCTCTTAGTGGTTTCGTTATGCTGGGGCATACCATATGCCCCCCAAAAGGGGCTGTGTATCGGAGTATCTCCCTTTGTTTTATCACCCATTACACCAAATGGAGTCCAAATTTGTAGCGTATAGATCCTCTCCATTCCAAATCTAGACCATAGATTGGTCTATTTAATGGTTCAAATTTGCTTAGAGATTATTACTGGCAAGAGATCTAGACCATGAATTGTAACAATGGACGATTCACATTTGGACTGTCCTGTCTAGTCCAAATTAAAAAATGAAGAGGATCCAATTCCAAATTTGCCAAATACAAGAATAGTATGAAGTTTTATTTTTTGGGTTGGAGAAAAGCCTCCTCATCTTTCGCTAATTTTGAAGTTCACAAACATATTCAACCATGTCACATCTTTTTATGACATTCTTCTTTCTTTCAACTCAATTGATTTCGAAGTCAACTACTTTTTCCTCCTAATAAGTCCTCTTAAAGAAAGTTTCCATATGGGGAACCCTAATTCCAAAGTCCTCATACTAAAAGTACCTTTAAATGAAGTCAAATTCACTCATATGTAATTTGGACAGTCTAATCTTGGATTATGTATAGCATGTGTGACCTTGTGCACACTGAAAGAAAGAGGATGAAGGCTTTAATTAGGCTCCCCGCAAGGAGGATTAGTCGAGGTGTGCAAATAAGTTGACCCGGACACCTAAGTTATAAAAAAAAAGAAAAAAGAAAATGAAAGAGACGAAGGCAAGAAGACAGCAATCCTAGAACTACACGATATTCCAACCAAGAAAGGACATATAGGCATAGTGGTGGTGAGATTGGACTCTAGGATTAGTCGAGGTGCACAAATAAATTGGCCCGGACACCTGAGTTAAAAAAAAAGAAAAAAAAAAGAAAAGAAAAGAATGAAGGCAACAAGACACCAATCCTTGAACTACATGATATTCCAACCAAGAAAGGACACATAGGCATAGTGGGTTTCAGTGCAATGGTCCTTCCCAATATGGGAGAAACATCTGTTGGACATGGAATTGGTATGGGTTGCTTTGTCACCATAACTTTACAAAAGTTCCCTCAAATCACACAATCATTAACAAAACCCTAAGCTAAGTTCATGATAGGCTTCAATCACTAGAAATTGGTAACTTCTAGGTCTAGAGTACAAGTACAACAAAACATGCATTGTACAATTTGATGATGCTCATTCAACATTTACAGATCGTCTAATAATTCAAGGGGCGAGACTCGTTAATATCGCTCCTCATGTTTTCTTTGTAGAACCTACAGAGAGAAAACTAAATGTAAAATAGGTGAGATCGATATTTTCTCTAATTTCACAAATCCTAATCTAGTGAAAGTCATCAAACGGGCATAACCGAGTTACCCTCTCGTTCGTCCCTTTCTGTTTGTCAGCTCTCTTTGCTAATTTCATCGACTCCTAATTAATCTACTGAAAGTTTTCAGAAATCCTCGTATTATTATTATTATTATTATTATTATTATTATTATTATTATTATTATTAATAAATTGAATGGCTTCCATTATTTTTGTTTCGTAAATTGTGTCAAATGTTTTGTTAGTGGAACCGCCCCATATATATACTACACTCACACAATGTTCTTGAAATAAAATTGAGGGGGGTAACAATGGCAATGATTAGTGGTGGGTGAACCCAAACAAAGAAGTACGTGGGAGCGAGTAGGGTTTGCTGCCTACAAACAAATTCATTAGAAGACAAATATGAATATGTTTGTGTTGCTAAAAAAATAAAAAAATGGCCTAATCACAGAAATCTCTCTCTAGCAATCCTCACATGCCATTATCCTTGATCAAAGGCCGGACCACATGGTTTGTCCTTGAATTATCTTTACCCACTTAATTTCTAATCACCAATATTTTAGAATAATATACCTAATTCAGACAAAAAGAATACAAGAAAGTGTCCAAGTTCATTTTTTTCTATGACCTGTACACATTTAACGATGACCAGTACATAAAATTAAAATATTAATTCATGGTATTGAGAATCCAAGAGAGAGGGAAATATATTAATTGGCATAATATGCTCTATACTGATATTAATACTGTAAAAAACAGAAAGATGAAAAATAATTCAATTATTTATGTAGCGCTGAAGCCAGGAGGAGGGGTTAGTAGAGACTATCACCCTTGGTACAATTTGAAAAAATCATACTATTAAATCAATATATATATATATAGAGGGAGCTTCTAATGAGGACTCCCTCATGCGGACTTCCATGAGGACTTCACCATCCGGATCAAATTTTCATGATCCGAACCGTTAGATGTGTTTAAAATGTGTTTTCCAAGGCCACCGCGAGGATTCGTGAAAAAAAAAATACCCAGAAGGGCTTGATCCGTTCGGTTTTTGTTAAAAATGCTATAATAGCGTTTTTAACAAAAACCGAACGGATCAAGCCCTTCCGGGTAATTTTTTTTCACGAATCCTTGCGTTGGCCTTGGAAAACACATTTTAAACACATCTAACGGTTCGGATCATGAAAATTTGATCCGGAAAGTGGAAAACACCCTTGGTCCGCATGAAACTTCCAATGAGGGAGTCCTCATTAGAAGCTTACTGATATAGAGGGAGCTTCTAATGAGGACTCCCTCATGCGGACTTCCATGAGGACTTCACCATCCGGATCAAATTTTCATGATCCGAACCGTTAGATGTGTTTAAAATGTGTTTTCCAAGGCCACCGCGAGGATTCGTGAAAAAAAAAATACCCGGAAGGGCTTGATCCGTTCGGTTTTTGTTAAAAATGCTATAATAGCGTTTTTAACAAAAACCGAACGGATCAAGCCCTTCCGGGTAATTTTTTTTCACGAATCCTTGCGTTGGCCTTGGAAAACACATTTTAAACACATTTAACGGTTCGGATCATGAAAATTTGATCCGGAAAGTGGAAAACACCCTTGGTCCGCATGAAACTTCCAATGAGGGAGTCCTCATTAGAAGCTTACTGATATAGAGGGAGCTTCTAATGAGGACTCCCTCATGCGGACTTCCATGAGGACTTCACCATCCGGATCAAATTTTCATGATCCGAACCGTTAGATGTGTTTAAAATGTGTTTTCCAAGGCCACCGCGAGGATTCGTGAAAAAAAAAATACCCGGAAGGGCTTGATCCGTTCGGTTTTTGTTAAAAATGCTATAATAGCGTTTTTAACAAAAACCGAACGGATCAAGCCCTTCCGGGTAATTTTTTTTCACGAATCCTTGCGTTGGCCTTGGAAAACACATTTTAAACACATCTAACGGTTCGGATCATGAAAATTTGATCCGGAAAGTGGAAAACACCCTTGGTCCGCATGAAACTTCCAATGAGGGAGTCCTCATTAGAAGCTTACTGTATATATATATATATATATATATATATCATTTGTACGTCCCTCCTATGCAAAAATTCTGACTCCATTCCTGGGCCAACCTCAAACTATGGGACAAAAAATTTAATTAGGACGCTTTGCCCGAACTTAAACATATTGTTTTTTTATTTACCTTTTTGACATTTGTTAGATTCATGACAGTTTTTTTTGGATTAATTGTCTTGATGAGGGGAAGTTAAAAAGTTATAAACTATTATAGAACTTTAAAAAGTTCACCCCAAAAAAAAAAAAAAAAGAAGCTAGCAATTTTCCTTATACACATGGAAATCTAAGCCACAACATCCACTTTCTACGCTATTATTATTTATCAACTTTCTACGCTATATTGTTGTGTCTTTATGTAATTAAACTTTGTGTCACTAATGGCCCTTATAGTTTATCAATAATACCTTCCACACATTATACATATAAAGTTTGCAACCTACCATCACACCAGAACTCCATTCCAACCCCATGGAAACCCAAAAGAAGGGAGTCATGTACGTCTACAAGCTGGCCCCTCCAACTCCAACCCCGGAAATCGAATCCCCGGTGAAAAAGCCAGTGGTGTCGCGACGTTATTGGGGGCTGAGGAAATCGAAAACGTACAGGGAAAACGACCACGGTGGCGAGCAAAGGGCAGTGGTGGTGAGAGATGAGGTGGTCGAGCCCGTTGAGGGGAGAAAATCCATGTCGGCGGTGGGGAGGAAATCGGAGTCTCACAGGAAATCGGTGTCACAAGTGGAAACGAATGTGGTGGCGGTGGCGGCGTTTCTTCAGGTGAAAGTTCTGGTGACTGACATGCCCGGATTCATGCAGGTGCATGCCTTTAGATGTGCAAGGACCAGTATGGATAGTTTGGAGAAATTCAGCTCTAAACATATTGCTCATAACTTGAAAAAGGTACTAATATTTTTTTTGCTAATTACTCCTCTATGTTTCTTTTTATTCTTCATTTGTTTTTTTTTTTCTTTTCCTAGCTCGGTATCTGATCAATCTGAAAGACTAATCCCACCGGCCATCAACTAATTAAGTGTGAGTTGTAAGTTTAGCTGACCTGACAAGCAAATTGATAGCACGCAAGTGTGAGTCAAACTCCATACTAAAGACTTTCACATGTATAAATCCCTCTATAGGCGATGAATTTCCTCATTAGATGAAAGTTTTGGAATCTAATTTTCCTTGAGGTTCAATAATGTTACCAGAATTTTAGTCCAAAAAAAGAAGGAAAAAAGTGAGGTGAATTTTTTGGATGTTCTAATAAGATTTTGTATAGCTCTAAAATGACACCCAAAAGAGGAAGGCAAAAAAAAAAAAAAAATCAAGAAAAAGAGAAGTTTTGATCATGATTCAAATTAAATGTTTGGCAAAGTTGGTAGAAAAAGTGTTGGTGATCATACAATTATACTTTCTTGGATTTTCTTTTTGGATTTTTCTTTCATAAGGTAGGAGACAGTAGTTAGATTCTCCAGTGGAGCTTTGGATAGTTAGGGCGTGTTTGGTCGACTCATTTTCGTTTTTTTAGATTCTCATTTTTGAGTTTTGGGTGTTCGGCTGTCCAAACTCAAAACACATTAAGCCAAAACTCATTCTCAAAATTTGACATTAAAGAGGAGAAGCTAAAGTAGGTTGAAATGAGTTTTTTTACTTTTCATTTTTCATTTTTCCCAATTTGTTTGACAAAAAGACTTACAAAATATATTCTATATATATCTCCTGAACACTACTTCTGTTACAAAAAATATTCTGCATTTTTCTTCAAGACACTCTTGACAAATTCAAAATACATTATGATCATAATCCAAAATATCAAAAAATTGAAAATGAAAAAGTAAAAATGAGGCTTTCAAACACCCTTTTATTTTTGGTAGATGGAATTCTCTCTCCCAAAATTCTGCAACATGCTCACATGGAAATTTTGGGAGACCAAAGGAATATGAACAGCACATGACCCATACAGAAAGAATCTCCCCCTCCAATCTTGTCTAGATTAGTTATTATTTTTACCCAATTATTGTACGAAAAAATTTGACTGGTCTAGTTTTAGCTGTTAGTGGATACATTACAGGTCCACTATGATGCTTCAAACAGTTTATTTTGTTTGAGCTGGTCGAAAATATTACTCACACCAAAAATTGCTTTGATCAAGTATGGATTAGTAAAATCACATCAAGTCCACTTTGATGCTCGAAACTGTTTATTTTGTTTGAGCTGGTCGAAAGTACTACTCACACCAAAAATCACGTTGATCGAGTATTGGTCAGTATAATCATGACACACATCTATACTTAAACGGGCACTTGGATTAGAACCCATTTTATTTAAGACAAATATGTTCCGGTCTCTTGTCGCTTTAATTTGATTTTTGGCTCGGTTGGCTTTCTCAACGAGTTCTACAAAATGGAGAGTTTCGGTTTGACAACCGAAACTACAAATGGGAGCTATTCAACATTTTATCTCTTCCCAGTAGCACTCCAAATTAATTGCATTTGGGATTTCATTTGGTTATGTTCCTTAGAGGGAATCAAATACTGAACAACCCATGTGTATACCAGGCACTTTCAAAATTATTATTTCCCTAATTATTCTCTGATTGCCAAATTGTAATCTCTTTCTAGGCCCATGTGCACAAATTAGCTAGGAATAATTTTCAGAATTAAAAACTAATTGTCTTAGAACCACTAGGGCTAACTCCATGCAGAGGGCCTGAGAGTTTAATTCTTTGGTTCGAAACTTTTAAGATTGGACAAGTGAATAGAGAATAAGTTATTTCCGCCGGCGGTGGAAATAAACGTTTCTTCTAAATCAATCACAGCGGTCCGTGTGATTGTGTAGTACACAATCAACTGCACAATTACACGGACTGCTGTGATTGATTTAGAGGAAACATTTATTTCCGCCGACGGTGGAAATAATGTTTTCTCAAGTGAATAATACTCCATGGCTTAGATATGATTATAAACTGTAGTAAATATGGCATAAAGAACTTTACGTATCGGAACCAAACTGAGCCTTATGATGCCGTTTTAGACCATTTTCCCTTATGGTCTATTCAGTGTGGTCGTGTGATGCCCCTCTAGACCGTTTTCCACTGTGCATTGAGGTAGAGCCCACACACTTTGTCTTCAACTCCACATGACACGGCCGTGTTCCAGAGGAGTTAAATAACATTCATCTCTCTCTCTCTCTCTCTCTCTCTCATACAATTAGCGGGTGATGCATGTGCTCATAAAATTCAAAACCTACATTGGTGTAGTTGCGACACAGTGGAGCCCGGTTCTGTAGAACTAAGGGAAAGTGAAGTAACGGAGCGATATGATAATATATACTTGATCTTTCATTCATTTCTTTCCCTTATGGAGCTATTTCTTGTATTGTTCTCATTGTACTTGATTTAATTGTTCCGGTTATCCATTTAGTGTCCCGTTATTATAATTCGTTGAATGAATATAAATATTATTTGTTACGGTGAGGGACTTCATTTCCGGATCGAATTTCAACGATTCGAACCGTTAGATGTGTTTAAAAGGTGTTTTTAAGGGTTTTATCCGAGCAATTTTTGATACAAAAAAAAAAACTACACAGTGGAAACTAAGTTTTATCGAAAACTGCTTGGAGTAAGTCCTTTCGGGTAGTTTGTTATTACAAATCCTCACGTTGGACATTGAAAACACTTTTTAAACACATCTAACGGTTCGGATCGTCAAAATTCGATCCAAAAATAAAAGTTTCTGGCCATAGCAAAGTGAGGGAGCCCTCCTATGAAAATTCTAGTATGTAATCCTTTTAGGGGATCTGAGTCATATTAAATGTCCTGCAGGAATTCGACAAGGTGTATGGGCCGGCCTGGCACTGCATTGTGGGCTCAAGCTTCGGCTCCTTCGTAACCCATTCCACAGGCTGTTTCCTTTATTTTTCAATGGAGAAACTTTACATTTTGATATTCAAAACAAAAGTTCAGAGAGCCTCGGATTAAGTTGTAGGGAAATCTACAGTCTTTTAATTTGAACAGTTTCTCCACTTGCAACAATTACTATACATTTTCTCAAATATGGTATTCATGTTAACTAATTTTCTTTTACTCCCTCTGTCCCAAATTGTTGATCCCTCTTTTACTAATTCTTTTATGGTATTCATGTCCCTTACTCTGTATATGTGGACGGATTAAGAGAGGTGTTGGTGAAGCAATGTAGTCGTGAGAGGGTGAGGCCAAGAGTGGGGAGCCAGAGTTTCTCCCAGGAGTTTCTCTCCGGAGTGAGTTTTTATCAACTTTTTATATGTGACTTATATAAAGGTGGTTTTTTTTACTCGATTTCGATGTGTGTTGCTCGTGTTGTGACCCTCCGATCTCAAGAAATTGAATTAGAAAGGTGAATGAGCTAGTAAAGGTCTTGTCTAACGTGGGAGGGATGAATGGAGGGAAATTCTGTACCCAACTACCTTACAAGCATGGTGTAGAAGTTTAACTCTGTAACCAGTACAGTTAGGTGGTTGTGTAGCAGAACTAAGTATTGTGAGAGGGAGTATAGGTTTGTCTAAGAATTGGAAAGGTGAATGAGCCAGTATAGGTTTGTCTAACGTGGGATGAATTTGGTGTAGAAGTTTAACTCTGTAACCAGTACAGTTAGGTGGCTGTGTAGCAGAACTAATTAAGTACTATGCGATTACGATTTTCAAATTTAACGGAGATGAGTTTGATATCTGTTGGGATTGGTTGGTACAAAGTTAGGTAAAAATATGTTTTTTTATGATATGAAAAGAAAAGGTATACATATGCAACTCCATAACAAGACTATAGTAAAGTAGAGATCATAGACGGATAACGGTTTTTGCCTCAGTCATCATATTATATTTTATCCAGTTCTCTGCCAACTCACTCCCTTTTTCGAAATTCAAACCACATTATCTCTCACTACCTTCTCTCATTCCCCCACTCTAACATTCGAAACACCATAAAGAATGAATACGGGTACAGGCACGTGCGTCGATTGCTCAAGCCATGCCTTCAGGCACGGGCATGCACTAGTATGTATACAGCAAAGGTTCGGAGGGTAGCGATACTTCAAAAAAAGCGGGGAGGATTTTGCGTTTGTCAAGGAGTCCTCGAGGGAGGTCAGTAAAACTTACCCAAAAAATTACAGTCAATACTTGTGCTTTGGACTTTTGACAAATTCTTAGTTTACGTGGTAGGATCCGGTCACCACTGTTATAAAAAAGTGAAGTGTCATAATTCATTACTTTTTTTAGTAATACTTAATTGTAACAACTGTATCAAATTAATGTTAGGGCTCCTATCAAATGCCTTATCGATTGATGTAATGCGTGTACACAGACGAATAGATTATTTTTATACTTTTGTCCAATACTTTTAATCTTGATAACGTCACTAAGATAAAGTTCCTGTAATTTAGAAAAGAGACACCGAGGTGTCCCCCATATCTCAACCGTATCCCATACCAAAAAGTATTGCAATTCAACGCAGCACGTATTTTGACGTGTTACCGACAGCGTGTCTGACACGGATATGGCAACCTGTACTCCACAGTTGGTTCCTTAACAACTCATCATGTAGACAAGTACAACCAACCACATACGAAGATCAACTAGATAAATTCCCAAACAAATACGTCTATAGGTTGACTTCCCAAACCTCCAACATATAACACATGCATATCATATTTCTAAGTTCTGCATACTATGTGGAATTGGGTTTTTATTAAGAAAGCTGGATGAGCCCACAAATCTTTGCTACCAGAGGAGAATGTGTGGGAATTGGGACAGTTGAATCCGACAAAGAAAACTTAGTCATGTTCATGGTTCTAAAACTCGCTAGGCACTCCCAAGACGGCGGGGACCTTCTAGCTTCTAAGGCGAGTACTTGGCACCTAATCGGGCAACTAGTCGGGTTACTCGGTCTAGTCGGGCGACTAATTGGGCTAGTCGGTGAGGGGCCATCTAGTGCCTAGGCAGTGAGTACGCAGCGTTCTAGACCTTTTTTTAGAACACTGGTCCTGTTAAGGAGTAGAGTAACTTGATATGATGTTGAGTCTATCCACCCATTTCTAATTAGTTTTGAGTTGGATATAAAGTTCCAACATGGTTAGCATGGCCCATTCTCCACACTTTATAAAAATTCACAATTCACACCCCACGATGATAGACCAATAAATTAAAATAGCTGCACAAATGATAGGCCCAAAAAGAGGCTACACGTGACAGACCTCAAATGCGGTTGCACGTGATGGAGGAAGTTAACGAGTATAGTCATGCATTAATTGCTTGGGATGAAATGAGTGATCGCTTTATATAATGTTGGGCCTCTCCACTCATTGCCAATTGATTTTGAGTTGGATATAAAGTTTTGGTAAGTCCCACTTTCAAAGCATCGTTTTGAAGTTTAACTCTTTTAAGTTTTAAAGAACCATTTCAGGTACTATCATAGTCATAAGATTTCATCAGATGATGGCGCACACGGAAACTAAAACGTACCCAAGACATGATGCATCACAAGGAGGGTTTAGCATTCCAATGAGGTCGGCACCTTGACAATCACATGCCACTTTGGACCCAAAAACAAGCGCAAATAAAAAATAAATTGGTTGGCAAGTTGCCGCAAAGGCAATCCTTTACAGAGACCATTTCAACAAGTACCACTTAGCCCACATGTAACACCAGATAAGCACGCAAAGATAATACTCAGGTACAGTTGGTTGGAGATCGTATGCAATGAGAGAGAGAGAGAGAGAGAGAGAGAGAGAGAGAGAGAGAGTTTTCTATCGAACTCGATCATGAACAACAAGTATAAACAAGAACACACGGCAAAAGCACCTCTATGAGAAAGAGAGATGGATGGTCCCATCAACATAAACTAAGGAAATATGATCGCATCACACAACCTAAGTTTATTCGACTCGAACATTATCAACTCAAGAAGTTTCACAAGGCCAAAACAAACACCATGACTCATACTTGGCTTGTTTGCGTTTCTTGATTTGCTACTGGTTCACCACAGCCCCACAGAAGTCACAACCAGAGACCTTAGGAGAAGGCGGGTTCATCCAGGGTGACATCCTCGGCGTCTAACTAACCCAAAAAAAAAAACATCCTCAGTGCAATCTCAAGTCAACAACTGGGACTTAGGCCCTTCTAAGGTCCCAATCCTTACGGGGCTTTGTCAAAACTTTAATTGGTTGATTCGGGTCCCCTGCTCGTGGACGGTGGGGTTGGTCCCGCAGGAGTGTTCGAGGTGCCCATAATTTGACCCGGACCACTGAGTTTTCAATAACATCCTCAATGTTGCAACATCTATATCCCATTCGCCTGGATTGATTATGTTTCCTTTGTTGTAGCCTTGGCACACCAGATTCTTTATTTTCTCCATCTTTTTGTCCTTCCGGCTTTTCTTGGTTCGGCTCTCTGGATTCTCTCTCTTCTCCATCTTGTTTCTCTTTCGGCTTTTCTTGGTTCAGCTCCACTGGGAAGCAGTTGTCATCCCACACTGCCCCTGATGAGCCTTGTCTTCTAAAGGATATCGTCGACCTTGGCAACCCAGCAATGCCCACTCTAACATCCTTACAAGAAAGATGATACATGTCACTCTCGGATCGACTATGTTTCATTGGTGATGGCATTGAGACTCTGGGTTTTTCCTTTGCACCATCTTGCTGCTGCATTTGGGATGGCCCCCACGACACTGCGAGTTTTTTAGGTTCTCCATCTTGGTGATCTCTCGGGTTTGCTTGGTTTAGCTCTTCTGAAAAGAACTTTTCACCCCGTGCTAACCCGGAAGAGCCTTGTCTTCTCAAGGATACGGCAGACCTTTGCAAACCAGCCATCTCTTTCTCTCTCCCTCTGTCTGCACTATGATCTATGGTACTGTGTCCTATTAAATAGGAAATTGGATGCTGACCTCTATGATCTTCAGATTCCCCTATACATATCTTTACACATATACCCGTCGATGTTTGACAAAAAGAAATATAGGGTGAGATCATCAAATCGCATCGTAACTATAGATAGATATTCTCCTGGATATACACTCCCCCAGATTCTATATAGCCCAACCAAGCTTTCTAATTGGAGGGCTAATTCTGTATAGTGACTGCAAATAACCCAATCTTATGCAAATCAGCCTAGGTAGTTTGTTAGGAATTGGTGGGATATTTCAGTATAGAAATGAATTACAGAAGCCATTTATTTAATTTTGATAGAAAAGAGAATCGAGCAATATATTTTGTTTTTTTTTTAATTGATCGTAGGAAGAAGAATCAAGGAAGAGATATGATACAGATGCGGTATAACTATTTAATAGGATACAAAATCTGGATTTTGACGATTCCTGATCGGTCAGCAGAGTTAGAAAGCTACTTAACAATAACAAACTAAGTCGTTATCGACTTATGCACCGTGAAAATAACAACTAGGAACTGCTCACGGCTTTCATGAACTAGAAAATTGCAAATATCTCGGTCCCCAACATGAATTAAACTAGAGTAATGCACATACGTACGCTGATAGAATAACAAATGCTTAACCAGATAGAATAATAAATGACGTGAGAAGAATAAAAACTAAGTTACAATCTTTCCTGATATCTGGTCTGAGGCATTGGAGGCTTAATATCATCAACTAGGTCGAGGGCACCAGCAGTAAAATGAAATGTCAACTTACAGGCCAAGGCCTAGGGTTAGGGAGCATACTTTCACTTGGGTGCATGACCACAAATTATACGTAGAGATCAAACCATATCTATTGTTCAATGACAAAAAAATTCAATCAAAGCATTGTAAATCATTTATTTTTAGCCAAATAAAGGCTGCTACATCCAACCGGATGCACATGACATTGTTGCATACCATTTTCCCTACCCATTCAAACAAAATCAAAGTTGAGGCCCTATAGATAACAGTCCCATCAAATTTATCATGATGATCAGCCCAGTAAAATGAAAATAGTATTGAAGAGCCATTGAATTTGACAGTACGTACCAAGAAGCATCAGCAGAAGTAACTCTATTAGAGCACATTCCAGCAAATCCTGACCAAAAGCATGCCATGATTCAAGCTGCAAATGGAGATAGTCACAAAATAGATAAATTGTCAATCTTAGTAATTACAGAAAAGGATATGTTTGTACGGTAACATGCAAGAATAACAAAGATGTAACTTAGCCGCCTGAGAAAGCTATAACCAGCTAAATTTTGTTTTGCAAGCCTTAATGCTGCATTTGTGATATAAGTGTGCGCGCCTGTAGAAAACCTGATCTAATTCAAAGAGCGAAAGCTATATTTGCGCTTACAGTTACAATCATCGAACACACAGAGCTAATGGGGTAGATTGACTCTAGTGAATTACGTATTTGATATAGACATGTACAATAGCATATATTTGGACATTTTGCTAATTTTGTCCCAAGACCTTATACTCTATTCTCTAGATCTTGCCCTAAGTCACATGAAATACTATTTACAATCTTCCCGAAATGGTTCACCGAATCTCCCCAGACCTTTTTCCCTTTTTTGTGGTCCCACCAGCTTTAACACACTTTCTATCTCATGCGAAAAAGCAGACCACAGTCACAACATATAATTTTCGTTTTTGTGCTCCCACTATTTTTTAAGTCAACTCTTTCTCTCTCTCTCTCCCCCAAGTAACATGACATACCATTGTTTGTTTGTATATATCGAATGGAGCTCTTTTTGTTTAGTAATATAATGTACTCCCCCCATCCCATTTTGATAGGCCCCAAGCGAAAAGACGTGTAATTTTCAGATAAAAAAATAATTCTTTCCGTTCATAATTTGTAAAAATTTTTGCACCAAAATAAAAATTTAATTCTGATTTTAATTTGATACAAAGAAACTCAAAAAAAATCATGTGTGGAAATACTTAAGTTTTTTGTCCGAAAATTGCGCATACTTTCGTAGGAGACTATCAAATAGGACAAAGGGAGTATATATGTTGTAGATTCTTGATCTCACTAATGGTAAATTATGCGTCCGACCATGGTTACAATGCCTAAAAGGTCAAATATTTTATCTGCCAATGTCATTTTTAATTGAACAACCAATTACCTACAATTGGATTGAAAATACTGATGGTGATTCGGTAAGTTTTTTAGAATCAAACTTGGTGCAAAATTTGGCACGAAGACTTTACAAAAAAAATTGACAAGATTTCGACCCACCAATGGAGCATCTCTTTTGACTTTTGCAAGCTACATTTTTTTGCTAAGGCAGTAGATTCGTTCACGGGTGTCTAATGTCTAAAAACATGCTAAGAGCTAGTCAAAGGCAATAGAAATGCTTAATGCATAGGGTGACTTGCCGGGACTAATCAACACCTAGATATTAGTCCAATTTTTATTTTCTCTTAAAGAATATCTTCCCCCATGCCCCAAAGTTCAAGTAATTAGAAATAGGAATAGGAATAAAAGAATGACTAAAATAACAGCTAAATTATAAGTTTTTAGGTTTTGAATAATTTAATATGTTTTGTATTTGTCGAAATAACATTTAACCACATGTATTTTCTAGTAATATGATCCTTTACACCCTAAATTTTTTGAAAATCAAGAAATAAACCTATCGGTTAGTCGCCCACCTAGCCGACTAATCCCTAAATCTAGATGTTAGAAACATTGCAAGTGTCAACTATACATGATGGGATGACAGGATCATGGCACATGCATAACACGACATGGTATGGGTCCTACATGGTTATGGCCATGATAAATCACGAATACAACAACGCGAGCATGAGCACGAGTATTTTGCATATATATGTTGGACAATTGATTTTTTTTCTACTTCTTTATCATCATACATGTAGGATTCAAGATGTACATTTCATAAACTGGTAAAGCAAACACAAAAGGTCCTGAAATGTAAATAAAGTGCTCAATATTTTGAAACTATTTTTTATTTAAACAAAGCTTCATTGTCTAGATCAAAAAAAAAAAAAAGAAGGAGCTTATTAATTATCCTTTATTTTAACTCCCCAAAGCATTCGTGATAGAGTTTTCTTTAACTTACCATGGGCACGGCACGGGCACGAGTAAAAATCAATAAATTCTAGATTTTGCTACAAAATTTTTTGTCACAACATTGTTATTGTGACAAAATATTTTTGTTGCCCTTTTGTCACAACACCCATACTAACAAGAATTAGATTCACATCATCGTGAATCAGAACCATTCATTCCTCTTTCCTAGATCATTTCGGGGAAACTTTTCATGTATTTTAACATTCTCCATCTTTTTTTGAAGTCTACTAGCAATCACGAAATTAGAGTACCAATAGTAACAAGTTTCTTATGCCTCTAAGTTTCTAGCAAGGAAATTTGAACTTTTGCGAAAAAGTTGTTTGTCAATATAACAATTTAATAAATCGGAAAATAAGTTACTGTGACAAACATCAACCTTATGGCAACAAAAAAGTTACATATTTTGTCACTAAAATTGGAACGTGTTGTGACAAATTCTTATGGTCGCTATAATTTCTTGTTTTCTTGTGATGAGTTTGACATTTTGTCACAATAAACTTATTACTACGGGCTTTTTGTGACAAAAGGACGACAGGCGACATCGGATGCGGGTGCTTTAGTTTTTGACATCAGAGTTTTAGCTCAAGCCAACGTACAGGTTCTCCTTCAACTGGGTGAGAAGATCAGCAGATGGGGTTGCTCATATGGTGGCATCTCTAGCTATAAAGAAACTTTTGCCTTTGAAATGAATTTCTAATCTACCTAGTTCTCTTGCCTCTGCTTTATGTAATGATTCACCCTCTTTGTAGCCTTCTAGGCATTTTCAGATGACCAAAACAAATAAATAAATCATGACTGTAAGCATCATCAAACCCCAAAAGCGATTGCCCGAATCACTCACTCAAAAATCACAACAGGTAAAAGTAGCCAAAAGGCCAGGTAAATATGGTTCTTCACGTTCACAGCTAGCGATTTCCCGCTTTCACAAAAATGTTATTTTTTGCCAAAATCATTAATACGCTCATTCAGTTCTTGGTTTTCTTAGTAAGTAACCTTGAAATCCTTTTATTGAGTAATAGGAACAGATTTCCTAGCGTCAATCAAAACTTGTAAACCATTTGCTCTGTGTATCCAAGTTCTTTGAGAATGCCGGAGACCTGCAACAGAGCAACAAAGCAGCAAATGCATTAGGGGAAGTGAACATCTGGTAATCGTAAGTTGAAGAATCGACACATGAAACCCGCAACGTCTTTTCTTACCTCGCCTTGTGAGCGGTCTTTCGCCTTGTCGCCGGATATATGGTTCATCAGTCCAGGGGGTCCACATACCTAAAGAAGAGAGTGATTTTAGTACTTGAATGAAAGTGAAATACCAAACCAAACTGAGCCTTATGTCCGAATCAATTGAGATCGGCTATATGAAATAGTTTTTTCCATTGATCTCTTCAACGAAAGCAAAATCTACCATTTTAAAGAATGCAAACCACAATATTATACTATGGGGGGGGGGGGCTATGAAGAACCAACGCTCCTAGAGGCCGGCGTGTCCCCGTGTCAGACACGGAGACACAGGGACACGCGGGGGATGCGCCAAAATACGTATGGGACACGCCACATTCCGTGTCCAATAAATCTAATTTATTTTTTTTAAGGGGACACGGGAGTGACATGTCAGGGACACAGGAGGGAGACGTATGGGGACACGACAAGGGTCAAATATGCACATTTTTTTCTTCAAATATTTCGGGTTAAAAGTGTAATATGATGTGTATATGATAATGGTTTATATATTGAAGTTTCATGCTTACACATCTAACTATATTTTCATAGGTATAAAATAAATACTCAATATTATACATTTATTTATTTATTCTTGCTGTGTCCCTACAGTGTCCCAATTTTCTAAGAAATCCCGTGTCCGTATTTGTGTCCGTGTCCATGCTACATAGGACAGGGAATGTAGAGTACATTCCTGAAGGGGATGGTTCCCAAAGTACTGTGAAATACATACCAAACACTTCAGAGACTACACTTACTGCCACGTCCTATATGAGGAATCTCTTTATAGGTTATAGTACGGACCTACATTGTTCGTAATACAACGCATCAACTCACTATAACTTTTGCATGACTTATAATTACAAATACTCTATCATTTGTATCCATTGCAACGCAGTTTGTGCATTCACATGTCCGTGCGTCCATGTCTGTGCTACTAAGCATACAATATGACACATCCTGTCAAGAAGGAAAACACCAGTCCTTTCTTTCTTTTTGTCTCCAGAAACTTAGTGCCAGTTGATCTTAAAATTGGGCATTCAAAACATAACCAACACAGAAATCTTTTGACCGTGTATTGGCCCCTTTCAAAGTTTGGTGTCTGGTTATGACTTATATCATTGTTACTTACTGATTTTATCTTTTGATCGCTTATTTCATTGCCCTTTCACGATCCTGAGGTTGCCTGACAATACTAACCCTGTGGTTTGGGCCATGTGTGAGTTGCCTACCTGGCGTTCATCTATGACCACAGGACTCATTGTCAACAAAAGCGCACAGTCAAAATTTCCATCCAAGCTTGACTTGAGGTGTAACCCACTTGACTCTTTTCAGAGTGGGATGAGTACAACTAATAGTTTTCATACCAAAAAAATCCTTATCTAACACCATAGTGAGAAAATTGCCATTCTTCTTCTCCTTTCCTTCTTCCTCTATAAATGGACAGACTATCAACTGTTGATGAGCTTCTAATTTCAGAATATCATTAATAGACACACCACCATCTCGCCAGAAATTATTCTCAGTTTGGCGTTACAGGTTGCTGTGGCAATTTTGAGAAAATGGTTTGGCATGGTTCAGAATTTGATCTGCTGGTGATGGTGTTCTCTAAACCTATTGTTCAGTACTGAACTAATTTAAGCCCCCAACAGGAACATTATAAACACAAGTGAACAAAAAAATAACAATTTTTAATTTGCCCTTCTGAAGGAATTAAGTTAATTGTTGCAGGAAAATGTCCATAATGCATCAAAATTGCCGAGATTTTGCAGGTAAAATGTGGCAACAATGAATGGCATTGATTTTGGATGCTGCTGCTGTTTCCACGGTACGAGAACTGGGTCTCTGTATTTACAGCAGCATCTGACTCCTCCCACACTTGGATTCATATGAAGATTCTGTCACTATGATTTATGCGTATGCATATTGTTCAAGCATCCAACTCAAAACCAATTGGCAATGAGTGGAGAGGCCGCCCAGACCCATATACTAGCTTTGGAGGTTGTAATTAACCAATGTGGGACAATCTTTAACACTCCCGCGCATGTCCGAGCCCTGACCCGCGCATGGAGAGATAAACAACGGATCCATAAGACAGGGATCACAACAAACAACGAAACAAGGTGCACTTGAGGAACAAACAACGGGGTAATCAAGCAAGAGAGTCTTGTCCAAAAGCCTCTGAAAGTCTAGCTCTGATATCATGTTAAAGCATCTAACTCAAAACCAATTGGCAATGAGTGGAGAGGCCACCCAAAGCTCATATACTAGCTTTGGAGGTTGTAATTAACCAATGTGGGACAGGCTCTAACACATATAATGCCCAAATTGACAACTAAGGTGTTCATTATGTGCTCTTTTTCTTTCTCTGATTTGTCTTCAGACAAGTTAGTTCTTGGATAAAATTGATTGTGTCATTCATTGATACTCATAGAAGATGTTTCAGTCAGCCATTAATAGCAGTGGTCTTGGATCAGTTTACTAGAGAGAGAGGAGTGTGTATACATATGCATATATGTATGCATGTATATAGCTCAGCAGATCAAATGAAAAAGAAGAGGGTATCACGCTCAATTTGCCATGCCATAACGGAGTCAGTGGTGCACTTTGGTCCACAAATGGTGATAAGTGAATGTAATCCACATATGGCTCAAACTACAAGGGATCAAACTGACATTTGCCCAATAATGTAAGGCATGAACTAGACTCACACTGCTCTTCAAACAAAAAAACTAGACTCACACTCACATGAGCACATAATGGGCGTCATATCAAAGAGTTAGAAATATAGATGAAGAGAACTACTTACGAGTATGAGAGTATCATCACTAGGGGCAGGTAAGCCTTTCACAACCATATCCTTGGATATGTAACCTGAACCTCCTTTCCAATTCTTTGACGGATTATCAACAGTGTAGAATATCTGGATTTTTGCATCACAGTATAGAAATTTCCGAGTTCAGAAGAACCAACAAACTTTAGGGTACAGAACAGCAACAGCAATTTAGTGCTGAAACAAATGACTCACCTTCAAATTTGGGTAGCCTGCTGCAAGCACATCAAGCTTCTGTTTGAGCAAAATGTCGTCTGGGGAAACATTAGCATAAAGCAGAGAAACCTGAAACGATAAACGTCGTATAACTCCACAAAATTACTCCTATAGATAGAGATTTGTCTATACATTTTCAACTTCAATTAGTGGTCGGAATTGTATTTTATGGTCATAGCAAAAGACAAATCTGGCCAGAACAATCTAAAAAAATAAGGTAGGATGTTAAAAAGAACTGAGAATCACAAAGCAGAAAAAGAAGGGATAAGAGGTTTACCTGCGTTTTGTCATCAGGATTTTTTAGTATAGCCTCAATTACTTGAAGCATTGGAGTAATGCCTGTGCCACCTGCAATCTGAATGACAAGCATTTGTTCATATTTTCATGACAAGCTCGACCATACATACTTAAATTCAACAAGTACAATGTATAAATCAAGAAATATATCAAATATGAGGACGATAGATACATTGTCAACATAAATGTGTACAGAAGGGACTATGAGAAAAGACATTGTTTAGGGGGTGTTTGGCAGGTAACTTTTTTTGCATTTTCTATTTCTAGTTTTTAACTTTTGGGTGTTTGGCAGCAAACCACCCAAACACATTATGTATGAATGAGTTTTCAAAACTTCACTTTAGAGACCAGAAGTGAAAAACAGCTCTTGAGGAGCTTTTTCACTCTCATTCTCACTTCTCCTTTTCCCCACAAATATTCGAGACCATTTTATCCTCCCCACATGTTTACGTTTGTAGGCTTAATTTGTGTTTTTCTTGATATTTAAATTTGTGGGCTTAATTTTGTGTAATGTTTAAATTTGTAGGCTTAATTTGTTGTTTTCGGACATTGTGTAATGTTTTGTTTTTTGTGTAATGTTGGAATATGTATCTTCTTAATTTCTGTAATGTTTAATGTCTAACGTTTTTATAGGTCCAAGTGTTTTACTTTCTTGGCAATTACTTCCATGGCACTTAATCTTTATTAACTACAAAAGTAATAAATATTGGAGACTTTAAATTACCTAAAGGAATGGAAGAGCAACAAATAATTTCAAACAAAAAAATAATTCACTATAGTCCAGGACAGTTTCAAAAAAAATTCACAATATGACTTTAAAAAATTGCTAAAACCAATATTCATACACATTTTAATACATTAGAAGGTGATATTGTTTAGACATACATTTGACCAAATTAGACTTGGGGCCTGAAGCCAGCCATAAGCCCATAAACTCCTGCACCAAGAATACAATTTTAAAAAATGACAAAACAATATCACCTTCTGTAGAAGTGTCAATGCATGACGCAAGGCATTTCAATTTGCGACCATATGAAATAAAAAAGATTAAAAATCGATTCGATCATTCCAATAGGTCATCCATTCTTGGCATGGTACCTACAAAGTAATGCCTTCCTACCGAAAGGAAAAAGCGCCAAGACATATGTCCGCTACAGAATCATATTTTGAAACCTTTTTTTGTGCATATTACTAGTAAAAGCTAATAACACTACCCTTATTTTATCTCATATTTTTGCGTCTATTCTATTATGTATCAAGTTATTTGACTTCCGGGAATAGTAATGACCTAATGTGTATGCATATTATCAAAAGGAAAAAGTGGCACGAAAGGGGGGAAAAAAAAAAAAGAAAAGAAAAGAAAGACCAATGTGCGTTTATTCTTTTTTTTTTTGGGTATCGGTTACTTTGACTTCCTGGAACAGTAATGACCTAAAGTGGATGCATTCTTATCAAAAGGAAAAAGTGCCACAAAAGAAAAACGCTTTAAGGGTAATGTTCTCTTCAGACCACCATATTTTTACCCTTTTTTTTTTGTCTCTATCAGTAGTTAAAAGCTGTTAACGCTACCCTTATTTTAGCTCAGATTTTTACATCTATGTTTCTTTCGGTACCAAGTCATTTTCACTTTCTTGAACAGTAATGACCTAAAGTGGAACCACAGATGCCCCATCCTTACCATGCCAATCTGTTTCTTCATATTTGGAGAATACCTAAGTTTTTCAATGGGCCTGCAAAAAGCAAAATAAATTCAATTGTAAGAAGCTAACCAAAACATAGTTGCTTGCTAGTTGCTTGTGTGTAAAACTTACCCTTTCACTTCTACTACATCGCCTGGTTTTAAGCTTGCAAAATGCTGACTCATTTTCCCTTCTGGATACACCTTCAATAATTTGCAAAGGTCAAGGTGATCAAAAATCAGAATTTAAAAGAGTAATATATTTTTATAGCAAAGAGCAACTTTATCCTAATTTAGGCTTCCAGAAGAAAACAATGACAATAAGTGAACCAGATAGCAATTATGTACCTTAATCAGTAAGTCAAAGTATCCCTTAGAATCAGGATCTGATATAGGAGTATACCTGAAAAGGAGAACACTTCAGATGAACTGTAGTAGATTTGATGTTTAATAATGCAATAGAAATAACCTATCCCACATTCTAGAGGAACTCCTCTCATATTTCAGAAAATTGAATCTGTTAAATTATCTGAAAAGGCCTTCCCACAATATTAATACCTATAAATTGCAGGATACCATTATTTGCACAAAGCCGTTGCCATGACAATGAAAAACCATATTCTCATGCAAGACATGACTCAGACATCCCACTTGAATCACTGAAGAAAAAAGGGGAGTGGAAGGGGGGTTGGGCTATATCAAGAAACGTGGAATCAGCAGACAGCAATCCTAGGTATTACAACTCTCATAATAAGGATGCTGGAAGTTGGATAAGAGGACATACGGGCGTATGACATATTTAGCTTTTCCTTCAGCATCTTGTCCTAATGGAGCCCTGAAGTGATGAAACAGAAATAATGAATATTACTTTTAATCCTTCAGCAGGGAAAGTTCCACGAAGTCCCCATTATTGAGCATAGCAAAACATACCTCGTAATGATGCATGATGCTACATCAAGACCCAACTTGACGGTGGGATCAAATGAAAACCTGTAATTATGTAAGGAACCAAGAGGTTACTCAGATAGAGTGCATTAGCTTTTTCAAAGATGCAATGAGCCTTTGATATCCTCACATTATGCTATACATCATTCTGACGTGATTCAAACAGAACAGAACTCAATTGTCCTGTTCTCCCACCCAACCCCCCCTCTCTCTAACTGAGCACTTTCTGTATCTTCGGTTTAAAACCTGTTATTGGACTTTATAAAGTATAATCGTGCCTCCATACCTTATTTGTAGAAGAAATTTAGAAAAGTGTTTTTGTTGGAAGGGGCAGTAGGCAACATGTGTTATTCTGGATATAAAACAAATGTTGTTCCATATAGGATTAACAAAAGCCAAGCCTCTCATAAAGTTCACATCAATCAGGCAGGAGCTACACTACGTTTCCTTCTAACTAAAAAATGAAACAATTCAAGAATATGGATTTGAGTCTGCAAGTTCCCAAATTTCCTCAACAAAACTACTCTGCTCCATCTTTGCAGTATGCACTACATCAAGCATATGGTGCAGCCCTCAAAGCCTTTTTTTATCCTTATGAGTTATGAATGAAACAATAGAACATTGCTAAACAAGCAAAATAGGCTGTTGATGACAACAATAGAAAAATGAAAGGATTACTCCAAACAAAGCATGGCTACATAAATATGTTTCAAGGAGGTCCATTGATAAGCCAAAGAAATAAATTTGACAAGATTCCACTTTTTACCCCTCTTTTTAATTCGAGTAAACCACTCAAGGAATCATGTCAACCGCTAAACGGAAGTTTTGGAAAGTTGAAGGCTTACATCTTTTAGTGTATCTGCAATATTTCTCAGATTTTCTTTTCAATTTTTTTTTTTTTTTTTTTTTTTAAGTTTTCTCGTTTCAATTCTTTAATAAAAAATTTCAAAGTTCTACTTTTTCAAGGAAAAAAACTTCATCGATGAAAAAAGTATTTTCAGTGCATAACTGTAGACCACCTAAACAAGCAATAATTTGAATTTTATTTAAAGAATAGATTCAGCATATGAACCGAATGGAGCAGAAGTTTTTAAAGTGCAAGAATTATGTCTCCGTCAAAAGTCTGATTTCACAAACATGGGTCAACAAAAAGGGACAGAGGGCATAGAATTAATAAGCAAGACAGGAGGATAACCTGAATAAGTGAGCATTGTGGCTGACCTTTGCTCTGTCTTGCAGTTTAAATTCAATCCACTTATCTGGATTGAGTGCTGAAAAGTGAAAACACATAAAAAGAATTACTTGAGCAAGTAATGCTGTAATGCATTAACAAAACATAAGTATTTAATCACCTAATTTCTGTTTTTTAGTCAAACTTCAACTTAGAGTAGGATTTCTACTATGATTTATGGCCTTTAGTTGCTGCGATAAAAAGCTGATTTCTATCACTTTTGTTTGCTCCATATTGCATCATCCCCTCTTAAAGAAGACCACATAACAAATGATTTTGAAGTTACCTAATTAAGGAACCTGTACAAGAATCTAAGTTTATCTGGATAATCTAGTTCAATAATACAATATGGAAAATTTAAGGGGAAACAAAGAATGATCAAGCACGAGTTTCATTTGTCGACTACCAGAGGTCCCAGTGTCAATGTCTAGCATATAATCAAATAGCAGATATACAGTGTCACATCATTATATAGACACATGTATACATATTTGTAATATGAGAGAGAGAGAGAGAGAGAAAGAGAGAGTGTTACCGCTATTTGGACCAGTTTCTTCTTTGATTTCATCTAAATGGGCCTGTAAATCAGAAAAGAAAATAAAGCTAGAGTTCTCAGCTCAGAGTTGTGGTAAAATACCTCATTATATTAATTATATACAATCTTTGTCCAAGTACCATGGAAACTACTAATTATGTACATTCTTTACCCAAGTGCCAAGACTTCCATGTTACTAAATTTCTCAAATTCGGGTAATTTGAAGGCTAAGTTGAGACTCGCATTGATACTCCCAAGTCCCATCAAGGCTAAGCTACCGGAAAATGCCTCAAGACTTTGGAATTTATGCTTTACTCCTATGTAGCACGGACATGGATACAAATACGGACACGGACACGGATACGGCAATTTTGAAAAAAGGGACATGGATACGGGGGGGGACACGGCAATATATATATATATATATATATATATATATATATATATATATATATATATATATATATATATATATATATAGATATTATAAAAAAATTTAAAAAATTTAAAAATTTAAAGATTGATAATTACAGTTTGACCCCCAAAAATTTTTAAAAATTACAATTTGACCCCTGAAAATTTGAAAATTACAAATTGACCCCAAATTTTTTTTAAAAAATTACAATTTGCCCCCTGCCGTGTCCCCGCCGTGTCCCCCACGTGTCCCCGCCGTGTCCCCCTAAAAAAATTCAAAAAAATTGGGGGACACGCCACATGGCGTGTCCCATACGTATTCCGCCGTGTCCCCGTGTCCCATACGGCAATACGGCGCCTCCTAGGAGTGTCGGTGCTTCATAGCTTTACTCTCTAAAGGTTAGCACCTTGTTAGTGGGACTTTCGAACAAGGTATGCCTTTCATGTATTTCAAGTGGTGCACGCTTCTTTGGAACAACATGGCCTAGAGATTTTCACAATCTCTCCGTCTCTCAATTAGTCGATCTTCGGTCTAAATGAGAGAGTATCTATTGGGTGGCTTATAGAGAACAATGTCTAGAACGAGCTTGAGCATACGTACGTGCCTTCTCTTTTATTTAATAAAATAGAGGTAACAGATAAACATAGATTTAGCTTGTGAGAGTGAGCTTTAGTAACGTATATTGAGGTTTAAAGGAGGTTTTATACATGTATTAAGCATAGTTCTTATTCTCTCTACTTTTCACAATTTTTAGATTACTTTTGCATACATATGACACTTAGAACTAGCATTCTAAATGCTTGTGCCTCAACACCTCAAGGCCTGCCCCTTTGCTTATAGAAAATGTCATGCCTATCACATTTAGCTTCAAAAACACTGGATGATGTGATGGAACAACTATCTCAATTCCATAAATGAAGTAAACCCACTTTACAAGTCAAACCCTAGCTTCACCCGATATTAACTTTACTTAATATTGGTGCAACCACACATGATGTCATTTGAGTTGTACAGAACATCAGACTGCAACAGTGAAGAAATGTGAACTAACCAGAGATTAGATCATCTAATGTCTCAATTAATCTTGTTTGATAAGCTAATGATGCATGAAACTGGATGACTCATAGCACAACCATAGAGGTATGACAATACATAAGTAAAAAATTACCAGGGGCGGACAAAAGGGAGTGCACGGGTCCCTGCACAACTCCAAATCTTCTCTTTAATTGTACTAGTATTTTAGGCTGATTTCCAAAAGTTCTATAAGATTAACTCCTACAAGTCCCTTGGGTGAAAAAGAATCTTAAAATAGGTATACGCGTGTGAAAAAACTCTATAACTCTAAGTAATCAACAACTTTTTGATCATGCATAAAGTAAAATGATGACTACGTACATACACACAAACTTAGACCTACCAAGTAGCAATATATAAGTATGGGATATAGTTTTTGTTATCACTATAGAAATGCACGACAGCACATGGTTCGAGCCCCCGTTTAGTACAAATACAGCGTCCACCATTGCCTTTACCATGACATAGACTGAAGCCTCACAAGGTGTAACAATACGTCAAACAATGAGACTTATTTTTTATTTTCATTCATATAAAATTATACATAAACATATTTTGCAAAGTGTCCTCAAACTTGACATGTCCTTCGATTTTTCATAATTCATGTGTCGAAGTGCCAGTGTCGTATCCGTGTCGGTACTACATAGATTCATAGTATTAATAAACCACTCACTACAAGAGCGGTCGGATTACTCATTATACGGGACTCCAAATTCCATCATTATTAGTCGGACCAATCAAACTCAGTCTAGAAGTGATCCTAAATACGTGCACATCCAAATGTGCCATCGCAAAGAAATTCCAACCAACCCAATTTTCCATTCGAGTAGTATTTTGCATTATTAACATCCCTTCTCTAATTACGGTTTCAATACCCTCAACATCAAAGCTACCAACATAACCCAACAGGCAAAACGTACCCAATCATTCCAACCATTCAAAACCCTCAATACAAAACATCTGATAGCCAACGACTTAATATCACAACCATACATTTCGCTCAAAATAGATTAGAGAAAACCCAAATGAGACTAAGATCAGAAATTACCAAATTGGGTGAGGAGAAATTGTAGTAGTACGAGATTCCACCAGAAAACGCAGCAATTGCTGCAAAGGGTATTTTGAAACCGGTGAGATTCGACTTGGGTTGGCAGCTTAATGTTTGATTGAATGCGATCGGTGCAGCTTTGGCTAGTCTTTTGAAGAAATGTGCCATTTTCAGTGGAGAGGGAAAGCGAGCAGTGAAATGAACGTTTTAGGGTGTATACTGTATAGCCCTCGTCTAGAACGCTGCAGACTGCAGAGGTTTTTCTCTGGGGCAGTATTTGGAAAGGAAATCGGATTTCCCCCGGTCTCGGAGGGTTCCATTTGATCAAAACCGTTCACTTTTTAGATCTTACCCAAAAAAAAAAAAAAAACCGGATCGCAAATTAGAGATTTTCTTATTCACGGAGGTTCCTAAAAGGAGCCGGTCATCGCAATAATTTGAGCCGGTCATTTTGTAGGACTCGCAGAGTAATGTGTATATGTAAAAAATTAGCTTGACCTTATATCGATAGGTATGTCAAAAGTTAAATTTTAGTGCAAAAAATAATGGCCCGAATCATTTTTGAACACTACAGTGCAAGTCCTATAAGATGACCAGTTCAGATTAGTGTGATGAGGTGTCAGTCGGTCCCCTTTTGGGCTTCTGTAAACTACTCTTTTTAGAAACCTCCGTTAAAATGTTTTTCTCCGCAAATTATATTGGTCGACTATTATTTCATACTTTTGACAAACTCTCGCAAGAAAAATGAGTTTTGAAGTAGTGGTAGATAGGAGTATGTTTTTGAACTCAAAACAAAAGTGATTAACAAAAAAGTTAACCACTATTTGGTTATAGTAATTAATGGCACGATAGATGTTTTTGACGAGCTTTAAAAAAATAATGAACAATCTCAATCATTGAAATTGGTTCGAAATGGGTACAAAGAGAGGCCGGAAATGACCATAGAAGGAATTCCATTTGGAAAAAGAAACAAAACTAACAATCTCTTTTGAAACTTCAAAAAAGAAAGCGAAGGGCAGACCAAAAAAAAAAAGGTGCTTTAAAAAAAATGAAATGCATAAAAAATAATTTAACATTCAATACTAATAATCACTAGATGTTTGTTTGGGATTAAAATTAATCACGATTTGGAAAATGTTTGCAAGGTGATTTGATTTACAAATTTAACAAAGTCGGATATATAAAAGAGGAATCGAAAAAGTAAAAATATAAGTCATACTTATTAAATAGATATTCGTTTCTAATATATATTCTTAACTCATAAGTAAAGAATCCTAGACATTGCTCAATAAAAAATTTAGTGGAGTTAATTTATTCTTCTTTAGAGGAACTTTTTTTTGATGCGTCTTCTTTTTTCTAGAGGCAGACCGTAGGAGCTGGCTTCCTCTTGTGCGATTATATGGAAGAGACAAATCCTTGGCTGGAATTTGGGGAGGCAACGACAAAATTTTGTAGGCAATCCAAGTGGTTTGCCAAATGGGATCTCGTGAGACCCATTTTCGGGTCCCATACAAATGATTCTGAACCATTAAATAATTTTAAAATAATTATTTAAGTGGTTTTGAAAAAATTAGGCCCATCGTATATTTTTACATAATTATAATTCGTTTGATTTTTATTCAGTATTTAGGGCCTTGTAGTTTGAAAGAATCTTCAAAAAAAGTTAATAATTGTGCACTCTATAATCCATTGATCTGATCCATAGGTATTGTAGAACTCGTTAAGAAGAGCATCTAGTAAAAAAATTATCTTGATCGGACATCGATAGGTATTAAAAAAAAAAAAAAAACTCATATTGAATCCACTATACAAGTACCCATGAGGAAGCAAAAGCCCATCGAATAGCTCACATGTTCACCAAAGCCAATCCTCCAAGGGCCCTAAGTCACAACTCACAACAGCCACAGAATGAGCCAATAATTATCTTGTTCATGTTATCAGCCAAGAATGGCTTAGTAACTCAACCAAATGCTTCTGAGCCAATAAAAGACTGTTATGTCCAAGATTAAAAGGTTCAAGTTCAAATGACCCAATAAATGTAACTTTTGATACACTTATAAAAATAGAGAATGAGCTTTGATTTAGTGCTGGAACTTGGTCGAGATCTCTGTATCTGATTTGGTAGCTGTTATATATTTCGCGATGTGCTTATGGTGAACAGAAACTGGTATTGCTCTTCATATTACTGATGTACGTGCTCTCGGTGCTGTTGGTGATCGCAGAATATTGTTATTGTAAAAAAACGACCTTTGGCATGGAAGATAAAAAATAATTAACAGAATGTTCCTTTGTTGAGTTCAAGGGAGATGGCATGGAGTTTCGCCCGGCTCTCCCTTCTAGTGTCTCGTTTTTTTTATTTGGACCTCTTTTCTATCCATCAGTTATAGTTGTGGCATCTTCATTTACCCCTCAAATGTTCATTTAGAATACTACCATTTAGAGGCAAAAACGTGACGCCCACTCTATGCATTGTGCAAGCAGACACAAGGATGACAATAGCACCATGACATTTAGCCACCTACGATATGCATGCATTTCCTGAATATGTTATTTATTTACTAGTATTACGTAACGCAGGCAAGACTCAAAATCGTCTCGCCTCATGTAAATTCCTGGCTGAATAGTTTGTTGGAGCTTAACAACTTCCCTCAAAATGGTTAAATCGTACTAGTAGTTTCAAGTAGTAATCTACGTGTGATATGTTATAGGGTAAATTTCACTTACCTCTCTTGAGGTTTCTGACAATTGCAGGGACCTCCCCTGTTGCTTCTAAAATTCTACTGACCTCCCCTACTTTTGAAAATAAATGTCACATACCTCCCTTCCGTCAACTTCCGTTAGAAAAGGTGACGGGAAATGCTGATGTCATGCTTCTCTCTCTCTCCTCTTTTTATTTTAAATCTTAAAATGTTTATAACTTTTATATTACATATTTATTTTTTATGAAATTTATATATTTAAAATCTACTCGAAGAGATCTACAAAATGAGATCCATATTGAATGTGAAAAAAAAAAGTCTTATTTTTTCAATGTGAATTTTAATTATAATGTTACATAATTTAATTTTTTTCCAATGTGTATGTCAAAATTTTAAGCAAAAATTGTACGAAACATCATAAAATCTTCTTGTTTAACAATTTATTTTTTTCAAACACATTCTTAATTAAATGAACATGGTAAATTTGCAAGTCCATTTTTCTACTTATTGGTGACTTTATCCCAATAATTTTTCAAATTTTCAATGCAAATTTTAATTATATTGTCACATTTTTTTTTGCCATGATATACATCACTAGAGTTAGCTGTTAGATGTTAGTAAACTCCAAGGGTTAACCTCCTCTCCATAGGAGTCGAATCCTGAACCTTACCCCTATAGAAGGGGCTACACGACCAACTGGGCTAACTGCCTTGGTCTAGTGTCACATTCAAAAATTAGAATTTAAATTTTACATGAATTTTATGAAAAATAAATATGAAAAAAAAAGTTGTAAAAATTTTGAGGTTTAAAATTTTGAGTTACACATTGAAAATTTCAAATTATATAACATTATAGTTCACATTTAAAAATTAAGATGTTATTTTTACATAATTTCACATTGAATATAGATCTCATTTTGTAGATCTTTTCGAGTAAATTTTAAATATATAAATTTCATAAAAAATGAATATATAAAACAAAAGTTATAAATATTTTAATATCTAAAATAAAAAGCACGCTAGGGGTAACAAAGTAATTTCAGCATGAAAGTTAACCTTGTTAGCCGCAAATTGACGGGAGGTGGGAATCTGAAATTTATTTTCAAAAGTAGGAGAGGTGAGTGGAATTTCAAAAACATTAAGGGAGGTTTCTGTAATTTTTAGAAACCTCAGAGGGAGCTAAGTGAAATTTACCCTATGTTATATGCACCCGATATAAGGATACGTGCAACGAGGTGTTACAATAATTTTGATGCTTTAAAGGCCAGTGCCCAGCAGATCAACCAATCCGTTCAATCCATCCAAACCGAACCGTCCACGAACCCACCCAAGGTATGTTACGGAGGGATGCAGATCCTAGTATTCTAGTTTTGACAGAACCAGTTCGGGTTCGATCCGCCCAATAATCTTCTTCGATTCAAACAATCTACAACCGATCCAACCCAACCGTACTTCACTCACAAACGGGTGCAGATGGAGAATACGATAATTCGTGACGAGCAGATCGGCTTAGGAACCACCGGATCCGCCCAAAACTGATCCACGGACAGCCCTGGCAGGTGTGGGACCTTCCGATTGCGAACTGAATAATTCTTCTTCACTTGCTTTTTTTGCCGAAGATGTTAATATCAACACGTGATCCCTGGCCCTCCGCAAATTGCATACTCCACATGTTTCCTTGGAGGTATATTCTGATGACACCGGGCCCTGTCGTGCCTTGGGTTCAGGTCTCATCCCGAGCTCAAATATATAATCCAAACCGTTTATTGCTTACGTGAATAACAACCCCTAAAAAATCGTGTTTTCCTTCCAGAAAATAAGAGCAAGTCTAATTTTAATTTCAAAATACACAGCAAAATCATTTGATTCGGTTAGTAAGCTACCAATGTCCGATTAACTTGATATTTTACAAGATCTTTGTTTGCATCAAGCTTCAAATAGTGAACAGTTTTGGTTTATATTCTCACGCTAAAAAGAACCCGAACAGAGGACACAGCAGGGCCCCTGGTTTCTCCTACTTTATGTGATAGGATGCGATGACAGATATAAGATGACCCTTTTTTTTTTTTTGAAGAGAATGGCTCTATTATCTAAGGAAAATTCCAACTCACTTCAATAAATCAAAGAAGTAATATCATTTTCACAAAGAAAAACAAATTAAAAAGCAAGAACCACTGAGAAATTCCAATCGGTATATAATTTTGAAGGACTGAGAGGGTAATAAGTTGACAAGCTTTGGTTTGACATGAAAGGTACATTTCTTTTAAAACGATGTAGAAAAACATGGCTTGTATAGCGTGAGGCTATGAGCCCTATCCTACATCTTCCGTCGCGTACATCATGATAATTGAATAGTCTAACTACGATCTTTTTTCATGTAAGTTTCTCTGAAGAAAACGATCGCAATAACACATAGTTAGATAGTTAGATTCAAGAAATTATGTTATTTTATTTTATTTTTTAAGAAATGAGAGAGAAAATCCATTGAACCAAGCAAATCATTACAACCTAAAACTAAGTAAAAATAAAAAATTCAGGGAGGGCCTATGAAATTACTTGTTTGTCTTTAACATAGGGTCCGTATATAGTACACTGGTCTAAACAGAACCGTCCGCTCAATATGTGGACTAGAGACAAGTTTAGTCATTTCTAAAAATCCCTCCATCAGATATTTTAGTTCAAAACAGTACTTCCCATTCACCAAATAGTATAAACCATAGAAGAAAACAGACCGGTACATCACAAGGGAAAATGCAAAGATGATCCATCACAAGGGGGACTACATGAGCTTGTGTATCTCAGAAGTCATACTACAGGTTAAATGACCTAATGTTTACGTGTCTTTTTTCAATACTCTTATACTAAAACTGCAGAAGAGACCAGAGAAAATGCAAAGATGATCCATCACAAGGAGGACTACATGAGCTTGTGTATCTCAGAAGTCATACTACAGGTTAAATGACCAATGTTTACGTGTCTTTTTTCAATTGATTCATGAAAACTAGAGGTGATGAGATTTGAAAGCAGATGGGTTTGACATGAAGGCTATGTTTCTCCTGAAAAATGTTGTAAAGAATATGACTTGTCTAGTGTGAGCCTTTAGATCATCCAAAGAGCCAACTCTGGGCTAAGGTCCAAGAGGCCTAAAAAAGTGCGTAAATGAGGGTCTCCGAGTATTTTTTAGTACCCAATATACAAGATCAAAAAATGTTTTAGTACCTCGCATGGAAGTCCAAGGGAAAAATTAAGGCTCTTCTTCAAAATTCGCCTTAGGCCCACGAATATCAGGACTGGCCCTAAGCATCTATGGTATCAAAAAAGTCTGGATGTTCTAATAAATTTTGAAATCTCATTTATCATCCATTTTTTTAAAGACGAGGGTCATCACACACATAGTAAGGATTATCAAATATATTTATGCCTACAAAAATTAAAAGTTAAGAACTCTTAGGAGATCCCTTATTCATACTTCTTGCATTAACTGCTGGTATTGGTTCAACGACTGCTACTGGCTGCTTCCCCCCATTTAAAAAATGATGAATATGAAGTCCGGGAGGCCGCACTCCGACAATATCCGCAGGCCTAGCACCCTTGATCAATATGTGGACCCGAGAAGAACTGATAAAAATAAATAAAACAACCAAAAAAGAACTCATAATAGAAACAACAGTATTCTTGTAGTTCAGTTGCAGACTAGAGAAGAGAAAATGCTGAGAAGATGATCCCTTTCAGAGGGGGGACTACATCAACTTGTGTATACCTCAGAAGTCAGACTAAGTTGTTTCCGTGTCATTTTTCAATTAATTCGGCTCACTTTTTGTTGTCCAGGCAGGAAACTATCAAATCTACAATTTAGTACCAGCCACTGGTATCAATATAGAGGACAAATTTTCATTATAGAGCAGAAATCACTCATTGGGCCATAGAATGATCAAACTAGAATCCAACGCTTCCCACTTAAAGTAGAATAAGTGTTGAGACTAATTTGACAGGTTGGTGTCTTGGAAACTGACTCTTTTGGAGGGTTCTGTCAAAAAAATCTGCCATCAGCTAGCATTAGCAGCTTAAGAGTAAATCTTTGTTTTTTTTGGATAACTCAGGTGTGTGGGTTAACTCAAACGCACTTCGACTAATCATGCCCACTGCCCACTTACGGGAACCCTATTAAAGCCGGAGCAAAGCTCCATATGGACTGGCCCCCTTAAGTAAGGTATCTCCGTCATAAACATATACGCGTGTGTATATATACTTATATATACCTATATGATTATGAAAAAATAAATTGTATATATCTATGTGGCAATAAACACCTGGTAAAAAAAGACACAAACATCAATATGTGGAAATGCTCAGTCCACATAAGGATTCTGCAAGAGCAAGAAATTTTTAACTAACAGGAACTTTATATTAGCGAAGACACTACTTGGAGTGCTTCCTAGGCATGCTTGGTTTTGGGGATTTTCAAACCCTCACACATGATCTAAATGATACCGATTTAAGATTGTGTGCGCTGCAACATTACTGTTATATAACTTACTTCTCGACATACTGTAGCACACTGAACCCTTAACACTTGCCATCTCAATTTTCTCACACTGGACTGGTGGTCTCCTGGTTGGCCATTGTCACAGGGAAAATACCCACTGCATGCATATAGCACACTAGACTGAGTTTTGTATCTGTCTGATTCTTTGCCCATGTGCCATCCTTGACGTATTTCGATACACGGACAAAAACATCGAGGCAGAGATGATGTATGTCTGTCTCTATTTTGGAAAATTTTCTTTGTTTATTAATTTTCTAAAGGCATTTCTTTTATTTTGAAGTTTGAACGGTAGACAATTGATACAATAGCAGAAGGTGGTAGATTCACTTCAATGATGTAATTCCTCTCAAGTTTGCATGAATGGACATTCTGTGTTTCATATGCATTTATAGGGGCCCTTATGAATTGGGACCATTTCTTTGATGTTGAGTTCTACTTGCTGGTGAATATTCTAGATTTCATAAACAACTATCTGGACTTTGTTGTGGACCTTATATACATATAGCTTAGTTGCTCTTGCAATCTCATTTCATAATACTTCATCAAGTATCTTTGGTTCTCTGTTCCGGTTTTTCTCTGTAAAGGAATCTGGCTTACAGATTAATTCAACATTCAGTAGTTTTAGGTATTCTTTCATGGGAAAATTTCATCTTTTTTTCATATGGTTTTGATTTCCAAGAAGAAAAAATCTAAACTTCCATGAGGATTAAGAGGTCAGTTTATAGTCTTTGTGATGTATCATCCGTTTTATGGTTTTGGTTTTTGCTCTAAAGGAAATTGGCTTAAAGATTAATTCAACATTCACTAGTTTTAGGTCAGTTTATGGGTTTTGATTACGAAGAAGAAAAAATCTGAACTTCGATGAGAATTTAAGAGGTCATTTTAAGGTTTTGAGATGAAATCCCGTAGGAACTCCGAGTTTTTAGTGGTGGATTTGATAACAAGGCACTGATTTGCAAGAGTTATAGACATAATAGCAAATTTTGTAGTTATAAGCCATATAGCTCCTAAAAGTTGATAGGGATGTTAGATGGAGCCATGATAATGTCCTTCCATTCAATAAAATCCCCAACAATCTTTTCCAGTAAAGTAAACAACACCCATTACAGAACAAGATTCAATCCATCTACAGCTATACAGACTTCTCGGGTATTGGCACAATCACATGAAGGTGGAAAATTACCTGAATCCAAGAAACTCCCAAGATCGCAGACTCTTAAACCTCTTCTCAGCCAGTCAAATACAGTTGGAATCATCGGCGGGGTATCCACTTTCTCAACTCTCGTTTTCCTGGAAAAGCTTGTTTGGTTGAGTTCAAGAAATGGAGAAGAATCCATTCCTTTTGTTGTATGCAGCGATCCGACAATAAGTAGACAGATTCCTTTGTGTGGCTCATTTCCTCCTGTAAATGGAAAAAGCTCTCAAATTCTGTTAAATTGTGGGACTTTAGTTGAGAATTTGAGACACAAACGGGTGTTTTTGGAACAGTCAGGAGCCGGTTGCATTGTTATGCCATGCCATATGTCTCATGCCTGGCTATTTGAGGTGTCCAAGGGCTGCTCTGTGCCGTTTCTTAACATGGGTGATTGTGTTGCCAGAGAGCTAAAAGAAGCTAAGCTGAAGCGAATCGTAGCTGGGAGTAATGTACGGATAGGTGTGCTCAGTTCAAATGCAAGTCAACTTGCTGGTTTTTATGAGGAAAAACTACAGAATCAGGTATTTTAACAAGCAATTGAATGAGTATTTATAATTGCATGTGTCTGTACAAATGAATGTGGTTCTTTATAATTGCAAGTAATTGACTGACGGATTGCGGAGGGATTTATGGAGAGAAAGGAGAAGATGATAACAAAGAAGTGAGGAACTGAATTAGTTCTCTAAAATCCATGATCCGCTTATTTACGCCTTTCTGCCAGGACTTTATTTCAGTGATATGATTTGACACCACGTTATTCAGCTGTGACAAAAAAGGTTGAGGATTATGTTAGCATTGACCTGGTAGTTGTTATCTAAATTCAGGCACAAATCATTTGATTCCTCAATTCAGGAGAGCTCTGTCAAGGACATTGTGTCCTGTGATATCCAACAACCCTAGATCCTTTCGAAATACTGACGAATTTCGGTCCCAATTCAGAAGACTGACGAATTTTCTGTGAAGTTAGCTTAATGCCTTTCCAAATTAGTCGATCTTTGCAGTTAGTTTTGCTCCCTACTAACAGAGAACTTCCATCAATTACTTTTTGTCTTGAAACCATCAAAATCATAATTTAGAAGCATATACAATCCCAAGTATGTCATAGCCATCAAGATTACTAACTTAATCAAGTAGTCACTCTAGCTTCTGCATAAACTAATGCACACTTGGTATGATTAATACGAATCGAAGTAACAACTCTATTTTAAGGTAATTCTCTTTTGCATCTTCTTAGAAGAATTTTTTAATTTTTTTTATTATTTTTTTTTCCTGACAAGGAAGAGGTTATCATGTATGGTTACACTCATGTATCCGGTCTTGCTACTGAGGACTGACATAATACCAAAAAAATTAGACTTTTCAGTTTTCAGTGCATATTTACAGACTTTTTACAAATCATTCATCGCCTGAACATAATGTGTACTTTTATATGTAAACATCCATGCAAATACGTTCGTCCGTCGGGAGGTTCAATAACATGGGAGGAGGGAGGACTGGGTATTCATTCTTGTGGCAGGACTCGAACTCTTGACCTCCTAACATGATGCAAATATATTCATGCATTACTCATACACAAATTTCGTGGTCTCACTTCTGACTGTTGTAGAACTTGTGACCATATGCAGGGATTTGAGGTTGTGTTGCCTGACAAAGCAACTGTAGAGCATGTCATAGTTCCTGCAATCGAAGCATTGAACAGAAAAGATAAAGAAGGAGCGACAAACCTTTTAAGAATCGCGATCCAGGTTCTTCTGGTGAGGGCAGTGAACTGTGTCATTCTTGCTTCTGACGAATTTCACAGTCTTTTGCCTCGCGATGATCCTCTTTATAAGAAATGTATTGACCCCATGGATGCTTTGGTTAGATTCACCATAAAATGGGCACAATCTAATGAAAAGAAGGTACTGAAGCATACTTCAAAAGAGCTTAGTTAGTTCAGGGAAAAAATACATGCTTAGTTCAGACCTGGTTTTTGAGGTATCCTGTGAATCAGCCTAAAGCATTCTCTTTTTCTGCTCTGTAATGAACTATGCCTTATGAAGACATAAAAATGAAATATAGAATGGTGGAAAGGGTTAATTCCCAAGACTTGCTCTATACATCTGTCACTCGGAAGATGACTTGCACTAGAAGATACGTACACCTCAGCCACCTGGTCAATCAATTTTGGCAGATGTGAAAACTAACATGGATCAACCTTTTTATCACAATTTTGAATCTGTAAGGTTGATCTGGAATGAGAAATCAGAGAAGAGGATGACATATTTGGCTAAGGGAATGCACTGCTATATCATCAAATGTATCAAGAAATGGACATTTTCATTTCATGTGGAAAAAACTTTTTACGAAAGGCAAATCAGAACCAACTAGTTTTGTGGTTATTGGTATCCTTTTTTAGTCAATTGAGATGCTTGCTTACTAAACAACAGAGACATGGTAAAAGAACAACCTCTGACCATTCTTGTTAAACACAAAAACATTGACTAGAGACAGGAACAGTAGCAGAAAGTAAGAACCAAAACATTCCTTATTGATTCTGTGTTCAAACAATAACCAATTCTGAATACAAAACTGCATTAGCTAAATGAATTAAACATAAAAACCAAAAATATGTGAAAACTATGGACCACACTGAACAACCACCGATGGACCAGAATGGTCAGAGGCATCATGTATCCTTACTTTTTCTCATCCCAAAAGGATGAATCAAAATGAGCTTACATGGTGCCTTCGAATTTGACAACAAACCCAACTGAAGATTTCTTAACCTAGTAAGATACAAATTGCCGATCTGAACTATAAGATCCAATTCCTAATATGATAGGAACTTCAAAACATAGACTCAGCTCTCCACTTGGCTCGGCAAGCTCAGAGGAGTTAGATCATCAATCCAATCAGCATAAATACGATTGATCTTCTTGGTTCCTTTCCACTTTGAAAAGCACTTCTTTCCCTCTCCATCTTCATTCGTAGGAGCACTTATCACTGCCTTGATGGAAGGTATCTCATTTCCTAGAACAGAAACAGGTTTTGTTTGATTAGTCATAGCACTCACTGCTTCAGCTTCAACGCGGGCACCAGGCACCTGTAACTCTGTGGTGAAACAAACAGCCAAAAATCAAGCAATTAGAAATTTCACCGTCTAGATTTTCTCATTTTTCCACTTTCTTTCTTCTTTGGAAAAACAGGAGGAAAAACTAATCCAGAAATATGTGTCAAAGTAAAAGGGTTTCCTTTTTTTTCTTTTTTTTTGAACAGCAAATAAAAGGGTATCCTCATGTTGCAAGGATGAAAACAATCAAATGAAATTGCCATGCAGTGATAGTTCCTAGAGGTTGAAGGCAAAAAAGTATATTCTGCTTCGTAATATATGATGAGCCTTGTTCAAGAGCGAAGATCCAGTGAAAATAATAGTAGTAGTTGTTTTAAGTTCACACTCCTGATTGCAAAATTGGTCATTTGGCTGGCAGAAGACAGAAAATCTGCACTACGTAATGACACCGTTCACATGGTTGATGAGGTAGACATAGATATCCTATAATCCTACCGTAACCCTGAATACATTACGATCGAATGTGCTTAAAGCCATTGCAAATGGTAACTAACTCACAAGAGGAAATCAATTTAAAAACACTTGCTAACATATCTCACAATCACACTTGATTTTAAGGGGTAAAAAACTTTGAAGATAAGAAAATAAATTTCTTTGCCATTCCCGATATTTATTTCTAAAAACCACCATGGAGCACAAACATCTGGCATTTTTAGCTTTACGGCTATCATAAGCGAGAAACATTAACATAAATGTATGATTTAGCCAATGGTTTAGCGGTACTCTATGATTTATATATAAGACATCTGTTTTCAATACGAGGCCTACTCCAAGTATATCTCCAAATTCAGAAAAAAAATCACCCTGAAAGATGTTCTCCCAGCCCCAGCAGGCCCAGCACATGAAGTTACAATTTGGCCCCATTAAAAAATAATAGGCCCTTTCAGATTGTAAGAAAGTGATACAAAAGAAAAGAAACAGTTGTGGTTTCTCACCAAAAGAGACGAGATTTGAAAAGAAACAAAATAGACCATTATAGATAAATATTTTTCTTGATATCTCATCATTTCTCACCATTTTTATCTCTTTTAGCTTTCCAAATGAGCAAAAAGATTTTCCTTCTTTTGTCTTCTCATCCTTTCTCCCCATCCAAAGGGGCTGAGGACGCATCACCCAAATTGATAATGAAACAACAAAAGATTCACACAAGAACAACTAAGCTACAGAAACAAATAAGCCTGGAAGAGGTTCTGCCAATCTCAATTGGGCCCAATCATGAAGTTACTTTTTTGCTCTCATCCAAAGCCAAAAAAGGCATCAACCAAATTGGTACTAGTACAACAAAAGGTTCACACAATGCAACAACGAAAACAAATAAGCCTGGAAGAGGTTCTGCCGATCTCAATTAGGCCCAATGATGAAGTTACGTTTTTGCTCTCATCCAAAGCCAAAAGTGCATCAACCAAATACTAGTACAACAAAAGATTCACACAGTGCAACAAGGAAACAAATCTGCTTGAAGAGGTTGCCCTCATAAAGTGTTGCACACAAAATTTGTAATTATTGGTAAACAAAATTTGTAATTATCGGTCGACCGCCCACATTGACGACTAGTGTTCTAAAAGAAGGTCTGGAAGGCCGAGTACTTGTCGCCTGGGCACTAGAAGGCCCCTTGCCGACTAGTACAACTAACTGACTAGTCGCCCAACTAGACCGACTATCCCGACTAGTTGCCCGACTAAGCACCGAGTTCTCGGCCCCGGAAGCTAGAAGGTGTCCGGCCGCCCTGGGAGCGCCTAGCGAGTTTTAGAACCTTGTTGATGACAAAATGTAGATTTCGTTAGCATATATTACACTGGCTAGGTTTTTCGAAAAGATTCTGTGTATAAAAGTTGTCTCCACCATCTCTTATGATCTTATCCAAGAGACCAAAAATTTTTTTTTTTGATGACCGGATCGACCAATTCCAGGGCCTTGGAGGTAACGACCACGCACATCCCCCAGTGGCCCCAAGAGTTTGTTGGCAAGGGGATTCGAACTTGAGACATTAGGTGGGAGCAAACACCTAAATCCTAAAGTAAGACCGCTTTGCCAACCCCTTGGGGTTAAGGGACCAAAAACTTGGCACTAGTACAACAAAAGATTCACACAACAAATCTGCTTGAAGAGGTTATCAGTCCGGCACATGTCAGTTACTTATTCAGCCTCATAAAGTGGGGGACACAAAATTTGTAATTATCGGCCGACCGCCGCATTGATGACAAAACATAGATTGCGTTAGCATATATCACATTAGCTAGGTTTGTCGGACAGATTCTGTGCATATAAGTTGTGTCCGCCATATCTTATCCAAGAGACCAAAAACTTGTCGGTAACTTCAAATTTTAGAAGTTTTTTCCCCACAATCTTAGGGAAGTTTTTTCACTCAAGGGACTTGCAGCGCCAATTATTGGGAACATTTGGAGTTGTGCAAGATCCTGGCAGCCCTGCACACCCTTGTGCAGGCCCTGCTCGATTCAAAACTATTGAACAAGTCCAATTATTGGGAACATTTGGAGTTGTGCAATATCCCGGCACCCCTGCACACCCTTGTGCTGGCCCTGCTTGATTCAAAACTATTGAACCTAAATCGAAACTAGAACAGCAAAACATTCACAAAAGACAAAAACAATGCTACTAAAAAAATTAAGCTATATGCACTTTTGATATATATATATATATATATACCTGAAAACCCATGAGCAAAATGGCATCTCTCTCCAAAAGGACAATAACCCGTCATCTCCCACTTGCTACAGAGCTTTGTCTTCCAGTAAGTCGGTTTCATATTACTGTTACCTCTTAAACCATCAGAAACCAAATTCAAATTCCTATTAACCTCAATCTGATCAGACCCACTTCTATTCCCATTCCCACCACCCATTGTCCCAATCCTTATCACATTACTCTCCCCAGAATCTATGTGCAAAAAATTGCACTTTTCACCATATGGGCATTCTTCCCCATTATAAAACTTCTTGCAAATCTTCATCTTATGTACCCTCTGATCATCATTCCAGTTCCCCAACCCTCTATCCTTCGCTACAATTTCTTGCCAATTCGGCGGCGGGTCCCTTAGGTCTTCTGCCCCATGAGCAAAAGTGCAAGATTCACCATTCCTGCAATTACCATCCAAGAATTTCAAGCACATTCTAGTCTTGAAAAAGATGTGGCCTGTTCCTTTGGATAAAGGGGGAGTAATTGGGCTGTTGTTTAATCTTGGTTGGTTATTCATGGGTACCAAGAAAGGTGTGAAATTGGGTTGGCTGTTTTCAAGATTTCTCGGTCTTTTGAAAGGCGGTGGGTAATCTATTTGTGGGTTTGAGTCTGGGTTTTCTTCGATAGGGGATTGAGGCCAGAAGAAACCATTGTCACCGGAGAAAGGCGGTGGCAGAAAGGGCGGTGGCGGCTGATCAGAGAAACTCATTGTGGTGTATGAAAGATTGGTTCTTGGGCAGGAGGAAAAAGTACCATAAAAGATTGATTCTTGTGCACTACTAATTCCAGGAAACCTAGTTTTATGTACGGCAAAACCCTAGCAGGAGTAATATATATGCAGAGGAGTTGTAACCGCAAAACCCTAGTATGTCCAAGTAGGAAGTTTCAGTCCTGGGTAAACGGTAAACCCTAATCAGTTTTTTTTTTTTTTTTTTTTTTTTTGCACTCTGTTTTTTACAATTTAACCATTCACAAGAATTAATAGGAAGCATCTCCGTTCTCACCCCTTTTTCCTTTACCAAATTTGAGTCAAACATTGTCTAAATCTCCAATTTGGATAAGTAGATGTCTAATGGAAAAACTCATTTTCACTCCAAATTTGTTTTTAAAATTATGAATGACATATATATAAATAGTGAGATGATATAATCAATTTCTGTGAAGGTTCGAGGACCCTCTAGCAGCTCTGGAGAAGGTCCGAGCTGACCCCCCAACAGCTCTGACAAAGGTCCGGCGACACTCCAGCAGCTCTGGCAAAACTGCTACCTCAAATCGAAAGAACAAACAAAGCTCTAGCATCAAATTGAAAATTAAGTGAAGCTCCATCATCATTTCAAGATGGCCAGTGAAATTCCGGTGAACATCCAACATCATATTAAGATGACCGGTGAAGCAGATAGACGTTGGAAAAATAGGTAAAGGTTTGGGGTGTCTCCACAATGGGAAAAGAAATGGGTACGTAAAACCCCAAAATGTTTGGGTAAAGATTGGAGATGGACTTTTGATGATTTTATCCAAATTTTGAGTTCAAATCTTAAAATGAGTCAAGATTGGAGATGTTGTTACGTTTTTACCTTTTAGTAACCGATTTGAGTCTTGATTTTTTGGGTAAATGTTTGATTTCTTGATTAGGTTATTCTAATTGGTATTATTGGTTTGAGTCTAGATCCTCGTGTGTGATCATGATCCTCTAGTGTAGCGTTTTATGAGCGATTCCTCGCCTAATCAACAAATTAATGGTTGAGATACACTAATTAAAAGCAATACAAAACGACGTCGTTTTGGATCCAGAGAACAAAACAACTCCGATTCTTTACCCCCAATTCCACATCATTTTCAATGCACAAGAACAATAAATTCCCTCCACAGAACAATTTAAATTGGGAAATGATAATGCCAAAACCATTTTTGTTTGTGCCAAAACTGTAGTGCATAAAAGACTTGTACCTTGCACATGGTACAAGGTTTTTAAGCACTGCAATTTTGGCACAAACAAAAACGGTTTTGCCAGTCTTACAAGAAGTATATGCAATCCAAGAAGAACATAGACCTAAAACAAATATTTTTAAGACCTGCAATCTCAAAAAGTCCAGCATTCTCAGCAATTCTAAAATAACTTCAATAATTGCAAAAAAGTTCAAATATTTTTAGAATATCCTTTGCTATCATTTCAACGCCCAAGCATATAATTGCAAAAAATAACTTCATCCACATGATCTCTATGAATTAGTCTCTATGAATTGGGAGAAAAAAATTCTCATGAAATGGAGCCACTAGTAATTTGGGGAAAGGACGGTAGTATTTGGGAAAAAGAATTGTGTGTTTTTTCCTAGACCCAGAACGACGTTTTTTTAGGTTATTTTAATGAAAGCGTAATCTTGGCTTTGACTTTTTTAAATGGGTGAGGTGTCACTAGTAGAACATTACATGAGAGGATCACATGAGGAAGTCCACATGAGACGATATCCGTATTGGTTTAGTGAACGCTTTTTTTTTTTTTTTTTCTGTCGTCAAAATTCTTTGGATTTTAGTAAAATCACATTGGGAAATATTTTGACCAAAGAACCTAAAGACAGGATATGTCTTTCCAAACATTTTTCAATGTTGACTAATAACTAGTTTTTTTCAAAGGAATTAGTATAAATTCACATGAATAAGGAAAAGAACAGTATGCATAGAGAAACATGAGCGATGAATGTGTAGATGACAGTGATTAGTGACAGGTTCAAGATATTTGAACCCATGGGTGTGAAGGTGCTGATTCTTTAAAATAAACATCGAAATTTGTACAATAAGGTATTTTCAGATTTTTCAAAACTCAGGAGGCGGCGGCCCTGCCTGCCCCTCATCTGTCTGCCCCTACGATCTTTGGATTTGTTATGTTCTAGTTAATAAAATTAAAAACTGAAGCTGAAAGCTAAATGCTAAACTTATAAAGATAGAAAGCCATTTGATAACAATATCAAGAGCTAATTTAAATAATTGTTTCGAAACAAATTTAAGTAATTTTGATTCAATGGTTTGTGATCGTTCTTGTGGTTTTGGTGGAGAGTTGGCGATTACATGTGCTGTGGTAGTGGTGAGTTGGTGATTATAGTCGTTGTGGCGCGGCAATTGGTAGTGTGGTGGTGATGGTTGTGGTGGCAATTATTTTTGTGGCAGTTGCGACAATGGTAGTGTGTTGGAAGGATGGCGGCAATGGTGGTGATGGAGAGATAGCGGTGGTGGATAGCGGTGCAACTATTATGACAATAGTGAGCAATGGTGTAGTTGTGGTGAACTATGAGTGTGGTGAATGTAGTTCAGGAACATGATGGAGGTATGGAGAGAGTTGGCTACAAGTCAAAAACAAAAGTTGCGCCAAATGGCATGGTTTCTAAAATAAACATCAAAATTTGTACTATAAAGGCATTTTCAGATTTTTCAAAACTTAGGAGGCGGCGACCCCACCTGCACCTCGTCTGTCCACCCCTATAATCTTTGCTTGTGGATTTGTTACGTACTATTTGATTAAACTGAAACTGAAACTAAAGCTAAAAGCTGAATGCTTAAAAGCTGAATGCTTAGGGCATCCACAGTGGGCTAGCAAAAAATAGCTCCTAACTTGTATCCTAAGGTGTACACATAAGCATAATTGGGGTCCACTTTTGGCTCCTAGAGTTTGTTAAATTTGGAGAGGATGTGTGCACTCAATGGGCTAGCAATATCCTTCTCTATTTGTAAAAAAAAAAAAAAAAAATTAAATGTGGGACCCATACGTTGATAATCCTAACGGCTACAATATGGACTTGTTACCGTTTTGAATTTCTCATTACTTTAATTAATATTCGTTTGTTACTATTTCTCTAAGGCAAAACATGATATTCTAATGCAAAACATAGTGCGATTTGAAGCTGTCATTGTGAAATAAAAATGCTTCTCTTCTATTCTTTTGTTCCATTTCACTTCACAAAAAAAAAAAATTGGCATAAAGGAACTAGTGATAAACAACCACATCAAAGATCTTACCTTCAGTTGCATGATTTTTGAGAGATTTTTCCAACGACAACTTTTTCAAATATTTTATATTAAAAAAAGAATTAAAGACTTTGGTCCCACTTAGAGTTAGCTAGAAGGCTACCTAAATTTAGCCATTGTGCTAGGAGCCAATTTTAGGAGCCACCCTTAGGAGCTTGTTTGGGGAGCCCATTGAATGCAATATTTGAGGACATGACTAGGTAAATGTTAGGAGCCAAGCTTAGGAGCCATATTGCTAGCCCACTGTGGATGCCCTTAACTTATAAAGATAGAAAGCCATTTGATAACAATATCAAGAGCTAATTTAAATAATTGTTTTGAAACAAATTTAAGTAATTTTGATTTAATGGTTTGTGATCTTTCTCTTTTAGTTTTATAAATGGATGTCTTTGTGTTTGGATAAAAAAAAAAAGGGATGCTTTTGTGGTTATGGTGGAGAGTTGGCAATTACATGTGGTGTGGTAGTGGAGAGTTACAATTGTTGTGGCACGGCAATTGGTAGTGTGGTGGTGATGGTTGTGGTGGCAGTTGCAACGGAGGTAGTGTGTTGGAAGGATGGCGGCAATGGTGGTGATGGAGAGATAGCGGTGGTGGATAACGGTGCAACTGTTATGACAACAGTGACCAATGGTGTGGTGAACTATATGAGTGTGGTGAATGTAGCTCAGGAACATGATGGAGGAATGGCATGGTTTCTAGCTAGAATCCGGAGGAGGCGCTGTGCGGTAGGTGTTGTGCGCCATGTTGTGCGGCAAATCTACGTCGAGAAGGGAAAAAATCATAAGCTGCTAGCCTTAAACACCTCATTTTTTGCGATTGAGAAATAAAAGCAGCCATTGCTTGGCTGAATGAATCTGAGATTACAATGGCAAAATTTCCACAATTATATATGATTATTTTTTGTTTAATTATTTCGTTAAAATACATAGTATAAGTTACAAACGTACTTGATGTTTTTTTTTCGGGTAAATCACGTAGACACCCCCTGAACTATACCTATTTTATCCAGACACCCCTTATTCTACATAAACCTACGAGGACACCCCCTCAACTATGTAAAACTTTATCCCGAGACCCTTTCTGTCAACCTTCGGTCTCAAAACTCAAACTTCTGGGTCATGTTTTAATGATTCAACCCATTCAAGTTGTTTAAGACATGTTTTTAAGTGTACTTGTAAGAAATCAGCTAAAAATATGACAAGGAAATGCTTGATCCAAAGAGTTTTTCTTACATAAATACATATGAAAAACTCTTTGGATCAAGCACTTCCGGTCATATTTTGAGCCGACTTCTGGCGGGTCTCCTTAAAAACATGTTTTAAACAACTTGAATGGCATGGATCATCAAAAAATGACCCGAACTTGAGTTTTGAGACTGAAGGTTGACAGAAGGGGTCTTGGGGTAAAGTTTTAAATAGTTGAGGGGGTGCCCTCATAGGTTTATTTTATTTAGGGGGTGTCTGGGTAAAAGAGGTATAATTCAGGGGGTGTCTAGGTGATTTACTCTTTTTTTTTATAAACTTAAATAAAATTTAAAACTGCATGATTAAATAAATTTTAAAATAGTTATTTTCAAAAAAAAAAAAAGGTTGCAAAGTAGCGTATTGCTGGGACAAAGTCTAGATTGCCCTTACTTTTCGGCATTAGTTCTTTTTGGTCCCCTCATAGGCTCATACTTTATACACATCTTTGATACGTGCAAACATTACAAATTGGAGCTTAAAATTAACTTTATTTTTTGTGGACAAATAAGCTGAAAAAGGTACATAAGTAAATGCAATTATTACCAAACATTATTCATTACCTTTTTTTATAACAAAATAAGTCGAATAAAATTAACTTATAAGTAACAAATGGGACTTACAAATTGGCTTTTTTGGACTATGACGAAAAAATGGTTATCAATGAGAAAAACAAAAACAAATTATTTGGAACTGGTTTTGCTTTTAGAAGATGCTACAATGTTACCCCCACAAAAACCACTAAAGGCATGACAAAGGCATAACAAAAATCATTAGAAGGCATAACCGCATAACAGAAAACCATTAAAAGGTAGTATAACATTCTTCAAAATGACATAACATGTTATGACTCACTTTTTTTGCGGTATCCCCTACCATAACATAAACCATTAGAAGGCGTAGCATAAATCATTAGAAGGCGTAACATAAACTACTAAAAGGTATAACGTGTTACGATTTGGAATACTCCATAAATGGGATAACATTGTAGCATTTTCCTTGGCGGTCTGGACCCCAAGGATATATGTTGCGGATCAATGGAATATGTTCAATTGTTTTATCAAGCTAACTTAAGAATCTTTTGAAAAGGTAAGCAATGAAGTATTTTATGGAGTCATTATACAAATTTGGAAAGGCAAAATTTTGCACGAATAATCTTGCTGCCTTAGGATTTGTTTGATTGAGAAGAAAGATATAAGAGAAAGTGAAAAGCGGAAAAGTAACAAGAAATAAGAAAGGAAAAAACCATTTCTTTTTTGCATTGAATAGGCTAAAACATTGATGATGTGACCCATAGGATCCAAGTGGGGTGGCTCAAGTAGAGAAGCGCTAGTGGTGTACTGTGTGACAATAGCGTACCCACAAAATTGAAGGGAAAATCTTATAGAACTGTCATAAGACCAGCGATGCTTTACGGGACAGAATATTGGTCTATTAAGAAATAGCAGGTGAACAAGATAAGTGTAGCGGAAATGAGAATGTTGAGGTGGATGTGTGACAGAATTAGAAATAAAACAGTCCATGAGATGGTAGGTATAGTACCTAATAGAGAAGTTGAGGGAAAATAGGCTAAGGTGGTTTGGACATGTCTACCGTAGACCAGCAGATGCAGTAGTTAAGAGAGCAGATAGGATAGTTTTGGGTAGCAACGCTTAGGGACGGATGCAGGATTTACCATCAACGGGGTCAAAAATCTATAGCATATACTCCTTCATTCAATTTTGATGGTCTCTCGAAAGTATATTAATTTTTCAGATAAAAATGAAAGTATTTTTGCACTTGATTTTCTGAGTTTCTTTGTACTAAATTAAAGATCTTGATTAGATCTTTAATTTGGTGAGAAAAAATTAAAAATTATGAACTGAATGAATACTTTATTTTTTATTTGCAAATTGCACATTTTTTCATACGGATCTATCAAAATAGGACGAATGGAGTACATTAGAATACTAAACGAAAATAGATTTGTTCAACCAACGTATTATCTATGTGGCTGTGCTCTGCTTTATGATGGAACATAACATTCATTAAATGATCGAATATCCGAGAAAGTTAAAAAGTTCTAGGTGTAAAACAATGGGTGTAAAGCAGAAAAATAATTGGGTGTGGATACACCATCATAGAGAAAGTTAAAAAGTTCTTGGACCACCAAAAAAAGGAAAAGATTGGAGGTGATCCGGAAAAATTATTTGGGCATAGTTATATTTATTTTTTGTTACTTGGGGCAAGATTAGAAAATAATCTACCGAGTATGGGGGCAAAATTACTAAAATATCCAAAATTATATATACACGCAGTCAGTCCAACGGGGTCAGCTGACACCCCCCCCCCCCCCCCCCCCCCCCCCCCCCCCCTCTATGGGGCCGTCACTGGCAACGCTCCAAGGATAGGACCAAATTGACATTAGATGCTGTAGTGCGCAAAGATTTGAGTCTACTAGGTCTAAGTGAACAAGTAGCACTTGCCATAACTCAATGGAAAAAAGGATTCATGTAGCCGACCCCAATTGATTGGGACATAAGGTTCGGTTTGATTTGGTAACAGGCTAAAACATGAACAGTTACAAAACGAATATCACATTTGCCTAATCAAAACAAATGAAAGAGTGGACGCACATTTCTCTTTACATTGCTTTCTTCCATTCTTTTGCTAATCAAATGAGTGTTAAAAATTACAGCAAAGGGTGAGGTGCAAACTTCACTTACTACAACTAACAATACTAACTTTCGCCGAGAATTTTTTTTTTTTTTTTTGCAAAAATGGCCAATGGGTGATCTAAACAAAAGGCCCAAACTAAAAGTTGGATTTTGACTGACTTTGAACTCTACATTGCCTATGTGCCCATAAAGCAGAGCATCTGGTTCTTATCTGCAAAATTATTGCAGACCTTTTGGGGGATTTTAGGCCAAAAGGAATCAGATTTTATTCATCCAAACTCCAAAGTAAGGCCTCCTTCTGAAGTGTTTCCCCTCATAGTTATAGAGATCCTTTGAATATTCTTGCCTGGTTCTGTCTATGTTTTATGCCATTGGTTGTAATACTAGTGAAATGTAGGTGTTCCATCAAGTTACAAAACTAGGGAAATGACGAGATTTCAATTTTTTTTTTTTTTTTTTTTTTTTTTCTGTTTGAACGTGAAGAAAATATTATTAATAAATGAGAAGGTAACAAGAAAAAAGAGGGACCAAAAAAGATAGCATCACAACGAAAGGAAAATGATGAGATTTCATGCTATATATTCATGAAGAACACCTTTCATCATAAATAAACTTCAAAACCCTTCTTCGGGCGAGTACATAGCTATGCTTGTGATAATGGATCAACAAACATGAATGTAAACCTTGTTAAATTCAACCAGGAAATTAGGAAGAAAAAAAAGAGGGGGAAAAAGGGTGTCAGTAGATGGTTGAAGTGAATGCTACTCCATGCAGTGATCTTTCTGATTCAATTTTCATAAACTGCACCACCTGAAAGTAAAAGACATGAATCTATTAGAAGATAAACTACATTTGTGTTTGTCTGTTGAAAGCTATTCGGCTTATGGGCAAAACGAACTTAAAAAGCTGGAAAAAAAAAAACCTGAAAATTTTGATTTTTGAGAAGCTCAATTTCAATGACTTTTGGGTTTTTGATTCTGAAAAATCAACTTCTATTATAAGTCGAAACACACCCACAGAATAAGTAAATTAATGAGGACGTAATATTAAGATAGCTTACCCTAACACCTTGGTGTTTTGCATTTATAGCATTCCATCCTGCTAGCATAGTTGTGCATACCACATCCAAGTCTACCCATGTCAAGAAAATGACCTCAAATTAGACAAGACAATGAACCGCAATTGAAAAGACAAGAAAGAAGAATGCGCGAGGAGATAGTATGTTCTTGTCATGATTTCTTAGATTTAGTTTTAATTTAAAGAATTTACCTAGAGCAAATCCAATCACCGGATTTCCACCCGGGGAGAACACTGCCATCGCATACATAACCACCTGCTGCTGCCACCACGCCTCCACCATACCCACAGTAGTCATTTTCTTTGGTTGAACCACACATATAGCAGCTAGTTCTGCTTGCATAGTTGTGTGCTCCACAGTTGATAGTATTGCAATACCAGTCCCCGGCTAACACTTCCATCCTGTTTATACCATATGATGAGACGTCGGTGGGGCTGCCTCCATACTTCGGGCACCTGCATCGTTGGCACGTATCCCGCTTCTTGAAGTTTAAGTGTTGGCATGAACTGCACATCCAGTCTCCACCTTCTCTGCTCATTTTGATTGTATCTGAAAAAATGAAAGCAATATCATAAGAAACAATAAAATTCTTTTATGAAATCATGATCTCAAGCTAGTACACACTAGCTAATAATCCTTTTATGAAACTTGCATAAACTAGTATTTTGGTACCAAGTCAACAAATTCAGGTTGTTTTCTTCTTTCTTCTTCCTCTTTAATGCTTAGTTACAATTAATAGAATGTTCTTTCTTTGTGATAGAAGAATGATAATATCAAGAGTACTTTGAAAACAAGGGTGTTATCTTCCAAATTTGGTGTTCAATGAGGATTCAAGAATTAATCAAAGGTGAAAGGGTAGAAACAAATGAGTTAAAAACCTTGGAAATGATCTAAATTGGGGAAAGAAGAAGCGATTAAAGAGGCTCACCTAGAAAAGATGAAGAAATGAGATGACAAGTAGTTGCACTGCGTAGGAGTATCGGAGGAAGTAGCTGAAGGAATGGATGATGTTACTTGATAGGGTTGAGATGGTTTATATACTCATTGAACCTGACGATGCATGGGGCCCTCGATGTTAGCTTTCAATTGTTTCCTTAAGATCGGATTCCAAAAGTAAAAAATTTCTAAAAATTACAGATAAAACTGCGCCGTCTTAGTTCTGCCTTCTTTTTGGAATAGCACTGTGTGGAGGTATGGACTACATGCACAGAAGCATCTATTTCCCATGCAAAAATCCCAATAATACCCCTTCTTTATTTGATTCCCATGCATTATTTGAGGCAAAAGGCTATGAAACATTATTCTCTCTTTCCCTTGTTCATTTCTTGTAAGGTGTTATGAGGGGCAGTTGTTACTTGAAAAGTTCAAAACTCGAGTTTCTCATCTCCCATCTCTTCTTTACATGGATGGCTCGTATGTTGTGTACTGTAACATGCAAATGCAACCTTCCCCTAGTAGGCTTTGAGGAACTATACAAGTTCTCCATCTCGGAATCAATTCCTCTTAATGCACATCCATTGTCAAATTCTATTCTGCCTTTGTTTCCATTATTTTCACCAATAATTCAAAGGCCCATTTGAAGATTCATATCCACTACCATCCTTTTCATCTCCTCACTCGTGTATACGCGTGTTTATAATGACAAGACGTGCTCAAGTTTTTTTCTTAAATTTGCACTTTAAATATGTTTACATGGACAAAAGAAGGGCTGAATACGACCTGCTGACAATTCCAACAGGTATTGGTTAGCAGAGAATTTAATCTGAAAAAACAGAATGTTCCAAGGATTTTCTCGACACAACCACCAATGTAAACAGTAAGTAGAATATTTGAGGCATGCTATTCTGGGAGGTCTTAAAATGGCATTCGACTACTTTAGTTTCTTAAGTTATATATCTAATAAATAAAAATCTTAAAATTGCAGCGGTGTCCTCTTTTTTACCCATACACTGGGATACATAAGACTGGTGGCCAATTTGTATTAGGCTACTTTAGTTGATTGAGGTTCTATTTGGTTATCTTAAATGAAAAGGCATAGTTTGTTTGTTTTTTATTGGATAGTGTAACACTCAAATTCGAGTCCTGAAAAAAAAAGACAAGAAAACGATGCACAAAATAATATTTTATTGATTTGAATTTAATGCGAGGTACAATCTCTATTAAATTCTTTACAATAAAGAATAATTCCTCTGATTCGATCTCCAAAGTTGATGGTGCAACCTAACGGCTCTAGAAGCTTGTCGTAGGATTGAATCGGTTTGTAGTTCTTTCAGATCTTCGAAATGAGAAGCTTGAAGGACGAAGCTTGATCGAGGGCTTGAACAGCTTTATCTCGAGAAAACGGTGAACTTGAGGATGATCTTCGCTAGCTAACGTGTAGACCGTTGTTGTTATGGATAAATCGGCACGTAGATTGGGTGCTTGTTGATCCTCCACATGAACTTGAGGGATTTGAGAAGAACTTGCAGAGAAGGCTTGAGAACTGTTTGAGAGTGCTCTGGAATTTCCCTGGCTGCAAATGCTGTCTTTCTTCTTAATGAGAACCTCTATTTATAGGCTCAAGGAGAGGGGTTTTTAATTTGGAAGGTCTCATTTGATTGATTTTAGTTCCAAATAAGAGTAAAGTTGCCTCTTAATATGGAAATAAATCAAGTCAAATATATACATATATGTTGTCTTTGATTGATTCTTTCCATAGGAGGCAATTGACCTCTTATTATGGAAATAAATCAGGTCAAATATATACATATATATTATTCTTAATTGATTCTTTCCATAAGAGTAAATTGGCATCTCTTTATGGAAATAAATTGTGTTAAGATATATATTTATATATATGTATATAAAAACACATATTTATAAATATTTTTCTAGCCCCAGGATAATTTGGTTGGGCCTGCGTTCATGGGTTGGCCCAATTTGATGGTTCGTCTGGCCAATCGAGTGGGCTCACCTTCTTTTGGTCTAGCCCACACCTTTTAAATGATTGAACTCAAATTTCAGCGAGCCCAATATTTATTTCCAAGCTGTTGACCAATTTAATTAAGGTTATTTAGTTATCTCAATTAATTGAACGACGATTAAGCAACGACGAAATTTTAGTGTCTACAAATTGCCCCCACTTCGAGGCTCGAGTGGATGCTTGCTTGCTGGCATTGAATGCGAGACTTGAAGTAGCTTGAATATCCACATTTTTTTGGGATTCGTGTGAGTCCGCCAATTACATGCTCCATGAATGCAAAGCTAGTCACGGCCAAAATGCTGGCTTGCCAAATATGTACTCATTTTGTTTCCATTACCATTTGAAACTATAAGCAACGATATGCCAAATATGCTTCAATATTTAATCTGAGTGCTTGACTTTAAAATGTTAGGCAAATCCTGTGAAATCTAGAGTGGCAAATTTTGTCCTCGAGACTTTTGACTTTCAAAATGAAGGAGATTCATATGACTTTCATTGTTTACTTTGGATGTAATTTGGACAAAAGATAATGAAAGAATCACATCTTTGTGACTTCCCACAAAATGAAGAAGCAAAAACCACGTGCTTTTAGTATTTCATTTGGCAAGAATTCAATTGCCTTTTGGAAACAATTCTGAGAAATCAAAGTTGGGCATTTTGGAACCCATTTGCCGGAGTTAATGATACCAATAAGGTATTGAATAAATCTTGTCCTTACTAACCCAAATAAGATTAGTCAATCTTTCCTCTTTACGTGAACCAAAATATAATTAAATTTTCCTTTTAGATCGACATTGATTTGGAAAAAAAGAATCCCGGACTGCTTTATCCCAAATCACCATTTCTTCATTCCAATTAAAGGAAACTTTCCTAAGGAAAGATTTGCCAATAAACTTTACTCATTTCTTTTCCCTTATAAATCATGCCCATCCAATGCAAGCTCTTCAAACGTTTGGGTCTCTCCACTACCGTCCACAAAACACCCTTGCAGGAAGTCATTGCAAACGGGTAAGGAACGAGGCTTCAACAGAGCACTAGATAATGTTTTTTATTTGATTTCCTTTTAACATGTGCCCATCAAATAACATATCATGACTTCCTTGTCTTGCCATATCAACGTCTGGACGTAAAAAAAAACATGAACCCAACCTGTTCAATTTGCCTGAAAGAAAACATAATCCCTTCGTCTTTTTGTTGACAAAATTGAGATTATATCTACGCATGTGCACGTGCATGATTTTTTTTTTTTGTTTCAGAATCGAGCACAAGAAAATTCATGCGACCGTTATCGATCAAGCAGTGGAAAATATTGTTGATGCCCCCTAGTTCTTCTGATTAGCCATTCTCATGCATAAAGAAGAGTAGTTTGGCCTGTGCGAATAAGCTGCCACCTTTCCAAAAATCACGACGGAAATTGGTCCGACTCCCGCATGAAGCACCATATATTCACCACATATCCACCTGTATATTGGCTACGACGAGATTGAATCTGCTCATGTCCCTTCCATTTTACTTTTGTTGCCTTCTTTTTTTTTTTTTGATATTTTGTAAATCTTTCTCTAGCCACACAAGATTCCAAATCTCACCTGTGCTGACTCTTGGGAAAAAGAATCAATATTGCATGAGAATGGCGTGTCTTTCAATGGATGCCTTTTATCTTGCTTTTCCATGGTCAAGCAACTAACAGCAACATGTTATAGCTCTTATTTGTGCATGCTCCCTCCATTGCAATATTTGATGAGGCCTTGTTTTTTTTTTTTTTTTTGCAGGAATCTCGGCCCGTTTTTATTTCCTTTTCTTTCTTTCTTTCTTTCTTTCCTTTTTTTTTTTCCCCTGCAGTAAGCATTTTGTTGGAGTTCTATAACCCTTCCCTGTTTAGCTTTTCTTCGGACTATCCCCTGTATCGCTAAGGTAACTATCCCCATCTCTTCTTATTGAGCCAGTCGATAGTCTTTGTATTCTGTTTTCTTTTCAGGGACTTGTCAAATTATGATCAAATGATGGGAGGGTCTCTGCATTCTACGCATGCCGTCTCTACGTTGCTCGACGCCACTTGCTCATGGTAAGAACTTCAAACGGTGGGAGGGCCGCTGTGATTGCACATGCCGTCCCTATGTTGCTCAACGCCACTCGCTTACGGGAAGAACATCAAACGGTGGGAGGGCCGCTATACTTTGTGCATGTCGTCTCTATGTAGCCTCGACGCCGCTCAGCTTTGGGGGAGTCTTCAAACGGTGGGAGGGCCGCTGTGCTTGCATATGCCGTCCCTACGTAGCCTTGACGCTGCTCATCTTTGGGAGAGTCTTCAAACGATGGGAGGGCCGCTGTGCTTTGTGCATGTCGTCCTTACGTTGGTTCGTTCTGCTTCTCACCATTGGTGAAGACTTCATAGTGATTGGAGAGCCTCTGCACTTTGTGCTAGTCGTCCCTATCTTGTTGTTGGCACAACTCGCTCTAGGGAGAGACTTCAAATGATGGGAGGACCTTTGCACTTTTGTGCACGCCGTCCATATGTTGCCATTGACGCCGCTTTTTTGGGAGAGACTTCGAACAGTTGGAAGACCCCTGCACGTCATCCTTATGTTGCTGTCAACACCGCTTTAAAGGCTTCGAATGGTTGGCAGACCTCCACACGTCATCCCTATGTTGCCGTCAACGCTGCTCTCTTGGGTGCGACTTTGAACGGTTGGAAGACCTCATTGTTTTTTGTGCACGTCGTCCATATGTGGCCGTCAACGCCGCTCTTTTGGGAGAGGCTTCGAACGATGGGAGGACCTCTGCGCTTTTGTGCACGCCGTCCATATGTTGCCATCGACGCCGCTCTTCTTTGGGAGTGACTTCGAACATTTGGAAGACCTCAAAGCTTTTGTTCATGTCTACCCTACGTTGCCTCGACTGCGCTCCCCATCAGTTGAGGGGATTGGAGACTACAGAAGAGCTTCTACGATTTTGCGCATGCTGCTACTCCTCATCACTTGAAGAAATCCGCTAACGTGGAAGAGCTTTCGTGCTTGTCGCCACTCATCCTCATTTGATGAGATTTGACGTCGCAAAAGAGCCTCTGTGATTTGTTGCACACCGCCACTCCGTATTTGAAGATTTGATGACAACCTCCTTGACTTGTGCATACTGCCAAGAAGAACTCTACAACGACGAAGTTAAAAGAACTTTTTTTTTCTTAAGTTGGTTGACTGAGCCTGAGACGAATCACAAGCTACCTATGTACCCTTTTAAAGGGGTCAAGTCAAAACGTAGTTCAGAAGCAATTTTTTTTTTGGGTCATACACAATTTTAGCTCATGCGGGCCAGGACCATCATGCAGTTTCACCTCATGCAATAAGGAGATTTTTTTTTCTTTGCCTTTTTTTTTTGAATTTGTTTTGACTTCTCTCTCTCTCTTTTTTTTTTTTTTTTTGCAGACAGTTTAGGCTCATATCAAGGAGTGTGATGGGCTTCAGTCACTTCAAGTGATGATAGAGACAACCTGCTCCTTCTTTATATCTTTCAATTGAGATTCATCTGGTTTGGTCAAGACGATGGTGAGCCTTTTGTCTTTGAGTGGACCATCGTGACTAATTTCAAATGATATTATGCGCTTCATGCGAGATGGGATCGAGCTTCGAGCCTCTTCATCTTCTTTTGTTGAATCAACCATGGCTTCCTCCACTTTTTGTTTCTTGTGTTCTGCTTTGGACTTTACTCGTGTATCTTTCAGGCGAGAAAAGGCAGACCTTCGTGGCTGGGAGTTTGCTTCCTTGTTTTCTCGGCTAGCCTTGTTTAATCTCTAAAAAACTGAAGTGCGAGTAGTAGGAGCTTCAATGCGATCAAAAGTTGAAACTCGATGTGTGGAACTTTGATTTATGTCATCCTTTTCATCAGCTGAGATCATGTAAACTGTCTGAAAGCAGTCATCGTCGAAGTACCTTTCATGAAAGAAGTCATGTTGGGTGATTGGTGTGGGATAACTCTTCTCAAGCACTTTATCCTTCTTATCTTTTCCATCATTGACTTTGTCTCTCATAGTGAATCGAGGAGAGCTCTTCTTCACTTGCTGTTTCTTGACTTAATGAGGACGAATTGGTACATCTGTACTTGAGCATTGAATTGCTATCGAATCGAATAGACCAAATTGTATGGTTTTGAAAATTGCCCCTAGCGCTGGAGTAGTTGCAGATTCAGCAGTCTTTAATTTAGAGCTTGAAGTTGGGGTTTCAACTGTAATGACTGTGTGGTTGGACTCTGCAACTTCATCAGTGTCTAGTAGGATCTTTTTCTTCCTTGCCAGGTCTGCAATTAGATCTTTCAACACAAAGCACTTCTTAGTAGGATGACTGACAATTCGATGGTAATGGCAGTACCTTGGATCATGAACCTTCCCCATTTCTTCAGGACGTTTACATTTTGGTAGTTGAATGACATTTTTTTCGAGCAGATCTTCCAACATGCTCAGCACATCGGCATCAGGAAACAGATATCTCTTTTCTTGCAGCTCCTTCAAAGTTGGGCGTTCATCCCTAGGGTACTCCTCCTTTTTCTTGTCTTTTCTCAGTATCTTAACTGGGACCATGCTAACTGCCAATGACGCTTCAGTAGAGCTGCCAGATGACTTATTGCCTTTTGTCCCATTCTTGTACTTATTGTGCTCAATTGTGGAAGAATTCCCGCCACCGTGATTTGCTATGCTGATCTCCATGTCATGTGCGCTGATAGCCAATTCTTCAAACGTTCGTGGCTTTATCCCTTGAAGAATGTAAAGAAGACACCAATGCATGCCATTCATGCACATCTCGACTGCAGAGAGTTCGGAGAGTCGATCTTTGCAGTCTAAGCTTATAGCACGCCAACGATTGATGTAGTCGAGCACTGGCTCATCTTTCCATTGTTTGGTGTTGGTTAGCTCCATCATACTCATAGTGCGGCGAGTGCTATAGAAACGGTTAAGGAACCCGCGCTTCATTTGCTCCCAACTGTCGATTGACTCTGGATGTAAGTCTGTGTACCACTCGAAAGCACTCCCTTTGAGCGAACGAACGAATTGTTTGACAAGTAGATCCCCTTCCGTCCTAGCGTTGTTGCATGTTTCGACAAAGTGGGCGATGTGCTGCTTTGGGTTTCCCTTTCCGTCAAATTGTTAAAATTTAGGCGGCTGATAACCAACAAACATTCTAAAGCAATAATGTGCTTTGTGTAAGGTTTGGAATACATAAACGCACTCTGTGGTGGCCCACCATATTGAGCTCTGATCGTAGCTGCTATCATGTCTTAGAGTTGTTGGACAGACAGTGAAGCAATAGAAGTTGGTAGAACACTTTCGACAATCTTTAGGTCTGTAGAAAATGCATGATTGATCTTACTACCACCTGGCTGATTTGATGAAAAGACATGGTTCGCATCCTCCCTTTGCTTAAGTTTTTTATCACCCATCGTGAGCTTTTCGCTTTCATCGCCATATATGACTCCTTGTGGTGTAAAACCTGGTGGATGTGAATTGTCGGCTAGTTTCCCCCACTTTCTGAGCCTCTAACTTGTTCATGAGCGATGCAATCTGGAGGTCTTTGTCTTCTACAGTCTTGGTGAGCTTTTCAATGGTGCGCGCCATCGTAGCCAGTTGCTCCTCTATAGTCGCAGCGCCAGTAGTCATGACTTGCATACTCATGGAGTAAGGCGAGTTTGAACAACCTGGCGATTCTAAGTGCTTCGGTGAAGAAGGCGAGGATCCAGAATGTGAACCTATTCTAGAGTTTGCATCGGAAACTGAACGAGATGGGTAGGGTGACAAACTTCCTGAGACAGAATTTTCTGCATTGGAAGGAAGCTTTTGGGAGCCTTCTTCATCCTTTTTCTTCGTCAGAAGTGTGGCGACGGGTTGGTACTTGTTTTGCATCACTTTTGGCGCAACTCCTTGATTTCCTGGGATAACTGTTGCCTTCGCCTTGCTGTGCGTCACCAGGCCTGTGGAAGCACTGGTGCTGTTCGTGGCCAAGGCGACGTTCTTGGTAAGCTTCTTGTTGATCGAGCTACTTGGATCTTCTTAGAAGTCATTTGTGTATAACTTGATTTTGGAGAAAGAGATGGGAGGTAGAGAGGTCCCACCGGGCGTGCCAAATTTGTAACACTCAAATTCGAGTCTTGAAAAAAAAGACAAGAAAATGACGCACAAAATAATATTTTATTGATTTGAATTTAATGCGAGGTACAATCTCTATTAAATTCTTTACAATAAAGAATAATTCCTCTTATTCGATCTCCGAAGTTGATGGTGCAACCTAACGGCTATAGAAGCTTGTCGTAGGATTGAACCGGTTTGTAGTTCTTTCAGATCTGCGAGTTGAGAAGCTTGATCGAGGGCTTGAACAGCTTTATCTCGAGCAAACGGTGAACTTGAGGATGATCTTCGCTAGCTAACGTGTAGACCATTGTTGTTATGGATGAATCGGCACGTAGCTTGGGTGCTTGTTGATCCTCTACACGAACTTGAGGGATTTGAGAAGAACTTGCAGAGAAGGCTTGAGAACTGCTTGAGAGTGCTCTGGAATTTCCCTGGTTACAGATGCTGACTTTCTTCTTAATGAGAACCTCTATTTATAGGCTCAAGGAGAGGGGTTTTTAATTTGGAAGGTCTCATTTGATTGATTTTAGTTCCAAATAAGAGTAAATTTGCCTCTTAATATGGAAATAAACCAGGTCAAATATATACATATATATTGTCTTTGATTGATTCTTTCCATAGGAGTCAATTGACCTATTGTTATGGAAATAAATCAGGTCAAATATATACATATATATTATTCTTAATTGATTCTTTCCATAAGAGTAAATTGGCATCTCTTTATGGAAATAAATTGTGTCAAGATATATATTTATATATATGTATATAAAAACACATATTTATAAATATTTTTCTTGCCCCAGGATAATTTGGTTGGGCGTTCATGGGTTGGCCCAATTTAATGGTTCGTCTGGCCAATTGAGTGGGCTCACCTTCTTTTGGTCTAGCCCATAGTTTTTAAATGATTGAACTCAAATTTCAGCGAGCCCAATATTTATTTCCAGGCTTTTGACCAATTTAATTAAGATTATTTAGTTATCTCAATTAATTGAACGGCGATTAAGCAACGACGAAATTTTAGTGTCTACAGATAGGATAACCATTATGCAAGTAGGATTATAGCACGTGGTGTAACGATTTTAAAACAAGAATGTTGATTGCTTGATGCAGTGATGTCAAAGATTCTCCAGCTTATTCAATTACATATTTTGGTGAAACTTAATTCTTTTTTTTTTTTTAACCGATAGCAGCATATATTTGTTTAACAAGATTTGAAAGAGTTTCAAGTGAAAATCTCTCTGAACTTTTGCATCAGCTAGCATCTGGACATATGTTTTACTTTGTCCGTGATCATTTGAATGTTTTCACCAGATCGACTGATTGGCAGTTACAAAGCAATAAGCTAGCTAATATGCCCCCAAATTTGGCTAATTTTTTCTATACGGTCAATGAACATGAGTGACGTATCTTTAACGAAATGCTTCCTTTGTTTATAAAAACAACTAAGAATTTGCACTTTAGTGCAGATTAAGATGACAGGGAGCTGCAGAAGAAGCATTAACTTGAACTGGACTCTTGGTTTGAAATAACTAAAAAGTTGTTAAGAGGCAAGCGAGGCACTTTCGTAAGGTTTGGATACAATGCCGTAAAGCAGTCCATGTTGATCACTTGATATTCAAAGTAGTACACTTTCACATACTTCTGCACTACCTGCACTTTTTAAATGCAATTCTAATTCGTATCGAACTCTTCAAGTATCGAGGTTTGAAGAGCATTCATCTGGAGGAGATGGAGGGAAAGAATATGTAACTTCTGTTTTTCATGAAAAGTTGCTCATTGAGTGTCGGGGAGGAAATTGTCGATCCCAACTGCACAAGTGCAAGGTCAAGGGAACCTAACTCATACTTACAATCGCAGGGTGCTAAAAAATAGATCAACACATCAGAATTAAAAGAATATACTGATCTGCACTAGTACATGAAGTTCTTAAATCAAATACACGACGTTTACGTGAGATTCTTGGTTAATAGAACTCTAGAACGGCCCAACCATGGTTTAGAGCTACATTATCAGTCATAGTCAAATCCGCACAAGCATAGAATGCTTGCGTGTTTCCTTAGGATTTGATAAGGAGGAATCCTAATCACCATTTTTTTTTTAAACCATACACAATGAATATTCCAAACTAAAATCCTCAGACATAGCCCTCCATTCAATTCTATTTATTCTAAATCTGTGACAGCTCTCTAAAGGGAGCCAATTCTACACATGGATACTTAGGGAATCCACATCCCAATGGGGATCAGAAAATAGCCGTTGCTTTTGAATTCTTGAATATTCCTTGTTGAGAAAAAGAAAGAACTTCATTGATAATAAAAAGAAAGTACAAGGAACAAACCCGAGGGGAGACAACTATAAACATAACAACAAGACCAACCAAAATGCGAACCCCCAAAGGATTGCAAAAGCAACACAAAGCACACAATCAAGAAATAAAACTCTCTCATACTTGCACCTGCATGCATTAGACATTAGAGAATGAAAACAGATCAAGGATACTAATGAAGCACACGACGCTGCGGTGCTCAGAAGATCTGAGGATCACTAAAGCTATCCTCAAATATATGGGATCGTTTGCACTTAGTCCTTGTATATATTTGCAAAACCTGAGCATTTTGAACATTAGCAAGGTTCTTAAGTCTTGATTTTTGCTTACGAGATCTATGCTTGGTTTGACTAGCCATGTGACGACGTCCATCATCAGAAGTGTTGTTTCTAATTGTCTTGATCCAAGTAGAATTGATATTCCTCATTTTGCGATTGGTTGAACTAGCCACATAATGATCTCCATCCTTTGGATCATTGTCCCCCAAAGTTGCTTAGTCCTGAGATTCCTCACCATTGGGGCTTGATGCACAGGACGGATTTCTATGCTAGACTTTACAGAATTCAAATCCTCAGATGGAGTTTGTAAACCAACCGACAAAGGGACAGGCTCACAAACAGTCATGTTTTTTTTATCTCAGTTGTGGTGGAAGTGTTGGATTGAGGCAAAGAATCTTCCAAATAACAATCCATAGATTCTTGGAAAAGCTTATTCTGGCACGAACCTCAACAACTGAGATACTCACTCGATGAAAAAAAACTGAAAGGTTTCATCAGTTTCCAAGGATGGCTGAAGGTTCCGGTTAATGAGGAGGAAATCATGACCAAGAATGACACAATTCTTTTTCTTCAAATGCTTTGTAGAGTACCTTAGCGTCCCTCCTAGACCAACTATGATTGTCTTGCTTTGAGTCCCTACTTGCCCAACAATGTCTGTCTTGCGCCCAATTCTTGTTAGATGTAACTCCCAGTTTGGTGCTCTCGCTTGCATAGTCATGTCTTTCCGAAACACATCCTATCATACTTTGTTTAAATGGAAGACGGTATCCCTCATGAGCTCTTGTAAGGCTGGAGTAGATCACGCCAGATGTTGAATGATGTGGTGGAGAGTTAGAAGCATGAAATCCATGGTTGTCTTTTACAGATAGCTTATTTGAACTGCTATTCTCAATTGGAGGATAATAATTTAACCAAGCAAGAGAAAAATCAGGGGGGTAACAGTCTACCTGAAGGGAAAGCAAAGGGAAAATATGAGACAAAACAACAGTAGAATACAGTAATATTCACATACATGGACATACGCACTAATGTAAACGGAAATTCTAATAAAATGTTAAGCATGCTATTCTGGGAGGTAGTAAAATGGTATTAGGCTACTTTAGTCCATCCAACCATACTAGGTTACATTCACTTTATTATAATATGTTGTTACGAAGATATATATAAGAGTTGAAATGAGATCTTAGATTTCTGCATCAGCATTTTAACAGTGCCTTATATCTTGACCTTGATCATTCTAACACATTGATAATATCGATAGATTACCGATCAAAGGAACATGTTTTTCTGCCAAAAAAATGTGTGTAATCTGTTCTGGAGAGCAGTGAACATTAGTTCAGCAAATGCAGTGGTTGCTTCACATATTTTGAGTAGTGAGAACGAGTTCAAGTGTATACTATGTGTTAAACTGCAATCTGCTTAAAATAATGATACATTCAATGGATGAATAAAGAGAATTATCTTTTCAAAAAGTGCAATTCGCAAAATGCCAAACGGGACTTACTATGGTTTGGGATTTTGCACTTGGATAGGAGGTTAAGAAGTGAAAGGGTCTGGATGAGAAGCATCAATAGCGCATTCACAAGGGTTAGTCGCACTGCCTTCGCAGCTTCAGTCACTCCAATCTGATGGTCAAAATTTGGCACTTTCCATGTGTTCCTGCACAAAATTTATGCACTGCTTTATTGTCTATACTCTCATTGTTTAGCAATGGTTGATCAACAAAGACTTGGTTCACACCGTCCAACAGATGGGATGTGGCGAACTTATTGTTTAGATTATGCACACATGAGTGTTGCCAATTAGCAGTTCAGAAAGCATTACCATTTACCTTGCTCTCCTTTTCGGGCACAGGAGGCTAACAAACAACCTAGCACAATAGTGTTGGTTAGCACTTAGCAGAATGCCATTTGACCATGAAGTGTTTGGGCTACATTGCTTATGACAAGTACAGTCAATTCCTCGCGAGCATAGACGTCTGTTGACTAGGATTCGATAAGGAGGAATCCCTATTCAAGGCTTGTCTTTTTATTGTTGGTAACAAACATTCAAAGAGTTGCCATGGATAATGCATCAATCATGTGAAATCTGTAACAACTAAATCAAGCCCAACATAGAATAGTCCAAGAAATAGCCAGAAACATAACAACACCTGACAAACTCCCTCACAAGAGAACTAATAAGCAATTCTTGATTTCGGCAAGATTTGACTCATTGATCTTTTAGTAAAAGGAGCATATCAGGTTCGCAGGCCGACTCTAATTGGTTGTAACCAGACATAATGATTAATCCACATTAAAAACCTTAGACAAGGCCCTCTCCAAACCCTTTATTCTCCTCAATAATAGTTATAGAATCCATATCCCGATGGTGACAGGGAAAATTTCTTTGTGGGCTATATGATTTGGTAATTTTGTTTTATAACTCAGGGTGCCCGGGCCACGTTGAGGTGGTATTCTTGATAATATTTCTTTGTGGGCTATGAGTTTGGTTTAGTTTCTATGGTAGTGACTCATGACTGGTAAGTAAGTAGCTAGCTTATGCTGAGGATGATGCGGCGAAAAGAGGATAAAGAGAGAATGAGAACTTCTCTGGGTCATTCAGGCAATTATTGGGAGATATAAAAGAGATACTACAATTAACATATGGCTGGTTTGATATGGGAATTGAAAAAACACGAGTGGGAGTCGAACCCCATAGCAAATGATTCTCGAGGCCTATGGTTGACAGGTGACTACCATTACGCCTACCACTGGGTTGAACTTCAGCCCCTATTCAACTGTTTGGATTGAGAGAATAGAGAAGAAAAATTTGCTCATTTGGCAGATAAAAGTTGGCAAATGAAACCTCGAGGGGTTAATTGACTTGTCTCGGCGTGGCTTATCACCCCAAGATCGGAGAGTCGATTTCCCTTGGCAACGATTTGTTCTTGGGGCCACCTCACCTCACGCAAACTCGTAGGGCTGGATACATGGCCAGACCAAGGTATTTGGGTGCCCTAGGCCTATATTTCTTTATAACTAAATTACAAAAGCGGAATTCGTTGTTTATATAATTATTTTAGTCCATATTCAACAGTAAAGGATGGAGCTGGTTCATCAAGAAGTAGCTCGATGCAGCCAATGTCGTCTTGTTCCTGCACCCCCAGTTTTTCATCGAATGGAGGCGGCAATGAGTGGCTTTGGTGGTGGCGGTGGGCACTAGCCGTGCTACATGTACCTTTCAATGGTCACATGACCACCCGAAAAAAAATTCTTATAATTAATACGTGTCATAATTTTAAGTTAGTTCTCTTTTGAACACTTAGCCCAAATATAAAACGAACAAGAACATATCTTTAAAAGGATCCATGTGAACTTATTTGCTACATAATGTTCTTTAAAAAAAAAAAATGAGCGTATTTATCTTTCAATTTTATTGGGCCACAAAATAGGCTTTTTTTTTTGTGTGTATCGTTGGGTTTCAACAATAACAGTTTTTAAGAGCCCTAAAACATAATTGAACCACTTGTTTCAGCTTCAAAAGACTCCTACTCGGCCTAATACTAAAAATTATTGGAGTGCCCCTTTTTTTAGATTATTTTTTTATGCCCTAGGCCTAGGCCTCTCAGGCCTTGCCCAAGGGTCGGCCATGGCTGGATAGATTAGTTCGGTTCACCGGGACACTCTTCATTACCAAAAAAAAAAAAATCAACAAATGACAGACATTTTTTAAGATCTATCTACCATAAAGTACCCTGCACTTATAAGCATACCAATTAAGCAGGTAACAGAACTGGATACTCAACTTTTGGCGGGTAATTTAGTAACTGAAATAACTACCAACCATACATCGAAATTTTACCTTCCTTTATCCACAAAAAACATGGAATATCTCAAACAAGTCCACTCTCAAATCATCAGACAATGGCGGGCATGGTGCGATCAATAAATGGGCAGGCTAGGCATAGTCCGAAACACGTTAGGCAAGGAAATAATTGGACTTGTTTTGAATCTTGGACTTGATCATGATGCTTTGTTTAACATGCTTCTGCTATTAATGTGTGTGCACAAAATGGTGAATTGGGTTATGCTAAATTGGGAGTATTTGATACGATTGCTAACTGAGATGCACTCTCTTTTACAGAGTGATTCCCGGGATGTCTTCGAGGGGCTATATGGATGATGTTCGCCACCTGTTTGATGGAATTCCTTAGAGGGATGTGAGCATGCAATACCATGATTTCTGACTAAGCCAAAAGTTTGGTATTTGAAGAGACAGGTTTTTCTGTGCAAGGAAGATCGAGACAGAAGCTATATTTTGGGTTGTTTTATCTTTGAGACGGCATGGCTAACACTGCAAGCACAGAGAGGGCAGAGGCATGAAACTTCTGTGTTTTCATTCAAAGGTCGTGAGGTAAACAATCCACACTCTCTGTCAGCATTTTTTTTACCAGGGATGAATCCCGATAAAGAAGTATTGGTTTTGTTCTCGTAAATGTGGCAATTGAACATTTAGAGTAATAAAGTCATCTTTCTAAAGCATATCTCCAGCTTATTTATAGTGATGTTCTTGATTTTGGCAAGAGATTCGTTGTCATATAAACACTCAGAACTTCATTAGAACTTCATTACCATAGATAATTGAGTCCTAGTGACATGTCTATTAAATAAAGAGGCTGCAAATCAAGCATTGGAACTGAATGATACCACAGGCAAAGCCTATGTGCTAAGCTTGTTCGGCTTAAAACTGCAACCAAACGAGCTGATACGTACTATTGTGCTCAAAAGCTAAGGCACATTTGAAGTATATCCCATGTTTATTTATCATACACATGGCATAAGAGTTCGCGGGATTGTACAATGGGGTTCAGACTAGGGTTTGCTCGTTTGCAGTCGCTCATGCCTCGAAGCCAGAGACTGATCTGGTCAGGCATGTTTGAAGGAATTTCGCCTCGCTGATGCCAGAACTGTCTTGTCAGCTACGATGAAATAGGCTGCTCCAGCCACTGCCCATTGCAAAGCAATTTTCATCAACAAAATTGTTACTAAATCAACCACGACGACACCAAAAGCACCACTTCTGATGGGAAATTAAATTGTTATCGGAATGCTGTGACGACGACAATATTTATAACCACTGCTGATAGTTTGAATGCAAAATGATTTGCAGCCAAATTTTGTTTTGCAAAACTATCCAATTTTTCTTTTTGTGTGTAGCTCTTATAATGTTGGTAACAGTGGCTATGAAATTGGTAAACTATACCTGTGGAGATGATTAGAGCTTGAGCAGTGTGATTGAGATGGGCTCTTGCCCAAGGCAGCATCCTCACACTAGCCAGCTGCATTTTTGGTAGATAGTAATGTGAGTTTTAGAGCATAAAGGGATGAAGAAGTGAATTAGTACATAATAAACAACTTCTAACAAATATATGGGGATTAACTGTTAATGTAGATTTATTTTCTTTTTTAGTTTTTTTGGAAAATTTTGTCAAGTGTTTGCAGGGAAAGCTTACAGTTGGAATGGCAGTTGCAACACTGGCAACAACAGCTGCCTTGGCTCCTGCAACAACACCCTCTGCAAAGGCAAGTAATTAAATTATATTAGAATGCGTATATTTTCAAAAGGAAAGGTTAATTTATTAATTCAATAACTATTATATAACGTGAATGTTTGACAAAAATTTGGAAAAACGAACAAAAATTATCAAAAATTTAGAAGAAACAGAGCCTATTAATATCTGTTTAAGGAGACAAATGATACAACTCTTAACTAATTAAACAAACTGATTTCATAAGGGCCCCACTAATCATGAACTTGACCATCTAATTGGTCAAAAGAACTATCATTTCATTTTCTATAAGAAAAAAAAGTTCTTCTTTTTGGCAGTAGCAAGGCACTCTTTCATTTAAAAGACATGGGGAAGGGGATATATACTTTAGAACATGGACCCCTACAACTAAAGGACACACCTCTCCTCCCAACTTTTGTGCTGTATACAAGTTTTGGGGCCATCAACCCCAAATCTTCATGCAATCATTAACACCACCAAAATCACTCTGATTTGATTGTTTTGTGGATTGGAACTTGTTGAAAACCACATGGGATTCTCATGATGTAAGTAACATGATGAGATTAGCCAAATTTGATCCAAACAATCAAAACCCACTAATCATTTGTTCAGAAGAAGACACCTCTCATTCACCTTTTTAGTCTTACAATATCACTATTACCAAGAATTACGAATTGAGGGGGCAGTTTTCTAAATGAGATGGATATAGTTGTGTCCCGAACCGTCCGATGAACCATCCGATACACGTCGGCCCCCACAAAATGACAAGGGCTCCACGTACAGACTATTTCAGACACATTTATACACATCATGTTAATCTTTATAACGGACACATAAGTCTGTGTCTGTATAGTTGCTTTCTATAACTTCACGTTAATGTACAAAAGTAAAGTGTAATTTTTTTTCATAAATGTGGAGTACCAATATCATTTCTCCTAAACAACAATGAATACTATAGAATATGAATTGAAATGGGAGAAAGAAAAGGACCCCAAAAAAAGGTTGTAATGTACTACCATGAGAGCAGCGTTTGGCCATGGCTAGCTTCTGGTCCATTGAAGCCAAGCTGCTTCTTTCAAGAGGAGACTGAGCCACATTTTTTGCCATTTGCACAATTTGAGGAATGAAAGAATAAGAGTTGAATTTTCAAGTGGTTTACTTCGAATTAACGAACCCAGAATGATCTCTGATGCCAGGTTTGAGGTGGCTTTTGGGTTCTTATAGAGCTTTAAGTGTAGGAGAGAGACAGGAGAGTTTGATGGTTTTGCAAGCTGTTTCTAACGTCCGAGTCACTTGTTTTGATTTCCTCACCTTGTTTTCTGCTATGGTAGGTTGGATTTTTGTTTGCCTCGGTAACTCCCCAGCAACTGTAATTTTACCCTTCTCCTAATTTTTCTCATAAATAATTAATTTTATTCTCAACTTTTTTGTAGGGAAAAAAATTTCGGTGCTGGCTGCTGGGTGGGCATGGCCACGTGGTGCCGAGCGCGAACGGTTCAGCTTTCTCCCACTCTCTTCTCTTTTTCTCTTTAAAATTTGTGATTTTATAAGGCCGATATGTGTGCTTGCGTACCACGTAGGATGTGTTTGCTCAGCACTGAAGAATCTCTTTTTTTTAGAAAGGGAATCATTAAATTCAGTACTTCAGCCTTAAATTCACCTCTCTTTTTTTTTATGATAATTCTGTGTAATTTTGTTTTATTCAATGAAATCTAATAATTTTATCCGTTTCAAGTTTGGAGTCTTATCCCACAAAACTGATCCTAATAATGGAGAAACTGATGAGCTAATGAGTAAGATATTATTTATAGGTAGCCGTTTCATTGATCCCCAGCTGCCACAAGGCACAGCCATAAGCATAGCAAGGGAAGACATGCCACCTACACAATACATGTGTCACGGGATGCCATCACGGGGTGTTGTTGGGTAACCCGTTACACATAGAACAACAAGTGCTTGACACCGGACTAAGCAATGAATGAAACAACTTGTCACTGGGGCATGCAAGGCATGGCAACAATTCATTTGTCTTGTCATGCGTTGCTGGCTAGGTGACCTATACATTACGTTTTAGGCATATTTCGGTAATTTTTTCGGCCATTACAACATATAATATCTGTCATACAACATTATCACTTTAGCATGTACAGTATGCCCAAATCAAAATTTTATTTACGCGTAGTAGCCGTTGCCAATTGCCACGACTAATAAATGGCATGCAACATTTTCTTCCTTGCCAAACTACTTTATAAAAAAACTCTTTCTATATCCCTTTGTCCGAAGTATGAAGTAAGCAGAAGCCAATGGTTTGGAGAAAAACTTGGGTGCAAATGAGGTACGGCTGATATGGGGCTGAGGGGTCCCTGTAATGCAGAAAATGCAACGGGGTAATGCGCATCATCCGGCCATCTATTTCGACAATGGACGGCTCGGATTTAATCCGAGCAATGAATGATTGGATTAAATCCATGCCGTCCATTGTCGAAATGGACGACAATACACGGTGCAGTGCATACTACACCATCCCCCGAGCCGCTGAAATGATACTCGAGCGCTCATCTCTGCAATCCAAAAGTGTTTTGAACGGCCCAAAGCTCTCTCTCTCTCTCTCTGTCTCTAAATTCCAGACCATCCAAAACACTTTTGGACGGTCAAGATGTGCACCCGGCACCCAAGTTTTTCTCAATGGTTTGCAACAAAAGAGCCCTAGAAACCATGGGCGATCCTTAAATCGTGTGCTTCTTGGATCTAGTGCAGACCTGCCTACACCATGAGATTGAGACAGCTGTACCCAAATGGATGGCTTGGATTCGACAACGTACAGACAGCACTCGAAACATGTTTGTTGGGTGTAACTTTTGTCCATGGTTTTGTGCTTTCTTTGAGTGGGTAGCCAATGGTTAGTGGGTGGACTGTTCATGTGCTTTTTGTGTTTTCCGACTCCTTGTGCCCCAGTTTTTAGTCACTTTCAAAAATATTGGTTTCGTACCTTCCTCAAATCAAATTGGGAACTTTTGGGCCCTTGCTTTCTTCCAAGTGAAAATGATGTGGCCTTTTGCTTTTTTATTCCTTGATTGATCAACTTACACACATAATTCCCAAACAATTTTATCAAAGATAAAATCAAGATTTGATAAAATCAAGGGGTGATTTTATTAAATTTTGATAAAATCTTTTGAGAAACTAGGGCATGGACGATATATTCAATGGAGTATAGGATGAGTAATTTTAGAGGACCAATAGTGAAGTGAATGTTTATGTTGTACTTCCCTACATAGTATAATATACAATTTTGCAAGAGTTATTCTTTCATTTTTGAGATTATCTTCTTTATGGATGTGGCTTTTGTGGGTTCCTTCGAGTATACATTACAATAATCTAAACCGTTTGTCTTATAGAGCCTGCAAAATAATATATTCATGCAAAAAATTAGCTTGATCGGACATCGATAGGTATGTCAAAATTGAATCTTGGTTTAAAAAATAACGATCTGGATTATGTCAATAGTTTTTAAATTAAAATGTCCATGACCGTTCGTTTGTTAAACCAAAATTCAACTTTTGGCATTTCTTAAGATATCCGATCAAGCTGATTTTTTGCGTGCATCTATTATTTTACAGACCCTACAAGATGAACAGTTTAGATTATTATAATGATCACATGGTGAGGCCCACGATGGACCACATCCGTAAGGAAGATAATTTCTTCATTTTTTCATTCATTTACGAGAGTGTCTGAAAGGTCTTGCCTCGTTCCAATTTGGTGCCACCAAAGATTAACTCTATATTTCACACGCCATTTTTTTTTTTTTTTGAGAATAGAGAGAAAATTATATTAATCACTTCGCAATATTGGTACAAGTAAGCCTAAATGATGCAATCGATCTGAACGCAAGGAGACCTGCAATGCCATCACGCACGTCATTTGAATTTAACAAAACCCTTATAAATTTTTCTAACATGTAGTTCACTCCTTAAAAAAAAAAAAAAAAACCCTGCTTGACCCAATAGCCAAAACTCTCGATAGTGCCATCTAGTTTTTTGAAAAAAAAAACACAAGCCCCAAAATGATCTTGAAAAATAAATCATATTTACAGGGTGTTGCCGTGTTGCTATGATACACACCCCCCTAGAAATTACTCCATATGAGATTTTGTGGCTCCAAATATGAGATTTTGTAACTAGAGGTATGAAAAGGGCGACCGAGATTGCACCACATATGCCGTGTGGGATTTTGTGTCACGTTTGACCATTGACCATATTTGATAGTGTGTATATCGATATGAGAGTTTGTAGACTCCAATATTTATTGTTGTGATTACCGATATGAGAGTTTGTGGATTAAATATGAGATTTGGTGTTCCAATATGAGATTTTGTGACGGAGCCAATATTTATTGTTGTGATTACCGATATGAGAGTTTGTGGGACTAGATATGAGATTGGGTGTTCCAATATGAGATTTTGTGACTATTCGTATGAGGTCTGCACCAAGTTCACACTGTTCACACCAAGTCCGTACGGTTCCAATATGAGATTGTGTGACTCCAAATATGAGATTTTGTGGACTTATATGAGATTTTGTGACTATCCGTATGAGGGTGCACACCGTACTCCCTTTCATACCTCTAGCCATAAAATCTCATATGGAGTAATTTGTAGGGGTGTGTACCATAGAATTCTCCTTACAAACAAGAATGAAGAAATTATGAGATTACGATCATTAGATGATGAATAAGATTTTTTTTCCCTCTATAAATAATTCAAAAATTTAGGCTCCACGAAATTTTTTCCTGAAAACGTGCAGAGGAAAAACATGAACGACTTAGATCCATAAAATGTGAATCAAAGCCGTCTAGTTCTCATTCCCTAACCTTTTCGGGAAAATTTTTCCTATACTACTCCTCTAATCAATAGATTAACAAAATATGTATGATGATCACTGATCAGCTCCATAATCTCGATAACAGTTTTGTCTGGCCCACTTAAAAGAGAATCCTCCTTAGTGTTGTAGTAGAATAAAATATGTCACTTTCATTTGGACTGAGAGTACTGTGGGCCGAAAGTCCGCATGCAAATTGTAGTCTGACAAAGTTCATCAAAATGGGTTGACAGAATCTTGAATGTGAGATATCACTTCACTCCTCCTTTGGAACTTTTCCTAGTGCACACTCTTCTCATCAGGTGACTGAAATCAAGTGCAATACAATCTTACTTTTATCAACCCTAATTTGATGTGATGTATGTATTAATGTATCTATAGGTTGTATACTAGATCCGAATAACAGCATATGATTTTCGGAGTACGGGCTGCCAATTCTTTTGATTTGCTTCTGTTTCGTTGTGATGCCTTCTTGCTTATGATCTTTTCAATTTTTATATTTGTTCCAATGATTAATAAAAAAAAATTCTATTCATAAGAGATATCGGAATATAATCTAGATTTGTAAAATTAATGATCTGAATCCTATATATGATATCGGCATGTAATATGAAATCCTACATAGTACAATTCATGTGTAATTGCTCCATATAGGTGCCATATCAAATAACACAAATTACTGTCATCCAACATTATTGGGATCGCGACCCTTAGCCTCGGCCATTATTTTTCAATGCACCATGATTTTGAATCAGGAGAGATACTGTTCGTAGAAATGCATGTGACTTCAGCTTGCAACTTGCAAGAGGGAACATGAAAATTTATTTTTCCTCACTAGCTCTCACGGTGATCTGTAATGGAATTGTCCGTGTACATTTTTAAAGCAACAAAATTATACTAATTAAGGGGTATTTTAAAGCAACAAAATTATAATAATTAAGGGGTATTTAGGAGCCTATTTTTTTCTCTTTTCATCGGAAAATGATTTTCATAGTCCCCTTTTATCCCCCAAACACTTTGTTTTTATCTTTATTCACCTTGAATTCACCTAATTACCCCTACATCAGGAGTCACTTTTTTCATATAAAACACAATTTGATACTTTTAAGTGAATAAATACCAAAAAAGGTTTTTTTTTTTTTTTTTTTTTTTTGGGGGGGGGGGGGGGGGGGGGGGGGGGGGGGGGGGGGGGGGTGGGGGGGGGGGGGTGGTGTGAAAATCGTTTCCCATTTCATTTGGCTTTTTACATTTTTCCCTTTTTGAATTCGTGGCCAGAATGTACCATGAATTCGTAAAGTGTTTGAGAGATATGTACAGAATGTATTTCGCAACATGAGTAGTGTTTGAGAGCTAGATATGTGTAGAATAAATTTTCTCCCTCTCATTTTTTATTTTCTTTTTTCTTTGTTTTGCAGGTTGGAGTGTGGACAGCATTGTGGTGAGGTTGGCGCTTGTGGTGGTGTTATGGTCTCCTCGGCTACCGTTCTCCTGGCTGTTTATGAGAACTGAAGTGGAGGCTTCTTGGCGGCCAATCTTGGAGGGCCCGCTAGGGATGCACCAACATGGATGTTTCCCTCAAATGACAGTTTGATGGTGGCGGTGGTGATATCGTGAAGGCGGCGCCTTAGGTTCCCCTCTCCCCTGGCTCCCCTTTTACTTATCACCGGCCTATTTCCTTTTCTTCGACTTCTTTCTCCTCCGTTGGTTCATTGCTGGATGTTTCTTTTTAAGCTTAACGACGCCGGTGGTGGATGTTGGCTGCCATTGTCACCGTGTCTCTTCCATCGCGGCTCATGCTCACCCGCCGGTTTCCCATTGTTAGATGGGACTGGTTCAGGCCTAACAACAAGGGGTGGGGTTTGTTGGGTGGTCTGATGGCGGTGGCGTGGTGGTCATGTTGTGGTGGTGGATGGGTGATAGCCAGTGTTTCAGGGATGGGGTGGCGGCTGGTTGTTTAGGGTTTCTGATTTTTTTAGGCTTTTTGTTTGGGCTTTGATGTTTACATGCCCTTTGATGTACACGGCTTCATTGTTTTTTACTGTTTGTATTAGACTAGGCCATTAGGTGCTTTGGGCTTTGCCCATCAAGTGTTTTTTGGGCTTTGACCCATTACGTATTTTAATTTCTTGAACCTCGGTTGGAATCCCTCCCCTCTCCATCCAACTTGATGTACCCTTGTCATGTTCCACTAATAAATTTTATTGCTGATTAAAAAAACAAAAACTCAATAACGAGTACATCAAGGGAAAGAAAGCATACAGTTCAAAAAAAGGGAAAGAAAGCATCACTCAACCAACATGACATGCCATGAAGTCCAGTTTTCCCATTTTGAGGAGTAAATATTGGATGGTCTAGGGACACCCAATTGTTCATGTACATTAAAGAGGGATGACATGGTACAAGAAGAGTTTCTCTGAAAACGTCTAAGAAATAGAAATGAATTAATATCTTTCTCGGATGTTTTCAGGAAAACTTTTCCTGTATCCTAACTTATACATTAAAACATTAACTTGTACCAATTGTGATACTTTTTCTCGGTCAGATCCGCAAATGCATACACACTAAAAAGATACTCCCTCCGTCCCATATTGTTGAATCTCTTTACCTTTCTGAACGTCTCAAAGAATTATTTATATCTCATAATCTATAATATTTTTTGTCATTCTAACAACTTTGTTTAATAAAAACTAATTGAGATCTATCAAACAAGATCCATATTGAACATAAAAAACTTAATAAATTAAAAATTATAGACAATTCTTTAAGATGTCCAAAAAAAGAAGGAGGCCCAACAATATAGGACGGAGGGATACATAAATTACTCAAGAAATTTCCGCAATAGGGCAATGTATTGCAGGGCTCGCCAATTCACATAATGCATATTTATGTGGCATGGTGGAGCCATTTCCTAATCTCCCCAGTCCCCATAATCCAAGAAGTCACTAATTATATTTGTCTAATCAAGCTTAAAGCTGTCAAGGACGCCTCAAATTTAACCGTAATCATCTATTGTATAATCAAGCTTAAAGCTGTCAAGGATGACTGAAATTTAGCCTGCCATGAACTTTTCAATTAATAAGTTCCACTATCACTAAGAAAGAAGAATTAAAAATGCCAAAAGTAATACATATATAAATCAAGATATTATGACAAGGCCAGGGCTAGGAATTATGATGTGCTTGGTTTTTAAATTTCACTTTGATCAGTAAAAGTGCGTGGATGTGTAAGTACCCAAAAGAAAAATAGAAGGTACAGAAATTAAATAAAAAAGAAGAAGCTAATAGTAACTTTTTTGTTTTATTATTTTTCCATTATTGAGAAAGTAAATAAGTAATAATGGTGATCACATGAAGTTCATGAATCCTACTCATGAGAAAAACATGCTAGCAATTATGACTTCTGAGCTGCCCTACCTCTCCTTTACACGTCTATAATATAATTATAGAATCCGGATCTTCTCCCCTATATATTTTGGACCGGAGGATACAGTCTACATTTGAACCGTTCATTGGTAGATTAATTCATTACACATAAACTTCTACGGAAAAGAGTTTACTCTTACCTAATACTCGTAAGAATTTATAAACTCAATCAAACAACCATTAATCACACCAAATTAACGGTCTTCATCATTGCTGGTGTCTCCTCCAGGCAAAAGCATGGGCCGGAGATGATCCATTTCCTAAATATAATATGGCAAATTTTCGTGACCAGAAATAAGATTGGAGATAACTTCTCAGCAGTCCCTTTCGGAGGCTAGACGGCATAGTCCGCTGCTTGTGAGCTCATGCGTTGGGTCTATTTTGATGATCGGAACTATTTATTAGAATTCGTAAAGAACTTCAGGCATATGATAATTAAACCTGATCGCAATGCATTTATCTTTGTAATGTGTTTGATGGCATTGGTCCAGTGAGGCCAAGCCTCTTTTCTTTTTTCAATTTTTTTTTTATCAAAAAAAAAAATTCCCGAGCCATTTTTATGATATAAATATATTTGGAGTCATTAATCGGAATCAGATTAACATAGACTTTTTTTATGATTGACGTTCTCGATGAGCTCTATAAAATGAAAGGTACAGAGAAGCCCTCCCCAGATTTCGGTGCAGAGACAATTAATAAGTAGTTGATTTTGTTAATAATAATAAATACGAATATTTCCAGCCTTATCTTGTGAAAAAGGCTGCTGCTTCAAAATTCATCACTTTGATGATCAAAGTGATCAGGTCGCGTGGCATTCTAATGTGGTTAAAGAATACTTTTTGAAAAATATAATTTACACAATGGACCATGTACATAGAATTTGTTCAAAACAATGGATCATGTACATAGAATTTGTTCAAAAGGAAATGACAAAGAAGTTAATTTTAGACATAGTTTTCCAAAAGATTTTAGCAACTCAGTTGCTAAAATCACCATAATTTTAGCAAATGAGTTCAACAGATGCTAAAATCATGGTTTTGAAATCAAAAAATGAAGTGGTTCCGTGTATCGTTTTTTAATTTTTTTCGCACCAAATTAAAGTACTCCTTGTGTACTTTAATTCGGTGTAAAAAATTCAAAACATAATGCACGGAAACACTTAATTTTTTTTATTTGAAATACCATGATTTTAGCCCATGCTGAATTCATTTGCTAAAATCACCATGATTTTAGCAATTGGGTTGCTAAAATCTTTCGAAAAACTATGCCTTAGTATTTGAAAGTTATTTGTAAGGTTAATTATGTTAGAGAAATGCTACAGGCACTAACTAGTATACCAACTATTACACTAAATGCACACGTGGCATTATCACATCAATGCACTATTGAATAGTACATAGATACATCCACTAAAAGACTGCCACATGGACGGTTAGTATAATAGTTGGTACACTAGTTAGTGTCTATAACATTTCCCATTATGTTACTAACCGGACTTTATTTTCCTAATCAAGATATTTGTAACAACTTCACGAGTTAGCGTTGTGGTAATCACTTGCCAATCAGTAATCTCACGAAATCTACGAAATTTTTAATCTGTCATTCGATTCTCACTAGCATACAATCAAATCATGTTTTGGTTAGTCCATACAGGATCTTGTATCAGTCTTAATTTGAGCCTCCACTTGTGGAACCAGATCACCTGTTCCCAAATCCCCTTCTTCCTCTGTTGCAGAAGAGTTTGGGCCGTTGGATCACACATAAGTTTTTAAAACACAAAAATAAAATTGATCATCCAACGGCCCAAACCCCCCTGCAACAGAGGAACATGGGGATTTGGGAACATGTGATCTGGTACCTCCACTTGTGTGGAATGAAATTAATACCCTAATTAATTAGACGGTTAATAAGATTGACAATAAAATATATGTATGCCCTATCCGGAGATCCTGTAGTGCGGTATCTGAGCCGTTAATTCCGGTAATCAATGACTCAGATTTTATTTTGGCAATGGATGGTATGCAAATGCCGAGATGAAATCAGAACCATTAATTGTGCGTTCAACGACTCAGATGCCGCACTACAACTTTGTAGTACGGCTCCGCACTACAAAATCCCCAATTCCATGTACGCCTCATTTTATATTTATGAAATGGCCGAACATACAAAATGTGGCATACATATCTTTTTTTGGGAAAGGAAAAAATAGTGTGACATGACTAATGAAAACCCACGTACATTATCCACTTAGCTAGGAAAACCAAAATGAAATTAAAACTTCTTAATACACACTATGATGATGTTAATATTAGCTAATTTCCTGTTAAATCTAATATTTCAAACTCTATACATTCCTTAAAAGTAGTCAAAATGCTGGATAGGGATCTGATACGGTGCATCTCTTTCCTTCTTGCTTAACTTAGGTACCACACCTCGACCCCTAATATTTTGAATATTACCACTTGGGACCTCAGGGGGCCTAACTGACCTAATCAAAGCCCAATTCACACCCTTGAAAAACTCATGCTTTTTGATCTCAACTGAACCCATTGAGCTCCCAATCCTCTTCTTTGGATTCTTCACAAGTAGCCTGCTTATGAGGTCTTGTACCTTCACCATTTCCTCGTACTCTTTGCTTGTACTCACCCCTATTCTTGGGAAACTCAGGGGCTTCTTCAATATGTTAATGAGTGTTTTCTCATTGTTTTCTCCTTTGAAAGGTGTGATTCCGTATAGAAGCTCGTACAAAAACACTCCGAGAGTCCACCAGTCGACCGCGCTGCCATGGCCTTGGCCAGAGATCACCTCTGGTGCCAAGTACTCGTGGGTCCCTACGAAGGACAGCGATCGCGCGGTGATCGGTTCGGCCACGAGCTCTGCATGCATGATAATCCTTTACCATCAGAGTGGTGATAGAAAAAAATAAATAAAGTACGCATATAAAGATCACGAAACCAAGGGCTGGCAGGCCTCGCCAATCTGTTCGGATCGTCCATCTCGACAATTAACAGTTCAGATCAGATATGCATTTTTACTAGTAAGAAAACACTTTGACCGATAAGAATGCAACTGCGAATCTGAACCTTTAATTGCAGAGATGAACGGCTGAGATCATGGTTGGCAAGACCTGTCGTGAGAATATATAATGTGAATGAGTGGATATGTCTACTCTTACAACGAATTAATAAGCTCTACAAAAATTGTAGACATACAAGAACGAGTAATTATTCAATAATCCTAGAGTTGCCCTCCAGATCAATCCAGCACCATACGTTAATGTTAGGTTGTCCCGGTACCTAGACTATAAGCACGGAGTTGTAAAAGAATAATTATTTTCCTTACCCTCAATATCTTCGATTATTGTTGTTGTGGCCGCAACTTTGTTCCTCCTAGTGGAGTATGAGAAACAAGAGAGCACAGGTTGCATGGGAATAGCACAAGATGGTGTTGAGCATCTTTGGATCTTTTCCTGTTCGGCCGGTTCCGGGTCGGGTTTCCGCCTTATGAGCTTTGGAACGACGTCGCATTTGAGCGAGAGATCGAAATCCGTAAGCATGATGTGACCATCTTCCCTAACTAGCACATTTTCTGGCTTTAGGTCTCTGTAAACTATGCCCATCATGTGGAGATATTCAAGGGCCAACAGTGTTTCTGCAGCATAAAACCTGTCCATTTTTTCATAGCTCTAATTAATTAATCCGCGGTAATTAAATAAATAGATCTGCAACTTTTTAATTACCATTTAAAAACAACTTAATTATGTTTTAAAAATTTGAAAAAAAAGTTACTAGTGTTTGTATTTTGGTGCTTTGGAGCCAAAGAAGTACTTTTATGGAGTAAAATGTAATTACATTTACAGAAAATACTAACACTAAAACAACTCAAAATAGTATTTTGAATATATCGAGTGAATTTTTACATATCGGTGTCCGAGTTCTTGAGATCTCAAAAGGAGCGAACCCTGAAGTTTCATGTCTTATCGATCACGCAACTCTTGGGGTTGTAATGTTTCTCATATTGGTCGACATGTAAAATACAAAGCGTCAATTAAGTCGTAGCGTGATATTGACATGTATTACGATGCTGTTATTTTATTTTTTAGAAAATGAATAAAACACTGCCTTTTCATTTATTTTCCCACTAATTTTGTTAAGCATTGTTTTTAAGTTCACAATCACCAAAAGAACTTCACAAAAGAAAAAAAAAGAAAGCAGAAACTTACTTTGTAGAGGAAATGCTAAAACGTTTGAACGGCTGGCGTTGCCTAGCAGCAAGCAAATCTCCGCCGGGGCAAAACTCCATCACCAAACATGAGTAATGAGAAGCCTCGAACTCCGCATAAAGCGTCGGCAAAAACGGGTGGTCCAAAATACCCAAAATCTCCTTCTCCATCTCCGCCCTCACCAACTTCTTCCTCACCGCCAGCGCCTCCCTATCCACCACCTGTAATAGTATGTCATTAGATGAACCGAAAAAATCGTTAAGCTTAGGACACAAAATAGTCGTGATGTGCGTAAGCTGGTCTGGACACTCCCTAACCGTGAACCCAAAAAAGAAAAAAATTGTATAACTTCCATTTTTTTTTAAAACACCCCATGTATTCATATTTCATACTATGGTAAAAGTTCTTTTTTTTTTTTTTTGGTAAAATTTTAGTCATCATGATATTAACTAAATTAAAATGTAGCCTTAACACCACGTACCTTCATGGCATAAAAGCAGGGTGGCAACCCGGACCCCAAAACCGGGTTCACCGGGTTCCTGATCTGACAAAGATAAACATTCCCAATATCCCCGCTACCGACCCGGCGTATGATCCGGAATTGGTCAAGCCCGACTCGGCCAGACTGGCCGCGGAGCCGCCGCATGGCTTCCCAGGCGGCCTGGTTGGCCTTGTGTGGCTTATGGGAGTGGGGGGAAAAGGCGGTGTCGCCGGAGGAGCTAGCGGCGGAGATAGAGCTCCGGCGGCTGCTCATGAAGCTCCGGGAGGAGTCCGGTAGGGTTATGGAGGAGCAGCTGCTCTCGTAGTCGGAGGAGTCGTCTAGTCGGGTTGTGGTTGCCATTGTTGTGAACATGTGAAGAGAGAGGTTGTTTTGGTGCCTTGGTGGCTTGTTTATATATAGAGAGTTTGTGGGGTTTTGGTTTGGTGACAAAGTGTTACTTTTTTTTGGTAAAGTATAATTAAATTTAAGGGTTTTGCATAATAGGGTTCAAATCCACAGTGCACATTCCGCAATAACAGTCTTGATTTGGACTGTTTGGAGCAGTATAAAATGGGGACCGGAGAGAATCCATTAATTACTAAATACGGTAATTTTACAATTTTGTAGTGTGTTACATCGGGTGTCCCGGTTTAAAATGAGTTACATGTGTGGATACATGTAGCGTTGATGAATTATTGAGTTAACAGTGTCGATATGCTGGTCATAATGATCAACGGGTCGGATCGGAAGCTAGCTCCAACCCTTGAGACACGAGACTTTTTTTTTGAATAATTTTGAGACACGAGAATTGAATATGTGGAAAATGCAAATTTAAAAAGCTCTAGCTTGTATAAAAAGTCAGGCCACAAGAATTTATCAGAAAATTAAGAGAGATGTATATTAACTAGAATAAGGAAAATTTTACTACAAGAGTAATTTAGTGGTGTATTTATATAAGTGCTTGAATATTTTAGCAATAGTTTATTAATCAATTTGGTGCACGGTTTTATTTCTTTTTTAATCAATCAAAAGACTGAATAGAAATCCTTAAGTTTATGCAAAAAGAGATAGTGGCACAATTTTAAAGAATCCTATTCTCTGCCCATTGGGGATGATAAAAGTGTTCTTTAACCGGTAAGAGTGCTCTTTGACCGGTAAGAGTAGTGCATACACTTTTACACATTTTTACCGGTCAAAAAGCACTCTTACATATCAAAGAACATTTTTATTATCCACCCATTGGACAGACGGTAGAATTTTCCTTATAAAGCAGTCGAACACTATGAGACCAAAAAAATATATACTGCATGTAGTACATACATTTTATATGTTTTTAATTGTGAATATCTGTTCAATGGCCACCATGTATGTAGATCATGATTAATTCCATTATTATTTTGAGGGAGCCTGGAGTGTATCCTTCTGCAGTGGAGGGTCAAAAAGACCATTATCCTTCTGGTAAAGGTGTAAAGGCCGGGAGCACGTAGCTGCTTTGAATGGTAGTTTCTTTTTTTTTTTTTTTTTTGAGTACTCATGAATGGTAGTTTCTGATGGGATAGATAATTTCCAAAGAACAATTTCATTAACAATAATAGAAATTACAAATTATTGAAACAGAAATTACAAATTATAGACAGAAATACAAGTTATATAACAATTGAAATAATTGGAATACCGAACCAAGTTCTACGTTTGACATAGTCACTTTAAAAAGGATTTGCCGCCTCACTGAGGGTGTTGGAAGTTACACCGGCCTCTATCACCCACGAGGCCACGATAAAAACAGCTAAACCACGATAGTTAGAACACCGCTAAGAATTGCCTAATTGCCTTAGCGGATTGAACCTGCGTCTGTCTCTCTCTGACAAAGAACAAAACTCTGAAAATCTGTAAGGAATTTGGAAAGAACATTTAGAACACGGAAACGGGATTGTGAAGTTATAAGCACCAGGATGACCCTTGAGTTTGCACACGAAATGAATTTTTATTAGCAATCACAGAAATAACTTCAGCCATAAACATCACACGGGTATTAACCAGCCACAAACTGCTGGACATTTGAGCTGCATCGTCTAGATTCAATGAAACAGAGTATTCTTTTGGTTTTTTCGGGAGACCCTCTAAATATCCAAGACGTCCAACCTCATTTACAGAAAATTTCCAAACAGTTCCAATTTCCAGGTTGAAATATTGATTTTTTTTTTTTTGGTTATTTTTTTTTTTTTTTTGAGTAAATGAATGGGTCTGAAAATCTTGCTAAAATAAGATGATAATAATTGAAATAGATGATGAAGCTGTGGAAAGCTGGAGAGTACATGAAGCACCCGTGCTCCATTCATTTCCACCTCAAAGACAATATTATACGTACACAAATATAGGTTGTTTTATATATTCAATTGTATATGGTGACCCCCTTTCTTATCTTGTTTAATTGCTCTTGCTTTACTATTTATCATGACATTGCCATGCATGTGACCAACCAATGTATAGCGGAGCTAGACCTGTACTGGCTAATGTTATTTTTTAAAACTCAAGAAGCCTGAGACACCATACGCGCATCTCGGTTAATTTTAAGAGACCAATTTCATCTCCTCTTGAGGATAGCAAAGTAGCAAAGTCCCGTATGAACCGCCCCCACAAGAAAACCTAAAGGTATCAAATTTGAGAACTTTTAGCAAGGAGCAAACCCTTAAGTCAAATATCTTAACCATCTGGATTGTCGTAGGGAGTTGCGCGAATTTTTTTTTCTCCTCGAGTTCGAAAAAAAGCGAACCAGAGCTAGACTTTACAAAATGAAATGATAAAACGAGAAATGTTGTTTAAAATCTACTTTTACTGCTTCCATTAAAAAAAAAAAAAAAAACCTAATCCCAGTTTAAAAAGATACTAGCTCATAGTGGTGGAGATCATGGCCAAGCAGCTGGGTGGCTCTAGAGGTGGAGGAAATCTATGGAGGGAGTCACGAATTGGTAGAAGTGGCCGGAGGTTGGGGAAGCAGAAGATGGCGGCCGACGGTAGGGTATGACAGGTCCACAGTGGCGGCTCTAGAAACTTAAGGGTTACCATTCATGTAGAGTATGCTATTAATTATGCATGGTAAAAAAAAAAAACTAGCTTAATAAATTGGTATATTGCTTGTGACATCAGTTTTTCACAATCACCATTTTTAATTTTTTGACGAAACATTTGGACTTTCATCATTCAACTGCTTGTCTGAACTGATAATTCATCTTTTCTTTCACCAAAAATGGCTTTGGATTGGAAAGTATACTTTAAGATATTCAAATTAAATGAGTTTGTTGTTAAAAGTGATTGAATATAATATATAGTATTCAAAATAATGAAACAACCTAAAAGTATGAGAAATATCATATGTAGGAATAACAATTTAGGTTGTTCATTTGAATACCTAAGGCCAATGTAGAGCCGCCTATGCTGATCGGAAGTAGCAGAGGAGGGAATGAACATGATACTCATTCCAAAATACAGGAACCTTTTTGTGTTAAATAGAATATTTCCACTTATTTTTGGAAAGAAAAATAGTACAAATTAAACATGTTTGTCCTTGCTTCATTTCTTTTGCATTCTCTATCCCAACCCCAAAATAAAAATTGCATATTTTGTCTAGGGGTACAATTTTGAACTTTTCTAGGTAAGCTAAACAAGGCTATCGAACTCCATAATATATACTTGCTTTTGTTTTCTTTTTGCCTTTTTTTTTGGGTTATGCAATGAGTCAAGGATACAAATATTAATTATTAACTTTACTTGTTCTAGGGATGTCTTTGTTCAAACTCAATACAATAATCTGAGAAAAAAAAATACAATAATTAAAAAAACATGGGAGTACATCTGTAAAACATTGGGAGGAATTCCAAATTTTAAATTTTAATTGGACATGGACTAAAGGAAGGTTAGTGGTATGGGATCTAATATCATATCATATCAAATTAAAGGTGTGTGCATACTTTTGTAGGGTTTTCATGCCTATGGACAAAAGGTAAAGCTGCCAAAGTTCCTTTCAGCAACCAAACAACTAATGACCTTTGTAAAAAAGTAGTCTCAATTCCTATTTACTCCCTGTCCAATTTAAATGTCTCTCTTTTTATTTTGAGATGTCTCACAAACATTCATCAAAACATGCTAAACTTTTAGGTTACCCCTTAAAGTTTTTTTTTCATCCCAATTGGTTTGTGCATTATTTTTTAATTTATAACGTTTTTCATAATTTTGATAACTTTGTATAATAAAACAAATCATATCTATCAACCATGATTCATATTACATATGTTTCGAGTTCCATATTTAAAGTTACAAACAATTTAAATACATTTAACTAACTTCCCAGTTTTAAATGTTAATAGTTACAAACAATTTAAATACATTTAACTAACTTCCCAATTTTAAATGTTAATTTTGGAAATCTAAAGTAATAATTTTGACATCTTAAAAAGTTGGGGGCTTTTTGTCCATCTAGTATCTAGGTGGTGTTGTGGTAACGGCATGTCCTTCCTGACAGTAGCTATGGCTCAAACCGGATATTCTACAGCGGATCGGGAACTCCTATGATCATGCCCAAGGGGAATTGTTATGCTCGTTGTCCCCTCCCATCTGTTTGTAGTTCCACAAAAAAGAAAAGGGAAAGATTGTTCGGTTCAAGACTCTTTTAAGATGCTTTTTCCAACGTGTTTTGTTGCGCAAAACTTAAGTGTAGATTTTTGTACTTTAACAGGGCTTTTTATAACCTCAAGCCGAATGCCGGCCCCTTGTTTTCTGGGCATAACCAATCGTCCAAGTGCTGGAAACTAGTTGGATGAGCAATCACAGCCGCTGGCTCGGTAATCAACGGTCCAGATTAAATGAAATTTTCCTACATATAAATTGGTCCGGATTGAATACATTTAATCCGGACCGTTGATTGCCAAACCGACGGCGCGCCGTGATTGCTCACTACACGGGTGTAGTGAGCTTACTCACTAGTCCACATCCTTTGAGCAACCTTATAACTTATTGCAACAGGATAACTAACTGATGCGAAAAAATCAAATAAAGGTGAAAAAATAAGTCAGGTGACTTATTAGGCCAAACCTGGTGGGTCCTGAAGCATACATGGCTATATGATCATCACCAAAATTGCATAATCCAATACCAAAACAAAAACCCATAACCTAACATTAATTTGCTGACATTTCAAAGTCATATGTACATACTGGTACATAAATTGGTGCATTGAATTATGTTTGGTGGTGGTCTTGTTTTTCATGGACAGAATTGGAGTATTCAAGAACTCAGAATCTCTCCCTTGTACTCTTCTAAAACAATTTACCAAAAAAACAAACTACCAAACATGTTTCTTTCTTATCCTTCATTTCATTTCTCCCCCTTTCCTCTGCAAGATCTTATCTTCTTCACTTTTGGTTGCAATTTCAGGCAACATACCCAGCAGATTAAATTGTTGTCATCTCAGAGTGAAGCAAATATATTGAAACTCTCAATGCTCCATAACTTGCCCCATACATTCTTCTCCCCCAACCATTTGAATCTCTCACAAAACCCGAAAGGGAAATGATTTTCGCACCCCCTTTTATCTCCAAACACTCCCTTTTTTGTTTCTATTCGCTTGAAATTACCTAATTGCCCTTCTTCCGAGTCCAATTAAATTTACTTCTTACATGTACGAACATGCATGCAATTGCTTTTAAATAACTAAAAGGAACTTTGATTTCTTGATTTTTTTTTTTTCCTTAGACCATTTGTTAAAATTTCGATCTTAAGACTAAGTTTGATTGACGCGACTACTACCGAGAAAGATCTTGTACCGTGAAATTAAGGTAAGGTGACAAATGCCACCAATTGGGATGATGAGTTGGCAAAACAACTCGACTTAAGCGTAACCATTTTTTTACATGCGGCCTCAAGATCAAACCCGCTTGGATGCAGCAGTAGTCTTATAGACCAGATGCCTTGCGATAGATGACATTGTTCTCCCTGCACCATGGTAGGATGGTAAAAACATTTGGGTCACTAATATTTTTTGGAATTTGCCACAGGTCTAGAGTCCTTTTGGTCACCCCCGAAAAGGTAGCTATGCTGGTCGCGCTTTTCTACCTTTTTATCTTAGTAGAAAAAAATGAGATTGTGATCACCACACACTTTAAACACAAAATTCACGCTTTTCTAACCCTGTTATGATTTCTTTTGGTTAAAAGTCGTAATTTATGCCCAACATTTTTTTTATTTTATTTTTTTTAATAGAAATCAATTGAGAAGATATTGGAAGAAGACAAGATGCCAGAAAATGGAAGTACATCTCAACTGTAAAGCTTCCACTCCTTTCATCACTGCAAAATGCAGTGAATAGAGATGGCCAAACTGGCAACCCCACAACATCAAAATTATAAAAACAGCCAAAAGTAAATTCAGAAAGCCCATGGTTATAATTTGAACCGAAGAAAGCCCATGTATTTCCCAAAAAAAAAAAAAAAGGAAAGAAAGAAAGCCCATTGTTTTCAGGATCTGGGGTTGCTGCTGTGTACGTCTAGGTCGTTCGTTGTTCGGATGGACTGCTTAGATTTCACCTCGGCACCTTTGCATCCGAACCGTTCATTGTCGTGCGTGCAAGATGAAATTTGGACCGTCCATCCCAGCAACAGACAGCCCGGACGTGCACAACAGCAACTCCAAGTCCTAGTTTCCATGGTTATATAATCAGAAAACAAGCATAAAATTCAGGGAAAGTGGAATAATTTAAAAAAAAAACAAAACAAAACAGGACATGGATGCATATACTTGATACCTGCCAACTGAGATTTCTCTGTTTATATCTAAGCTATTGTCTGAGACATATCCTTATGGGCAGCTCCAACTCAAGGAGTCCAGAAACATTTCCTTCGTCCCAAAATCTTTGTCTGATCCGCAAAACGATGATTTAAATATAGTTCAAATTTTTTCAAGAAAAAACTGAAACTATTTTTATCATTTAAATGGACTCGTTGAAATCTAGTAACATTGTTTAAAAAAAAAATTGAATTTTTCTTGGAAAAGTCAGATTATTTTTTTAACTCATCGTTTTATGGAGCGGACAAATATTTTGGGACGGAAGTTGTACTATGTTTTATGTTATTTAATATCTGTATTTTTGTTGATGGTATTATACGTTGTGTGTCGGCCTATACCAAAATGGTTGCACATGTTTTTATTTAAATATAACAGGGGAAACGTTATCCTTCAATATTATTTTAGAAGATATAATCCCTAATCATCAGCCAAATTTTTCTACAAACTATTGTTGGGAGCTCTAGTTGGACTTCTTGGAAAGGAAAGCCCAATTGGGTCAACGCTTGGCCCAATTCTTGTGTGATGTTTCGTGACAAAGGTTAAATGGACTCTGCCACAGTAACAAAATGGACTACAGTCAGTGCAGCCATTCTGATTCAGGTTGTATTTTTTTCAAAACTATAGGAAATGAGGACACTACATTAATCATTGGAGATTCGCAATAACTAAAAATCAAGCTAAATGTAAAACAATCCAAGAAATAGGTCGTACGGGAAAGAAATAAAAATAACAAAACACTTTGGTACCGGAGATGCAATTATTGGATCTGGGGTTGTTGCTGTGCAGCCCCGTGTACAGCAGGTACTGTACACATCCGGGTCAGCCGTTGCTCGGATGGACGACCCAGATTTCACTTCGGCATCTTTGCATCCGAACCGTTCTTTGCTGTGCGTGCAAGATGAAATCTAGACTGTCCATCCGACCAACGGACAGCCTGGATATGCACAATACTTGCTTGCACAGGGGTGCACAGCAGCAACTCCAAATCCGTAATTATTAAATCTTGCCTCGGGTAATATTTGAAGCCTTAAAAGCTCTCAAAACAAAGAGCTTAGAATAACAACCCTTCACGATGATGCCTCTTGTCTCACAATATCACTTCGCTGAACAATACACAAGAGGAGTAAAACATAGAGAGATTTCAGACCAAACATTTGACACAAATTTTGGGTATTATTATTATTTTCTTTTTCTTTATTCTACTTTTTTTTTTTAATATTCGGTCAGATTTGCATCAATTTTGTTGAATTCATCATTCGTCTAGAAAAAAAAAATTCCGAAGTGAAAATTTATGACAAAAATCCCAAAACCAATCATTAAAGATAAAGACATTAGACGGGTCTTATTTTGTTCCCAATTTTAGACTCAGTTTTCGAGGGCCCGTAGGTGAAAAAGCCCATCATGTCTCTACTTTTGGCCATCCTATTTTTTAAGAAACAATTGAGATTGTTCCTTTGTCAGCATGATTTTGTAGCCATACACTAAATGTAATTTAGTTAGCTTGCATGATACATTATAATCTCATTTTCTTGTCCACTTGAACAACCTAAATTAATGACTAGAGACAAGACATTCATGTTGTTAACTTCCTATGTTGGACAAACGGGACATCTATGGTGCCCAAACTATCAACACCAAACTCACACGAACGCACATGAAATAGATAACTCAAGAGTATTTTACATGGTTCCCAAAATAGGGTACTCCACAGAGGATAATCGGAGCAATCTCACAAAAAATCGAGACAAGCTTTACAAATGGAGTTCGTTCAAACTCAGGGTGCCAATCGGGTATGGCCACGTGGTGCCCGGCCGCGCATCTCGGTAGACCAAAAGTATTTTAGACAGCCCAGATTTCTCCCCCTCTCTCCTCTTTCTCTATTTGCAATCAGCCATCCAAAATACTTTTGGACGGCCGAGATGCGCGGTCGGACACCACGTGACCATACCCGACCGACACCCAAGTTTTTCTCCTAATTTGAACATTGCTAGCCCCACTGATCTCACTCACACTGAAATACAAAACAGAGCCCAAAGGGCATCTTTATATAGGAGAAATATCTCCAATGCAACACAACAATTGTGTCATTATATGGCTGAGTCAAGATGCAAGTGGGTGGGCACCAATTTTCAGATCACGAGTATGCGGCCAAGATGAGAGGGGTACCCACACAGGAACATATGTTTTTACTTTCATGTATTGATCGAAACGTTTCTATATCAGTGATACCATATGATCTGATTGACCAAAACGACCAATACTTGATCAAATGTCACGTCCAAGTACTACTACTCCCCTTCTCTCCGGCCAAACTGAATCACCTCAGTCAGAAACTCCGGCAACCGCCCCGGCCTCCTCCTTGGACGAGCTTATCGAACGTTGTATCGGAGATTTCGGGTGGGCACAATTCCTCCAGGCTTCCCTTATATCTTTGAGTAGAGCCTTTGATGCCCAACAAACCTTCGTTAGTGTCTTCACTAACGCTGACCCAACATGGCACTGCACCTCCCCCTCCTTATGCAACTCCGCGGCTGATTTATGCCAACTTCCGAGAAATTCATGGACTTGGGATATGCCCATGGACACGTCCATAGTATCCGACTGGTCGCTGGAGTGTGCGAGTTCGTTCATCCGGGGCCTTCCAGCCTCATCCTTCTTCTTGGGTAGTCTTGCTGGTGGATTCATCCTCCCAACACTAGCCGATTCCACGTCCCTCGGCCGGAAGAACATGCTACTCCTATCATGTCTCCTCATGTCTCTAGCTAGTCTTTTCGCAGCAGCTTCGACAAACATTTGGATGTATTCGGTGCTAAGAATTGTTTGCGGGTTCGGGAGGGCTAGTGTAGGAACATGCGCTCTCGTTCTATCAACAGAGCTCGTCGGGAAACGGCGTCGAGGCCAGGTTGGGGTACTTACCTTCCTGTTTTACTCTTTTGGATACCTCTCCTTGCCTTTTATCGCTTACTTAAACAAAGGATCCTCTTGGAGATCAATCTACTTATGGACATCTATTCCCGCAATCATCTACTGTTTGCTTTTTCATTTCTTAGTCCGCGAGTCTCCAAGATGGCTCTTCTTACAAGGGCGAAAAGAAGAATTTATTGCAACGCTAAACAGTATTGGGAACCGTAAAAGCTTAACCGTGGGCAACTTGTTTGAAATTGACGCTATTGAACAAGAATCATCGGACACTGACATCTACTCGGCCATTAAAATCTTGTTCAAGAAAGGTTGGGCTATCGGGCGCTTGTTTACCGTTATGGTAGTGGGTTTCGGCATCTGTATTGTCTATTATGGTATGTCACTAGGAAATGGAAGCTTAGGATCTGATCTCTACCTTAATGTCACATTGAATGCCTTATCAGAGTTGTTAGCAGCGTTAGCCACATTCTTTCTAATACGGAGACTTAGTAGGAAAGGCTCCGTATTAGGATTTAGCATAGTGAGCGGAGTATGTAGCTGCATGTTGATGATTACACCGATAAGCAACATCAGCGGCAGCAGCAACAACAACAAAGATCATATTCATTACACCGAGTCTGGATGGATATCGACAAGTTGGTTGCAAATTGGGATAAAGATACTATCTTTCTTCAGTTCATCCATGGCCATTCATGTGCTGCATATTTACGCATTGGAGCTGTTCCCAACGTGCGTGAGGAACTCGGCCACGGCAATGGTGAGGGAGGCTTTCATTTTGGCTGGGGTGATTAGCCCTATGTTAGTTGCCGCCGGAAGGGAAAATGAGGTTTTATTGTATGGGGTGTTTGCGCTGGCTATAGTATTTTGCGGGTCATTCGTGACATTTCTTCCAGAGACAAAGGGTTCGAGCATTTGTGATACGATGGACGAGGAGGAACACAGGGTCATGGCGACAAAGACTAGCAAGAATTTAGTTTGTTAATTGACGAAGTAAAAAACTTTAGGAACACAACTGTGTCCGGAGCAACATGATCTATCGGGTCCTTGTGCATCCAACGCTTACTAAGACAAGTTTGCCTGAAGGTGTGTTTTAAAGTTCTTTATGTATGTATCATTGCTCAATTTATGAAGGCAATTTGCATTTTGTTGTATTAAGGTAAAGTGGAAATGTAAACTTGAATGTTCTTTCTGTTTTATGCATCGAAAATTCAAATGCTCCTAAACTTTCTAGGTCTATTTCAAGTTAATTTGCAAATTTCGTGGGATTTAGGTCTATTTGGTTGTGGTTGAGTTGCAAAAAAACCCTCAATTTTTTTTAGTGTCCTCACAAATGTAAATTGCACCGAACACCATGTTCAACCCCAACCTCCACAAATAAGTAATTCGAATTTTTTTTGGTCCAAAAAAACACGTGTAGATTCCACTCCCATTTTTTCCCAAAATAACTAATCCTTCTCCTATTCTTCCTCTTCCTCTTCCTCTTCCTCTATTGTTGTCATCCTCAACAAATGGTGAAAACACAGAAGCCAGTGGCGACAGCGAGGTCGGCTGTTGCAACAACAGCGAGAGTTGACCCGGGGAATTCATCGTCTAAAGACCACATGGCAGGATTGATGAAGGGAGCAGGAGGAAGGGTCGATGAACACGGATGAGAAATTGCTGTTTATGATTCCATGCTTGCTTTCCTACTCCTTTGTCCATGCCAATGCCAAATAATAGCCAATGTGTCTCTAAAATGTCCAGGTTAGCACCATGTCAGCCATTCTGTTAGATTTTGGACGGTAAATGGGGTCAAGGTGGGAATTGATGACGGAGTGACAAGTACAGGTATGGAAAATTGCGTCCAAAGTTCATGGGTTATTCTGAAATTTTGCCTAAAGAAAACCAAACGTTGTGTACCAATGAGTTAGGGTCGTCTTCGTGTTCCTTTCTTGATCATCTTTAGTACACGAAGACAATTCGACTACGCATGTGCACTGCTAGTCGAACCTGTGCCACAATGCTGAGGGTAATACTGCTTGCCATTGTGCACCTCAAGCCGCTCCTATTTGACACTGGGAAAGAAAGGTTTCCAAAACAAAGGGAAATGAGGAAATCTCTAATGTCATAGAGTAATCAAATCTATATCTTAAAATTCCGTGCCTTTTTTTTTTTTATCTTTATCCATATGCTGGAAATTACCGATAATTAACTTGAAATAGACATACAAATATTAGGAGCATTCATGTTTACATATCCGCTTTTGATGTGCTGGAAGGTGGCCACGATTTTCGCCAAATTGTATATATAAGCCAGCAAACCATGTCCAGCTAGCAATTGCCCCCAACGCTAGCTTTTGTCTTCATAACTTTGTAGTCCTCGTCCATCGTGTAGCAAATGCTTGAACCCTTTGTCTCCGGAAGAAATGTCACAAAGAACCTGCAAAATGCTCGGGTTCGAAAGTCCTGCTAGCAATTGGCCCCGTCACTAGCTTTTGTTTTCATAACTTTGTATTCCACCTCTTCCATCATATCGCAAATGCTCAAACCCTTCGTCTCCGGAAGAAATGTCACGAAGAACCCGCAAAATGCCATGGAGAAGGAGAACCCAAGCACCCCGGAGGATAGAGCCCCATTTTTCTTCCTAGAAGCGACCAACGTGGGACTTAACACCCCAGCCAAAACGAATGCCTGCTTTACCATTGCCATGGTCGAGTTCCTCACACACGTTGGGAACAACTCCAATGTGTATATATGTAGCACATGAAGGGCCATGGATGAACTGAAGAAAGATAGTATCTCTAACCCAATTGGCAACCAACTTGTCGATATCCATCCAGACATGGTGTAATGAATATGATCTTTGTTGTTGTTGCTGCTGCTTATCGATGTAATCATCAACACGCAGCTGCATACTCCGCACACTAAGCTAAATCCTAGTATGGAGCCTTTCCTGTTAAGTCTTTGTATCATAAAGAATGTGGCCAGTGACGCTGACAACTCAAATAGGGAATTCAATGTGGCATTAAGGTAGAAATTCGATCCTAAGCTTCCATTTCCCAATGACATACCATAAGAGACCATAGCGATGCCGAAACCCACTACCATAACGTTAAACAAGCGCCTGATAGCCCAACCTTTCTCGAACAAGATCTTGATGGCCGAGTAGATGTCAGTGTCCGATGATTCTTGTTCAATAGCGTCAATTTCTGACAAGTTGCCCACGATTAAGTTTTTTGTGGTTTGCAATACTATTTAGCGTGGTCACAAATTCTTCTTTTCGCCCTTGTAAGAAGAGCCATCTTGGATAGATATCCAAAGGAGAAAAAGAGGAAGCCAAGTATCCCAACCTGGCCTCACCGCCGTTAACCGACGAGCTCTGTCGATAGGACGAGAGAGCATGTTCCTACACCGGCCCTCCAAAACCCGCAAACAATCCTGAGGGCCGAATACATCCAAATGTTTGTCGAAGTGGCTACGAAAAGACTAGCCAGAGACATGAGGAGACATGATAGGAGTAGCATGTTCTTCCGGCCGAGGGAAGTGGAGTCGGCAAGTGCGGGGAGGATGAATCCACCAGCAAGACTACCCAAGAAGAAGGATGAGGCTGGTAGGCCCCTGACGATCGAACTCGCACACTCCAGCGACCACTCGGATACTATGGACGTGTCCATGGGCATATCCCAAGTCCATGAATTTCTTGGAAGTTGGCATAAATCAGCCACGGAGTTGCATAAGGAGGAGGAGGTGCAGTGCCATGTTGGGTCAGTGTAAGTGAAGACACTAATGAAGGTTTGTTGGGCATCAAAGGCTCTACTCAAAGATGCGAGGGAAGCCTGGAGGAATTGTGCCCAGCCGAAATCTCCGATACAATTTTTGATAAGCTCGTCCAAGGAGGAGGCCAGGGCGATCGCTGGAGTTTCTGATTGAGGTGATTCAGTTTGGCCGGAGAGAAGGGGAGTAGTAGTACTTGGATGTGACATTGGATCTAGTATTGACGCATTAACGGTCTATTTAGTCAATCAGATCATATGATAACACCCGTATGGAATGGTTTCAGTCAAATTTATGATAATAAAAACATAAAATGACAAAATCCTACTCTTAGAAACACTGAATGAATTTGTTTCTTTTGGATTGATGATTTCTGTTCGATTACAACAGAGAAAGAATCCTATATCTTCAACTGCCATTTGATTGGCTATACAGGAACCACAAATCTCTCTCATTGGTCAATCCACACTCACATGGATTGTTGAGCTGGAAAGAAGCCAACTAACTTGAAACAATAAAAGAATATGACACGGCACACCACTTGATGAATATTCTGAGTCATTTGTGAATGATAAAACAAAAGGTTGATGTCCCATTTAACCACCATGAATGTCTTGTTTTTTAGTCATTAATTTGTTGTGTCCTAGGTTTGCCCATAAACACACACTCTAATCACACATAACACAAGGAATTTACGTGGTTCCCCAAAAAATGGGTCCATCCACGGGAGGAGCTCGGGAGTGTTTCACTATATATGAGAAAATACAACAATCAACCGAGGGAATTACAAAATCACATTGATACCAATACCTCAACCTCACAGTGTATCTCTCTCTCATATACTCTTGAACAAAGCCTCAAAGGAGGAGCCCAAAGGAGAACCCCTCACACTGCTCTACTCTTTCTCTGCTCTGTCTCACTCTCAACTCTACTCTACACCTTTCCCACACACACATACATATAGGCAGTGAAAGATAGAGTAATAGTCAGCAAATGGGGCTGCTAATTGGGTTCCACTTGCCATAAGTCATTGTCTCCTCACATGGCCTCCACTTGCCTTTGTCTTCGACTCCCCAGTGGATGTTGGACCAAGTCGACATAATTAAGGTTGTTTATTGAGGTTGTTCAAGTAGACAAGAAAATGAGATCATACCGTACCATGCAAACCATGAATGTACGGCTACATGATCAGGTTTGGCCAACCTAAGAAGTTAACCATGAATGTTGGCTACAAAATAATGTTGACAAGGAAAAATCCTAATTTTTTCTTAAAAATGGGATGGCAAAAGGTCAAAGACAGGATGCGCTTTTTCATCTACAGGCGCGCAAAAATTGAGTCCAAAATTGCGAACAAAATAGGACCTGTGTAAAGTTTTATCTTAATGATTTTTATTTTTATTTTTTTGGATTTTCGACATAATTTATTACTTTGTAAATTTTTTTGTATGGACGATTGATGAATTCAACTGAAGTAACACAAATCTGACCAAAAATCACTATAAAAAAAAAAAAAAAAAAAAAGGAGAAACGAGAAGACAATAATAATAATACCCGAAACTGTGTCCAATGTTAGGTCTGAAATCTATCTATGGATTTTACTCCTTGTGTGTAGTGTTTGACAAGACATATTATCAGTCAAGATGCATGAATTTATTCCAAGAGCATCATCGTGAAGGGTAGTGGTTCAACGCTTTTTGCTTTGAGAGATTAAGAAGAACACGCAGCCATATCCCTTCGCACCCGTTCTATTTATACTTTATAACAACCTTGGCCAAAAAGTCTAAGACAAATCAGGCACAATTCAAATGACTCAGCGCTGACAAATACTTCGATGCATAAGTGAAACGGGGATTGACTGAAACGTCCAATGTCGGGCATAAAAAGTCCCTAGAATATACAACACGAAACCTTAAACCCATTTTCCTCCAATTTCATCAACCGAATCCTTCCAAAATGAGCTAAGTGCAATAGATCCTTTCTCCCCCACATTATGCTTCGAAAAAAACTCCTCAATCCCCATAGCATCTCCTTTAGTATTTATGTCCTCTCCCTCATATAGAAGACCTAACGGTCCGTCTGTCGGACGGATAAGGAATGATGGTAGATAAGAGGTGGATATGTCATAAGGGGGATTAGTTGAGGGAGATAAGTTTGTACTTGGTTTGGGTTAGTTGATATGGGTGGATAAGAGTTGATAATGTGAGAAATTACTTTTTTGCCCTCATTAAATCATTGCATTGTGAATAGAAAACGGTTTGAGGGGTAATTTGGTCTTTCTACGCACCCAGATAAGCTAACAACACCCCACCCTAGGCTCTGGCCCATAAGATATAATGTTAAATCGAGCACTGTGATCAATACCTTCTTTTTGTGTAAATGTAGATATCGAGACACGGGATCAAATTGTTGCACCAACCACTAACACAGTTGGCCGAGGCAACATGGTACAAAAGAGAGAGAAGACTGGCAAAACCCATATCCCTCAACAGCTTCTTGTTGTGATTATGTCAATGTGCTAATCAACTAACTTAATGGCTTTAGGGCAGTGCATGTCATCATTACTTTCTGAACGAAGAACAAATAACCTATGTTACCATTAATACCACAACAAAAGAAATTCCAAGTGAACATAGCTCAAAACAGATTTATGCAAGTGAAACGGAAAAAGTTAAACTCAAATGCAATAAATTGTGTAAGCGTAAAACCATAACACCTTCAGAGGATCCCTTGATTATTTCTGCTCCTTAAAATCGTTTGCACTTTTCTTGGCTCTCTCTTTAAATAGATGCTTCTCATCAGGCTGGAGATCATTTCATTTTCTTCCCAGTTCTCTTCTAAACTGTAGTTAGTGGTATGGGAATCAATTATCACACATACTGAACATAAACGTAACAAAAAGTATACAAAACTTTGAGATTTGACAAGGTTGAAATATTCATACCTTATCATTTATCAGAGGTCAACTTGGATTACGCTTCAAATCCTCACATGGTTGTGTGCTACACAAAGGGAAGAAAAACAATTTGACAATCAATAAAAAAAAATGCTTATACACTTTACAAACATATTTTTGATCTTCCTAGTAATACACAAATGTAGAGGTAGGGCCTTTTCCAACATGCGAGACACCTTCTTTGTTTGATTTACCAAAGCTCATTTTCCCCCTGCTCATTTAAATCCCCGACTCAACATCAATTTGAAAAATGCATACTGATACATACCTTAGCTCCATTTATGACAAATTGTCAACGTCCAAAAAAAAATCAATCTTACACGGCTATCCATTGTAGGGCAGCTATTCCTGAGTGTCTAAGCCTCCCTACCCAACATTGCTAGAACTTCCCTCATTTGCCTCCTGAATCAAATGAAGAAATAAGATTTATCAAATAGTTGACACTTGCATGAGAAACCACTAAAATAATAAAAACCATTTCGATCGAATTCCCTAAAAGCACAATGCCTGTCAAGACTTTATTCAAATCCAAAAAGAAAGAACAAAAATACTTCAACACAACTTTTCAATGGAAAAAAAATTCCTCAACATTGTTACAAGAAATTTATGGTACCATAGTTGTGAAGGCAAAATAACAAAAGGCATGTGAGTGGTTGTATTATATAAATAACTGCAAACTGCCTAGCTGATAAAAAAAAAAAAAAAAGGGCAAACTGCCTATGCTTTAATGCTCAGCCACTATGCAACTTAATCAAAGGAGGTTTGCACTAATGAAAACTTCCAAGCTGGTGCCATAATTCCTCTCCCTTGCTCTCCACTAAAAAGTCTCTCAATGAAATATCTTACTAAACTGAAATTAACTTCCATTTAATGTGACCATATTAATCATTCTATATAATTGTTCTTACCACTTTATTTCACTCCAGTTTCCACTCCATTTAACCACTACTATGGGCACTACCAACAGCCAATAGTTCGTCATACACCACAACTTACCACTCAACTTGAGCCAATTTGAATCAAAATCAAAGTGTGGCATTATCAATGATGTCTCTCAATTTCTAGAAGTCTAGAACATACTTATCACTAAAAGCATAAATGTTAAACAATCAATGCATCCCATGCTTGCCAAGCAAAGAGACTCCTTTGACAGGCCAATGTGACTTTTAACTTGGGACTATGACGTTATTCATGTAACGTGACCATGTCTCTCATTCTTATCTATTCCTCTTTAGCACTTGTGTTGTCTCCACTTACCACTTAATTTCACCCAAGGGCGGCGCCAAGTTGAAGCCATGGAGGTCAGCTGAACCGTCTGAGTTTTCAGTACATGGTTTGGGTAGTACATAAGCTAGTGTCTGAACCTCCTGTTATTTTTTATTTTTTTCCTCTGAACCTTCTGGGCCTCTCCCTAATTTGACTTGACACAGTACGAAAGTACCTCCAATTTCCTCTCTCACACCAGTTTTTCTCTCACACTTGGTACAATTTACTCTACCCCATAGCCTTTTGGGTTGCCGATTGCCATCTCTAGATTTCATTTTCTCTGCCTATCACTGCAGCTATTAGCTACACCTTTGTACTGCCACCACTAGAATTTTGAGTTTGTAATACTTTACTCTTTCCCAACATATATGTAATGATCAACTAAACAAATACAGTACTAAGCATTTATAGAATTATACATTTTATGTTGACAAAAATGGAGACAATTTTTCCATTCTACATTTAATTTTACATCGGTATTATAATGTAGAACTACAACAAAAGTGCAATGATCACTTCCTAAATATTCGAACAACTCTAAATCAGTGTTCTGAAAAAAGGTCTGGAAGGCCAAGTACTCGGCGCTTAGGCTCTAAAAAGCCCCTCGCCGACTAGCCCGACTAACCCAACTAGACCAACTATCCGGACTAATTGCCCGACTAAGCGCCGAGTACTCGACCCTGGAAGCTAGAAGGTGCCCGGCCGCTCTGGGAGCGCCTAGCGAGTTTTAGAACCTTGCTCTAAATAGGATATATGAACCCCAGAAAGTGATTTCTGGAGCAGCCCCTGATTTCACCATTCATTGTGATTTTACAAACTACTGTGTTCCTTATCCGCACCATTTTAGCACTCAACTTAACAAACTACTGTGTTCCTCATTTGCTAAATGCTCTAAGAACGTCAAGGATCTACTTATGCAAGCACCAAATAAAAGTTACACTTTTGAGACATTTACTCAAACATTTGGCGGGCGAACAAACCGTACACATGATACATGAGTCAATCCAGCAGGAACTGGCACGAGCTAATAAAAGGGAGAGAAAGAAGTCCAAGCTACAGAGAGCAAACCAAGCTTACCGGTTTCCATTGTCGGTCAGGCGCAGAAGTTAGCATCAGTTCTACGTACGTCCTTTCACCACCGAATGAGATGGCGGAAAGAGTGCAGCGGAGAACGGGAGAAGAGAATGACGAACGATGAACGAGAGAGAGAGAGAGAGAGAGAGAGACAAATGAGGGAGATTCATTTTTTTTTTTTATCGGCTGGTGAGATTCATATTTTTGGGTGTCACAAAAGATCCGGATTGTTAAACAGTTTTAAAATAATTATTCAAGTGGTTTTGAGAAAAATCAAGCCAATTGGATATTTTAATATAATTTATTTAATTAGTTTGATTTTTATTTAAAATTCAGGCCGTTGTACTTTGAAAAAATCTTCAAGAAAAAATATATAATTTTGCACTCAGTGATTCATTGATTAGGTGTTGTAGGCCTAGTTAGGAAGAGTGTCCAATAAAAAAATTATCTTGATCAAATATCGATAGGCATGATAAAAAAAAAAACTCATATTTTTAGCTTTTTCCCTGAACAGCAAGTCCCTACACTGTAGGCCTATACTCCTTTTCACTCCTTTTTTGTTCCTTTTAATACTCCTACTAATTCTACACACAACAGTGGGCACAAACTAATTTTTATGCGCGATTGCAACAACTGCTAAGCAAAATAACATATCTGATGTTTTGTTTATGGCTAGAAAAAACTGATTTTTTTGAAAAATCCCAAAGGGGTTGGCCTAGTGCTATCAATACCATTGGGGTTAATTTATACGCAACTTTATTGTAGAGCCCCTGTTAGTGAATGGTGAGGTTGGTTCCCATGAAATCTCGTCTCGACACCTGATTTATAAAAAAAACTAATTTGAATAAGACTTTGATCATAATTTTTTACTTCGAAAATGCAAACATGATCTGAATAATGAAAAAAAAAGGATAAAAAAATAACCCAAATAAATAATCATATATTTTTAGTTCTTTTTTCTTTGTGGTAAATTAGCTTGAAATAAAAAAAAGTTAACCGAATATACAGCTTACAGGGGCATACCCCAGGAAAGACAAAGGAAAATAAAAGAAAGAAAAGAAAAAGTGTGTACTCCTCAACACAACTTGCCGGAGTGAGATAATATGAAGTCATAGCACAACCTATCGGGATAGGTATAGGTATGCATAAAGCAGTAAACGTCGCTAAAAGGATGTCTAACGGGCATTTTAGTTTTTCTTAGCCTTTTACGGATTATTCGTTCGTCTTGTCAACATGATATGAAAAACGTGATATGAAAAACGACAAAAAATAACAAATGTGAACATAATATGAACAAGGATAAAAAAATAACCAAAATGAATAATTTTATTTGTTAGTCTTTCATTGCCTTTAACGGATTATCAGTTTGTCTAGACGAGTGGAATTTAAAAAGTAAAAAACTATGATCAAAATGTTATTCAAATTAGCTTCTTCTTTTTTTTTTTTTTACTATAACTCAAGTGTCTGAGCGAGCTTTCGCATACCTCGACCAGGTTTTTTAGATTTTGGACAGTAAATGGGGCCAGGTTGGGAATTGATGACAGAGTGACAGGTACAAGTGTTTAATTAACGTTTATTAAAGTTCAGGTGTGTATAGGACATTGCGTCCAAAGATCTTTGAAATTTTCTCTTCTTTCAGTACTAAAGATGATCAAGAAAGGAAAACTATTCCGAGTCCGAACCATCACTGCCATACAGATAGGGATGACCGGCAATACATGTCAAATTGATATGCTAAAGGAGAAGCTCTGTTTTGCAGGTGACCTAATTTGTTCCATTGTTGTTCTTTGCTCATGTACTCTATTCTTTTTTTGGTAGTTTACCCTAACTCATTGGTACATATCTTCTTTGGGTTATTGGTTAGCAATTGATTGGTCGGGATGTATGTGTCAATAACCTAGTTAGAATATGCCTCAGTTATAATAATGTTTGCTATCAAAGAAATCCTTCTTAGCGTGTCGTAACATTTACTCAAGAAACAGGATAAGAAAATAGGCCAATTATTGAGAGTGTTTAGCATGTTGAGAAAGTAAGAAAATACATAATTTACTAAAGAAATAGGGTAAGAAAAATATGGTAGTAGCAACTAGCCAACTACGGATTTTAAGTGAGAATTTTAGAAAGCTCAAATGTTGGGGTTTTTTTTTTTTTTTTTTGGGGGTACTAGGATTCATATTGAATCATACGCACATACATTTGTCCCATGCATAGCACGGGTCTTTCGCTAGTTTAATGTATGCAACCATTAGATAACACATTCATCCTATCTAGACTTCTTGGAAATAGGAGTAGTTAATATGTTTGGGAATAGGAGTAGTCATTTGCATTCAACACATCCTTTTAGAGCATCTCCAACCATACCTTCATCTCTTCATTTTGAAGAATGAGGCCCCTCCAACCACACTTCATTTCCCTCCTTAAAAGTGAAGAACCATTTTTGGTTCTTCATATACCACTTCAAAAATTAAGAACATTCTTCAAATGGGATTTGTACCATGCATTTTTCCTAAAATGTGTGCATCTTTTAAATTCTTGATCCAATTTTTATAAATTTGGTACCAATAAAAAGATATTGAAAATACATTTAAAATGAGACCAATATTCAATAATATTTTTAAAAAAAAATCAATTTGTAGCAAAAAACTTGACCCACTAGCATTGAACTTTGTTTTTTTTCTTTTTTCCTGATGGCTAAACTCATATTGGAAAATGAAATTTGAAGTGGAGTCTTTGATTTTTGGACGGAAACGAAATGAAGAGCTCTAGTCGAGGGGAATATTTGGAGGGGAAATTGTTGGAATATTTGGAGGGAAATTTATAGAGGAAGAAATGAAGAATTGGGTTGGAGTTAAGATGAATAGTATTTTAGAGTTAATAAAAAATAATATTTTGATTCTTCAAATTGAAGAATTGGGTTGGAGTCTTGGAGATGCTCTTAGGAGTCTATATATTGATGTACTTCAAGAGTTTGAATTACGAATGAATGATTGCCGTCCCTTTTTAAGTGATCCATGTCGGAATACGTGCAATTTGAAATCCCTAAAAAACATATTTATTTATGTAATTTTTAAATTTTTTAATACCAAATTAAAGTGCTCATTGAGTACTTTAATTGGTGCAAAAAAAATTAAAAAATATGTTACGGAAGTGCATTTTTTAACGGCTACAAAAATACACGTTTTTCAAATGTATCATTTAAAAAGGGACGAAGGGAGTATAAAATTTCTGCAGCTTTGTACCCTAAGATTGTTTGATACAATCCCGTTTTTTGGTGTGATGCTAAAGATGCCTTGGGTGTGATGTCTTTGGTAACCTAGGTGTGAGGCCTAGATCTATCTTCTTAAAACCCTTATTCTTCTCTTCTTATTCATCTTTCACTGCCCCAAAACAGCCCCTTTTCTTAGTGTTTTAATCATACTTAACCCTATTCCAATCCCGTCCTACATCAGAACCTGGATGAGAAATTTTTGTTTATGATTCCATGCCTGCTTTCCTAGTCCTTTGTCCATGTCAATTATTAGCCAATGTGTCTCTAAAATGTCCAAGCTAAAATGTCCAAGCACCATGGCAGCCATTCTGTTAGATTTTGGACGATAAATGGGGCCAAGTTGGGAATTGATGACAGAGTGACAAGTATAAGTGTTTAATATTGAAGTTCAGGTGTGTATAGGATATTGCATCCAAAGATGATGATCAAGAAAGGAAAACTATTCTGAGTCCGAACCATCACTGCTATAGAGATGGGGATAACCGACAATACATGTCAAATTGATATGCTAAAGGAGAAGCTCTGTTTTGCTGGTGACCTAATTTGTTCAATTGTTTTTCTTTGCCCATGTACTCTATTCTTTTTTGGGTGGTTGGTATCTTTCCCTAACTCATTGCCATTGGTACACATCTTCTTTGGGTTCTTGGTTAGCAATTGATTCGTCGGTATGTATGTGTCGATAACCCAGTTGGAATACAACAATGTTGCTATTAAAGAAATCCTTCTTAGCATGTCGTAACATTCACTCAACAACAATAAATTGTACTCTTTTCTTGTGGAAACAAATAAATGGAGTATTTGTTTTCATAAGGAAGGAGACATCCGGACCCATGAGGCAGGGGCAGAAGCATAAGAAGTTTGAGATTAAACAAAGGAAGAGTGTGAAATCCTTTCTCAGTAAAGAATAAGAAGCCAAATTGAATAAGATAAGCAAAGTTCAAACAAAGAATAGTGTGACCATCAAATTGATTTAACAAAGGACGATCGTGACATTCCATACAAAACAATTCTTCTCATTAATGTCATCATTACTGCACGGGAGCGGGGTGTGTACTGTCCACTCCCCGCACAGCACACATGTTGTGCACATTTGTGGGGCCCATCCCTCGGTCTCGTTGTTTGATCAGAGTTGTTCGTTTTGTTCGTCTCATTGAGTATGTATCCCACATAAAAATTTAGAATTACTGGACATGAGTAACTATGTTTTCAGACTGCATTTTTATGGAAACGAAACAGTTAAAGAAACCTTTGTGGGTAATTTTTTTTTTTTCACAGAACTGTAAGTTAAATGATGATTGATCAAATAGTTATGACGTCCGATCAACCTTAATTTGTACGTGGTACACATACGTGACAAGACGAACAAAATGAACGGTTCAAATCAAGCAATGGGACCTGAAATGGGCCCCATACCCACAGTACGAGCTTATCGCACAATGAGTGGCTTTAAGTCTCTATAGTCACTTGGTTGGAGCTAAACTTTACTCTCTTTTGTGACGGTAGTAGTCGAGGGGATCTTAGCTTTGACCCCGATATAGGTGTGGTGAAATTGCTTGCAGATGAATGCTGAGGGTTCTACTTTCTAGTGGATACCTTCAATAACCTATCTACAAATTATTTTGTGTTAAGAAAATTAACACGTACAAACAATACGCACAGGATGCATTCCAACCTAAATAACTAAATCTTAGTGTGGACTAATTTTGGAATTGATTAATTTCTATTAACAAAACTTTTTGCTTTAGATAAAAAAAAAAAAAAATTTGACTTCTTTTATTCTTTTGGCCAAGAGAAATTAGAATTGTTGAAGGTATCAAATACGGAGTATAAAATAAATTAGAGAAACAAAACAAATTTTAAAAACGTTTTGTTTGACTTATTTTAATCTCTAAAAGTTCTTTTATTTTTTACTACTAGTTTTAATTTTCTATGTATTCTAATCTTTCCCATCAAACTAATCAAGGCTAAGATATATTGCACAAGGAGATGGCTTGTCAGAAGACCCTCCATAGGGATTGAACCTTGCCATTGGTAATTTGTGAGCTCATGTTGGGTTCACTTTAATGATTGACACTTTCAGTGATTGAGATAGTACATTTTGTAGAGCCCATCGAGAAAATCGAGCTAGCATGCCACAAAATTATGTAAACCGATCTAATACCAATTCATACAACATCGGAGTGCATTTACTTTTATGAAAATGGATTTGGCCACACTGGATCGAACTCATCGAACTCATTTCAATAAAGAATAATTGCACTCCGATCAAGTATTAATCATTACAAGAGGCCAAGGTACACACTCTGTGTGTGCAAGTGTAAATCTATGAAGAGAGAGGGGGGGAAGTGAGTAGTTTTGTTGTTTGGGCGGGTAGTTTATTTTTGGTGAGTGGTTGAGTTCAAGTAATTTTACTATTTTTTCCTGAAAGTTAATTAGTGTTATAGTGAAAACAATTGTGAAATGTAATTTTTTCTAAGAACAATATTGAAAATCACTTTTGTGGCGTGCCTTTAAAAATTTGTTTACACCCAATTGGTGTTCTCCCTTTTTATTTCGAGCTTTACATGATGACAAGTTCTGACCACCAAACCGAAAGCATGGACCCACAATTGGCCAAGTGCATGGGGCAGTCCCTTGTCGACAAACCATTTTCATTGCACAATGCCAAAGAACCATGTCAACATTACTCACAATATCCTTCCACGGCCAAAATTCGGACTGAGAATGCGCTCTGGAACAACAAAACAAAGTAACTTTTAGGTATAAAAATGACACCAAATGGCAACATGCGACCACATGGTCCAGAGAAAAACTTGGGTCCATATAAGATATGACCACTGTCCGACCACGTATTTCGACAATGCAAAATTACTTTGGATAGTTCAAATTTATTCCTCCTCTCTCTCTCTGTCTCTTCTTTCTTTCTTTGTAATCTAGACTGTTTAAAACACTTTTAGACAGTCGAGATTCATTGTTAGTGACTATACCTTACATGCACCCAAGTTTTTTCTCGAAAACTAGAGGTGTCCTACTGTCCTTTGGAGTTTTCTTTTTTTTAATTTATTTGTAGCGTCACTTTAGAATGCTATCACTATTAATTTCAACTTAATTTTTACTATTTGGAAACACTCGTCTTTCAAAATCTTTCAAATTAATGCCCCGCCCCTATGGTGGGTCACTTGCAACGTGTGTAGATGCACACATCAGTGTTTGTAGTACTATTCTATTTTGGAGATACATTATAGACAAATATATCTACACAAATTCAGGCACAGACATATATTCAAATTCGTTCGAGAAGCATGGATCTCGCATGTAACGTATTTGAACGACTCTAGGAGCAAGTGCAATAGATTCTATATATACCCAAAATTAGGTAAAGTGGAGAGATCGGGCACAAATTATCAACTACAGCAGAGGGGGTGTTTGAGAGCCAATTTTCTACTTTTCATTTTCACATTTTTAGATTTTGGATGTTTGGGAGACATGGGCCAAAATGACTTCTCAGAAAATGGATTTTCCATTTTAGACTTTAGAGAGGAGAAGTGAAAAAGAGGGGGCGAGGAGCTTTTCGACTTCTCATTTTTCACTTTTCTCATTTTCATTAACAAAAAGACCTACAAAATGTATTTTGGACATATCTCTCAAACACTACTCCTGTTACAAAATGCATTCTGCACATTTCTTCCAAACACTCATATCAAATTCAAAAGCCATTATGACCATAATCCAAAAAGTCAAAAAGCCAAAAAGTTAAAAATGAAAAATGAGACTCCCAAACACCCGCAGAATATAGGCATCCTTTATTGTTGCTACAGTTCTTCACCGAAGGAAGCGAACAACTGTTCATGAGCAATTAATGGACTTCTTTTTTTTTTTATTGTTTTCTTGGCCCCCCTAACACACAAGGATATTACATTACAAGAATAATAAAATTTTAATATAAAAAAGGTAAAATGTAAAATATTATTAGAGTATTGATAGAGATGTGAGCGGGCAAAAGAAAAAAATGTTCACTGTATTAGCCCTTTCTACTCAAAATTTGCCTAGTTTGTTGGGTTGCTCTAATAAGTCTCTGTGTTATGTTCATAGCAAAACAAAACAAAAGGAGAAAAAAAAAATCGGTTGACTTATTTTTATCTCTGGAAGTTTTTATTTTTATTTTTTTACCTTTAGTTTAATTTTATCTCTATAATTTATTTTATTTTTTACTTATAGTTTAATTTTCCGTGTATTCTATCTCTCCCATCAACCTAATCGAGGCTAAGATATATTGCACAAGGAGATGGCTTGTCGGCAGTCCCTCTATAGGGATTGAACCGTGCAATTGGTCATTTGTGAGCTCATGTTGGATTCCTTTTAACGAATGACCCTTTAATGGATGAAATAGTACATTTTGTAGGGTCCATCAAGAAAATCAGGCATACCACAAATTATGTTACTCGATCAAATACCAATTCATACCACATTGGAGTGCATTTACTCAGTATGAAAATAGATTTGGCCACACTGGATCAAACCCATCGAACTCATTTGAATAAAGAATAAATGCACTCCGATCAAGTATTCATCATTATAATAAGCTTTACATGAGTATTCATCATTATAATAAAACTTTGGGCATAATGAATTTACTCGACGAGCTTTACATGAGTATTCATCATTATAATAAAACTTTGGGCATAATGAATGTACTCGACGAGCTTTACATGACGAAAGGTTCTGATCACCAAACTAAAAGCATGGACCCACAATCGGCCAACGGCATATTGAGTCCCTTTGCCGACTTTGGGCATAATTAATGCGCTCGACGAGCTTTACATGATGAAAGGTTCTGGTCCCCAAACTGAAAGTGTCCCTATGGTGAGTCACTTGCAACATATGTACCTGCACACATAAATATCCATATGAGTACAATTCTATTTTGGAGATACATTATAGACAAATATGTCCAAGTCCAATGTATTTGAACACGTCTGCGTGCTATGTTCATAGCACTCTATATTCATTGGTGCAAGCCGCCTTTTGGCTTTGGGAGCTTCTATTTGCAACCCTTTTTCCCTCAATACAACCCATGCAAAATAAATACCAAAACTTCCCACGCGAAAAGACCATTTAGCCCCTAAAATTACTTCATGCAACCCACCCCACCTTTTTCCAATTGCTATTACCAACCCAGTGCATCTTCTTCCTCCTTCATCAGCTCCATCGTGAAAAAAATCCCTCCTCCTCTTCCTCCAGCCATTAACCCCCATTGTCCTCTCTTGCCCCTTATCTCTCCTCTCTCTCAATGGAGAACCTTGTTGAATCAATGGAGGATCTTCTCCCTCACTTGATTTGGGAGAAGAGCTCAAAAGAAAACATGGAGGTGAAGATTTTCAAGCAAAAAACATGGAGGTGAAGATTTTCGAGCAAAAAACATGGAGGTGAAGATTTTCGAGCAAAAAACAACGGAGGAGTTAAAGGAAAACATGGAGGTGAAGATTTTCGAGCAAAAAACGACCCAAGAGTAACCCATTGCCTTTTCGATTTCTCAGTCGCTGTTCGTTCGAAACAGTACCACAGTCCCGAAAATCGCAATACATTCCAGTAGTTAATACCCGAAATTTACCCATAAAACCGGGAGTTTATATCCGAAATTGGTGATGGTAGTTAATATCCGCAATATTGGTCATAATTCAGTAGTTTGTATCCGAATTATGTATTTAGTTTCGGGACTAAATATCCGAAATGTGTCAAAACCAGACGAGTAAAATAATGGCGATTTCTTCGACTGGTTCGACGGAGAGGGCGATGGTTGAGGTCAGACGAAGGGAGGAGGGAAGAGAAAGGGTTTTGAGTGGGTTTTGAGTGGGTTTTGAGAGTTTTGAGTGTTGAAATTTTGGAGAAAAATAATAAGGGGTAATTTGGGAAATGTGCCGGGTTACATGAAGCAAAAATAAAGATTTGCCACGTCAACAGGGTTGTATGTAGTAAAAGGGCTGTATGAAGCCAAAAAAGGGCTGCAAATAGAAGCTCCCTTTGGCTTTTGCTGCTGAATTGAAATCAGTCACGACAGCACAATTGTTATTATTATACAGTCGATTGTGACTGAAATAATTAATACAAGTCCTAGAGAGGTTGAATAGGACTACTACCACTTAAAAATTACTGATAAAAGAAATTTTAATCTAATTAATTATTTTTCATTTTGAACACAAGCAATTCAACAAATCAAGTGATGAGCAGGAAAAATAAAGAACTCGAGTGCAAGAAATTACGTGAAAACTATTTAGGATCTAAAATACCTTAGACAAAAAATCACGGCCTTATCTAATCAATTATTAAATCAAAAGGTTAAATCAAGTGCATACAAGTAGGAATTACCAACTTGCCTCAAATTACACCTAACTCCGCACCTTGATATAGCTCCCCTACCGCTAGCTCCTTTTTGATTTCATAGCCTCCACTAGTCCAAAAAAACACTTGATCTCTATATCAAAGACGGCTTCGGATCATCCGGTCACATAGATTTGAAGGGATGAATGCATGATATGAATAATATGAAGATTAATGAAGGTTTTTAGTAAAAATAATCAATCTAGAATTAATTCATGGAACATAAAAAAATTAATCTAGATTGACAAGAACAATGATCAAATACTAAGTTTAATGCATCATAACATATGAAAATAGGAGAAAAATGTTCTCTCTCTCCAGAAGTGGGATGATGCAAGGGTTGTACCCAAATGAGAGGAAAATGAGCATTTATATGGATTGGTACAATACCCTACAATAGAGAGAGGACACATAAGCGCTCCCTATCTCTTGCTTATCAGGCGCTCTCCTTGGGCTTTCCCTTAAATTTCCAGAAAATAATTCTAAAACGAAAAGGATATTCAAGAGCGAAGGCAAGCACTCGCGATGCGCTTGGGCACTTCGCGAGGGCTTCCCAAAATTTGGGTAAAATATGAACTCGCTTGAGCAGCGCTTGAGCTCTAGTCAAGCGCTGACCAAGAACCCAATGCTCAAGTGCTTTAAGAAGCACTTATCAAATCCTATCATCTACAATGTTCTCAAGCGCAAAGGTAGGACTTATCAATTCCTAGCCTCTTTTTTTTGGTACCAAAAATAGAAGTGCAGGTATGGTAACTTGTCACCTCCAATAGGGAGTATTGCCCCGTCATACCACACCACAATTTGTAGGGGATCCTACCGCATCTACATCGGAACCGAAGCTAGGATCCCACCACGTGTAAGTGGTGTTAGGAGTATGTTTTGCCCCACTGAGGGGCTATGTTCCTAGCCTCTGATTGCTAAGGGGATTCCAGGTCTTAGAAAAAAATCAAAGTGGTCTCAATTCAAAATCACAAAGAGAATTATTGAGACTTAAAAATTTTTTGTCAAAAAGATCCGTCGACATATTAATACGACAACTAATGCAAAAATCAATTAAACACATCATGGATTATATAAAATGCTAGATGCAATGCATAAATGAAATTCCAAGTGGCATTGATTAAGAGGCACATCTTCAACCAAATCGATCATCACCCATTGAAAATTAAGTATCTAAACACAACTTGCACATCTACCTCTCAAACTCAAATATAAAAATAAAAAAAGGAACAAAATACAGACTCTCATGTTCTGTCCGAATCCGAAAATTGCCAATATCTTTGTCATTATCAGTGATTTGTCGGTCTAATCCTTCGATAATATGGTGATGAATAATGCCGTGGGAGATGATCTAAGCATGCAAATCAAGGGGCAAGCAGCCAGCTCATGTGCTGATCCTGGCCAACTACTGATATTTTAATCATGTATGCCCGCAATCATGAGTTATTATTTTATAAAATATGGTTTAACCATCAAAACTGCGTATATAAAAGAGGTAGTAGGTTCAATTTGGTGTGCCAATTTTGGCCTAATTTTCGCCAATTTTTTTCAATTCTGCCCCTCAACCAATTTTGGATTCATTTCCCCCCCTCACAATTAGTATGTTTTCGTATGATATAGATAATTGTGTGGGGTTCACTTCGGCGTCCCACACAAATAACCCGAGCCGTCTAGTAATTTAAAATAATTATTTGAGTGGTTTTGTAAAAAAATATCTGAATTAGATAATTGGAAACAATCGATCTAATCTTCATATTTCTCATTCAGAATTTAGAATCCTAAACATTGAATGAATTTTGAAAAAAAAATTAAACAACCGTATATTTAGTATTCCCGTGATCTGAATTGCAGATGTTATAAGGCTTATACCCAACTACTGGATTTGTATTGAAAACCACGGACACGACACTCGTGCACTAGCACGAGCCACACCATCTAGTACTATATAAATGTTACCATGTGTCCTGATGAAGAAATTGAACCTTTTCAAATGGCCGATCCAAGCACTACTCCCCTTCTCTCCAAAGAAACTGAGCCAGAAACTCCGATAACCGCCCCGGTCTCCTCCTTGGAGGAGATTATCGAACGGAGTATCGGAGATTTTGGCTGGGCTCAGTTCATGCAGGCTTCCCTCGTATCTTTGGCCTGGGCCTTTGATGCCCAACAAACCTTTATCAGCGTCGTCACCGACGCCGACCCAACATGGCATTGCACCATCTCCTCCTCGTGCAACTCGGCAGCCGATAAATGCCAACTTCCAAGAAATTCATGGAGTTGGGATATGCCCATGGACACTTCCATAGTGTCAGAGTGGTCTTTGGAGTGTGCTAGCTCAGTCATCAGCGGCTTACCAGCCTCGTCTTTCTTCTTGGGCTGCCTTGCTGGTGGACTCATCCTGGCCACACTTGCTGACTCTTCTTCACTCGGTCGAAAAAACATGCTACTCCTATCGTGTCTACTCATGTCTTTGGCTGGTCTTTCCACGGCTGCCTCCACAAACATCTGGATGTACTCAGCCTTCAGATTTGTTTGCGGGTTTTGGAGGGCCACTGTAGGAACATGTGCTCTCGTCCTATCGACAGAGCTCGTTGGGAAACGATGGCGAGGCCAGGTTGGGATCATTGGCTTCCTCTTTTTCACTTTTGGATTCCTATCTTTACCGTTGATTGCTTACTTGAACAAAGGATCTTCTTGGAGAATACTATACTTATGGACATGTATTCCCGCAATCTTGTACTGTGTTTTTCTTCATTTCTTTGTTCACGAGTCTCCCAGGTGGCTCTTCTTACGTGGCCGTAGAGAAGAATTCGTGGCCACGCTAAACAGTATTGGGAGCCATAGTAGTTTCACTTTAAGCCGATTCATCGAAAATGTCTCTATTGAACATGATTCATCAAACAGGGACATCTACTCGGCCATCAAGATCTTGCTTGAGAAAAATTGGGCTATTCGACGCTTATCGGCCGTTATGGTGGCTGCTTTTGGAATTGGTGTGGTCTATTATGGTATGCCATTAGGGGTTGGAAGCTTGGGATTAAATCTCTACCTCAATGTCACATTGAATGCTCTCTCAGAGCTTCCTGCATCGCTAGTGACGTTTTTTCTTATCGGAAAACTGAACAGGAAAGGCTCTGTGTTAGGCTTTACCCTATTGAGCGGTGTATGCAGCGTCTTGTGCTGCATCTTGATGGCCACATCGATGAGCAACGACGACGATCATAAATGGATATCGACTGATTGGTTGAAGATTGGAGCAGAGACGGTGTCTTTCTTCAGTGTATGTACGGCCTTCAACGTGATACTGATTTACACCTTAGAGTTGTTCCCAACATGCGTGAGGAACTCGGCCGTATCAATGCTAAGGCAAGCATTGGTTTTGGGTGGGGTGTTCGGCCCGGTCTTGGTCGCTGCTGGGAGGAAAAATGGGGTTTTGTCATATGGGGTGTTTGGGGTTACTGTAGCATTTTGCGGGTTGTTCGTCATGTTTCTTCCGGAGACAAAGGGTTCGAGCATTTGCGATACGATGGCCGAGGAGGAGCACAAGGTCATCGAGACTGGAACGGGCGACAACAGCAGTTGCTAGCAAGACTTTGGTTTGGAAACTTCTGTACACTACTCGTGTGTAATTGTGTTGTACATGGACCCGACTACGGGTACAGATGGCCTCGTATATAAATTGTGTTGTATATGCGTGAGTGGTTGCAGTGGTGTAGTCAGAAATTTGTATCAATGTGGGCACATTTAAGATGGATCCCGGGATCTTGTAGAGCAGAGCCACACTACAACCCTGTAGGGACGTGTGAGCCATTGATCTCAGTAATTAACGGCCCGGATCATGCAAGTGCCGAGATGAAATCTGGACCATTGATTGCACGATTAATGGCTCGGATGACACATCCCTAATTCCATTTAACACGTGCTACGAAGAAAAAAAATCAAAATAATTATGTGTTTTGAACAAATTTTAAATTTTCTTAACCATTTTCACGTGTAAAATATGAGAATTTTCATTTGTAAGTTATTGATGACAAATTTTAGAAGAGCAAGAGAGAGAAGGAAAAGCTGAAAAAAGCCTGACTTGACTAACATTTTGAGACGAGATAGTAATTATGATTGCGTAACCACGTACGCTATAGTTTGGAGGTTAAAATTGAGTGAATGAAGGCTTGGTCATGAGGAGTAGTAATTATTTAGTGGTCATGGAGCATTGTCAACGTAGTGCCCTAACAACATTATCCATCACATATTTGGGTAAAAATCATACATTTAGAATTGAGCCTCACATGAATATGTGATGAAAAAGGGTGTTAAAGACTCTACGTAGCGGTATCCTACAATCATACATATATTTTCCATTTATGAAGTTGTTACCAACGATATAACTTGAAAGAAAAAAAAACTCCAAAAATCCAGTGTGGGCTCGTGCCCACACTGGTCATCAACTACCTCCGCCACTGAGTGGTTGATCCAAAATTCTCCCGTTCCATTTGAAATCGTTTTGAATGAAACGGAGGAATTTTGGATCAACCCCTTATGCATGTTAGATTGAGCTAATTTCTCGCAAAGCCACTCGAAAAAATATTTTAAGCTAGAATGAACGGTTCAGATCACTCGTGTGTGCGACCACACAGTTGGTACGTTTTCTGTGCAAGGGGTCGGTAGTGGTACCCCTCAATCTGTCGGTTGTATATAAGGCAAAAGTTGAGGCCAACTTCTATCACATAAAAGAGGGATGGTGAATATGAATGTTAATAACACCTTTATGTTTATTTCAAGTTAAGTAAATGTATTTTCAAGCAGATTAGATGAGGGAAAAGATGAAGGCTTTGTTCGGATGGGCTTTTGAATTCCTTTCAAAAATTGGCTTTGAAACACTTCTAAAATGTGTAGACTTTTCCTCCTCTTTTTTTATATGACTTTTCCTCCTCTTTTGACCGACAAAACCCAACCAGTGGGCCCCCCACTTTCCCTCCTCTCTCTCTGTGCAAAACAGGCTAGTTGGCCCCACACTCCAAAGTTGAGTACAATGCGTTGCTCTCTCTCTGCAAAACAGGCCAGTGGGCCCCACACTCTAAACCCAATTACAATTACTCTCTCCCCCTCTGCGCAAAACTGGAAAGTGGAACCGAACATACTTTTCAAAAAATGAGTTCAAAAAACGGCCAAAGAAGCAAAACGAACACAGCGGAAGGCGTTTGAAATTCAGCCGCCATATTGCCTAGTCGGTAGGTAGGCGAAACGAGAGGAATCAAACACGAGAACGATGTATAGCTAGGAAAGTTTGCATCAGTGGATTAGCATGAAAAAAGATCTGAAAAGAGAACAAAAGAATTCTAAATGATTGATCATTGATCCACCAGAGACCTACATGTTGTCTAAAAACTTGCACTAATGGAATACAATTTAAAAGATCAGGTCCAAACTACGGGGCACCACCTTGAAACAAGTAAGATTAGCTATTTCATGATCTTGCTCTAAATTTTACAGGGTAAAAAGAATTTAATCCCATGGAATGAGCAAGCCATAATTGATTTAGTGTTCTTACCTGAGCATTGACTTCAGAAACAGATGGATCAAGAGAGGGCATATTGGCACATTTTTCTGGCATTGCTAGCACCTATAAGCTAGTAAATCACATATCAACAGCTACCTGCCAAAAAAGACATATCTCATGTTGGCATTATATCGAACATCTTGTAAGCAGTCAACTATCAAATACAATGAATCAACAAATTTTCCAAACACATTTCTCAGAATTAGATGATAGAACCACAGTATGAGAATCAGCCCCGAATGACCTTCTTGGATTCTATTTTGCATTCTCTAACCACTTTTAAACCAAAAGATCGACCTAATTTGCTGCTTACATTTCATAAAATGTTTGTGCACACATCCTAGGAAAGGACGACATGGTCAAAAAGCTCATCAAAACATGTTCTTCGGAATATATTTCAAACACTACTCCATACTATCAAAAATTTAAAATCAAGAATAAGTCTATAATCATACTCGATAATCTTTACTTCAATTGAACGGGAAAAAGTGGCCTCTTAAACCAGTGTGTATGTAAGTAATAGTCAAGAAAGGTTTTTTCAGAAGAGAATTACGTACTTAGAGGTCTCTATATTTCTCAGAATTACGTGCAAAAAGTTACTGTAAAATATAGTTAGGCTTAAAGTAACGACAAATGAGGTAAGTGACACTTGCTTGAAAAGTAAGGAAAAACAGTGAAACTTTAAAAAGCAAAAGGGAGGTCGATCTCTATAGGTAAGTGAAATTTATCCTTACTAAAATCAACCCAGTTAATTTTATGAGATTTCCATTTAAGCAAATCAGAAACAAGGCTTAAGCCAATTGGACAACCAAACCGAAGGGGTGACCCAATGGTTTGAGATTAGTTTCCAATGTTGGCAGTGTAATTTCATACTAATGCATGTCCAAACGCGTAGAAAATGTTAAAAAGATGGTTTTATTATTTGGATAAAGAAGACAAAGCATCTTACAAAAATAAATCCGTGGTAATGTATGATTTTTAATAAACTTTATAAGGGATGAAAAACAAAAATTATTTGAATATTGGTATAAGTTTAGCAAATGAACAGTTAAATTTAAATAACGGGAGTACATTTTAAAATTTATAAAGTTGATTACATTTCCTGGCAGTCACCCATTAATTTGAATATCCACAGCAAAGTGACTTGACTGGTAGTAGGTTACATTTGACACGCTCTTTATTAAGGGCGGACGGAGGGGGTGTGATGCAAGCAGAATATCGGGCCTCTGCACACCTCCCAATTATCTCGCTAACTATATTATATTTTCAGGTTTATTTTGAAATTGTCTATAAGATCGGCCCTGCAAGTCTCTTGATGGAAAAAAAACAAAAATTGATACGGTTTCTATATAAGTGTTACAAAAAATCCTTCAAATTTCAAGTTATCGACCACTTTTCGGTTGAGGTCATAAAACTCAATGCGAGTTTGTATGTGTACACAATCTCGTCATCATCTCAAAACTAGTAAGAAGCAATATTTATATTATATACTATATATTTTGTTATTAATGTAAAAATACATGTAATTCGGATCCCATCTCAATTAAAAAATAGTAAGAACATTTGCAGCTGTTTCCTTAATTCAACTATAGAGTTCAAGAAAAATGTTAAATTATAAAAAATACCAATGCAAGATTCCTTTAAAGATCTTTTATTATCAAAATTGGCCCTATTAACGTAAAAATACATGTAATTCGGGTCCCATCTCAATTAGAAAATAGTAAGAAAATTTGCAGTTGTTTCCTTAATTCAACTATGGAGTTCGAGAAAAATGTTAAATTATAAAAAATACCAATGCAAGATTCCTTTAGAGATCTTTTATTACCAAAATTGGCCCTACTCATACCTGATTAGTTGTTGGCCTGCTTTTGCAGAAAGTACTGCATAATCGGGGTGGAGAAGAAATTGTTGTTCACCACTGTTATGTTAATTACATTTACGGTCGTGGGAGCAGTCTGCAATGGAGCTTTGGAGTGGCTTTCGGTGATTGTGGCATTGGTTTGGACAGCTGATGCATTGATCTGATGCGAAGCATCGCTAGTTGGGGTCGAAGACTGCGATGGAGCTTTTGTGTGGCCACCGGTCATTGTGGCATTGGTCTGGGCAGGTGGTGCGTCGATCTGATGTGAAATGAGTCTCCCTTGTGTTTTGCTGATGACAAGCAAAGAGAGAGCAGTACCAATGACAAATTCCCATTGTGGCCGGAGATGGGAACTGTTGGCCTAACATTGTCACCAGAGATATTAGTCGGAACTAAGGCCTTGTTTGTTAGGGAGGATATGGGGTGGGATGGGATTTGGATTTGGATTTGGGTCCCAAAATCCATTGTTTGGTAACATTATTTGGGATGGGATTTGGTTTCCCCGGCCTATTAATATCCCCATCCGTACGGGATATAAAATCCCATTGGGGGGGTGGGATTGGATGGGATTTGGAGTTTTTAGTGCAAAAAACCGGGTATCCCGAGCACTATCCCATCGAACACAAACAGCGGATATGAATTTTTTCCATCCATTGATATCGTGAGCAATATCCCAAGGATTTCATATCCCATGGGATTTCATATCCCATCCATTTATCTCCGGCCAAACAAACGAGGCCTAATAGAACTACAGTCCCCAATTTATAGGACTTTACATTAATATAATTGTAGCTAAAACCAAAAAATAAAAAAATTACAAATAAAAAAAATGAAAAAAAAAGTACATGAAATGGAAAATTGCCGCCAAAAAAAAGTACATGAAATAAAAAATTTATTTGTTTTGTCCATACTAAAAAAATTTATTCGTTTTGTCCTTACTAAAAAAATTTATTCGTTTATTCGTTTTGTCCTTATTAAGAAAATCAAATTTGTTAGTTTTATATCGATTTTTTGTGGTTTGTTGGTTCGTCTCAACAGGAGGAATCTAAAAAGTACTCCTTCCGTCCCATAAAGTTTAGTCATTACGAAACTACGTGTAATTTTCAAGCTAAAAAATAATGTAATTACTAAAATAATTTTGTAGTTGACACTCTGCGTTCCCAGGAAAAAAAAAAAGTTGAACGAATGTCCGAAGTTTTTTCTTTTTCTTGATAGGCAAATAGTTTACTAATGAAACTTGACAAATGGTACAACGTCAAAAGTTACAAGATGAATAGTATTTATATATCTAATTCAAAAATGAATTTATATATTACATAACATAGACATAATTAATCATGTCGTTATCAATCTTTGATCAACAATTTTTTAAAATTTTTTAAACATGTTATGCAATTATATCCTATCAGAGAGAGAGTGAGTGAGTGAGTGGGTGTATTTATTTCTTCAGCCATTGCATGCCTTGGTTGTTTTGCTACACGAACCACTAGGCAAAACGGCATAGTTTAAGTGTCCTACAGCGCTTGTAGTGCATGGTGCACTACAAGATCCTCCAACCCTAGACGGATTATGACATTAATATGGAACCACGTTCTGAGGCAGCACCGCACGGCACGATATAACACGATTAAAAAAGGCACAGCACGACACGACAAAAAAAGGCACATCACTACACAACATGATTAACTCAACGGGCTGGCACGGCACGACTGCTTGACACCTAGCTTTGTGTTAGCTAGCGTCGCCCCAAGCGTAGGGCTAGGTCGGTCGAAGCATAATAACTCGGAAGTCCGAGGTCGAATCCACAGGGAGGGGTCGGAGCTAGTGACAGAATTGTTTTACGATAGGGGGTTTCGGCGTTAGGACGGCCAACCTTTTCGTTTGGTTTGTTTGTGGGATTCTCTCTACCTCTAATGCGATTGAAAATGAAATTTTAAACTATAAATTAAAGGCGGCAAGGTCTAGAGGATCATACCACCCATGACTAGGGATATTCAATGGCTCTCGACTATAACTCAAGTGAGAGACAAAGTCACTTGCTCTCACTCGGAAGATTTGACAATGAAAATCATTTTGACTCTAGAAAATTGGTATAACAATGGGATAAGTTCTTTGAGGCATTTTTACAAACACTTAGAATGCCATAGCTCTAAGCATCATGTGTGGCAAGTAGACAAGCCCTTGCCTACACAAGATCAAAAAGGTTAACAAGACTAAGTTTTGATACATAAAATTGAACTCACCCAATGACAACCAATCTTTACCACAAGAATGAGGTTTGTAAATGGAAAGAAACTCTCTTAGACATTTTGTCGAACACCTAAAGTGACATAGCTCAAAGCATTGTGTGTGCCAAGTAATTTGTCTACACCCAATCAAGGAGGTTAACAACTCTAAGTTTAGACCGAAAATAGAGTGATTAATCCATTCACAAACCTACAATAAGCTTAAAAACGTGAGAAGCCATTGAAACACCGAAGTCATGGGGTGATATTCACCCCATAACCAAGCCTAAACCACTACTCAAACATGGTTAAAGTACACACAAAGGAGAAAAACGTGGTTAAAGAAAACATGACGAATATGAAAATAAACACAAGATTTAGATAGATAATGAGTAGCACAACAACATTAATGAAGGCAACATACCTTGAATCTAAGTAGAAAACATCAAATCCTAGAGAGAAGTTGGAGCAAATTATGTACAAAACTAATGGAGGTAGAGAGAGAAGGTGGAAGATGAAGAATACCTAATAATCTGATGTTAGGTGGCTTTTATAGCCCCCAAAAACGTGTACAAAAGGTCCAAAATGCCCCTAAGATAAAAGGGAAGTCGGGCCAAAAATTTGTCTGAAAAACCCAAGTCCTATCGATAGGACTTATTCTCCTATCGATAGGAGAACTCTTTTGCACACGGATGGCCAATCTGATCCCTCTCCTATCGATAGGACCAATTCTCCTATCAATAGGACTTCACTGCTTCACAAAAATGGCCAGACTGATCACTGTCCTATCGATAGGGCCAATTCTCCTATCGATAGGAGTTGCTTGCAGGCAGATTTTTGACCCAACTTCGCGGGCACGCCCCGGCTTCGTCCGAACTCGGAATGAGGTGATTCTTAAACCGTTGGAAAGCTCTATGAGTCTACTTTCAAACCCAAATGAGCTCATCTTCATAGCCTTTGTATCTTGAGAGAAATGAGCCTTTTTCTATCGGTGTGTCGAATTTCCTCGAACCTCATAACTCTAGATTTCTTGCTCCTTTGTTCCGGGCCTTCCTTGAACCTTCCAAAGCTCCTTGAATCGACTTCTAAGCTTCGGCGATTGTCCTCCACGGCATTGCGGGACTTTGGGTACTTCCGGATACAACCGGGGATTATTTGGAGCTTTGGACGCGCCTTTTAGCTCCGATTTTCTGAAACTCATCAAAAACACAACTCGCGCAAAATCAATCATATAAAGGCACAAAATGCACGTGTGTGTGATCACAACGAGCGAGATAAGCCCCGTTATTTACATTTTCGAGGGCTTATCACACCCCCCAACTTGAACTTTGCTCGTCCCGAGCAAACTAAACAAATGCACTAATGGAAACAAACTAAAAAGGATATGTCTTTTAAACCCCCGGGCGGCCACGGTAGGACGAGTGAAGTCTCGTGAGGGTTTTCAGCAGTGAACAACCCACAAAACACATGGGAATCGAATACTTTAAATGTACTCATGCCCAACGACAGCCTCACATAGCACCACAATGTCCGCCATGCAAGTCAATGGCAAGATACTTTATTCATAGAAGGAGTTAAGCAAGTGAACTTCATATCTAAACTTAGCACAAAAATTAATCCTCTCACCTACGGTCAGATAGAGAATTCTCACGTGGCATGCGTGTGAAAAGAAACCTCACATAGAAATTCACCAATTTTGAAAATAGTTCTCACACCATTGATAGCTCGGTATTTCTTTAAGCACACCCTTTCCCTTTATTCGAATGAATCTCCTTTTTTTTTTTTTATCTATGTGGTCGTGCAATGCCCGGACCTCTCGGGCTTTCTAGTTGACCCCTTTAACGAGCGTTAGGTCGGCCATCCCCAAGCCAAATGGCCTTAGGGCGCCAGGTTTTGAGAGACCCCTCAGACTTAATTGCTCGAGTCAAAAAGGCTTTATAATGAGGTCCAAGCTAACCACATTCAACAATGCCTTCACAAGGTCTATCCATCTTTTGACGCAAACAATACTGTGGGAGCAAACCCCGATTGCCCGGTTACTCAATGAACGCTCGGATAAACATCAACAATATAGCATGCATCATCTTTTTTTTTTTTTTTTTTAACAAGGAAAGGGGCTCCAAATATTCCCCAAACAAGTTAATTCACACCGAGGAATCAATGACACGTGAACCAATTTCGAAACTAGTGAATGCTCAAGTGGGACAGTGCGCGTGTGAAAGCATGAATTCAAGTGAGAATACGCTATCTAACTATAAGTAATACGATTTAACCAAGTGTATCCCTTTAACGTCATGTTCACAAGCTTAAGTCTATCCATGAAATAGTATCAAGACTCCGTCTCACACAACAAACATCATAGCATTAATTAGAAGCCATCAATTAAGAGTAAGCACACAAAAGTATCCAAATTCCTTGATTCACCAATTTTTTTTTTTTTTTTCAATTTTCTCTTTTTTTTTTTTTTTTCAAAACTCTTAATATAAACAAAGCAGCTAAACAAAGCAGCAAGGCACGAAGTAAACCCTCCCCCCAACTTAAAATGTGCTATGTCCTCATAGCACGAAGACAATATGAAAATGAAGAACTAGGAGGGATAAAAATGTACCGACGGGGTGGAATGTCAATCACCCAATACCTCGACCAAAGATGAGGATTTTTCATCACTCGCTCCTTTCGTCATTGGCAATGCTTCCAAGGCTCCCTCCTTCGGCCCCATGTGGGACCACAGCTAGTCGCACAGGGCCATCTCTAACGACTTTGTAGGCCTTACAACCGCGACATTTCGTCGCACCCCTGCTTAGGGCTCCTAAATGCCGCAATCGCCGCCAAGTTAGACCCAAACTACCAAGGCTGGTACGGTAGCATGGTCACCCTGCAAAAGACTGAATTGCCAACTACCTACTAAAAGAAAATGATTAGTACCGACTCGCTCCGTGATAGCCGAGTTCCCAACAAACAAATCTTCACGCGATTACCGGGTAAATACTTTTCTCCCTTGCCGAAGCAAGGTGGCTATACCAGACCACCACCAACAAAACTAAAAACAAAAATAGTGCCATGCACTCTTTTCTCGTGAAATCCAAAAATCTGCCGTACTACGAAGAGCTCCTAGTACAAGCGTATCACTCCATTTCAAGCCCTCCGTTAAAAATTGTACACGACCATGCCATAAGATAAAATACTTAGAGTAAAGTGATAGCAGTAGTCGCTTTAGAAAATGTAGTTCCACCAAGTGCATATTTCGAACCAAATTTATTTTCAGGGTGTTGACAAGATTTACTAGAAATGGATTGTAAACACAATCATAATTATCAACACCTAGAAAATCAATTAGTTCGACTCTTTCAAATTCTTGTGGTGGAGCAGACTCAATGGAAGTGCTAGTGGCATGAGCCTCAAAAGTTTTTTCATGAAAAGGCATATCAAGTGTACAACTAGAATGCTCTTGGGGAGCCCAATCGAAAACTGGCTCATCATCCCATATAACTTCTGAGATTTCTTTCAAAGCTGGAATAACCCCTTCATTAAAGAACAATGGTTCTATTATCTCAATGGTGAAAGGATTTTCGAAAGAATCATCACACACTAGTGGCTCATTGCTCGAAATTGCTACAGGCGGCACCTCCTCAATTACAGGACACAAACTCTCAAAATCAATTAAATATGCTGGCTTCGTGGCGAGAAATTTGTCCAATGTATCACTAAGGGCTTGCCCTGTTCCAATTTCAGTCAACTCACAATATTGGGGCTTTTGGGCTAATTCCTCAAGGTAGTCCCAACACTCTTCGGGAGTTTTATCCAAGAATTCTTCATTAGAACACAGATCAAATTGACATATTGACGGATTTAAACCTCGACAAAAGACAATTAGAAGATCCCCGAACTCATACATAAACCTTGACCAAGAGAAAATTGAACATTTAAAACGCTCCCAACATTGTGAAAAAGACTCATGATCTAGTTGATAGAAATTGGTTACATCTTGTAAGACCTCTCCATAGCAACTTCCAAAATCAGCCATATTTTTTTTTTTTTTAAAGGATTTTCTAGGACTAGCAGAACGGAGGGGTTATGCAACCGCCTCACCACAAGAACAGTTCCGAGGGGCTAGTCCGCCGCCTCGTTAATAAAACAAGTAATGTACAGAAAATAAGAAAAACTATACAAAAGAGTGGGATACTTACAGTGGGGTAAAGCAAACTCCTTAATAGCTCACCGTTTGTTGCCCTCCCTGGCAACGGCGCCAAAAATGCTTGACACCTAGCTTTGTGTTAGCTAGCGTCGCCCCAAGCGTAGGGCTAGGTCGGTCAAAGCATAATAACTCGGAAGTCCGAGGTCGAATCCACAGGGAGGGGTCGGAGCTAGTGACAGAATTGTTTTACGATAGGGGGTTTCGGCGTTAGGACGGCCAACCTTTTCGTTTGGTTTGTTTGTGGGATTCTCTCTACCTCTAATGCGATTGAAAATGAAATTTTAAACTATAAATTAAAGGCGGCAAGGTCTAGAGGATCATACCACCCATGACTAGGGATATTCAATGGCTCTCGACTATAACTCAAGTGAGAGACAAAGTCACTTGCTCTCACTCGGAAGATTTGACAATGAAAATCATTTTGACTCTAGAAAATTGGTATAACAATGGGATAAGTTCTTTGAGGCATTTTTACAAACACTTAGAATGCCATAGCTCTAAGCATCATGTGTGGCAAGTAGACAAGCCCTTGCCTACACAAGATCAAAAAGGTTAACAAGACTAAGTTTTGATACATAAAATTGAACTCACCCAATGACAACCAATCTTTACCACAAGAATGAGGTTTGTAAATGGAAAGAAACTCTCTTAGACATTTTGTCGAACACCTAAAGTGACATAGCTCAAAGCATTGTGTGTGCCAAGTAATTTGTCTACACCCAATCAAGGAGGTTAACAACTCTAAGTTTAGACCGAAAATAGAGTGATTAATCCATTCACAAACCTACAATAAGCTTAAAAACGTGAGAAGCCATTGAAACACCGAAGTCATGGGGTGATATTCACCCCATAACCAAGCCTAAACCACTACTCAAACATGGTTAAAGTACACACAAAGGAGAAAAACGTGGTTAAAGAAAACATGACGAATATGAAAATAAACACAAGATTTAGATAGATAATGAGTAGCACAACAACATTAATGAAGGCAACATACCTTGAATCTAAGTAGAAAACATCAAATCCTAGAGAGAAGTTGGAGCAAATTATGTACAAAACTAATGGAGGTAGAGAGAGAAGGTGGAAGATGAAGAATACCTAATAATCTGATGTTAGGTGGCTTTTATAGCCCCCAAAAACGTGTACAAAAGGTCCAAAATGCCCCTAAGATAAAAGGGAAGTCGGGCCAAAAATTTGTCTGAAAAACCCAAGTCCTATCGATAGGACTTATTCTCCTATCGATAGGAGAACTCTTTTGCACACGGATGGCCAATCTGATCCCTCTCCTATCGATAGGACCAATTCTCCTATCAATAGGACTTCACTGCTTCACAAAAATGGCCAGACTGATCACTGTCCTATCGATAGGGCCAATTCTCCTATCGATAGGAGTTGCTTGCAGGCAGATTTTTGACCCAACTTCGCGGGCACGCCCCGGCTTCGTCCGAACTCGGAATGAGGTGATTCTTAAACCGTTGGAAAGCTCTATGAGTCTACTTTCAAACCCAAATGAGCTCATCTTCATAGCCTTTGTATCTTGAGAGAAATGAGCCTTTTTCTATCGGTGTGTCGAATTTCCTCGAACCTCATAACTCTAGATTTCTTGCTCCTTTGTTCCGGGCCTTCCTTGAACCTTCCAAAGCTCCTTGAATCGACTTCTAAGCTTCGGCGATTGTCCTCCACGGCATTGCGGGACTTTGGGTACTTCCGGATACAACCGGGGATTATTTGGAGCTTTGGACGCGCCTTTTAGCTCCGATTTTCTGAAACTCATCAAAAACACAACTCGCGCAAAATCAATCATATAAAGGCACAAAATGCACGTGTGTGTGATCACAACGAGCGAGATAAGCCCCGTTATTTACATTTTCGGGGGCTTATCAACGACACGAATTAATTAATTAGGCACATCACGACACGGTATGATTTAAAAAGGCACAGCCGTGTCATGGGTGAGTGGGTGTATTTATTTCTTCAGCCATAGCTTGCCTTGGCTGTTTTGCTACACGAACCACCAAGCAAAACGGCATAGTTTAAGTGTTCTATAACGCTTGTAGTGCATGGTGCACTACAAGATCCTCCAACCCTGGACAGATTATGACGTTAATATGGTACCACGTTCTGAGGCAGCACCGCATGACACGATAAAAAAAGGCACAACACGACACGACAAAAAAGGCGCTGCACGACACGACACGATTAACTCAACGGGCTGGCACGGCATGACACGAATTAATTAATCGGGCACAACACGACACGACAAAAAAGGCGCGGCGCGGCACGACACGACACGACACGATTAACTCAACGGGCTGGCACGGCATGACACGAATTAATTAATCGGGCACATCATGACACGAGACGATTTAAAAAGGCACGGCCATGTCGTGGGTGAGTGGGTGTATTTATTTTTCTTCAGCCATTGCTTGTCTTGGCTGTTTTGCTACACGAACCACGGATTATGACGTTAATATGGAACCATGTTCTACCACGTTCTGAGGCAGCACGGCACGGCACGACATGACATGACATGATAAAAAGATGCATGACACGATGCGACAAGAGTGAGTGGGTGTATTTAATTCTTCTGCCATTGCTTGCCTTGGCTGTTTTGCTATACGCAGTGGCGACTCCAGAAACTTGTGTTTATGGGGTCATTTACAAATTGAAAGTTGAGATGTAATTTCTTTAAGCTCCAATGGTTAAAGGAACGTCTCAATCTGATACTAGTTTTTAAGTCATTTACTTGAACAAAACTACTAAACATTAATCTTGCATTTTTATCGTTGTCTTTTACTCTTTTAAAAATTTGACCTTGTAATCTGAACTAACAAAAAGAACACCACTAAAATAAGTCACATGAGAGGCTTAAGAGCATCTCCAGACTCCAGCCTTTACTCGAATGATTTGGAACTCTAATCTTTGGCTAAGCTTTAAAAGGTTATTTTCTCTCTAAAATTTATAATTGTACTATTAACTAAGTTTTAACTCTAATCTATGTCTAACAATACCGATGGGCCAAAGAATCTACTCAAATGATGCAGAATTCCAATTTTACTTGTGCTTTAAAGGTTGTTTTCTCTCTCAAGTTTATGATTATGCTATTAAGTAAGGTTTTATTCAAATCCATGTTTACTAAAACTGAGAGAGAGAACACAACAGAAAATTGGTGGTGAGTTTTCTTAATGGGGGTCAGTGCAGTATTTGGGTGGGTTCATTTTTCATTGACCAAAAACACTGACCAAAAACTTGAACTATAATAGCAGCAATTTTGTTTTCCTCCATGGGGTCAGCTGACCCTACATGATTCAATGTGGCGGCGCCATTGGCTATACGAACCACCAAGTAAAATGGCATAGTTTAAGTGTCCTGCAGCGCTTGTAGTGCATGGTGCACTACCCGCCAACCCTGGACAAATTATGACGTTAATATGGAACCATGTTCTACCACGTTTTGAGGCAGCATCGCATGGCACGACGTGACATGATAAAAAGAGGCACGACACGATACGACAAGAGTGAATGGGTGTATTTATTTCTTCAGCCATTACTTGCCTTGGCTATTTTGCTACACGAACCGCCAAGCAAAACGACATAGTTAAAGTGTCCTACAACGCTTGTAGTGCATGGTGCACTACAAAATCCTCCAACCCTGGACAGATTATGACGCTAATATGGAACCACGTTCTACCACGTTCTGAGGCAACACTACATGACACGACATGACACAATAAAAAAAGGCACAACACGACCCGACTAAAAAAGGCCCAGTACGACACGACTCGATTAACTCAATGGGCTGGCATGGCACAACACAAATTAATTAATCGAGCACATCACGACACGACACAATTTGAAAAGGCACTGTCGTGTCGTGGGTGAGTGGGTGTATTTATTTCTTCAGCCATTGCTTGCCTTGGCTGTTTTGCTACACGAACCACCAAGCAAAACGGCATAGTTTAAGTGTCCTACAACGCTTGTAGTGCATGGTGCACTACAAGAGGAGGCAAGACACGCTAGGACACGATGAAATAAATGGGCACAGTACGAAACACGGTTGGGCATAGTTTAAAGACTCTTATTGTTTGCAAGCCCTAGCTAGCACAGAGATCCAAGCCTCCAGCTCCACCGACTCCAGCTCATAGTCATCACCGGTCTAGGTTTTGGTTGTTTTTGTGCTTTATCTTCAATGGAATCATTGTAATGCCTCGAGACCTTGCATATATTAATGGAATCATTGTAATGCCTCGAGGTTTTGGTAGTTTTGGTAATGTATCTTCTATGGAATCATTGTAATGCCTCGAGGCCTTGCATATATTAATGGAATTTTCAATTCGATCAAAAGAAACAGAGATAGTACATGTGACATAGGCTTAAACTCTTGTTACTAGATAGTCCACACTCAATCGGGTCACGGGTTTTCACGAACCGACTCAACTTAACGGGGTAACCCAATGGTTTTGAATTTTGATATTAGTTGACCCATGTTTGCTGCATAAGTGGGCCCAATGTGAGCGTAATTTCATCCGAATGCATGCCCATGCGCTTAGAAAATGCCAAAGGATGGGGTTGTTAGTACTTATTTATTTGGATAAAGAAAACAAAAAAAGAAGTAATGTTATTTTCGATAACTTTTAAGGAAATTAATTCGCACTCCCAATTTTGATGCAGGGGCTCCAAGCTACAGTAGTTCTTCAAAATTACCTTTTTACAAGTTCAATGATATACTTCAAGCACTCCAAAAAAACTTTTACTCTTCTCCTTGACTCCAGACACTCCAAAAAAACAAATTGTTTTTTTTTTTTTTATCAGAAAAAGCAGATAGTTGCTCAACTCCTTTTATTGCATGTCACTAAATTGCCTACTTCCATATGTAATGTTTCCTTAGTAGAGTTTTTACGTTATTGTCTCCATGTTCTGTACCAGGACAACCTGGACGAGTGGTCTTCTGCCTTTGATTGTAGAACCATCCTTTTGTCCATGTAAAGTCTCTTGAGAGTTCTGTTACTTTTCCTCTCAAGAGTTCTCTAACTTTGGTGATGTGCTTTGTTTGTCTCACTATGAGTTTTAAAATGTAGATTTGCGGCCGTTATGAATATTTTGAGGGAAAAATGGTAGATAATGAGTATGAAAATATAAAGATCTTGTATCGCAGCCGTTATGAAGATTTTAAATTGTGTGTTGTTTATTTTGGAAAATTCTTGTATTTTTTTTTTTTTTTTGCAAAATGGCTTGAAGCAATCTGACATAGATGCATGTTTAATGTTCGGAACCTAATATTTATGTTGTGGATGTTTAATGTTTGGAACGTAATGTTAATGTTAATGTTCAGAACCTAATGCTTATGTTTGGTTTTGGTTTATTTTTCCATTTGGAGTGCCTTAGTAAATGAGGAGATATTTGGGGGTAGAGTGCCTTTAATAATTTTTATATCTTAAAAAGGGTAATTTTGTAACTTCATTAAATATTGGAGTGCCTGCATCAAAAAAGGGAGCCCCAAAATCAGCATCCATTTTTAATTATAATGGATGCAAAACAAAAATTATTTGTACGGTAGTACAAATTTAGTAAATGAACAACCAATATAACTAACGGGGGTACATTTTAAAATCCAGCAAAGTTGATTAGATTCCTTGAAAGTCACCAAAAATAAGTAGTCATACCGTTTGGAGACTCTACTTAAGTCTTAAGTTATCATGTTTAGAGACTCTACTTAAGTTCTCATCTAGTCATCTTAATGGGTGGGTTTGAATACATTTTTTCTCATCCTGAAATTGGTTAAATGGCCTATTATGTCTCCATTAGTTAATACTTACGCGTGCACGCGCGCGCGCGCACACACACACACACACACACACACACACACACACATATATATATATATATATATATATATATATATATATATATATATTGGGGCGGTTCCATGGACACAACGAATAACACAACATTTGACACAACAATAATCGGAGCCCCACGCTTATAATCGGGCCCGTTCAAATTGTTTAAAATATGTTTTTAAGATTACCTGTAAAAAATCAACTCATTTGGATATCGGTAAAGGCTTGATCAGTTCATTCAAATTTATCCAGTAAAATCTGACAGGAATCAACTAAATGAACTGATCAAGCCCTTACTCATATCCAAATGAGTTAATTTTTTACAGATAATCTTAAAACCATGTTTTAGATAAATTGAGCGGCTCCGATCATTCGTGTGGGGTTTAAAAAAAAGAATTTGTGTCAAATGTTGTGTTATTCGTTGTGCTAACGGAACCGCCCCATATATATATATATATATATATATATATATATATATATATAGAGAGAGAGAGAGAGAGAGAGAGAGAGAGAGAGTATCAACTGATCGTGTCATTTCCGTACCAAAAATAATTAATTAAACGAAACAATTACTACTACTCTTTCGAATAGTGGTAAGTATTCCGACTATCGCTACTCAGGGATTAAAAGGCTAAGTTGCAACTATTCCAATTAATTTCTAAATTAATTCGAGAAAAAGATGTTTTCATTTTTGTTCCCTAAATTTATGAAAATAAAATTAAAATAAAGCAATTTAAAGTGAAGAGAGAAAAGTCTAGGGTTTCGAATCCACTTGACGTGTTGTAACAATTCATATGCAATGATAAAGGTTAATTATTCGAACCAATCCAGATATCGTTAGGGTTCCGGACCCTTGCGGTATCACCAAAAGAATTTTATGAATCACAAAATAGCATGGGTATCGCCGCCTAGCACAAACCGTCTTACTAGTACGACCCGTTTCAATGGCACGACTTGTCTAGTAGCACGACGCGTCTTACGGAGCATAACCCATCTTACCCAGTTATCACAAACAATTAAAACCATTGTATGAACGTGCATAATACCTAGAAATCATACACAAGATTTGATGGAAAGAATTAATATTATAAATAAATCCTCAAGTCACACAACCATGATTTGAACAATATAACACTAAATCAAAACATAAATAATGTTACTAGGAGTTCGAGTTTCATCTACACCCTAGAAAAGGAATTTAGCCGGGCATGGTAGCTGGCTAGAACCCTAGCGGAGCCCTAGCCGACCTCTCTTTTAATTCCCTGTTACTGCCTTTTCTTTTGCATGTGTACCAAGTAATTCAATCCTTGACCCATGGTGCATGTGTATCAAACGGCAGTTTGTTGGCTGGCCCATTGCACATGTAAATCCAAAGCCCAAATTTTCATTACATAGTAAAATGATTGGGTGCTTCTCATTGTTGGTTCCATTATAAGCTTTGTCCACCAATTATTTGATCACGGGCTCTGATTCGAAAACAAGTAAAATCCAATATTTGCGCTTATTATATCGAAGCCTCCAAGTATCTACAAAAACACGCAAACAAAGCATTATACTCCAAGTAACAAAGTAAATGAACTTAACAAAGAAAATTAGGGGTACCAATGTGAACATTTAAGCGCTTGTCATCAACATAATTACTTTGGATTAATTTTGACTATAATTTTATACTTGTTAGATTCCTCTCGTTGAGACAAATCAACAATCTACGAAAATTTGACGCAAAACTAACAAATGTAAGAATTTTTTAATAAACAAAAAACAGGTTTAAACTTTTTGGCCAAAGAAGGCCTTAGTAAAGGAAGAATAGCACATTTTAAAATCTAACAAAGTTGATTAGATTCCTTGAAAGTCACCAAAATTAAATAGTCATACCGTTTGGAGACTCTACTTAAGTTGTCATCCATTTGAATACTTTTTTTTCTCATCCTAATATAAAAAAAGTTCACTAAAGATTTGGATAATTTTTGTCCTTATTCAGGAAAAAAATTCAGTATAGTTAATAGTTGTTTACTCTTTAGATTTCTCTCGTCGAAACGAACCAATAATCTATGAAAAATTGACAAAAAAACTAACAAATGCAATCTTTTTTTGAATAAAGATAAAAAAAAAAAAAAATCAAATAGTTTATTTTTGCGAAAACAGAATGAGATTTGTTACCATTTTTTTTATAATGCGACATCAGCCCACCACCACCACCATATTGTGGAATCTAAAATTAGCCCTAACCCTGCATTGAACTCCATTGCACCTAAATAATGGATTCTTGATAGCCGTGGGACCTCTCGGCCCTCCCTCCCACCACCACTGCTCTCACCATCGCTAGGGCTGTAAATGAGCCGAATCGAGCCGAGTTTTAGAATGTTCAACTTCGTTCATTAAAATTTTAAACGAACTCGAGCCGAACTCAAACTCAATAAAAATTTGACGAGCCGAGCTTGAGCCGAACTAGCCTAGGTTTGAGTCAAACTCGAACTTGTTCACGAGCCTTAGCGAGGAAAAAATATAAGATATTTATGCTCTAATATAAGTCTAGAACTTAAAAAAAATCTATTTTGTACATAAATAAGTTCATACATGTACAAAATTATAAAAACATATTAGTAAAATTTAAGTTTATAATACTTTTATTGGCTTATACAAGTACAAGTTATAAAATTTTCATTATGTATATGTAAAAGTTTATATATATCCAAGGTTATATAAGAAATTCTTATGAGATATACATATATTCTAGGTTCGCGAGTCTAATCGAGCCAAATATTGTCATATTCAGGTTCGGCTCGTTTATTAAATGAGCCTAAAATTGAGGTTCAGGTTCAGTTCGTTTAATATCTGAATCAAACTCGAACGAGTTTTTACTGAATCGAGCCTCAAATAATTCACAAACGGCTCAGTTCGTTTACCGTCACCACTTCTCAAAATACATAGAGAATATTCTCAAACCATAAATTTGAGAATTTTGATCTCAACCTTTTTGGATCTAAACTATTCTCAATTTTAAAATTCACCGCTACCATTTTACAACTCCCCCCTCCCGACGTCCACTACCACCAAACCACATTGGAATTCATGCCCATCCTATTATTTTATAAAATCACGAACACCTATTTCACAACCACCACCAAAACAAAATTAATAGAAATACAACTAAATTAATTCACCCTACTTGTTTGTATAGCTTTGTGAAACCATGTGTCATTCACATATGAAATTGTGCGTTGGTGTTCACTTATACAATGATAAAACTAAATTAATTTTCATAATGACATTTGATTTGATTATTTAACAGAAAAGTATGAAATTAGCAGAAATAAGGGGAGTACATTTTAAACTCTAACAAAGTTGATTAGATTCCTTGAAAGTCACCCGTTAATTTGAATAACTACAACAACGTGACTTCAGCTGGTAGTAACTAGGTTACTTTTGACACGCTCCTTACCTCAACTAAAAAACAGAAAAAACTTGTAATTGTTTCCTTAATTCAACCGTAGAGTTCAAGAAAAATGTTACTAAACTACCAATGCAAGATTACAGATTATATAAAACATTGGAAAATATTGCCATGTCAAAATTTAATAGTTTCAAATTGAAACCGAATAGGGACTTTTTCAAAGAAAAAAATCAAATAGTTTCTCAACAGAGAATTCTAAAACAATATAAAATTGAGAATTGAACCATTTTGTGCATGATTTTCCCTTGGATTATTAAAATCATTCAAGCTCTCCTATCAAGATTATTATATTCTTTTAGAATCTAAAATCAGTCATCAAGACATAGTTATAAAATATCATCAACATAATAAACTTATCAAGATAAAAAATTAAACACTGTATTATATATCTGCCAAATGACGGTGAAATTTTATCTGAAAAATTAAATATTTTTACACACAGACACAGTTTATTTTCAATACAAAAATTTCCATATCACTTAAATCATATTAACACTATATTAAAACAATAATGATGCTAGAGAAGATTTAATCTTTAAAAATCAAAACTCTATGCAAGTAAAGAGTCCAAGTCCAATGAACCTTTCGACAAAACTTTTATTCCGAAGAATCTTTGCAAAGGGTTACCCTGTGTTTTATTTACAAATTAAATCCCCTAATCAAATTGGTTTGTCGGTTATGTTTTGTTTTTCTTTCTTTTTTTGGCGAATAGAAAGAAATTTATTTATTTATTTTTGTTTTTCTTTTCAAACTATATTCAACTTTGAGTATCTTTGACAACTTCACAGTTCCTATTTTTCGTCGCTAGTGATCTTTTCTGGAATTTCATCAGTTTGTTTTTACATTTTTTTCCATATCCGCCGTACATATCCATCAATTAAAAGATATTCTTGAGATTAAAAATTTCACTAAAAAGAAAAAAATATTAAGAAAGTTAAAACGTTAAAAGCCAAATCAAAATTGGCTAATATTTTAAAAATTTTGCTCAATTTCTATAAAAATATATAATTTCAATTAATAATCTTAGTAAAATTTAACCAAAAACAAAAATATTACTCATTCAGTTCCTTTCTAAGTGTGTTGCTTTGTAAATTCAACTTTTACCTACACTTTACACTTTTCACATCAATTTTTAGCTCAACTTTACAATTTTCACATCAACTTTCCAAAATCATCATTCACTTTTACCCATTAATTCTTGATGTACTAAGGCCTATTTTGGTCAAAGTAGAAAAACATGTGTTTTGCTTTTTTGGGTTTTAAACAGTTATGGGAATTGGGTTAAATAAGGAACTTTACAATAAGCAAAAAGAAAAAAAAAGGCAATTAGAATCTGAGAGTTGAAAATCAAAAAGTATAAAAAGTGGTCAAACTTATTCAATTTTTGCTTTTGACTTTTTTTGGGAAAAAAACAAACTTGCTTTTTCACTTTGGCCAAAATACTTTTCAAAAGGCAAAATGACACTCCTAATTGCATATACTTTTATCTATTAATTTTTTAAAAAGAAAAAACTGGTTTTTTGGTTTTTTTGTTTTGTCTTTATTCAAAAAAAATTTGCGTTTGTTAGTTTTGCGTCAAGTTTTCGTGGTTTATGGATTCATCTTGTCAAGACGAATCCAAAGAGTATAAAATTATGGTCAAAAGTAATAATTTTTTTAATAAAGCCGAAAATAAACTAGTTTATTGGTTTAATTTTGGTTTTATTAAAAAAAAAAAGTTTCGATCATAATTTTATTTTCTTTGGATTCGTCTCGACGAGACGAATCCATAAATCACAAAAACTTGATGCAAAATTAAAAAATGCAAATTTTTTTTGAATAAAGACAAAGGAAAAAAAATCAAAAACTAGTTTTTCCTTTTTAGGCAAAGGACCATTATGCGATTAATGACCTTTTCATTTCCAAAAAAGCCATTTGGAGAAACAAAAGCTGTGTGAGACAAAGGCGCAATGGCCGCGCGTGGTGGTCTCACCAGAAGATTACAAAAAAGCCGCCGACGTAATTTTAACCTGTTTCGTTTAAATTTAAAAAAATTGACACCGAGACCTCTGTTCATCCATGTCATCAAACGCATCATATATATACTGGCCTACCCTAGCCCAGTCATTTCCGCATTATCTTTGCCTCAGCATTTGCGACTTCGTCTCACTCTCTCTCTCTAGAAAGGCAGCTCAAGAGCTGCCTCTCTCTCTCTCTTTCCTCGACTCTTCGCAACTCGATCGGAATCCAATAGCCAAACCCAGAAGCCGATCGCATACAACTCTTTCAACTCCACCGATTAGTGCAGATTCTGGTATGTTTACGATCGAAAGCCCTAATTGTTCATTTGCTACTTTGGTGGTCCGATTTTTACGCGGATCGTTGGTTTTCGGGTCTAAGGTGGGATTTGTTGACGGATTCTGGTAATTAAGTTTTGGTATTGGTTTGGGTTGTTGGAATTAGTGTTTGTGATTGGTGGGTGAGATTTTGTGTATGAGGTTGGGTTTGTGCTGATTTTTTTTTTTGCTGGAAATGATTGATTTAGGGTTCTGGGTTAATTTTTTTAATTTTTTTTTTATTAGTTTCAGGAATAGTTTGTTTTCATTCTCTGTTTCGGTGAAAGATGTTAATTTTCTGTTTCATTTTTCCAAGTTCATTGGAAAATCAGGGTTTTTTTTTTTCTGGATTAGTAATGGAAATCAGAGTTCAGTCTTAAAATTCTATTGGTGAAGGAGAGAGAAGAAAAGTTACCAACTTACGTTGAGTTGAACCCGCATCTGTGTATGATTGACTTGTACTTCTGTTGATTTAAGTTAACCTCTTTTCTGCATTGAACTGTGAGAGCTGCAGAGAGGGAATTGCTAGATTGTTAGAAAAACATCAATATGAGATTGTAAAAGCAAGTTCGATTTGTTTGTACTGTATGGGATGACCATAGACTTTGAAGGCGGAATCCAATGTTGACTATCATTCACTAAACCTATGTTCAAAATGGCTGCTGCTTCTTTTTTTGAAAAATTTCGAAATAGCTTCTTAATCAAGTCTGTTTTGGCTAAGGAGGCTGGAGCTACCCATAGAATGTGATAGTTTGGTTATTTCTTTTGTGGGTCAATGGTAATTGTTAAGATTTGACAATTTTCATGCTTTAATTAAGTCCCACAATATTGGCCACCAGCCACCTTGAATGGAAAATTCCCAGATTCCTTCCATTCCATTTCTTCATATAAGACAGCTACTCATCATGTTGCACCAGTTTTGTCCCCTTGAATATTCTGGATAGTGACAGCGGTATCATTTGTGTGGATAACCAACTTTCTGTTTTATGAATGCTAATGGCGTAATTTTCAATGGTCTTGTCCATTTAATATAGCCATATAGTTCTGAATAAGCTGACTGTAGATGTTCACCGCGCTCGTTTCTTTTTGTTTCTTGCTCAAAATAGAGCACCCAGGGATTGCACTTGATATCCCTAATTTTTCAGATAGAGTTCGAGGTAGAAATACCTTAAGTAACAAACAAACAAGGAATTGAAGGAAATGGATGCTTACGAACCTCTGAAATACTTGGAAAGGATGGCATGATTCATTGTGAATTAAAACCATAGGAATATAAAAAGAGGCTTCTGTTCTAAAATAGAGAGGCCCTTGGATGGCCAAGGGATGGTTAGCGTGCTGTAGGTGCTTTGTAGTTTGGAGCTTAGAATTGATTAACGTTTTAGGCAGTTGGTTGTATTTGTGATCCGCCAGTATGCAGGTGTTGTGATTGTCCAATTATATCAAGGGAAATCTGCTTTTATCATGCATTTCTGTCCTTGCAAAATCCACTCAAAGTAAAGGAGAGATTAAGATTGCGAATTTGGTTGTTTCTGTGAATTATGTGTCAACTCTTTGCCATGTTAATAGATAATGACTCTCAACTGATTGTGATTGTTTGTGCAAGTGTTTGTATATGTTTGTTTGTGCCTTTAGTGCAGTGTCTTTGCAAGTTTTTATGCATTGTTTGTGCCTTCAGCTTTTTATTTTATTTTGTTAAAGAACAGTGAATCCTGATGTGTTGTGAATAATATTCCCAAAGGCTAGTGTGAACTGTTATTGTAGGAGCTGAGGTTGGATATTTAATTCTTTTATGCTTTGAAGTTATATTATGTTGCATAGATTTGGCTGATTTGCCAAGGATCTTTACCTGGCTTAGTTTTGTTAATAGATAATTCGGACTCTAAGTGATCATACAATTAAGCTGTTTTCGATAATGTGCTTGATAAGGTTTATAAGTCTGGGAAGAAGTTTTAAGTTGTAATCTGCGGCTTTCTGAGGTTAGCGAGTTATGGTTGTATAGAGTGGTGTTTTGCTTGAATGGAAATAACTGTTGTCTTGCTGCAATTTTTCTTTCATTCTATGTTGCAACACTTCTTTGACAATCTGAGAGAGTTAATGTTATTTTGTATGACATGTATTCAAGTGTGCAACTATTCCTTTTTCTTGTGACATTGATTTTTGCATATGGTGGTTTTGTTTTGCATGGATGGATTGATAACTTGAGTGAAATTGTAAGTCAAGTTTCTATGTTTTTGGATGACAATACTTCGCAAATGGTGGTTGTATTTGTGTAGTAGCATACAGGAGTACACTTGAAGCCCTTTATTGTTGATACTTTACGTGTTACTACATTTTCCATTAGGCTAACATATTTCAGCTTAGTTTTTCAAGTGCTGAATGCATTGGTGTACACAACTACTGACTAAGCCAATTATGTCTTTTTTCATCTCTTTTAGCTCAAATTATTCTGCAGCAGCCTCGTGGGAGGTGCCATACATTATATTATAGAGTTTGTGCTGATATTTGACATCTAAACATGCCAAAGGAGAGAAGAAATCGTTCTGTGTCTTCTGATGGGTCCAGGGCATCTCCTTTCCCTTGCAGCTCAAGTTGCTCAAGACAATCATTATCCATAAACCCTTCGGACAGTGAAGAGTGTGTGAAAGAATGGGAGGAAGCTCGATGCCCCGTGTGCATGGAACATCCACACAATGCAATCCTACTTTTGTGCTCATCCCGTGAGAAAGGATGCCGCCCCTACATGTGTGACACAAGCTATCGCCACTCGAACTGTTTTGATCAGTTTCGCAAGTCATTTGCTGAAACACCATCATCAACAAATCAAGAAAGTACTCTACTCTCTTTAGAGCACTCCACCAATGGTGTGATATCAGAACAAACAACTACTAATTTGCCGGTTGAAACCATTGAGGTTGAAACAATTGAGGAAGAGTCTGAGGTGAAGCCAAAGTTGGTATGTCCCCTTTGTCGTGGAAAAGTCGATGGGTGGGTTGTAGCAGAGGCTGCCCGCCCTTTCATGGATGCAAAATCAAGAAGCTGTGCTAGTGAGGCATGTGATTTCAGCGGGACATATAAAGATCTGAGGAAGCATGCAAGGCTTGAGCACCCGTCTGTGCGGCCATCGCAGGCAGACCCAGAGAGGCAGCGGAGCTGGAGGAGGTTGGAGCGGCAGAGGGATCTTGGGGATTTGATTAGTACGCTCCAGTCTTCTATTGGAGAGGAAAGGAGTGAGGAGGAGGACAGCATTTTGTCTATTGAGGAAGGGGGATGGCTAACCGTGTTTTTGCTCATTAGGGTTTTCCGACCAGGGAGTAGTTTGAGGAGCAGTAGCTGGTCTGGTACGTCACGCGCAAGAGCGCAAGTGACTGTTAGACGGAGATCGACTAGGCTTTGGGGTGAGACCCATGATGGGGAAAATGGATCCGTTTCCAGAAACGATGATAATGAGAATTCAGATGGTGGTTCGGGTTCTCAGAGGCGCCGGGTCAGGCGAAGAACAACACCAAATCTGTCGGATATTGAGCCGTGATTGTTATTCGTTCTCTGATTTGGTTGATTATTTTAGTTCGGATATTTCAAACTGTGAGTACTCAAAAGAAACTTGTCTTTTGGTCGTATAGGGTTTTGCAAGAAAGTGTTTTGTATTTGTTTTTTAATCCGGCCATTAATGCTATTTGTTAGTATATTCTTTGTTACATAGACTTGAGTAGGTTTTTATCGAGTGCGGGATTCTGCCCAAGTGTCTGCATTCATCTAATTCCATCTCGAATACACAATAAAATTTCCGAACTTGTTAGTCTATTTTTCTTCTAGAACTAATGATGTTTCCAAGGGTCCTAGGGGCGTTTCATGCTTAATGTAGGAGTTATATGCATTTTTAAAGATAAATTCAAGCTACAAAAATAAGTGTGCTAGGTATTCTCCCCGCAAAGATATGCGACAAGGATCTCACTTTTTTTAAACTAATTGGTGACTGATAAGGATACTTGCACACATTCAGAAGAGTCCATGAATTATGCTTTCGTGGTTGGTGTTCAGGAGGCTTTTAACTCCTCTTTCTCGTTTTGTGGTGTTTCAGGTAGTTGGAAAGGGAAGAAGTGCAAGTTGTTCGCTTGGAGCTTCACTCTGTTCTACCGCGTGTGGAACAGTTTTTGCTTGGATTTGCAGAACCTATTGCGTACCAAGAGATTCTCAGATTTTTAATCGTATTTTACCTTGGTCATTATACATTTCTTTGGTGTATCTATCTTTGCTTCACTTGCAGGTGATGCAACTACATATGAATTTCACTTTGAATTGTATACATTTGGAATTAATTTGCTGAAAAGTTTGATCTGTTCCGTCGAGTGTGGGGCAGTTGTTGCATGGAGTTGCAGAATGTATTGTGTACCAGAGGCAGAAAATCTGGAATTTTAGTTTTAAACACATTAGTAATTTGACATTTCGTTCGTGCGTCTTTCTTTCGTATCTCTTTAAGGTGGTGCAAATAGTTATTAGTAATTCCTTTTGGAATTGTGTACATTGGAAAATGATTTGCTATCTTGCTTCTATATGGATGTCAATATGCAATAGAAGGGCTATGTTCAGTTCCAGATACACTTTGGAGCCAAGAAGCATGAATATAGATTCAGACACGACACGACCGACATGACACAGGCATATGTTATTTCTCTAAAAATCAGTGCATTGACACGGTAAGATACAATATTACGTTATAGATGTATCCAATTCAACTTACATATATACAAAATAGCAAGTGGCATTAAAATTATAAAGATACAAATCAGGTATTCTTGAACTACACAATACTTTTGACTCGTACCAGCTTTCAAAAATTGCAATTTTAACTTCTTTATGTATCCTCAACGTTTTCTCGGTGTCCCCAGTGGTTCCATTTGTTTGCAACTATACGGCGAGTGTCCCTTTTCTTGGCAATAATATCAGACACATTTAGGCGAGTGTGATGCATGTCCGGAGAGTGTCGTGTCTGTGGCATGTTTGGCCTTTTTCTGGTCGTGCACGGATGCATGGTAGATTTGTTCGCCCTTAGCTTTGGAATATTAGCCTTTTTTTCAACTGGTTTTATGGTTCACATACAACCAACTGGCTTTTTTGTTTGGTCGGCAGTATTTGAATTGGCTTTGGCTGGGAATGATTCTGCAGAGGGGAAAGTGAGAGAGGAATTTGTTCTCTGGTATTAGCCAATGGCTTCATTGGCTAATTGATGATGATTGATGGATTATGCAGCTGAACATTGGTCGTGCATTGGTAGAGTAATTGTTTTTTTTTTTTTTTTAAGTAAGGGTAAGAGGGTAATTCCACACCAACTCACCTAAGCAATTGCTGACTAGGGAGAGGTAGAGTGGACCCTTTAAACACAAAACACACAACCCGAACTCTTGATGCTAGAGCCAGTCCAGATGACACAGACCCAAAGAGCCTCCTGCGTGAAGCAGTACCATGACAACGGGGTCAAGGGGCCTATGCAAGAGGTTTGACCCGCACAAGGCAAGGTAAGACTTGGCTTCTTTTTTTGTTTTTTTCTAATGAGAGTAAAGGGTAATTTCACAGACCAACTCACTTAGGTAATTGCTGACTAAGGAGAGGCGGAGTGTATCCTTTAAACCCCACCACACACAACAGTTGTTTGGACCTGATTTTGTTTTGCTTTTTAGTTTTGTCTTTGTCCAGATTTTGAAATTAGTAGACATCACTTGCTAGTTTTTTGGAGGGAGGGGAAGAAGGTTGTCCAGCCCGTAGTCAAATATTTTTTCTTTAGTATCTACGTGCTTTCGCAAATTGTAATAGTTTGGGGTGTTTTTTGGAAGATTCTTTTACGTATCCTCTCGTCTTTCCATTGTTCTTGCGCACACGCATTATGTGAGTTCCAATTTTAGTGGGTACTTATTGTGGCTTAAGTTTTTGTTTTTTTTACTAGCCATACGCAACTTAGAAGATTACAACAAATAGAGCCTTCATCCCTATACATTTACATGGATTTCGTACACTTAAGATTCCGCAAGAATGTGTGGAGATAAATGCATTTGGAGCACCACATGGTAGTGCTTCCAAGTGCACGTAATAATTTTCCCATTTGTATTAAGGAATTTGGACTCGTTTGGCAATTTGGTTTTCTTACTTGTTTCTAGTTCAAAATAGGTAAACAAGTACTCCCTCCGTTCCCAAAGTTTGGTCCACAGAGATTTCATCAAGATTTATCAAATAAGATCGATATTGCACTTGATTGTGAAATGTGTGTGGGCTCTACTCACATGGTGAGTGTTGGAGCTATGCTGGAGATTTTTGTTGTATATTTATCATTTTTGCAAACAATGCTACGGCCTATTTTGGCCAAAGTAGAAAAGCAAAAAGTGAATTGGTTTGGCCACATTTTGTGTTTTTTGTTTTTGCACCTCTCAAATTGTAATTGTTTTTTTTTTTTTTTTTGCTTATTATAAAGTTGTTTATTTAAGTCAAATTCTATGACTTTTTTAAACTTTAATAAACAAAAAACATGTTTTTCTACTTCTGCCAAAATATGCTGTAGTACTACTACTGTACTGTTGGAAGGACTCTGAATATTGCTGTGTTGCCCCTTTCGTTTATACTGTAATTTCTGTTTCGCCCAAAAAAAACAAAGAGCTTCTTCCTTTTCTCCTCCGCAGGAGAGAGAGAGAGAGAGAGAGAGAGAGATAGAGAGATCTCAGAGCCCTGAGAAACTGGAATACCCAGTTTGAAATTTCTCGTTTTCAAATCCACACGCCTTCACTACGACCTCTCTTCCAAGAAAATCGAAAGCATTTCTCAAATGGGGCAAAAAATCGCCTCGAACTGGAACTTCGAAAATGGAGGTGCTTGTGCTGTTGGTGCGACCGCCACCAATTCCGAGACCCAAGTTATTCTGAACGTCTACGACCTCACACCTTTCAATCATTATACCGTATGGTTCGGTTTCGGAATCTTCCATTCGGGTATTGAAGGTGAGATAATTTCTTGCTCCTAATCTTAATTTGATCTCATATGTGTACGACCCTAGAAGAATGTGAATTGGGTTTAGATTGATTTTTTTGGAAAATTGGTTAATTTTTTTTCATTTGTCGGTTGTTCTTGATTCTTTCCTGCAAAGTTGCTTGATCTTTGTTCATGATATAAAATGCCTGTTGGTTTTTCTTCCTCGCTATGGTTTCCTTTGGCTTGGCTTTGGGCTCTTTTTTGTTTGTTATCTGTGATTTTGTATTATCACAAAATTAGAAAAGGACTTCCTTTGTGCAGATTTGATGACAATGTTACTTGAGTTTGATTTAGTTGGGAAATTTGATTTGGTGGGTCCTGCTTTGGGGATTCTTCCATATCGTTGTACTATGGTAGTTATCAGATTGGAGCTCTTTTTTTTTTTTGTGTGTGTGTGTGTGTGATTTTTGTTACATGTGGTTGCTTGATCATGGATTAGTAATTGTATACAGTGAAAATCCCAGGTTTTCTCATTCCTAAATTTCCTTTGGGATTTGATATTTGGGGGGTTTTCTACTACTACAGTTTTGTGCGGTGTTACGGTTCGAAATGGATCTTTTTTTTTACTTATGAATTAAGTATATCTGGATATAAAGTACATTGAGAAGATATATCGTGTGAGAATTCTTCTCAGTTTACTCTGCGGACGTTATATTTCTAATCTGGATATTTGGAATCGAATTAGCTCATCATATGTTTGATGAATCATATGTATAATCATTAATACAAGAAGCCTGGCTGGATTAACTCTTTTTTTTTTTTCCTTCTGGTTTTGTCGAATTCACTAAAAATCAAAGAGAACATTGGAGAAGGTGAACCCTTTACCTTTGAGTGAGAGCGTAAAAACACTAAAACAAGGAGCAAATGCTATTAATCACTTTCAACTTTAGATTGCAACCTTCTTGTTGCTCTTCATCCAAAGATGCATAGAGCAACAAAGCCTCTTTGACATAGACACTACAGTTTTGCATCCCACCCTTAACCACATATTCTCACTCATTTTTTTTTTTAGTAAATTAGATACAATTGAACCAAACCAAAAAAAAAGGCGCACAGGGGCATTCCCCAGGAACAAAATACAAGCGAACAAAGGTCAAGAACTGACCAAAGCCAAGCAAATTAACCAAACTCCCAAAAATCTAGCTTGACAGCTAACAACAAAACAACAGCCTAGCAAGAAGCAAACTCTTTGAAAAAAATGTGCCAGTCAGAACATAGCAACTTATTCTGGTCGGTCTTCTTAACATGCCTCCAAGTGTTGATACAGCACCTAAGGTCATGCTCAATCCCAGAGATGAGAGCAGCAGAGGTCAAGCAAGTGTTCCATATTCCTTTCTCCCCACAAATGATACACAGTAGCAGCCAAAGCCAACCTGTGAATATCAAGCAGCAAGCCTTTCCCCCCGGAAGTACCACTAACTTCTGCTACTTCTTGAGCCAGATCTGAAACTGCTTCTGAAAACCCAACTTCGTCAAAAAGAAAGACCACACCTGCTGAGCATAATGGCAGCGGAAAAGCAAATGATATTCTCACTCACTGCTTTGCTAACTGAATATTTTCAATACGACAACGGAGAACAAGAATTTTCTTAAGCTCAATAAAGCGTTTTCCTTGAGACCACATCCAACTACTTTATGCAACAATGTCCCTCACTTGAGCAAATTTGTCTGCACCAATTGTAAATGTATGATTTGTTCTAAATCTTTAAACAGGGAAACCTGCTGAATTCCCATCTCTAGAAACTGTTCATGCTCTCGAGGAGAAAGAGGAAGCCCTGCCTGTGATTGATGGAAGATATACATGTACATCAATCAACTACCAGTCTGTCACAGACTCTTCTATTTATGTATGCCAAATTCGCCACATCATCTTATCTTGGTTCCATTCAGCAATTCCATAAAATGTTAAGCTCTCTTAATCAATTAGACGATGACAGTGGCTTAACTGATATTGCCCTTGTTTTATACTGTTATGGTTGTTTTCTCCCTGATTTAGGTTTTCCGCGTGTAGATTGCTTGTGTCATAGTGTGCTCATTGTCTACTGATTGCTTGCAATTAGTTTTGGATTTGTTTATTCATGTTAGATGACTGTAGAGTTAGGTTTGCTGGGTTGATCAGATAGATTAGTTTTCTAATTCACTGTTTTTTGTTGATTGTTGATCTCTAGAGTAATGTGTTACAGCAAATCGAAACCCATTATTCCACATAGGGTGTTTTTCAGAGTTCGTAATCTCAGCATTTTTTTCTGTAGTATTTCTTGTTATCCACCTGACACTTCTGCAATTTTTTTTTTCAGTCCATGGAATGGAATATGGATTTGGAGCCCACGACTTCCCCATTAGTGGAGTGTTTGAGGTGGAACCTAAAACCTGTCCTGGTTTCATCTTCAGACGGTCCATTCCACTTGGTCGTATAAATATGCCTCCATCTGAATTTAGGACCTTTGTTGAGACAATGGCCTCCGAGTATCATGGGAATACCTATCACCTCATCTCCAAGAATTGCAACCATTTTACTGACGACATCGCATGGAGACTGACAGGCAAACATATCCCTGGTTGGGTAAATCGGCTTGCCCGGATGGGTATGTTGAGTTTTGCCCACCAACTAATGTTTCTCTTCTCTACTTCTTTCAGGTTCATGTTTAGTGTAATGTTAGCAGTCATGGACTATGGTACCCTACAAACCATTCTACTAAAAATTGGTTATTGTTCATGTCTAGTACGAACTATGTACGGGGTATTAGGTTTCAAAACTTAGATATTTATAAGACAAATGTCCAATGTATGAAATTTCTAAGAAATCAAAAAGTTCACTTCTTGCGGACATCTGTGGTAGTTTCCCTTGGAACGTATGAAGAGCATGCATTTGAATTGGATCAAGACCACGGCGTAGCTCATGACACAACAAAAAAAAGAAAATAAATTTCTCTCCCTTGTCTTTTACCAGACCAGAGGAGGGATCGGTTTTAAGTCTGTCTCTTTTAAGTAGAAGTTCTTGTTATGTTCATTGCTTAATGCTTAAAGATCTCACATTTGATTAAAAAGGAAGAAAACATTCTCACAGGGATCCAGGATAGAAATCTTCTTTTGTCACATATACCCACTTAGTGTTTAACTATTATGAAGTAGTAACATCATGTTATGTCCAGGTGTTAACCACGTGATGTGTGTCCAACTTTAGTGTACATACCTAGTGATGCAGGACGACAACAACAGAAAATAGATAAAGCAAAATAAAACCTCAGGAATCCACACCTAAGGAACCCTAAAATAACAACCAAATCTGACAATAAGTACAGAGAGAGATATCCTCCAGGATCAAATACATGTACCCCGTCTTGTTCCTTATCACTTAGATACGTTTGCCTGGATCGTAAGATTATGGGTTTAGGGAGGTCCTAGTCTGGACGCACACCCATGATACTCATAAGTTATACTTTAACCGAATATCATCATTCCTTATCTCGTGAATCATAAAATATGACAAGAATTATAAAATGCGTGTTTTCTTCCCATTTTCAGGAGCTTTATGTAGTTGTCTTCTCCCTGAAAGCCTTCAAGTAACTACTGTTAAACAGTTGCCCGAATACCATACGTGTACAGGTTTGTAGTTTTTTTTTTTTTCCCCCTCCTTCTGAATATTGTCCCTAGAACTGATTATCCCATCGTCTTATTTCTTGTTCTTATATCCTTATAATCACGTGTAGACGATGGGACGGAGTCTTTGTCCACCGCGACCCTTGAATCAGCACCAGAAAGCGATGAATCTGAAAAGGTCCTCCTGTCACCTTCTGCTGGTAACTCAGATGTTACATTTATTAAAGAGATCCACAGGTGATATTAATCTGCCTTTGGAAAATTGATGTTTCGAATTGGTGGAAGGGAGGAAATTCTTCCTTTAGTGGTCTTCCATGGCAGGGTTGCAAATCCTCCTCTCTCATGGCTTGTATGCATTGCTGTTAGCTTGATTCACTTTCTATGTATTCCATTGCTTTCTTTTTTTTCCCACTTTCTGCCGCTGTTCTGGCGGGAATTTGGGAGTGAAGGATCTAGAAATAGAAGGAAGTTGGTTGAATTGATTTGATTTTGTACTATGCCTTTAGCAACTGGAAATAACATCTCCACCAGCTAATTTTTGCTGCGTCCTAAGCTCCAAAGTAAGAAGTATACCGAACAGCTGAATTTATTCAGGAGCCAATATTGCATTTCCATTCAATAAGGGTTGAGGTGTTGCCTGTCCGTTGTAGTCTTTATTTCAAGTTCTGTCTTGTAGTTGCGTGATGATCATTGAGCCTTGAGGTCGAGGTTTCTGCTAGTTTATCTTGTGACCATTGCGTTAGTTATTGTGGTTATGCTATGCATTATCTTGAAACTCTTGTAATCTTGTTTCACTATTAATGAAATTCTTATTATTTCCGACAAAAAATTGAACTGACCCTCGTTCAGAACGCCACATTCCAATGCTGGTTGAGTTATTTTGGTCAGCATGTGATTTCTGGTTACAATAAATTCCATGTGAATATGTGATGGCGTTTGATACTTTGGGCCATACGTGCGCTACACAAATGCATTGAACTGAGTTTAAAACTTTGGCCAACAGACCATGCAATCTTTTAAATTGGTATAACTTCCCAAATCTTTATTTCTTCCCATGCTCAGCAACTGGAGAAGAATCACACAACAGAAGTACACCATATGCCAAACAAAAAAGTCCAACTGCTGAATCTCATACAAATTTTGCTACATTTCAGCTGTTTGCATTCACAGACAATCGCCGGCACCAACAGTAAAAAAGGTCCAAAGAGATGCCAAAAAGGCAAATATGAGGATAAAAAGGAAATTACAGATTAGTGATTCAATGGACCGTGTATCTCACATCCAGAATCATTGTGGTTGCAGTCTTTTGATAAAATTTCCTCAACTGCTCTTCAATGTCCGCATATTCTGCCAAATTATGAACTGCCTTCGAGTCCCAACTTTGAAGTGAGCCAAGCGCATAAATCATCCATCTCTTCAGGAATCGTATAGTGGCCAAGCCTGCAGAGTTTAGGAAAGAATGAAAGCTCATAATTGCAGTAACAACAAATTCCTAGAACGCAGTTTTTTAGGGCAAATATCAAAATTGCGCACCCATCATAGGCTTTGAATGTCACATCTTGAAATCCAGATGAACTTAAGGCCTTTGCAGATTTCTCACCAAATTTAAAAGGAACCACATCATCGCCTGAAAAAGAGTACCAAAATTAACACTGCAGACATAGCAAATAAACCACCATTTACCATTGCCAAAGCTTGATGGAGCTCTTGGAAAGCATCAATAAACCAAAAAGGAACATTCTCCACTATTCGCTTATAACTAGTATGGTTGAAAGAAATAATTAACTTATTCATCTATTCGTTGCTGAAGTTTATTGTTTCCCTAGGATTTTTATGCAATGCCAGACAACAAAATGTGAGTCCTTCAACCTCATAATTCTAGCAAGAACAACTCATCAAGGAAAACTACGACAACCGCTAAACTAGTTATTACAGTCATGGTTGGTACAGAAGAACCCAGACAAATTGCTAAGATAGATGCCCTCGAAATGTTTATTACTGCCTCCAATCTTCATTATTAGTCCTCTACTCTCCATTTTTTGGATGTCCCAAAATGCAAGTCCTCTTTGAAAAGTCACAGAAAATTTTGGATTGCTTTCCAAATCACCAATTGAAAGAACATATCAATAAATATAAAAGTGGAAAACGTTGGGTGAAAATGGAAATATATCCTTCTCAATTCGAGCATTAATTGTGTGCCTTAAAAAGTTGGAATCCGCAAAAAGGAGCAACATCGTAGGGCGTGGGCAGTATAATCTTTGTTCATTTATCAATTAGTGCTACAACAGCTATTCATCATCACTGCTGATGAAAAATGAAAAAATAAAAATGCTATTCATCACTCAGCAGTCAGCACCATACAGCTTTATCCAAAAAATGTAAACTGGGTAAAACTAGTAAATCCTACCCATAGTAGATGTTAGAAACCAATATGAGTACCTTTCCCGTGACAAAGCAGAATAGGCAAGGCTGCAGCTCGCCTTGCAGCCTCGTCTTTCCCTTCCATCTTACTATTCAATGTCCTGAAGCACAAAAAATGTCAACTTATAAATATGCACATGTGATAAATAACAAGAAATTCTATGTGCTTATTAAAGATGACGATCAAATTATAGAAGGCAAACTTTGAACATGGAAGCCAGCCGCTAAGTCCAACAGCTGCGCTTATATTAGCTGGGTACGGGTTGCCATTGTCGTACTTTCCAAGAGCAAACAAAGTGGCAGAGTAAAGAGATGTTGCTGCACCCATACTGAAACCTCCAACTGCAAGCTTAACTGTCATAGACAATACAAAACTGAATGAAGTTATGTCTAGAGGTGAATGGGCAGTCCCATGCTGTACCAGCCCACTTGTTACCATGCCTAGCATGCTTCATGCTGTGCCATGTTAGAATACTCTAAGCCCAGCCTGGCTCATGGGCAAGCCACAACAAGTGCTGCCTAATCTCATGCCCGTGCCCTTGCCTAATTGGGACTTGTAAAGCCAAAAACAAATTTAAAAAAAAAAAAAAATCAACAAAAAATTGAAGAAACAAAGAATAGTCAAATAGCTATGTCTAAAACAATATAAAAAATATGGAAGATACATTTTTTCACTTACAGTATCATGGTTTTGCACCAATACTTCACCACTTTTAAAAAATGCGCATTGTAAGTTAAGTCATATACTCGTGACGATAAAGAAGTAAAAGAACCAAAGGTTCAATAACTATCCGAGTTACTCAATTGATTGTAAGGAGAACAAATCTCATTGTTATTAAGTAACTAAATCTAATGAGTCAATCTCATTTATACGTCCTCCGTCCCATTTTGCTTGTCCACTACTCCACTTTTGGATGCATCAAAATGTTTGAACTCTTTGAAAAATCAAAGAAAAAAGTGTAGATTTTCACATATGCATGAATGCTGCAAGAGATAACTTACTTTCAGCGGGCTCCGTTGATAACAGACTAGCAACATGCGCTGCTGATGCTTCCAAACCTTCTAAATCATCTATAGCATTTTCCGAAAGGTCTTTTACGTCAAACCCTAAAATTGGTTCCAGACATGAGTAGAATATTAGCTATATTATCAATACAGAGCATGAAGAATGTTCCTTCTGGGAAAAAGGGAAAGAAAGAGAGGAAGATGATATGATATTCCAGTATTTGTTCTTTCTTTTTCAACTATCAATTCTGCAAAACTTCAGGCCTTTGCAGAATGGACACTTCGTCAGAGGCCACGTAAGGGCATCCCCAATGGTTATGACACAAATGTGGTGTTATATGACACAAATGTGTAAGAAGTGGGTCCCATTTTTGTGTTGTTATGACAAAATATGTTGTTAAGGTAAAGAGTGTTGCAATGGTGTTGTTCTAAAATTAAAAAAAAAGTACATAAATATGTACTCCCTCTTCTTTTTTTTTCCCTCACCTTCTCTCTCTCTCTCACGTTTGCCCAGATTTTCCTTCTTTCCTCTCTCTCTCTCTCTCTCCTCTCACTCCTGACACCATTTTCTCCCCTCTCTCTCTCTCATCCCTTGGTGAGGCTAGTGGTACAAACACAGTTGTTGTCTGACTTATGTCTGCACCAATTTTCTATGACATTAGTTTCACCCTAACAACACTACTGGAGGTAAATTAAACACCCAAAAATGCTAACTGAGCAAATTCTTACGCTAACTTCACATTAACTCCACGACTGCGGATGCCCTAATGGTGTAGGACACTGACACGCTTCGGACATGTGTCCAATACTAAAATCCGAAGTGCCCTGTTTTTTCTCAACATTTATTGTTTGGACACTGGGGACATTCTAAAAAATTCCAAGGACAATCTCGGGATACTCGCAATACACGTCAAGGGTATTCAAAGAAATAGAATACTCATGTTAAAGCTTACGAAGACACATGATAGGAGATGCTATCAACCTACTAATTACAAAGACACATAGATGATGAAACACTGTTTGTTGGAATACTTATGAGTTTTGAGGATGATGTGACGATAAATAAGATCTTGGATGCTATTACATATTTATAACTAGAGCATTTTCTAAATTCATCTAATTGAACACATTTTTTTATAAATAAGTTATAGTGTTCAATTCTTTAAAATTTGGGTGTGGGTGTTGTGTTTGTGCCGTATCACATGTCCATGTTGATGCTACATAGTTTGAAACCAAGACGTATAACTTGATCCCTGTACAATATTACAAGCGATATTACTACTTACTATGTAAAATGGTTAAGATTGAACCCATATGAGAAAAAAGCCAAGTCGAAACAAGTGAACTTACAAGCAGTAGAAGGAAAACCACCAAACAAAGATATTGGTTGAGAAGGAGCAGTAGGGCAGATCCATTTAATCTGCACGACACAAAACAAACCTAAGCATTTAATGGGATCCTATTGAGGGAAAGGATATACGTCTCTCATAATGAAGCTAACGACAAGAGCTTCATGTTAGTATGATGTATATGCAAAAGATCTCAAGCTATCCTTACATTTGGAAGAGGAAGTGTCTCCAAGAGTTGGGACCAGCTGCAAAAAACAAACAACCAACCAAACAGAGCACTAAATGAAGATCGAATCACAAGTGATATGATTAAGAAACAAAAAGACATCCATTGGTATTGAACCAATTCATTATATTTCACAAGGCAACCGAACACATATTCAGTATTTGTCAGAAGGTTGTACACTAAAACCAAGGAATGCCATCAGCTTAGACAACAACAATGAAAAGAATTGCAGGTACTTATGTTCTGAGAAATATAAGTTAACTAGGATTTTCTAGAAACAACAGAAAACAATTCGAACTTTTAAATCATATCCATAAATTCTCTATTTTTTAGTACAATAACCATAACTTCTTTCAACAACAAAGCTGGGCAAATAGAATCTACTGCACATCGAAATACCAACCACACAGGAAATGACGTTCTAGAGGCTTTCCAGCTTCCTCCTACCTTCAGAAAATGGAGAGCTACTTGTATTACTACTCCAAAACACTTCATCTCCACTAATGGTCGTCTTGAGGGGTTCTTTTCTGGTGCAAAAGGTTTGAGGCAAGGAGATCCTCTCTCCCCATACCTCTTCATTTTGGTAATGGAGTTCTTCTCAAGGACATTCCAATATATTGACTTCGGACAGTTCTCTTACCACCTCAGATGCAAAGAATTGGGGATCAATCACATTTGCTTTGCACATGATCTTTTTATTCTATGCAGCCCTGACCACCATTCCTTTCATTGTCTCTAAGGCTCTGATGGAGTTCCATAAGTATTCAGGTCTGCAACCAAAGAACAGTAAAAGCAGAGCCTACATATCTGGTATTGATCCTCAATCCAAGGACATGCTTTGCTCTCTTTTGGGCTTCCAATTGGGCTCTCTCCAAGTCAGATATCTTGGGGTTCCATAAATCTCTGCTAAGCTTCCAGTAGCAAATTGCAGCCCACTTATTTCTAAAATTCTGGATAAAGTCAAAAGTTGGGCAAATAAATCACTATCATATGATGGAAATTGGAAGGTTACAACTTATTCAATCCATTCTATTCAGCTCGCAAGTGTATTGGACCATGCATTTTATTCGGAACTTCTTGTGGACGGGCATGGAGACCTACAGTTATTCCAATAAAGTTGCTTGGGCTGCTATCTGTTTACCTAAAAAGGAGGGTGGTTGGGGTTTAAGAAGAATAAAGGAATGGAACTATGTCTCTTTCCTTAGGCACATTTACCATATATGTTCTAACTTCTAAGCACAACTCTCTATGGGTGAAGTGGTGCTACAAGTATCTTATTAAAAACGAATGTATCGACTTAAAAAATTCCAGCTACATGCTCTTGGACATGGAGGAAGATCTTGAGTCTTAGGCCTATTGCGCTCGGCCCTTTATCAAGCATATCATTGGTGATGGTGAAAACACTTCCCTGTGGCATGATAACTGGATGCCTCAGGGGCCCCTAAGCTTGGTTTGGTTCGCGAACCATGGCTAATTCAGGGCTTTCCCTTACTACTAAAGTCTCTGTGATTGTACAGAATGGTATTCAAACTTGGCCTTTTCTTTCATCTCTTTTTCCTAATTTTCAGCCAAGTCAGTTGGGTCCCGATCAAGTTATATGGTCCCTTTCTCCTTCTTCTGTTTCCATGGTTGCTGTCACTGGAATGCCATAAGATCTCAACACCCTAAAGCCCTCTGGCATCACCTTATCTGGTTTCGTATGTCTATTCCAAGGCATGGCTTCATCTTTGGATGGCCATTAGAGGTTACCTAAGAACCAAGGATAAAATCATCAAGTGGGGAATCCAAGCTAGTCCTATTTGCCCTCTTTGTAATCTTCACAATGAGGATCTTAACCATCTATTTTTCAACTGTCCATTTTCAAGATCCATATGGCTGCAAGTTTGCACAGAGTGTTCCAAGCCTCCAAGGTATCCAAAGGCCCCCTGCTGCTGTTCTCCAAAAAATCAAGTTCGATATTCGGATTATGGGTTCCCAATTTCTCAATGTTAAGCCTTCCCCTTTAGCAGTTGCACTATGCCATGCTTGGCAGATAAGTCCAAGCATAATTTCTGTTGCTTCTAGTTTGTTGTAGCTTTTTAGCTTCCTTATAAATGGAAGGCATGCCTTCCTCAGTCTTGTATCTTGTTTATGCCTTAAAATTTGGATTCCCAAAAAAAAAAACATAGGAAATAGAAACTTACGACCAGTTTTCTTTTTTGAAACCGATAGAAAGAGATGAAGGGCGGACCCGCCGCAGCAGTAAAACTGCCCCGTATTGCCATGAAGGTCACAGGTTTGATTTTCGGAACAGCCTCTCTACTTGCATATGTGGGAGCTTCATTCACTGATTACGGCCTTTCTAGTGAAGTTGGAAACAGAGTGGTACTGGATTGATATATATACCCTACTTTATTAGTTTTTTTCGTGTTCCTAAAAGTGTGGGTGGTGCCTAGGTACGTCTTGGAATAGAAAATTTCTACCATTATCAAAGATCAGGTAGTATTTAATTTCATAATGAACCTAACAATCTAACCATAGCAAAATTGTTACTACTGATTGATAAATATTACTAATGGCGATCTCATCACACTTGCAAGCCATACAACAATTAAGCATAGGGTAATTATAATGGACATTGGTCCACACGCACAAAACTTAAAAAATCAATGAAATTAGTGGTTGATAAAATGCAGTTGCCTTTAGTATACAAACAAATAAGACCATCTAAAGCTTGAATTTTTCTTTTTATATGGATTCTGGAACATATATAGACCTAAACAATGAAATAAAGAACACTCGACTCTCATTTATCCTCTTCTATATAGCAGCTGGCACATATGAAAGAGCTACAAATATGAAAGCTATGAAATCTGAACTTCAAATAAAATTCTGCATAAAATTATACAAAATATTCCAGACCACATGTGGCAGAAATACAAATATTACCTGGCACCATTATCGCCAAGTCCGTGAAGCCAGACTATAGTGGCTTGGTGTTTGCCTTTAGGCCGGACAACATGGGTCCTTCCAAACTCAAACGCCCTTCTAAACGCTGCACTACCTGAAATAGAAATGGAATTCAAGTTGCTAAAGCAAAACCATGACTTAAGATTGATCCCAGTCCTTTCTAAGTAAAATGCAAATAGCATTTGTGCCTTGCCAAAATTTGGCAAATGGCCAAATCTTGTCCAAATTTCGCAGCTCATCTGGGAGGTGTGTTGGAGCAATACAAAGAGGGGTTGCTGCCATTTTGGGGGCTTTGGAAAGAACATTGGAGATGGTCTAAGGCAGGAAAGCACACCACATCGAAATTTCAAAACATGATTACACCAATTTTCTTAGCGGAAATATTGGTGCTATTTATGCGATGAAGCTTAAATAAATTAAATGACAATGTCCTAGCCAAGACATTCGATTCTGGGGAACTAAAAGACCCAACATAGAAAATCCCATTTCTTTTCAAATTGACATATTCAGCTTTTCTTTTTGGCAACCAAACATAAATGTAGAGAGAAAAAGAAACAAACTAACCAGAGCCCACGGAAGAACCACCCAAGCTCATTTTAGCCCTCCAGAAAGAACTTAGAGCAGAGATGACGAGCTAATCACAGTAATTGAGTCCCTGCAATGAAGGAAAACCCAGTTTTGGGATTATTCTATCAAAACCCATTTCTCTAAATCAACCATTTGGTTCAAATTAGTCTCCAAACAATCCCAAGACTACAAATTGAAAGCAGAAGCAATGAAGAGACTACAAAATTGCAGTCATTGGTTACCTATTGCTACTCCTACATCCAACATTGATAAGCATACTACGTACATATTTGTGTGTGTGGACTTGTTGTAGACATGCGAAAGTTATGAAACTGGTGTGCGGTGCGAGAAAAGATCTGAAAGAATGTAGGAAGTAAAATTGAAGAAGATGGGGATAAGAGTTTACGGATGAATACACATACCTGAGCTGATTGGAGGCAGTTGAATCGGAGACTCCAATGGAAACGGTAGGTCTCGCCCTCTCTCGAACGATCTCTCTCTCTCTCTCTCTCTCCCCACTCCTCTCTGTCGAAAAAAGATTCCGTGTTTTTCCTTTTTTGAGCAACAATATTCCGTGATACTGCCACATAAGGTCCATCAACACTCTTGTCTGTGGACCCATAGTATATGTTTGTGGACCCAAGTAAAGCCTTGTTTTTTTTTTTTTTTGATCTTCCCCAAGTTGATTTTTGTTTGGGAAAGAGGTACAAAAATCTTAGATATTATCAAACCTCTTCCCAAACAAAAATCTTACTAGATTTTATCAAATCTCTTTCCCAAACGATAAAATCAATAAAATCAAGTGTTGATTTTACCAGATCTTGATTTTATCGGTAAGAGAACAAGGCTAAATGTATGGAGCTCACTAAAATACTTTGAAAATAGCGTTGGGTGGTGGTGCTCGAAGATCGTGAAATAAGGAGTACTTTGAAATATTTATTCTGCTAGAGGACCGTCTCAAATGCCCTAGGAGCCATCACCGTTACACAATGATACGGAAGCCCACACCAATATGCGGTGCAGACCACCCCGTAGTACCACGAGCCAGTGCTCCGAGAGCAATTAGTAATATTTTCCCTTTCCGAACCAAGCTCCCATTTAGTCTTCTTCTTCTTCTTCTTCTTCTTGAACCACGAAAAGGGTGGGAGGGGCAATCAGCGTAGTAACCCCCTTTGGGCATGACCATAGGGGCTTCAGACGTGCCAGTGAAATTTCTAGTTCGAGCCATAACTACTGTCCTAAGGACGAACCGTTACCATGGCACCACTTAGGTACAAGTGGGCATAAGTATGTACCACCACAATTCCGTACCACTGGATTCAAAACCGAGTCTCTCCTAAAAATGTGAGGCACCCTGACTTACCACCATCGGTGCTCCCCCATTTAGTCTATTCTTCTCATATTCGATCTAGTTTTGGGGCGTTGTAGATCCACGTTAAGTATAAATTATCTAAACATTCGATCTTTTGGTGAAAGCAAAAACATGTAGTGAAAGTTTAGAAATCAAACTTGTTGTTTATTTAATAAATGACACAAACCAGTGTTTATATAAACTATCAATCCCCGATCAGGCTAGGCCCTTTTTTCACTTCAGTACTTATCTACAAGGTTTTATGGCAGGAATGATTTAATCGCCATTTTGGATTTGAAATGAGCTTGCAACGGCTCCAAATTGAACAAAACTGGAGGATAATCGATTGGATGAGAGCCTCGTCGCACTTTTTGGCTGCCAATTTGGTTAAAATTTGGATCGGTGGACTACTTCCGCCCACAATAATTGTGAGAACTATCAACAAGAGCATCCCTGATATTTTTGGGCTCTCTTCTGAGAGTCCCTCTCTCTCGGATTTAATATCCTCTTCTACCCTTCTTTCTCCAATTAGGGTTTCTCCTGGGGGGGGGGGGGCTGTCGCCTCTTTGCCCCATCTCCCCCTCTTCCTCCTCTTCATCCTCCTTTGTCGGTCACCCCTCCTCACCTCTTCGCCCCATATAAGATCTTCACCTCTCCTCTCACCCCACCTTCTATACCCTTTTCGCCATTACTTTCATCTTCCTCCCCTTCGCCCCTCCTCTCCGACATCACTACCCACCACATCTTCTCTTCTTCACCTCTTCTGTTGCCCTTCGTTCACGGACGACGAGGTGATGTGGGGTGACTCTGTCGTGGATGTGACTCGACTTTGACTTGGTGCAACTCGGACTAACTCGGTAACTCAGTGATTTGTTCATCATTTTATTCGGTTTTTCTGGGCTTTGATCAGTCGGTTTGTTTTAGTTTCTTGTTTAGTTAGTAGTTCCTGTTGGTACCGATCTGGTTTTCCCAGATATGGTGGTTGTTGATTCTAGCTGTGTTTGGTCGTACGAGGGGGGCTTCGGGTCTCGTCGTGGCCGTGTTGCTCATTTTGGCTCCGTCGATGCTTGACTGCAGTTAATCTGTTTGAGATCTATACGACCCGTAAGCTGTTACCCTCTTTCTCCCTTGACTCACACTAATCCCGATTTTGTTTCGATTTGATTTTGCACTCGATTTGTGATGCGTTTTTTTTATATGTGTTAGAAAGCAAAGCTCGCGTCAGGCCGCTTGAGATGGCTTCTTACTCTCCCGCTTTGTTATTTGGGTTGTTGTTAATAGATTTTTCTCAATGTATTTTGGACGAAGTCCTTTGTACGTGCCTTTGGCTTATATTAATGGAGTACATTGTCTTCTGATAAATAAATAAATAAAAAACAATCGTGAGAACTGTTTATATTTTAAGTATGACCGAAAAATATCTTTGGTAACTTAAAAAAAAAATCAATATAAATCTACACGGATAACTTGGTTGGAAAAGGCTACAATTCACACCCCTTATTTGGGTGTGTATCATACACACCCCTATAAAAGTGACCGCTCAATTTGTTTAAAACATGTTTTTAAGGGTCACCGCGAGGAAACCCCAAAAAACAATACTCGGAAAGGCTTCATTCGAGCATTTTTCGATAAACTATATATGTATGGTTATTATGAAAAATTGCTCGGATGAAGTGCGGGAAAACAGTTGTGGGCCGTTAGATCCTATGCCCTTCATGTGATCCAACGGCTCACAACTGTTTTTCCGCACTTTTTTTTTTAAGGGAGCCCTCATAGGAAACTTCTTGTTCAAAGAAAATATTATTAAAAAAAGTATTAAAATTTAAATTTAAAATTTTCTCACCCAGGCCGGGGCTCACTGGATATAGCTGCCCTCACTCAGGAAATTTAGGGCTCCGTCCCTGCCTTCACTCAAATTTAAATTATCATTGTTCTGTTGTCAAGAACGTATAGTTTGGCACTTTAATTTATTTTTCTCCACCACGTTTGTAGATGTATGAGGAATATTTTTTTACGAGTGTTATCTTGTTAATTTATTTATTCTTAGAATCACACAATGAAAATGTTTGTAAAACAAATTATTAGACCATAGGTGTTACAAACGCGTCCAATGATGCATATTGGACATAATTTAAGAGAGTTTTTTTTTTTTGATAAGTGGGTGGTCCAAGTCAGTTTGTGTGTTGTCCTGATTTCTAGATGGATCCTTTGATCTTCCTTTTGACCTCTGTTAGCACCAACCTAACCGGAAGTTGGCCAGGGAAGGCACTCCGACGATCTAGTAAGTATTTAGAAGATGAAAGTACCAATGAGTAGAGTTACTGTTTAAAGAGAGTGAATTTTGTAACTTCTAGGGTTCCTCCCCTTCCTTTATATAGGCTCCTCCTGACTTGTGCTCCAAGTACAAGGGTAAGTCAGTCATTTGGCTCAGATGACGTTGCGAGATGTCACGAGCCAAATCCATTATCATTACATGCAGTCGTCTCGAATCGTATCTTGACACGTAGCATAACGCTCAATTGTCGTCACCATGACGTGTGGACAGCTGTAGCTTGCACATGTGCCTTCACAATGTCATCTGGGGCAACCGCCTCGGATGTCATCATCTGCCACGTCAGTCATAATAGATATCTTGGATTTCCATCCGAGTCATTTTGGGTTTTGCCCGGCTTGGATGACTCGTTCGGATCAAAGTCCTGCTCAGCCGAGATGCTGACTCGTCCCGGCCCAGACTGTCTTGGGTTAGATCATTTCGGTTTGTTCCGGCATTAGACCTTATTTTATTTGGGCTTCGGTTGATTGGGCCATGCCACATAAGATCTCTTTGAACCATTATTTTTCGGCCCACTACAATTTGCGCGGACCTCAATTAATTCAAGGGTCAATGTGCACCCCCACCACACACATAGATCGGGCAAAGTCAAATTTAAGAGTTTGTTGTGTCTGAAAGGGATTTTTGATATAGGTTTTAACTCTGGGTATGAATAAGCTTAGAAAATGATTTTTAACTCTAGGTATGGAAAATAAAAATAAAAAAAATTATACCAAGGAAAACTCTAGATAATGCATAAGTAATTTGTCTATTCGGTCGGTGTATGTTTTCGTTATTTTGATGCAACAATATGTCTGTTTGGTCGGTGTATGTTTTCATTATTCTGGTGCAAGATACCTTAATTTAACCTTGTTTAATCGGCTTCGTCAAATGATACTACTGATATAAGTTCTAAGTATTAATTTGGGTTGTTGCGGGCCCTTTTCGGATTCACTTTGATGATTAAAACCGTTAATTTTTTAAGCTCATTAGTATTGCTAATATGATTTGGAAACACGTTATGTTGATAGATATGGATCATTGAGCTCAACAAACCATACTATCGATTATCGAGGAAGGCACGAGAAGGACCCACAAATGACGTAAACTAGAACATGATGGACTATTTCTTCTTTTTTTTTTTCCCTTTTTTAAGATTATGTATCAACTTCTAGTTAATGTTGGCATATGTAATCTTAAACCGTCACATTGCTCTAATAGGTCAACAGGGTGTTTCGCTGGTGGATTTGATTTTGGGTGGATATAGAAGGAGGGTGGATTTGTAAGAAGGGTGGGCCCACCACTTAAGAAGGGTGGATTTGTAATGAGGTGTTTGAATGGTATCTTGAGAAGGGGGATTTGGAGGGAGGATATGATAGGATAGGATGAAAAATGACGGAATTGCCCCCACGTTGGTATTTTAATATTAAAAATTGATTAATGTAATTAAAATTACAATAAATACGTAATAAATAAATTAAATACATAAAAATTAATAAAGAAAATTTTAACTGAAAAAATAATTTTGGGAAATTTTTTTAATTAATTATTTTGGGAAAAAATTAAATTAATTATTAATTAATTATGATAGGAGGGAAAATGTTAGTTTTTTTTTTTTGGTTGAATGGAGAGTAGATGGTGTATGATTGATGAACGTTTGGTGGATTGGTAGATAGGTTAAAGAATGGTGGATTGGTAGATAGGTTAAAGAATGGTGGGTTTGTATTTAAATGGTTGTTCAAAAATTTCCTATAAATACCAAACATGAGTCATTTGGTTATTTACTTGGTATTTTTTTAAAAAACAAGTCTTATATTTGTTGTTATCTAATTGGTTTCAATGGCACGCTGGGCTTGGAGCGAGATTGAGGAGCAAACTTTGCTCTAATACCTTATGGCCCTCATTGATGAGGGTGTTTGGCAAGGTAATTTTGGATTTCGTCTATTGCCACGCCCTCAAATTTAATAAAACAAATACAAATATAATCCACGTAGGATAAGTCAAAAGTCATACATTTCACCGTTGAAAGGTCAAAGCCAAAGTACACGGAGTTTCTACAAGAGGTACCCGTACCCATGCATAAGTAATGAAGAGTTAAGAGTTATTACATAAATCAAGTTTTTTTTTTTTTTTTGTCAAAAGATTGAAGGAATTAAAGTTACAAGATCATCTCCCAAAATATATTAACGATGGAGAGGATAAAATAACTTCATGTCAAATGAGCTTCATGATATGCATCCACACGCCAAGCATTCCAATCACATGCCTTGCCGAGTACCTAAAAATGATAGGTTAAGCTCACTAGCCTAGTAGGAATCTTATCTACTAATGCTAAGGGTATAGAGAATGAAATGTGCATGCATAATCAATGTTTAGGAATGAGAAGTCAAAAGAATGCTATTTATGACTAGACCAATTACCGAGTGCCCAAGAAATACCTAAGTGTCCAATCATGTACTCAAAAGTCCCAAAAGAAACCAAGTATCCAACATCTCCTTCCTAACCGTTTTCAAATGTGTCGTGTGTCCAATTTTCTCAAAAATATCGCATCTTTCACAAAGAACTTCATTTTCAAACATTTCACAAAAGATAACCACTTGTCTTTAATAGGGAATTAATCCCTCTGCCGGATTTCGTGGACTCCGAACACCCCTATCGGATTTTGTGGGCTCCGAACACCCATGGCCAGGGACGCACCAAAAGGTGGCCCTCGTATTAGATCACCAATTTAAGAAAATTCACTTTTAACCCTCATGTGTTCAAAATATCAATACAACCCATTTTGATCAAGCCACATGTTTATACAAAGTTCCCTATGTTAAAAGTGTCAAGCGTAAGTTGAAAAATCAAGAAAAATAACCAATCATGCAAAGGTAGGCTAGGAAGGGGTATTTTGGTCATTAATGAAGTGCACGATGAGGATATACCAAGTATGGAACCAAACAAGTCAACCGGAAGGTCAAGGGATCAAGACGAATAAAAATTCATTTTTTTTCAAGTTTGAACCAGTAGAGTATTTTGTGTCTACCGGTTGAAAGAAACCAGTGAGTTTTTGTACCGGTAGAGCACTTTTGCTCTACCGGTTGAAAGTACATTTTTTTCTGCGTGGAAAAATGCCCGAACAACAGCTTTTCCCAAATGGAAGGGGGTTCCAACCCAAGTCAAATTAGGGGTTTCAAACATCAACTAAACATGGAATAAGAGTGTATCAACTACCAATTCATAGATTTAGCAACCAATTAAGTGGAAACCAAACTCAATCAAAACAAACCCATTTCAATGGAGGTTTTCAAAGATGATTGGGGAAGAATGGATGAACAAGCCAAAAACCATGCAACATATCAACAATATACCATTAGGAGTAGAAATCAGATCTCTACCTCAAAGAATGAGCTTGATATGGGTAGAAAATGGAAAACCCTTGTTCTTAAAGCTTCTCAACCAAAAATGCTTGCTCCAAGCGAAACCACGGAGTCCCGGACTCCAAATCACACGTAGAAGATGAATCTTTGGTTGGATGTTGAAGTATTTGAGTGTGGAGGGTGGATTGTGGTGGAGAAATGGAGGGGTTTTGAGGAAAGAATGAGAGAGAGAGGGAGACGTGAGTTTTGGGAGGAGAGGAGTGTGTGTGTGTTTTGCCAAAAATTTGATGTTAACCCTCCTTATACATGCTCCCAAATTACACCCTCACCCCCTAGTGTCTCTAATATGTCTCATAAACACCCACATGCAATTACCGAATGCACATTGACCCCATATTGCACTATTTTCATTTCCTCACACTTCCCCAATATTATTTCCGAAAAATTATTTAAAAACACGAGTCCTTACATCTATCATATTCGAAAGTGTTAAAAAATTAGATGCAAGCTTCTTTTCCTGAAAGTGGTATTACGAAAATTCATATTGAAGGGAAGATTAAGGTTGGGCACGGATTTATAGCTCTATTAATCAGCTACTTCAACGTGATGACTTTGAATGGGATGAAAATGAAAACCGATTGGTGGTGGAAAACGCTGAAGTTTGGAATCAATTTGTCTAAGTAAGAAATCGTCAATTTGCATAAGTTTGATATACATTATTGTTTATTTAATGTAGGTTTGATATTTTTCTCATTTTTTTTTTTAAATGTAGGGTCATCGAGGATTTGCAAATTGGAATGGGAAACAATTTTCCTATTATAATCAATGGCGTTATTGCTTTACACTTCAAAACGGTGGACACGATGAAGATTGAAGTTCAAGTGGGATGTTTGAAGAATAAATTAACGGTCTATGTTTGTTTGGGAGTCATCTAGTATATCTCAAGTAAATTTGACAATCGATGTTTGTCTTAATAATGAAGAAGTCTTCATTTCGAAATACGCTTGAAGTCCAATTTAATGTTGAAACATACAACTTTATTCGGAATAAAAAAGAAGTGCCAACAAAATACAAGCTACAAAACCTAAGATGAAAATTACAAGAAACAACAATTTTTCGTCTGTTGTTGGTGCAAGAGAATCCACAAAAATATGGCAACTTTCTCTACTAGAGTGGCATTCCTAGAGTCCTCTAGGCCTATTTGCTTAAGTAATAGGCACAACTTCATAAACACATGCCTATTAACCCTCAATTGCTCGTGACAGTGTTTGTTACTCCCGCGTACTAACCTATTAAGGTTCATAATTTGTTGTTGGTATATGTTAGGTTGTTCAATAAGAGGAGAATTATGCTCCCTTCGTTGAACCATTTCATCTATCAAGTCCATAATTAACATGAAAAGTTGCAAATAACTATTGACAACCCTCATGTAACATATCACAGCTAACATTGCCTCACGGTTTGACCTCTTTCTTTGTTCACGTTTTGTTATTCTCACCATCTGTGTGTAAATGTAACTTTCAAGTTAAGGAAAATTATTGAATAATTTATGGCAAAATCTTAAATATAGAATAGAATAACCACAACAATAGGGCAAAATAGAGTACAACAACATCATATTATTAGGGCTCAGATTAGGCACAATTAAAATTAGGGAAACACGAATTTTTAGGGCTCAGATTTAGGCCAACAACATCACATTATTCATAATTAGGCCAACATCAGATTTCCTAAAACTAGGGGATCTCAAAAGCATCTCACAAATTAGGGCAACATCAGGAACATATTTGGGTTGTAGAATCACCCATCAATTCTGATATATTAGGGCAACAGATATATGAAAGGAAACCCACAAATTAGGGCATATCAACAGATACTATGAAACCCAGAAAATCAAGGGAAAAACGAGATCTATGAAACCTAGAAACTAGGGCAAAATAGGGCAAAATCAAAAGATCTCAAATTCATAACTTATTAGGGCAAAATCAGGATCTATCAAACCCATTACGGCAAAATAGGGCAAAATTAGAATCTATGAAACCCAGAAGTTATTAGGGCCAAGTAAGAAATCTAGCAAACCCACATATTACGGCAAAATAGGGCAAAATCAGAATGATCTCCTCGTGTATAAGGATGAATACCTGTGAAATGGATCACAAATCGAAAGAGTGAAACCCAAAATGGAGTTACAGACCCACCGATTTCCCGATTTCTTCTTCTCTCTTCTTTCTTCCACTCTGTACGAACAGTACAGAGAAATGAATCGATCTACTGTGTATATCGAAGAGAAGAGAGAGGATGGATTTGCAGGGGCAATTTCGTGCCAAAACCACCCGGATTAGCCAACGACAGGGGTGAAGGAACGCTTTGCAAATCACCCCGCAGGTGGATATAGATGATGAACAGTGAAATAGTCAGGGGGAGGAGAAGGGTTGCCAAAGAGTGGCTTAGACGTGGGACCAAGAGATATAAGAGGGGCGCTTGGCTAATCCCCCCCCCCCCCCAAAAAAAAAAAAAAAAAATCCACCAGCCAAACAGGCTGAGGGTTCTAATCCAATGTTGTTGACTATATTTTTCAATTAATGGACATACATGACAAGGGAAGAGAAAACGTATTGTTCGATCTTTTGTAACCCTTTCTAATCAAGCTCACTTTAATATTAATAAAAATTATACATAGTACACATTTTAAAACTCACCGAGAACATTAACCATGTCAAAAATTATTTTATTAATATAAATAAACATGATTTCGAGGTACATTTATCTTATATATTGACACACTGTAACTAAGATTAATTATCTCAAGATAAATGTGTTTCGATCAAGTGCAATTGATATATGATGAACATGATTTTTTTGCATGGTTGATGTTATCAACAAGCTCCTACAATATCAACATTTTCGTCAATCAAAGTAAGCTCGAGAAGGGTCCAAAACATGAGACTAGAGATCGAGGATCCTCTTTGTAAGGGGAAAAATACTCGCGATTGCCCTAATAAACGTAGAAGCTTTGGATACATACAGGAACCAAACTGAGATTCAAGTCCTCTATTGGGGGTTGTCTATATAAATTTGTTTTTTCCATTAAGCTGTGTAAAGTGCATCATATTATGTGATGTTGATATCAAGTGTATTGACACTTGTCATTTTGTATTGAAATTTAAATTGCACTTTACTTTATATGGTTAGCATCTGTACATGACATAATTAATAATCTGTTGGCCTGTAAATCTAGGGGTTTTTTGTTATTTGACCAAGTTATTGCTAAACAACTTTTGGAAATGGGGATTAAGCTTTTTTTCGTCAAGAGCCACTAAATTTCAGTCCAACAAATTAACTTCCTACCCATTAGGAGCCTCATTTTCAGTTTTTTCATTTTTAACTTTTTGATTTTTTGGTTTTTTGAATTATGGTCAGAATATATTTTGAATCTGGTAGAAGTGTTCTGGAGAAATGTGCAGAACGTATTTTACAACTGGAGTAGTGTGTAGCAGATACGTGCAAAATACACTTTGTAGGTCTTTTTGTTAACCAAAATTTAAAAAAAAAAAGTAGAAAATGAGAAGTCAAAAAGCTCATCTCCCCTTACTTTTGCCTTTGCTCTCCTTAATAAAAAAACAAAAATGTTTTTTGCTATAATTCATTTTGAGAAAGGATAGCCAAACAAGCAAAGTGAGAAAATGGGGAAAGGAAAAAAGGAAAAGGGAGCTCCAAACACTCCCTAAGAGTAGCTTCTACAATCTCACTGCATTTAAAGTGGAGTGTTGAACAACAGTTGAGCCGACTACATGGCCAGCTGAAGGGAATTGAGATGTAGACCCATTGTGTATTCCATTTGCCTGGATACAGCTAGCGTAGGTGGTCCAAACCTCAGCAGTAATGGATTCGTCAATAATTAGGCAAGGCCGGCCCCGAGCTAAGGCGGAAGCGAGCGACTTAAGCCTCCTAATTTTGATCCAAAATTAGGACCCCAAAGATGTATAGCTAGATGTGTAATATATATTTAATATGGCACTCATACAACAAAATGACCCAATTGATTAGGACATAAGACTTGGTTTGGTTTACTCATACAACAAAATGCGCTAGTTAGCCCAATGGAAATACTTAGATTTGCTATCCACTAGGCACAAGGTTCAAGTCTTGAGGCCTCTCTTTTCCCTCTCTAATAAGAATATTTTTTCCTCGTCACAAGTTCGTCTTAGGCTTCGAGAATCTCAAGGCCGGCACTGTCATCAGGTCTTTTTTTTTTTAGCTACAAAAAGGGTGGGAAGGAGTGAACCCTATTGACCAACGTAGTAATTAACCTCCCCCTCACAAGTTCGTCTTAGGCTTCGAGAATCTCAGGGCCGGCACTATCATCAGGTCCTCTTTTTTTTTTAGCTACAAAAAGGGTGGGAAGGAGTGAACCCTATTGACCAGCGTAGTAACTATCTCCCTTGGGCGTGACTATAGGAGTTTTTGACCTACTATAGAATATCTGGTTTGAGCCATAGCTAGTGCGCAAAAAGGCGAGTTTGTCACCATAGCATCACCTAGCTAGGTACTAGATGGACAAAGGACTCTCCACGCAATTTTCAGCAGTCGGCGAGACTCAAACCTGAACGAATCGTTTATGAGAGGGAGCACTTAAGCCTACTCACCCTTGCCATCTAGGCTACTACGTTTGGTGGTCTATCATCAGGTTTGTTGTAAGTGCCATAATTTTTCCCTCTCCAATAAGAATATTTTTTTCCCCTCACAAGAACGTTTTAAGCTTCGAGAAACTCAGGGTCGGCACTGTCATCGGGTTTTTTTTTTTAACTACATAAAGGGTGGGAAGGAGTGACCCCTACTGACCAGCGTAGTAATTAACCTCCCTTGGGTGTGACTATAGGAATTTCTAACCCGCTATAGAATGTCTGGTTTGAGCCATAGTTACTGCGCAAAAAGCGAGTCTGTCACCATAGCACCACCTAGCTAGGTACTAACTAGATGGACAAAAAGACCCTCCACGCAATTTTCCACAGTTGGCAGGACTCGAACCTAAACGGATTGTGTATGGGAGGGAGGGAGCACTCAAGCCTACTCACCCTTGCCATCTAGGCTACTACGTTTGGTGGTCTATCATTAGGTCTGTTGTAAGTGCCACAATTTTTGTGGATCAGGGGAGGCGGGGTTGTTGCGCAGCCCCATGCCGAGCAGATTGCTGTGCGGCCACTTCTAGCATCATTCCAACGATCGGAGACGTCCACTGCGCAGAGCTCGTCGAGTACTACAGGTATATCAAAAATCAACTTGATCGGATATCGATAAGTGTCGGATCGAAACACAAATAACTTGAAAAAAATTAGTAGTGGCGGCACAGCACGCTGCGCGGCAGCCCATTCCAATTTTTGCAATTTATGAGCTAGTAATCACAGTCATATATCGTAAGGAAAATCGATTAAAATTATTTATTTGTCTTGACGGAGTCGAAGAAGTAAAAATATGAATAAAATCTAAAACAAAAGTTTACTTGAGATTTTCTAAGTAGAAAAATAGACATATTGTTTGCTTTAAAAACTAATTAAAGGTCACTAAGAATACGTTACTTTAGATAAATATTAGTTAAGATAGTTCAAACGTCACCATGATATTAACTTGGATTTTCATATGGCTTTTTTATACAAGGAAGGGCCGTCAAATCATTTGATCAAAAATTGGTAAAAGTTCACATACAATAAAAAAATATAAAGTGAGTTTTCACTGGTATTTTTCGGTATTTTTACTTGTTAGAATGTGAGTACAAAAATAACGAAAGTATAAAAAATATCAAAAGTATTTTTACTGGAAACTCAGCTTAGTTAAGATAGTTCAAATGTCACCATAATACGTATTAACATGGATTCATATGGCGTTTGATACAAGACAGGGCCGGGGAAAAAAAATTGACGAACCCAAAGTAGATGGGTACTAACCAAACGGGGCTAGTTTAGTTTATCAGGATTCCTACATCCCACTTAAGTCAAGAGTTTGAATCTCCCCAACTACATGTCAACATGTCTGTGTTATTTCATTGTGTTTATTAGGTTATTTCTTCCTTTGTGGGCTATTTCATGAGGTTAGGCACCCAGAAGAGATTCAATCAAATGTTAATTAAAATTATAAGGTTCAAGTTCGGCTAATTTGCTAAACAAGCCTAACTTGAGGCTCAAGTTCGATTCATTTAGTATCCGAATTAAACTTGAACGAACCTTTACCAAGTCGAATCTCGAATAATTCACAAACGAGTCAGTTCATTTGCAGCACTGGTTTCCCAAAGACAAGGAACAAGAAGCTATACTACATCTTACTTAAACAAACAATTTGAATTTTGTTTTAATAAAACTTATAAAAAGATGCACCAAACATGACTTTGTGCAAAGCTGAATCAAACTTCATTTGTTGCTTACAATCGACAGTGAAAGACCCTATTTAATTCTTATATAGCTTGGTCAAAAGGATTGCAACCACACTTCACATCACAATGGATTTCATTAACCGATTTCTCATAGCGATAGCATGAATGCCCAGTCAAAATCCTCCACTAATGGTGAAATTGGAACTAATAATCAACAGCCTTGAAACTAATCAAAGGCCATGGATAACACATTTTAAACTAAAAATCATCTTTGCATTCGCTTTCAAACATTTTTTTAAGGTCACGATGTCCTAGTTAGCTTACGTGTTCCTCGACCGAAAATATATTATCTGCCAAAAAAATAATCTTTTTAATTATACTTTCGGATCATTCTAGGATAATATGCATCAGAGTGAACAATAACTTCAAATAAGAAAGGAACAACGGATTGATAAAATAGTCCAGGTGACATATAGAATCAAGATGGATAAAATGCTCACAAAATGCTTAGTTGAGGATCACAAAAATACTATTAGCAAATCCAGGTAAAAATGTTAGGAAGGTTATGGTTAATTTGAGTAATTATTGTAACTACAAGATAGCTTTGTGTTAGTAATGAAGAGTATGGGAGTACATATGAACAACTCAAAGTTTCTCAACAAAGGAATTCTCTCTTTTGTTTCCTCTCCCCACCTAATGCATAAAAATTGAAAAACCAAACTTACAAATGGACCAAGTAGCCAAAAAATCATCTCGAATGTCTTTTGGTTCTATCGGGCAATATTTATCTACCTGATAAAACCGATAGGGTAAAAGAACACGACATTGAAGAATGATCATTACAATTTTCTTGAATCGCCTGCAACACAGCATTCCTTCGCCTATAATGACTCGGGTTCTCCTCCAATTCGTCGATCTCCAATAGATCCACCATCACCATTTGAGCCTTTGGTGGCTCCTCCACCTCCAAAAGTCCCTCTAGCATATCAACCACTTGAGCCATACTTGGTCTCATCTTAGGATTCTCTTGTATACACCACAACCCAATACAAACCAATCTCCTCACTTCTCTTTCATCAACCCCTCCCTTGTCTACTACCCTACTATCCACCACTTCCATTACCCTCCCTTCTCTCAATCTCTCACTAACAATCTTGGGAAAATACTGAACCCTTCTTTGTGACTCGTCGTTACTATTCTCTTTGTCAATTACACGAACACTTCTTGTGCCGCCAACGATCTCCAAAAGCACAATTCCATAGCTATACACATCACATTTTTCGGAAGCGCCTTGTTCTAATAGCCATTCTGGGGCTAAGTACCCTTTAGTACCGTGAATTGAAGTCACAACTCTGCTCTCATCTTTTCCCATAAGCTTTGATAGCCCGAAATCCGAGACAGAACCGCGGAAATTCTCATCTAGTAGAATGTTATGAGGCTTGACATCAAGGTGTAAAATCCTCGATCGACAATCGTGATGTAAATAAGAAAGAGCCTTAGCCACATCAATAGCAACTCCAACCCTCAAACCCCATTCCAAACACCCACCAATATGTTCCTTGTGAGGGAAAATCCACTTATCTAACGATCCATTGGGTACGAAATCATAAACCAAAAAGCGTGGGCCCGTGGGGACACAACAATATCCGAGGAGGCGGACAAGGTTCATGTGCTGGACACTAGCTATGGCCGCCACCTCGGATCTAAACTCCTTTTCACCTCTCTCTTGGCTCTCGATTCGTTTCACGGCAACCGGAGTCCCGTTGCTTAGAATTCCCTTGAACACCGAACCGGACGATCCTTTCCCAACCATACAATGAAACCCGTCCGTCGCAACTTCGATTTCCCTGTACTGGAATTTAGTCGGAACCCCGGCGACTTTTCGTAGGAAACTATACTCGATTCGTAACTCGTGTGACGCGGAAACCATCTGGGCCTCGAGGAGTCTTCTCCGGTTGTCGTACCGGTCCCGGAGCAGGAAGATCGCGATCACGGCGAAGATCGCGGCCGAATTGGCTCCGGCGACGAGGTAGAAGGGCTTGGAGAGGCCGAGGGAGATTCGGGTGATGATTATGGAAATGATGAACACAATGACTAGTGAAACGGCGATGGCTATTGCTCTTTTGTTCTCCATTCAGAATATCAGAATATCATTGCTGTATGGTAAAATTTAGTACGTTCTTGTGAATTGTGAATTCTGTGTCAAGTTTTGTAGAGAAATTGGGAAATTCAAGAATATTCTTGGGTAGTTTTCAACGAACAAGAAGGTGCAATCAATGACAAGGACGACTAATAAGTAGGTGAAAGCTCATCCAAAGCCTACAAAGCTTACCTTTTCAAACTCTATTCGTTTGGAGAAAATCTTTTTTTGCGGAGGTGCTGTAAACACCTATCTTGCAGCCAACGAAAGACAAGTTGCCACGTCGTCAAAAAGTGAGGTCCATCAAATTTCGTGAACCCACCCACATGCACTTAATCTGTCCTCGTTTTCAAAAACCCTCTCTGGAGAATGAAAGAAAGAGAGGAGAGAGGGTAGGACTTCGATGGTGGGGTTGATGGCGACTTTGGGCGCTTGTCATAGGCCACCGGATGAACTAGCCGGCCGGGGTGGAGAGAGAAATTTCCCCAATAAAAAACGAGAAGTGGGTGTGTTCATGTTCGGGAGGAGTGGGACGGAGAGCAGGTTGTGATTGGAGGAGAAAGGGGGAAGAAAGAGATGCAGGAATGAGTTTTCTTTGGTGATTTATGCATGTAAGAACCCTTGATTAGTTCACTTTTGAGAATCCTTTTTTTTTTTTTTGAATTGTATGATTTGTATTTACAATTTGTTTTTGGTTGATGCTGAGAGGAATCGGTGGTTCTTTTTTTTTTTCCCGCATTAATGAATGGGAAAAATTAAACAAAAATGATAGGTACACTCCCTGAGAGCAACTCCCAGCCACACCCTCTCTCACATGGGGTCTGGGCCCAAACCCCATGTGAGAGAGGGTGTGACTGGGAGTGGCTCCCAGAGAGTGTATGTATCGCCATTGAAAATTAAAAACCTGAAGTGGCCGATGGTGGTTGTCAGTAAGGCTCGTAGAGAGAGAAAGGGGATGTGCTTTTTGAAAGGAGGGAGTTGTCAGGTGCATGTGGGTGGCTCGGGAAAATTTGATGGGCTCACTTTTTTGACAACGTGGCAGCTTATAATTGGTTGCTATAAATTTGGTGTTTACGGTATCTCCGTAAATAAGATATTCTCGTTTGTCAATGATGCAAACTTTTAATTTTATACACTTCGCTGAGAATAAATTTTGTGCAAAATTTATGTTTATTGGATATCGATTGCTATGCGAATATCTTGTGTATTTGGTTATTAAGTGTTTTAGTCCATTTTAATATTGTTATCCAAAGCCGGCGCCTTGAGCTAAGGCGCATAAAACAGGCGACTTAAACCCTCGAATTTTGGCGCAAAATTAGGGCCCGAAGAGGTGTAGCCAGATTTGTAATATTTAATATAGCACTTATACAACAAATGAGCTAGCTAGGCCCGCGGAAATGATTAGTTTTGCTAACTAGTAATAGTTACACAGTTTAAGTCCCAAGGCCTCTCTTTTCCCTCTCCATAAGAATTTTTTTTTCCCCCGCACAAGTTTGTCTTATGCCTTGAAAATCTCAAGGCCTGCCCTAGCGGGAACCAAATCACAAATATTTATAAAGTACCAACAAAATATCACTCCTATACGCTAAAATCATAATTTTGAGGAGACATTTCTTCGAAAATTTTACAGACAGAACCTAAAATTGTTGGTCCTTTTTATTTTGGGATGTTCCAAAATATTTGTCCCATTTCTAAAAACATCCATAAAAACAGTGTCACTTTCCAGCCTTAAAAAGTACTTTTTCCTCAATTAGCTAGTCCATTATCCTTTATTTTAGAATGGTTCTTATGATTTTAAAAACTTTGTATAATAAAACTAATTGATATCTATCAAATAAGATCCATATTGCATATATTTTGAGTTTCATATAAAAAAATTAGTCCCACAAAATTGGCCACAATAATATTGACTGGACTCAGGAGCAAAACAGAAAAAACAATACAAAATTTTTACATCCCTTCAAACTCACTTCCCCAAAAGAGGTAAGCAAATTGGGACGAAAGGATTAATAAAAGAATGAGGGTCATTGGAGGTGCGCAGGGACTCGGGTCCCCAGATGCACCCGTAAAACCACCCTTGGCTATAAGTGTTAGTGATTTAGTTCACTTTAATATTTAAAAACATGATTTTTCAAAAACCATCAACACAAAGGACAGTTTAAAGGAGCTAAGAGATGAACTTGAGATAGAAAATTACCCGACCTATTGTCACCTTTGTGTTTGCCAAATCTATGTTACATCTTATCTTAAGAGCTCTCATAAACCTCCCCCTAATTTTTTTAGATATGGATACGATACGGACACGACGCCCTTTTAGAATTATCCACGCTTCAAAGGACGAAGCACTAAAAATTCCTTCCTATTACACTTGTTCACTGTCAAGTGTCTCTTTCGCACTTATTCCATATGTGTGGTCAATGGTCAAATCGCCTCTCCAAACAAAAAAGTCTAATGTAGATCAGCACCCATCAATTGCTTTCTCTAAGTACAACTGAAAAGCTGATGATTTCATAACTACGCTCGATGTAGGACAAGATATATCATTTATAAAAATATTATTCGGGTAATAACTTTTATTTATGTTTATTATTAGGAGATCTCATTTATGCTGCTTGTTTTGCACGATTCTAGCTTCCTATTTTCTAGTTTCCTAGAGTTTTATTTTCTTATTTTTATTTCCTTTTTCTTATAGTCCTGGTTTCCAAGTAATGATTTACTTGGTCTCCACTCTAAATAATTTCTTTTTAATTACGACTTCTACTAGTATAAATAAGGATGCAGCCTATGAGCATATTTAACTTTTATTCAATTAATAAACAAACTTTGAGAATTGTCTCTCTTTTTCTTGTGGATTCAAGAACATCTCGTGGATTCGAGAACCTATCTCGTTTAGACTAGTATGCTAACTTGTCTCTCGTGAATTCCGTTGCGTCAAGTGGTATCAGAGCGGGTTTTTCCTGGCTCAGTGGCACCAAACAAAGTAGAAGACACACCCTTTGACGTTGTTCAAAGGTTTGCTGATCCGAGGAAGATGGTGGAAGAACAACAAGCGCTGTGACTGTCCACTATTTGCTTAAACCAAGGACCAGAAAGGGTTGAAGAGAATCGTGCAAGGGGATTTGCCCAACGCCGTCCTCTTAACCAAGATCGGGAACGCGCGATGGGATTTGCCCAACGCCAGCCCGAAAACCGGATTGTAGTTGGGAGACACCCAACTAATCAAGCGGACAATGAAGAAGAATCAGAATCAGAAGTAGAAGTGGTAGAAAACCTTCCACAAGAGCGACCACAACAATTATTTGATGAATTTCGTATGAAGGTGGATCTTCCCACATTCAGCGGTAACCTAGAAATCGAGGAGTTTTTGGATTGGCTTTCAGAGGTTAAGCGATTCCTTGATATAATGGGGATTCCAGACATAGAGGGTGAAAGTGGTCGCTTACAAACTGAAAAATAGTGCTGCTGTTTGGTGGGACCAATTGCAGATGAAGCGACGAAGGCAAGGAAATAAGTCTATGCGAACGTGGCACAGGATGAAATAACTCATGATGGACAGGTTTACCCCCTGATTATGAGCAACACCTATTTCACGCCTATCAAAACTGCAAGCAGGGGAACAAGTCTGTGTTTGATTACACGGTTGAATTTAATCGACTCACAATTCGTAATAATTTGTACGAGTCGGATGGACAAAAGGTAGCCAGGTATTTTAATGGGTTGAAGCAGTCAATACGGGATCAGATTGGTTTGCAAATGTTCCCATTTGCAGCCCCTAATTTATTGTTGTTATGCCCTTTTTAGTATATTATTTGGAGCTTGATACACTACAAGAAAAATGACTATTCCCGGCATTAGAAAACCGCCGCGAAAAGTATTACCGGCGGTAAAAATGCAAAAAAACGCCCACCGTCAAAACCATCGTCAGGAAAAGATAAACGGCGATAATCTACCGCCGGTAATAGTAGTCGGCTTTTGCCGGCAGTTTCATTACCGCCGGTAATGGTTATTTCCGGAAAAAAAAATTGACCCGCCAAGTTTCGAACCCGTGACCCTTTGTGTGGAGCCCCGACACCTAACCGCCAGACCACCCAAACTTTTCGGTTATACTTAAGAAATAAAAATATTTATATTAAAATTTACATTTTTACCGGCGGTTTTTTGGATTACCGCCGGTAAAAGTGACCTTTACCGGCCTTTTTATTACCGCCAGTAATAAAACCGCGGGAAAATTTATTTTTTGCGGCGGGTTGTGATTACCGCCGGTAATAGCATCCTTTAACGGCGGTTTCGTTACCGCCGGTAAAAAACCTGCCGGTAAAAGCAATATTTGGCGTAGTGATACTCGTTTTATATGTTTCAGGACTTGTGGAACACGTGAATAATATTTAGAGCTAAAAGCGCAAAATTAGATTTTATTTGACGTCAAAGCAAAGCATAGGGTAAAAAGAATTAGTCCAGTACAAAGATGAAGAAATTGGCCCTCAGTTTGGTCGTCTCTATGGCCCCGATTGGATGGGGTATTATTTTCAGGGGGATAAGTTTTAGAGGGGGATAAGATAAGAGGGGGTATTATTTTTGGAGGGGGCCCAGATTGATGTGATGTTTATGAAGGGAGGGGATAAAAAAGTAGATGGTTTGGATGAGGGATTAAACAGGGGGATAACTTTTGGCTTGGTTTGGATAACTTAAAAATAAGAGCGGGTGGATGATGGAAAAAGCTGTCAAATGACTTATTTGCCCTTGTGGTGTACCAAACCTTATGAATGATTAATTTAATTATATAATTACATGAAATAAATTATTTTTTTATTTTTGGATGATTTTAAGTTTAATTAAGTCATTTCACCGGGAAAAAATAATTTTTTTATTTTTAAATTTTTTTTTTAATTAAACATTTGAATGGTTGGTTGTCATAAAAAAAATTGAAGAAAGTAATTTTTTTTTTCATTTGTTGGGCTATCTTATTTTGTTTTTTATTACGTCAACACAATGAATAATAAATGAGCAAACTAAAACATTTATTAAATGGGTCACTCATACCAAAAAAAAAAAATTACAAAGAAATTTTATAGAACTCTCAAATAATTAATTTACTTGAGATACAATTAAAAGGACTTTAAAAAACGATACATGTGGTCTCAAATAAATATACAAATTTATTTGAGATTTATCACAAGGACAATAAAGTGCATAACTACGAGTTTATTTAATAAACTTCCACCAATTTCGATCTATTGACTTTCAAAGCAAAAGCTCCATCCGTCGAACAATGGAAATTGTTTATCCTTGATATTCATAGCCCGTGGATGAACCTACATAAAGAGGGGGGAAATTGAATGAGTATTAAATAATTTGGCTAATATTAAATATGAAAAATATTATAACTTACTTGGATATAATTAGTCCATACTTCATTTGCCGCAAGAACCTTTTTTTCATTTGAATCCCAAGAAAACCCTTCATGCATAAGGATTTGATGAACTATGGTATAATAAGTAGACTTCCATGTCTTAATCTTACCTTCCATGTGAATTTCCGTTATACCACTTTCGGGATAAGACTCGGCCATTTGATTTTTCAACACTTGTAGGTAGTCGGGACGAAACCCGAAATCTGATTGCCAAACTTCCATTTGTACAAGGCTTGTAAGGCATTGTACTAAAGTCTGCTCCTCATCGGAACTTCAAGTCCGGCGGGAGTTGGTCGTACTCCGGCATGGCCTTGACATGCTACACAAGAAAATAGGAAGTGTTTCTAAAGGAGGTTGGAATGAAGAATTTAGTCTAAGATAGGCCTATTTATTGGTCTTTGTGTTTACTTGAAATATTAGTTGGAAAGTTCAGTACTTAACGGTCAACAATAACATGGGTACCTACCCTTTCACTTTGAATACACCAAAAAAGCATACTTTAAACATGCTACTTACCATTCTTCATTCAATGAGACAAACCAAAAGTTATAGGTTTAGTACAAGTCAAATATCCTAGTCATATAAAATGTTACAAATTTCATACAAGTTAGGAATTACCACCACTCATTACAAAACACATTCAAATTAAAGCAAGTCCGTACATATGGGTACTAAAAACTAACATATTTAATCACCACAAACGCTATTATCGTTGTCATTGCTGCACCGAGTAAAACCCATGTCAATTTCAGGCACCACGTTTTCTTCACAAGTCTTGTTCCCTCTTGGTAATTAACGGTAGCTTCCATAGCGATAAACAATGGTGCGTGACCTTCCAATGTTGATCTTCCACATTACCCCTCTTCCCAGTCAGGCTTTCCAAAAATGCTTGAAGAGCAGAGTTGGCCTCCTCCAATTCCATATACTGTAATTCACAGGTACAGGCTCGGGAGTTAAAGTAGAATTCTATGAAGGCGCAACACAGCTTGGAGTACGGCATTGAAATGCCTACTTATGGTTTCAGTGGATCTTCAAAACTGATGTTTTGTACTCCTATGCTTAATATGGTGTGCGAGGATCCACAAGAAAATAGCTACCCTCTCCTCGACACATACGTACTGAGAGTCCCTTAAGCCAACACTTCGAACTAAACAAATCAATCTTAAAAAAGTTTGCTTGTTTACCCTCAACTATTCATGACAATCAATCTCATTACCATTAACGAGCCTATTCACAGCATTGACTTGGGTTTGGTAGAAGTCAGGATTCTGTGCACACTCAGGACGGGGATACTGAGCCGTTGACATGATGAACAAGTAAAGACGAAACACCCCCATTGCAGCCTGAATGAAGGTGTTTAACGCAATAATTGCCTCTTCCTCTTCTCTCCTCCATAATTGTTTTTTGTTAAATCTTGCCATCCTAAATAGCTATAAACGGTTTCATGATGAGTTTGACATCAATGACACACACTAATATATGGTGTCATTATATTAATAAAATCAATGCATAGGGAAATAGGGATTTGTACCATTAAGTGGGATTAGTTAGTTTATGTATTTTACAAATGTCTTTTTTAAAACTTTTGATCCCTCATCTTCTCCATGATATACTGTGTGTGTGTATATACACATAGAGAGAGAGAGAGAGAGTAAGCTTCCGGTCCAAACTCCATTAGCTTCTTAAGTTACGGACCTCATTTCTCTTCACCCCCTCTTCTCTTCTACGCTTCGAGGGCACACTCCCGGATAAAATTTGGGCCGCCTCAACCCTCCCCAAAAATTATCCCTCTGTAGAGGGTTGAGGCGGCCCAAATTTTATCCGGGAGTGTGCCCTCGAAGCGTAGAAGAGAAGAAGGGGTGAAGAGAAATGGGGGAGGCGTATTTCGTTTGCCAACAGAAGGATATAGTTGGGGCCCCTCTCTTAAGAGGGGGTAAAAACATATACTAGGGGAATATCCCCCATCCAAACGAAGCCTATGGGATGAAAAATGGACTTAAAGAATTGGGATTTTAATATTAATGTAACCAGCCCATGATTTGCATTTGTCTATGGTGGGCCCATATTCCATCAGAATTGGAGTAGAATTTGCAGCATAAATACTTCACGAGATTTGTAAATTTGGGTTTACAAGTGGGGCCCCATGGCTTACTAGACACCAACAATTAGGTTTTCAAGGTTATAATGTGGGCCCAGTGCTTTATAATTGGAAGGATTTTGTGCAACCCTAGAAATTCACCGACTAGACAACATTATAAAGAGGGAAGTAATCACAAAGCTGGGGATGACTTTTGCACGCAGTAAGGGTTGGACGGCGGATATGATTTTCACGCATAACAGAGACGCAAGGCTGCACATAACAGATTTCTCCCGAGAAAAAAACAGACGAGCTCACGAAGCAAAACAGAGAACGCACACTGCTGCGGCTTTAGTTCAGTTTCAGAATCTCAATACTACGGCTTTGAGGTTTAATATTTCATTCCTTTGTGTGCTTAAGTCAGTTTCAATGGAGTTTATTTATTTCATGTTTATTTGTTCCAACTCCATGAGCGGCTAAACTATTCGACTAGGGTAACGAGGATGCCTCTCCAAATAATATAATTATTTAGATTTTAGGGTTTTATATTCAACTTTGATTGTATGACTCGGATGATTCATAATTTTTTTATGAAGTTTTTATTCTTCCAATTTTCATACCGTATTTATATGCGCGTTATTAAATATAGTCATACAATAGTTATTAATGCTTTAAGATAGTTTCTGAGATAGACTATATGGCGTGTGACGGATCGTGCTGCCCGTTAAGTCCGGTGAGACGGTCTGTGCCGTGTTGAGATACCCTATATGGAGTACGAATCTTGATAATATTTTTGGGGATTATCGATAGGATTTGCTACCCTACGGTGGTCTGGTTATTAGTTGAATGAAACCCTAGATTTGGCATAATTATATTATAAGGGGAGGTTGAATTGAAAACCCTAGTCCCTTCTTTCACTTGTTTTCAAACCGCAATAACTTTTTATTTAAATTTTAGCTTAATCATTAGTTTAATCAAATCAAATCCAATCATCCAATTTATTTTTGAATTAAATTAGAAATTAGTTGAAAGTACTGCAACTTAGCTTTTTACTCTCCGTGGATGATTGATAAGCCCCAAATGTTGTATATATCCGGGCTTATTTCCCTCGTTGGGATCACACACACGTGTATTTTGTGCCTTTATACGATTGATTTTGCGCGAGTTGTGTTTTTGATGAGTTTCAAAAAATCGGAGCTAAAAGGTGTGTCCAAAGCTCCAAATAATCCCCGGTTGTATCCGGAAGTACCCAAGGTCCCGCAATGCCGTGGAGGACAATCGCCGAAGCTTAGAAGTCGATTCAAGAAGCTTTGGAAGGTTCAAGGAAGGTCCGGAACAAAAGAAGAAGAAATTTGGAGTTATGAGCCTCGAGAAAATATGACCAACCGATAGAAAAACGCTCATTTCTCTCAAGATACAAAGGCTATGAAGATGAGCTCAATTGGGTTTGAAAGTAGATTCATAGAGCTTTCCAACGGTTCAAGAATCACCTCATTCCGAGTTCGGACGAAGCCGGGGCGTGCCCGCGAAGTTGGGTCAAAAATCTGCCCGAACAGACGAATCTGGATCGATCCAGATGTGGTGTGGATCGATCCAAATACCTCCGAGCATCATTTTTTGAGAACTTTTTGTGCTTTCCTTTTATGGAAACTTTTTTTTAATGTGAGAGCTTTATTAGATATTATGTAGAGAGAGAAAGGGAAGACTATATTGGGCTCTCTCCTCTCTCCTTCTCTAAAAAACACTTACTCTTTCCTCCTTTGTTAGTTTTGCTCTCACTTCTCTCCTCCATTGGAGAGAGTTTAAGCTTTCTCTCTCTAGAATACTCAAGTAAGTATTAAGTTCCAGTTTATTTGTCGTTTATTAATGTTATAGCTACTCGTTGGATCTCTGTATAAATCAAGTTTATTTTCGTTTTTATCGGTTAAATTGTATTCTCCATTTTCTTGTCATTTCCTTCTTAAACCTTAGCTTCTACTTCTTGTTTGTGACTTTCTTAAGGTTTAAAGTTGTAGGTAGACTTATAATCTTCATTAAAAATCAGTTTTCAAGTTTATTAAGCATGTTTTTGGTTTTCTACAAATTCATAGGCTTTATTTCTAGCATAATGAGTGAGTAGTTTAATAGGCTTAGTCATGGGGTGATTAACACTCCATGACTTGAAATTAATCTGTTCATCTCGACAAATAGCATACATTGCTTGTTTATCACATATTTGGGGTTGCAATTTTATGTACCAAAGAGTGGGTTTGTTAATCTCTTTGATCACACGTAGCCAAGAGCTTGGCTACTTGACACGTGTGATGCTTTGGGCGATGTCAACCCATCCGTTTGCAAAATGTACTGAAAACCCCTAATCTTTGGTAAACACATTTTCTTGTAAATGGTTTTAAAATCTAAATCTTCCGTTCGGGGGCATTTAACGATGCCCCGAGCCGGTTATCAAGAGGGGATGGATTAGCCCAAGTTATGGTCGTTAAATACCCCTAGACTTTGCCTTAGTTTAATTTGTCGTTTTTAATCTTTCGAGTCGTTCTCGAAGTCAAGAGAATTCCACCAAACAAACTCCAAAAGCCAAGTTTGCCGCTTTAAGGCTAAAAACCTACACTGCAAGACAACTCTCACGCCGGGTGCGTTCGGTCCCTGCGGATTCGACCCAGTCTTACCGGTTATTATGCTACGCGATACCTAGCCCTACGCTTGGGGCGACACCATCTACGATACAATCTAAGGTCACAAGCAATGATCTCGGACTTAACCACTGTTCTTTGGAATAATAATTAATTCCTTGTTTTATAAATTATAATTTTGGTACAAAAACGACATACCACCATTCTTCTTGAATCTAGGGGTAGTCGACGTTTTCAACAGAAGGCTGTTGAAGGTGGTGGAGCAAAATATGGAGTTGGCAATCAGGCAAGCAGTTCCAGCAGAACAGCGGCTAAGGCGCCGAATCCTTATGCCAAGCCCATGACCGAGGAAGGAGAAGAGAACGCTGATGGAGCAGTGGGCGATTGGAGTGAGGAGTATGAAGTCGATTATGCGGAGGAAGATGGGGATCGAGTAAACTGTGTAGTGCAAAGAGTGCTGTTTGCACCGAAGTAGGAGGATAACAACCAGCGGCATGACATCTTTTGATCAAGCTGTTCGATCAACCATAAGGTGTGTAATCTAATTGTGGATAACGGAAGTTGTGAGAATTTTGTAGCGAGGAGGTTGGTGGACCATCTAAAGTTGTCAACGGAACCCCATCCTTCACCTTACAGTATTGGATGGATAAAGAAAGGCCCTATAGCAAAGGTAATTGAAGTTTATAAAATCCCTCTTTCAATTGGAAAATTTAGTAAGGCTGACGTTATATGTGATGCTATCGAGATGGATGCTAGTCATGTACTGTTAGGCAGACCCTGGCAATTTGATGTTGATGTGGTATATAGGGGTCATGACAACACATACTCTTTCATTTGGGAGGGCCATAAGGTTGTTATGATTCCTTCCAGCCAACGGGTGCCTGTCAAACCTAAAATAGAGTAGCCATCGTTTCTAACTAGTTCAAAAGCTGAGTTTGTGATAGATTTTAAGAAGTCTGAACAAATAAACGAGGCTATGATTTCAGTGTCTACCAAGATACAACAGTTGTTAGTTACTAATTATGTGCCTAATGAACTCCCTCCAATTATGGATATTCAACATCAGATTGATTTGGTGTCTGAGGTAATTCTGCCCAATTTACCACCGTATTGTATGAGTCAGAAGGAGAATGAAACTCTGAGGGAGAAGTAGGAAATTATTATTGTTGTTGGTAATCAAGTTGTTGAGGATCAACACAAATTTTCACAAGATGTGATTGATGCTGCCACCTTATGTGATGGCTGTATGGTCTAGGGATGGCAACGGGTAGGGTATGGATCGGGGGAACCTACTCTACCCCCGATCTCCAATTGGGAATTTCATCCCCATCCCCACCTCCATACCCAAAAAGGGATAGTGACAATCCACCATACCCGCCTCCTACTGGGGATCGGGTATATTCGGATTAATCCATATCCAAACTTGTTGAACCAAAAAAAAAAAAAAACAATAAGATCTAATTTATGTGTCCTATAATAACAAAAACAATAATTTACAACAAAATAGAATAAAAAATTACAAAGAAATAACAGTCTACCAAGATACATAAAATTTTAACTACCATCACTAGACTTTTTTTAACACTTAGCATATGTAGTTTTAATTCGGAACAATATACACAAATTATACGTATATGCATACTTATATATACACATACACATACATTTATATACTACTATATGCCTGGATATGTACATACATTCATAAAAAAAAATATACATACATAATTGGAAACGGGGGCGGGTACGGGTATTCGGAGGTGGATATCACAAAATTATACCCGCCCCATTTTCAACTGGGGATTCTTTAAGTTCTACCATACTCGCTCTTATTGGATGAAAAATCGAGTAATATCCGCCTCCAAATAAGCGGGGGCGGGGCGGGTATCCATCAGGTTTGGGGGAATTGCCATCCCTAGTATGGTCAAGCCGGCCTTTCTAAATGGGCCAGTCATTGATGTGTCAATCAATGCCAAACAGGTACAAAATCAAGAGAACCTGCAAAGTCGAGTTGACGTTGATTTTCTTAGAGTGTAGCGATATGATTGGATTTCCAACATTCATCTACTGGACTTTATTAGACAATTGAAGCATGAAGAGAAGATATCATTGCAAGTAATTTTTGGTGTTGAACTTTTTTGGAAGAGAATCAAGCGATTGAAGTATTCCAAGTATCTATTTATTTGGCGTGGAAGATGGCAAATTCCTAACGAGAACTCGAGGTCGAGTTCTTTTGAAGAAATGGAGAATGATGTAGATAAAAATATACACCCCTATCATTTATGAAAACATTATTTTGGTAACAATTTTTATTTACGTTTATTATTAGGAGATCTTATTTGTGCTGTATGTTTAGCACGATTCTATCTTCCTATTTTCTAGTTTCCTAGAGTTTTATTTTCTTATTTTTATTTCCTTTTTCTTATAGTCCTGGTTTCCAAGTAATGATTTGCTTGGTCTCCACTTTAAGTAATTTCCTTTTAATTAGGACTTCTACTAGTATAAATAAGGATGTAGTCTATGAGCATATTTAACTTTTATTCAATTAATAAACAAACTTTGAGAATTATCTCTCTTTTTCTTGTGGATTCAAGAACATCTCGTGAATTCAAGAACCTATCTCGTTTGGACTAGTATGCTAACTAGTCTCTTGTGAATTCTGTTGCGTCATTTCTATGAGGGAGTTGACTTGGCCCTTGATGCATAATGGTGTGAGAATACCAAGTCTTGAACTCGCGACATGACATAAAACACCACAAGAAGAGTGCCACCACTAATGAATTCAAAACTCTGGTTATGCATAAAGGGCTTAAGACGTTGTGAAATTTTGGGTTTTGGCCCGCTTTGTGTTTTCTTAAAACAATGTGTGTTAATCTTCTTTGCAAGAAAAAAAAAACACTAATAAAACAAAAAAGTATTCTAATTTTGGTATCTTAGTAGAGATGTTCTTTTTTATCACTATCAGGTGTCTGAGTTGGCGTACGCTCGAATTGACTCTTTATGAAAAAATCAATTCCATCGTTTACTTGCGGAGCCCAATTGAGGATAGAAAAAAAATTCTATATGGCTTAGTAGCGCCAAGAAATTTTTTTTGAATCTGAAATTTGAAATCTTAGAAGGGAGAAGAGATGCTCTTATTTACTTAATTCTATACTTCCTTAATCACAAAATCTATTTGCATCCTTTGCTCGTGACTTAACCCTCGCTCTCAAATTTTGATCTCGTGAATGTAGAAATTAAAAAAACAATTTTCACTCTCACTGACACACATATTATGTGACAAAGCACTTTTCCCATATCTCGAATCTCCTCACATTAGAGCATCCTCATCAGCAGAGGCAAATCTCCCTGATAGTTATTTTGTTGAGTGAAAGGCAAAAAACACCCCCAAATCAGTCTCAACAAGTATTTGGACAATTTGCAAAAGTTGTATCTTTGCTATAGTGCCTCAACATTTCTGGCAAGACACTATTCACAGGTTAACTAATACTTTATTGTTACTTTTTGGCAAGACACTATTCTGAAAAGAGAGATGAGGTAGAGAAAGAATAGATTATTTGTAATTATTTTAAAAAAGTAGAAAAGTAAAATTAAAATAGAGAATTTGATTTTGTGAGTTTTTGGAAAAGTGGCTAACTAAAGTATAAAAGGTGTTCTGAGGGTTAAATTTGGTCCAAATTTTGTTGAGGCTGATAAAGATGCCCGTACATAATTTACGGAAATGATTTGAGTACACCATCAAGTGTACCCCAAACGCACCCCACCTCATTGGGGCCATCCAAACACTTTTTTCGACGTTCCATTACTTCCATATTAAAAGTGCTCTATTACCAGCCATATGTGATGTACCCATAGCACTATTGCATAATTTATGTTTGAAAAGAAGAGAGACTGTTGAACTATACCGTGCAATTAGCCATTTATGGGCATAGGATCGGGATCGTTCATAGTGTAGAGCTCGACGATATATAACCATGGTAAAAATCATATTAATTGAGTACCAATTAACAGCTGATCAGAGTACATTAATCAAGTACATTTATTTTTAATGGATTGGTTTTCCAAAATTAGTTGAGGTGCGCAAAAGGCAAAAGCTGGTCCGGAAACATAGTCTCACAAGATTAGTCGAAGTGCCCGAAAGCGGGTGGGCCAATTACACGGTGCAGTCGGACAGACGGTCCATCTCCTTTGGAAAATTGACCAGGGGTTATTGACGGACAAAAGATTGAGACGGCAGATTAGATCCCAAACGGGCGGGCTCCACGCACAACTCTTGTATAGCCGTTGCCCTAAAATCAATTTCCTTCTTCTCGCTCTGCGTCTTCTTTCTCCTGCCTAGCGGTCACTTTCTCTCTCTAAAAACATGGGAAGCTCAGCTAACGGCGTCGCCGGCGACCCCGCCGCCACAAGTAGCGGCGGCAGGGGCGTCGATAAGGGCGTAGATTTCGCCAACTATTTCTGCACGTACTCCTTTCTCTACCACCAGAAGGAGATGCTCTGCGACCGTGTCCGCATGAACGCTTACTACAATGCTGTTTTTGATAACAAAGATCACTTCTACGGGAAGGTATATCTCTGTCTCTCTCTCTCCCTCTCTCACACATAGATACACACGCAACTAGGGGCTGCAAACGAGCCGAGCTGAACTTCATGTGTTGGAGCTTAGCTAATTGAAAACTAGTCAAGCTTGTTTAGTATGGAGGAGTTTGAGCTTCTTTAAACTGGCCGAGCTTTTTCAAACGAACTGAGTTAGGACTAACTCAAGCTTGGCTAGTTTACTAAACGAGCTTAAATCTCGAGCTTGACTTGTTTAATAACGAAGCCAAACTCAAAACAAGAGAGCATTGAGGTGCTCACAAACAGTTCAGTTTGTGTGCAGCCCTACTGCTCCTACCGCGCACACAATATGATCTAGTACTATGCTTAGTGGGAAAACGGGAAGGTGAAATTTTGGATATTTGTTGGTTGGTTTGTGAGTGATGAAAATAAGTTCTTATGTGATGGAAGGAGGCTAATATGAGGGTTTTCTCTCTTTCTTTGGTTATGTATTTTTGCTTGCCTAATTGCCTTTGAGCATCTGTAGTAGTCTGAGGTTTTACAGGATTTGGTTCTGATTTTTCTGGTTCTCTATTGTCTTAGCTTGGGGTGTGTGAGTTTTGTTATTGACGATTTTTCAAGGCTATCTCGTTGATCCTTAGAAAAGCTCTCACGCTTATTGAAATGACTTTTGTTTGGGTTGTTTTCGTAGGTTGAGTAAATGCCTTTGTTTCAAATTAAAAGTCGACTACTTCATGTCAAGTATTCCTGTTTCTATTCTGTTTTTGTGGTTTTTCGTTTTCCTTTATGTTCTCAGCATCGGATGAGCGCCTAAGCATAAAGAAATGCTTGCTGAGTACTTACCAATTTGGAGCCTTGTAAATCATGCGTATGATGTTCAACTGTCAAGTCTCGACTATCAAGTTTTCCTTGTATTTCCCAGTCTGAGAAGGAGACAGTTCCGGGTGAAAATTCTGGATTTCTGTAGTAAAAATGTGAAAAGTATTAGAATGAATGATGAGCATTCATTGTCAATGGATAGGACCAAGTTAATATAAGCAGTATTCATGCACACATTTTTCTTGATTGAACCCATTTGGGTTTGTGTGAGGAAGTTGTTAGAACTGTTTGAGACTGAATTGGTGAATCGGTGGAGTAGACTGTATTGGATGTAGGAACTGGGAGTGGCATTCTTGCAATTTGGGCTGGGCAAGCGGGGGCGAGAAAAGTGTATGCAGTGGAAGCAACAAAGATGGCAGAACATGCACGTGAGCTTGTTAAAGCAAATAAGCTTCAGAATGTTGTCGAAGTGATCGAGGGTTCAATAGAAGATGTTAACCTCCCAGAGAAAGGTTAAAGATCCTAATTGTCCCCTCACCACCATATTTTGGTCCTAAGTTGCATCTTATATCTTTTGAACTTTCCCTTCGTCACTCTAATAATTAAATTGGTTATGGCAGTTGACGTAATTATTTCTGAGTGGATGGGATATTTTCTTCTACGTGAATCTATGTTTGATTCCGTTATTTTTGCTCGGGACCACTGGCTGAAGCCAACTGGGGTTATGTAAGTACTTCTCCAACCTGATGCTTTTACATGTTTTCCATGGTTATGAGATGAAGAATACAGATCTCTATGTATGAGCCTATAGAACAGATCCTGTTCAATTAAGGTCGTCCCATTGTTATGTGTCTCAGTGTTGTTTTAGTTACCTCAAATTTCCGCTTCTCATTCTATTTAATATATTTTTTGTAAGTTAATTCTTTTTTATCTTGTCTGTCATTAATGCTTGAATTGGCTACAAACTTCAAATAAGACTACCTAATGGATTTCAGATTGAATATGATGGAATATGAAGGGAGTTGTTTTTCCTTATAACTGACACAAGTCCGAAATTGGTGCTTGTTTAGTTTTGTTTTTTGGACGCTACGGAGTTGCTTTGTTTGGGGATAAAGAGACTTGATTTCTTGAACTTGTCTATGTTGAATGTAATTGTCCACATAGCAACCGCCAACCAGTTTATATTTTGAAGCGTTTAGATATGCACTTCTCAGATTTCATCTATAAGGCCCTTGAATATGTTGCTCATAATAACCAGACAATTATTGATAAATTTTGATAAGCATCATAGAACATAGTGGATTGAGTTAGTTGAAAAATGAGTTTTCAGGGTTATGAGATTGACTTGTTCTGGCTGCATTAGCCGATCAAAGTCAACCAGGATGCAGTTGCAGCAAAATGTGATGGTATTGTAGTATAAAAAATTATGTGATGTACAAGAAGGATTGAGTAGACAAACGATAGATATTGTGATGGAGTAGAAAGGCTAAAAGCTTGATTCACTAATGGGTCCCATGAGTGTTTAGTACTATTTTGCAAGAGTGTGGAAAAATCTAACCATGAATTGGACGCTTCCAAAGATTTTGATTGTTGTTAACTTCTTGTGATTGGCTTCTAGTTAAATTTTTGTGTAAGCATCCTTTGAGTAATATTCATATGGCCCTGTCAGCAAAACCTAATGTTAAAGTGCTTGTACTTGCTCGGGCCACATGGTGTGATTTTAAGTAATAAAGATGGTTCCTCATTCTTAACAATCTTTTGATGTTTGTGATTTGGCTTTTGGCAGTTGACTGAACGAGTTGTCATTGCAGGTATCCAAGCAATGCTCGCATGTGGTTGGCTCCCATCCGGTCTAGATTGGCAGACCAAAAAATGAATGACTATGAAGGATCAATGGGTGGTTGGCGTTCTTTTTTGGACGAGACTAGAACTTATTATGGTGTTGATATGAGTGTTCTATCTAAGCCTTTCTCTGAAGAGCAGAAAAAATACTATTTACAGGTGAGAATTGCATTTCAGCCGGTTCTAACTTTAGTTTTACTTCATGAAATAAGAAAAGTATGAGAGCTCATTTTAGTTTTCTATTTCTGAAGGGGAAAGAGAATTGTTACTTTGATTCTTAATCTCCAATACCTTCTCTGCCTTAATAGTTTACTGTAAGATGAATGGCTTGTAATTCTGTGGCCTTAAAATTTAAGGACCTTAGCAGTTAGCAGTTCGCACCCTTGGTAGGTCGGTGTTTTGATTGCTAGAGTTGATAGTTGTTTATAATTCAAAGTAAAGAAACCTTATATGTTGACTATAATGCTTCTTTATTGTTCCCTTATGCATTCTAAAAGATGGCACTGTCAAACCTGTTTTAGACGTCACTGTGGAACAACCTTCATCCAAATCAAGTCATAGGAACAGCTGCCATCATAAAGGAGATTGATTGTTTAACAGTGACAGTGAATGACATCCTTAATGTAAGAGCAAGTATTTCATCAACAATAACTGCTGAGGAAACGAGGCTCTGTGGGTTTGCTGGGTGGTTTGATGTCCATTTCCGAGTAAGTTTTTCTCTCCCTAGCTTCCCATGTTATTTTGGCATGAATGATTCTCTTGCTTATGCTTGCTAATTTGCAAATGTTGTGGTACCTTAGGGAAGTAAGGAGAATCCAGCTCAACAGGAAATTGAGCTGACCACTGCTCCTAGTGAAAATCACGGCACACATTGGGGCCAGCAGGTTTTGAACTCGAACTTTTATATGATTTTCGCCTTCCTAATCTGTGTTACAGGAACTCTCCTAGTTGTCCACGAGTACTCATCTCGGATGCACAAAGTGTGGGGTATTTGTCCTTCACCTGTACCTCAGTTTGATACTTGGACCATCTAATATTCATAGTATTGGAAGAAAAAGGACCTGGTATTAGTGAGAAAAGTAGTATTTCTAACCTTTTATGTATATGAAAAATAGAAACTCCTGATATATCCCAATGTCCTAAGTTTTGAGTCTGCAAAGATCTGACGTGTGGGCGCCACAGCTGCACCTGGTCCTTGTACCTGAGTCCATATAATGTAGGTCATAGTGATTTTTAGTTGAATTTTGAAGAAGATTTGTGTGTTTGCAAAGCTGATTTCCAACACAAGAACCCTCTGCTGCATCTTTTGGGGGAGCATAATACAATTAGTGTTAACGAGTTGATGACCTGCAAATTGACAACCTCTTGCAAATCTATATACATTGCAAAAAAGGTGTGTGGTTGGCTAAGTAATTGATTTAACTGTTTGTTTGATGTTTCAAAAGAATTGTCAAGAACATTTTTCACCAAACTTAATTGGTTAACTTTTTCCGAAATTTATTTAAGGAATATTTTTGTAAATGAACAAATATTGATTTCACTGGAAAATAGACACCACTTGAATTCACCAAGTGTTTTTCAAGAGTTTCTCTGGAACAAGTTCTAATAAGCTGATGCCTACCCAGCGAACTAAGTGACACTCAGTGTTTCGAGGACAATCAATCATCCTTGTGCCTTGATTTTGGGTTAAGCCATTTGTTTGTCTGATGCTTGTGAATGATTTGCCAAAAGTTAAAATACACTGTTCTGCATTTGTTCATCTTTAGTCCTGGTTTATTGCATGCTTTTGCCCATTAGTCTAGTTTTGTTCCAACATTTTTCTCTTACCATTTATGCAGGTGTTTCTCTTGCATCCTCCTATCTGCGTTGGTGAACGTGACAATCTGGACATTAACTTCTCAATGGCTCGGTCCAAGGAAAACCATCGGTTGATGGAGGTTGAGCTCGGTTGTGAGATAAGAAAGTCTTCTGGCACGCTGCTTCCACCAATCACAAACAAGTTTTACATTGAGTGACAGACTGTTAACATGGACAAGGGTACGTTTTTTCAGCACTTTAATTATCCTCTAAACTTTAATACATGATCTGGTAAGTTACCAAATTTTCCGAGACTCAAGTTGTAAGAAAATGGACCCAACAATGTATATTAAGAAATTCAACACCCTCTCTCACGTGCAACCCCGTCTTGCACGTGCAGGTACAAATACCATGTATAAAATGCAGGGGAGAAGTAGAATTCAAACGGGGAATAAATGTAATGGAGAGACTTGAACGCAAGTCCTCCCGCAACCTAAGCTTTCATATGGACTCACCATTGGATTCAACCTATTCAACATGTGTCTAATTTATATAGTGCGCCACAATGGTGTTATTTGTTTGATCTGTTTATGCTGTACTACTGGAATGACTCACTAGCGACCTAGATCTGGTATTCAGAGAAGGTTGTTCCCATGCACTATTTCTACGTATATGTTAGAGCTCGTCCCACACTGGTTAAATATCACCTCTGAGACTAGATATGAGTCTTGAGCGGTCTCTCTACCCATATCCAACTAGTTTTGAGTGGATGCTTTAACGATAAACATGCTATCTATCTATCTACATATATTAAAATTAATTAATTTATAGCTTTCAGTCCTTACATTGCCATAGCCCATATGTCGTGTCTCTGTTGTTGCCTTCTTGTTGTTGGTTGGTTAGCTTTAACATGAAACTCTCAGTCTTCCAGAGTGCTGCTTTTGATATCATCATATAGTTGTTGAAGTCCTAGATTTTTTTAGCTCAATCCAACCAAGTTTTTTTTCAGCTTACGGTGGGTTTATCCAATTGAATCATGTAGGTTATGGCTGGTTTTCGGGCCTCCATCAGTTTTGACAAGGTGTAATAGAGAAAATTTTGCATGTTAAGCGTGCAGCATGATTCTCAGCCACCATAGTTGGATACAATGCACAAGAAGAGGTGAACTAACATCATTTGTTTAGACTTCGGTCACTCTCCTGATGTGTTTCATTTCGGGGAGTATTGCTGCATACACTTCTTGTTCCACTATAACTTGAGTGTATTGATTCCTTCTATTACAGGTTGTATCGGTCGTACTATTTTTCTTTTCATGATATGAAATCAACTTCTTGTCTTACCTAGATTTGTTGTGATTGTGCTTGTTATAGTTTTAATTACTGCTTCTATTGTATGTACCAATTTTTCGCCTGCCTAATTTTCTCATCTATCATAGAGCTTGCTAGATTTGTATCTCTTGGTGGAATAGGTCTTGTACTTCTCTTTAGTGATTTTATTTACTTTACTCTTTCTGGTCAAATCTCTGCTATTTTCAACACATGCATATAGATATATATGACCTCATTGACCTGTAACTACTTGTGCGGACTGCATAGTGTTCAGAAATACTATATTATAGCACTGTAATATTTAAGTTATTTTATGCTGTTTCTGCATTATTTCTGCCATTCTGGTAGTGTTTTCACTAGGCTACTGTAATCTCTCTCACTCCCCCCCTCGACTAGCGAGAGAACATTTTGAAAGCTCATAACCGGTGAATCCGGTGAATGCTATTCCAACCGTTCTCTCTCTCTCTCTCTCTCTCTCTGTCCTCCTCACTGTGAGGGTTGTGCATCATGAAGCACGCATATTGTATTTTGTTTTGCACTAATGCGAGGGCTTGCACGATGCGTGTCCACAATTTTTCCATATCACAATCTTACTGGTGAATTATAAGTAACCTGAATAATGAAAACGTGGTGTTAACTGAATATTGGATGACATGATCAGTAACTGGCTACAAAATATACCCGCCGGTGCACAGATTACAAATATCTGGAAAGCTCTAGTGCTATTTAGCGGGGCAATCCACATCGATGTAATGAAAGCGAAGGACCCATGACAATAGTCTCCGCCAAGTCAACTAGTACATGCTTCCTGGACTGATGCTGCCTTAATTCTGGATTTGGGGTTTCCGTAGTGACCCAAGTCACTGCATCTCCTTATTGATTTCAATTGTGGGTTCTCTGAATCTTCATTTAGGATCGGAACCGTTCATTTTTTTAGGAATGTTGACCACATTATGAATACAAAAAATTATATTATCAGAGATTGGTATAAACGCAATTGAGATAAATTTGTCTTACAGTGTATTCTCCAAATGATATTAGCCATTCATATAAATGATATCCGAAAATATGGCTATCAATATTCAATTAATTCGATTTTTCACATGAATAATCTAGTCAACATTCCCAACAAATTATACAGTCCCGATTCCAAATACAGATTATAAAAGGCTCACAATTGAGGCCACTATGGAGATGTAGTGACTTGGGGTGCTTGACTAATCCTCTTGTTGCCTAATCTATCTATCTATCTATCTAATATATAAAGGGAGAACAGTCTTTTGGTATGGATCAGTTTTTGAAGCTGGCTCACTTTTTTTCTATACCCAACTGCCCTTTTAATTGTCTTGCAGTTCCCCCCTTGCTATATGTGTTCTCCTCAAATCGACGTGCACATGCATCGCGTGTGCCCCGAGCCCTAGTCTTGCCTAATGCCCGACTAATCATCTTGTCGCCCAATGTAACGCCCAGGCCAACTTGCAGAACGCTGCCTGAGGTGTAACTTTTGAAATCATAAAGAATTGGACGCCCCCACCGTCTTTGATTAAAGCGAAAGATTAATTGCTTTGGGTCGACTTGAGTTTCCCCAAGTCACATTTTGATTGCAAATAACATCGAAAGGCGCGAGCCGAAATCTACACCTAACAAGTTTCTGAGTCCTGCTTTTGGTGCTACCTATTTTAGGGCTAATGTAATCTAGGCTTACGTGTTGCATAAATATTTGTGAGACAGTAAATATTTTCGAGCTCGGTACGGAATGCGAATCGAGGGTAAAGCCGGTTATGCAATTATTTGATGCCCCTGCTTAAACTATGAAATATTGACCTTGTTCTAAAGGATCAGTCACATGCATGCACAATCAGCCTTTAATTACCCTGGAAGCTGCTTCAACACAACTCTTAAAAAACAATACATTTTTCCTTCGAAGTGTTCAAATTTTGAAGTCAATGAATCCCATTTCCACATGCCCTTTGTCTCTCTCATTTATGGCTCTGAAAGCAACTGCTCTTCTCTCCTTCAATTCAGGCTTTTGAGCAAACTTAACTCCAGTTCAGTTCCTTCACATATACCCTACAAAAGTCCTATAAAATCTTCACATTGTCATTTGCTTTCTACATCCACCCCTTATTGTTTCTGAGAAAATGTATAGGTCATCGAGCACTTCTCGAGTCTCCGATGAATTTCTGGTGAATCTTTTGCCGCCTGGAAAAGGCTCTCCTTCAATAAAATCTTCTCCGTCACCAAAATCTTCAGATACCGATGATTTGCCTGTGGTTGAACTCATGTCCGATGCTGCTAAGAAGGAAATCCCTCGGCCGCAGAATTCCTCGGGAGAAAATGCTATTCACCTTATTCCACTTGTTTTGATCCTTTGTGCTTTGATTCTTTGGTTGTTCTCTAAACCAACTGAAAACCAACTGAAACTGTAATAGACTCAGCAACCTAAACCATTTCACTTCCTATCTTTTTCCCTTTCGGTCTATTTTTTCGTCGTCTTTTTCTGTTTCCTTGTTCTCATATTGGAATAATTCTGTCGCGATTTATCTATAACTGTTCAGTCTTGTTTCAAGTTAGAAGAAACTTGCTCGTTTAAGTTAAAAGAACTCTGCATATGCAGAACAAATAAAGAGTATATAACATAAATTAATCGTTGTATCATCGTTCAGATTCACTTTGGATGTAGTCCCATCGCACTTACTTTGGATGCGAACTTTTTCGTGCGAACTTCTGGGCATGATTGGTATGGACGGAACGCGCTAGCGCATTTTTTTGCTCTTATGGGTCTGGTATGTTACATCACATGATTAGTGTGAGAAAGATATAAAGCTCTAAGGTTTCCTGGTTTTATTTTTTTGGGTTACCTTTACTGTTGGTTGTTTTCATTTGGGTTATTGGAAATTTGGTGTGGTCCGTATGGACAAGGTATTGGTATACTGTGATTCTCTCTCTCTCTCTCTCTCTCTCTCTAAAAGACTCCTGCATGTGATCCTAAAATCAAGAAGCAAGGGCTTTACTATGCCTTGGGTACCGAAAACAATACCTTGATGAACAAGTGGAAGTAGCTTCTACATGTTTTTCAGGGTATTGTTTGTTGGAAATCAGCACTGCTACATACACAGAAAATACACCCAGAATTTACCTAGAATTTGAAAATCAATGGCCCAGATTCACTTGGAGTGAATCTAAAGTGAATCTGAGCCGTTGATTTACACTTTCGGGTTCAATTCTGGGTCCCCTTTCGGGGCACCCAGACTTACTGGTTGGAAATCGGTACCGGAAAAACAATAATCAACAATTTAGTTTCTGGAAAATGAGAACACAAAATTATATAAAATCGAATTTGAAAATCAATGGCCCAGATTCACTCCAAGTGAATCTGGGCTGTTGATACACTTTCGGGGTCAATTCTGGGTCCCCTTTCGGGGCACCCAGACTTACTGGTTGGAAATCGGTACCGGAAAAACAATAATCAACAATTTAGTTTCTGGAAAATGAGAACACAAAATTATATAAAATCGAATTTGAAAATCAATGGCCCAGATTCACTCCAAGTGAATCTGGGCCGTTGATACACTTTCGGGGTCAATTCTGGGTCCCCTTTCGGGGCACCCAGACTTACTGGTTGGAAATCGGTACCGGAAAAACAATAATCAACAATTTAGTTTCTGGAAAATGAGAATACAAAATTATATAAAATCGAAATTCAACAATAACGAATATGTAAAGGATAGAAAAAACCAAGCCGGGGTCCGTGTTTCACACGGTCTCCTTAAAGCAAATTCACCGCCCCACTTAGGGTGTTTGGGGTTTTGATCGGCGTCTACTTTCCAGGATACAACGGCTAAAATTAATGACCAACGGTAACACCTACCGGATCACCATATTGAACGAACAAGTGCCTGTTCTCTCCCCCACTAAAAATCAACAAATATTTTTGTGTAGCAGTGGTGTGTTTTCGGTATGTAAAAAACCAAAGGACAATGAACCAATTTATAACTATTGGGGACGTTGGACATTAAAAACCATTGAGTGGCAATTGCTACCTAGCAATAACGTGGAATCAATTTCTTGTAACTGATGAAGTTACAATTGGCCTATGGACATTAAAAGGAAATTAACTTCCCGGCTGTTGGACATGATCCAACGGGTCAGAGCTCTAATTGTCCAAATTCAATATCGAACTTACCCGAGCTAGACACAGATCACAAACTTCGGACCACAAGCCGTGGGCCCACGAATCCTGAATCCCGGTCTTGTTCAGGTGTTCAGTGACGGAGAGCGCGCGCGTGCGCGTCCCTTTGGCTTTTTCGATTCCCACAATGAGACAATTCTCATTCATATTAAAAATGAATTTTTTTTCCAATAATTTGTCAGTTTATAGAATAACCTGTTTACTGTTCTTGCAGGGGTGTAGATATCTTCATCTACGCAATTCATAAACAAACAATTGCCTTCTAGCCTGCCTTTTTCCCGAATCGACTTAACTGCGCGATGAACAAAGGCACTTCCGTGCTAAAGTCAGTCCTCTCTATACGGAAGAGAACCCAACAATACAAGTCAAGAATATAGTGTACATACCTCATTAGGGTTCAATTGCATACTTTAAATAACGAGTATGACTTGTCCTCTAACCACCTCGTGCCCGGCTCATGTCCTTCTAACAGTCTGAATAATGCGGGGATGCTCGTGATCCCATCGTGACATCGTGTAATTGTCTCAAGAATCTTCCAAGATGTTCGGCGATGAACCATGTGTCCGAGCAATGCCACTTGGGCATCCACTTGGCACCAACAAAGCCGGCCCTTACATTTCGGGGCTTAAGACGAACTAAAAAAAGGAGGCACTTGATAGATTCTACACACTTAGATCCAGGAAGATCCATCTGGAATTGAAGCAAGGACCTATGGATGTATTGAGTTGGGATGCGCCACAGAAGCTAGAACTCAACATGCTTTGAATTATGCAAAAACTTATATATAACATAGTCATGCCTTATATAGAAATGGAACCCTAATTTATAGGGCTTGTTACGGGCCGGTACAAAAAAGTTGGGGCATGCACGCCCAACTCCCCCACGAAACCAAAATGCACGCATAGGTAATTCACTGGGATTTCCCCCCTCAGGAATTCCATCTCTCTCTCTCTCTCTCTCTCTCTCTCCACCCTATGTGGGCACAATCTCTCTTTCTCGTCAACTCTCGAAATCGTACGAAAGTGTCTAAATCCTAGGGTATCGCATGAAAGTGCCTAAATCTAAACTCTAGGGTACCCTATGAAAGTGCTTAAAATCCTAGGGTACCCTATGAAAGTGCCTAAACTACTAAAACCTTATAATAGGAAAGTGTCTAAACCTAAACCCTAGGGTACCCTATGAAAGTGTCTAAACCTAATCCCTAGGGTACCCTAATGAAAGCCCCTAAACCCTCAAAACTATATGAAAGAGCTTAAACTTCTAAAATCCTATGATACCCCTTAGTAGTAATTAGATGCCTCTTTTCTCGACTTAGAGGTAAAAATCTGTAATTTCTACTCATTTTTTGGGGGGCTTAAGAGCCAGCCCTGGGTACCAAAATTGTCAAATATTAAGCCTGATCCTAGACCGTTTGGCCCACTAACCATAACATATTGGGAATTATACAAGCCGCTCCACTTTTTGCGGTCCTGCACGTCCCACTCCAATTTTTTTCCCGAAAAAGCTCCACCAACTCATTTTCTGTCCGGCTCTCTCTCTACCCACCCCACCAAATCCTAGGGTACCCTATGAAAGTGCCTAAACCTAAACCTTAGGGTACCCTATGAAAGTGCCAAACTACTAAAAATCCTGTAATAGGAAAGTGCACGCTACACCTAAATCCTAAGTGACCTTATGAAAATGCCTAAACCCTAGGGTACCCTATGAAAGTGCTTAAAATCCTATGGTACCCTATGAAAGTGTCTAAACCACTAAAAACCCTATAATAGGAAAGTGCACCCTAAGTGCCTAATCTCCAAAAAAGAGTGATTGACATTAGTGGTAATTAAAAAAGAATGACTGGACTTAGTGTAATAAATATTTATTTTTTGTACCGGCCCGTAATAAAACCTAACATATCTCGTGTGTTGGCCCTGCCACGACTCATGAGGTTGGCTTGGGGTTTTGACCCAACGCTTCGTCCCATCAGAATGAGAATATGGGCTTTTGGCATGTAATTATGTGTTCGGGCCAATAAAGTCTTTATTCGCAATGGGCTTTTGGCATGTACTTATGTGTTCGGCCCGTCTTCATAGTTTTACAATAGCTGAGAACCTAGGGTTTTTTTTTTTCTTTTTTCTTGCTATTCTGTTAAGCCTTAATGGACCCTTTCAACCTCAAAGAAACAAAAAATTGTCGGTGTTTTAAGGTCTTAGGTTCTAAATCTTTTAAGTACTATCAACTCTTAAGGTCTCAAGTTCGAAAATCCTCACGGTATATCCACATGGAGCCTTGCTCCGCCTTTTATTGAGCTACCGCCAATGAAAAAACGAATTGGGCTCCAATGATTAGTTGTAATGTGTGTAAGCTGACTCGAACACTCGAGTCATATTAAATAATGCCGGTTTATTTTCTTTCCAGCAGCCAAACCCTGCCCTAGAAAATGGAAAAAGGGAAAAATAAAAAAAGTATGAAATGAGGTTGTTATTCACAGCTTGAAATGTGATTGATGCTTAATTTTTTATAATAAGGTGAGATTGCTTCCAAGCAACACATGACATGCATCACAAAAGCAGGCTGGCAGAGAATTTTATGTGAACATAAAGCAAGAATATATGAAAACTTAACAAATTTTATGCACATATTTAGGCATGTTATCAGTAGATTTTTTCTTTTTCTTTTTTTTGCATGGACAAATAATCATAGGTTATTTACTTATTTGGCAAGTTATATAATATGTAGGTAGCTTTGCGTGACCAATCTCTTTAGCTGTTTATGTATACGTATAGAAAGGAATGTCTTGTGCTTTGAGTTATCTATATAGGTCAAGGTAATTGTGTAGGGGAAATTATTTTTGCAGATATTTATATTCTAGCTTTTAGAAAATCAGTTTTCAGTGTTAACAAAAACTTGTAGATATCAGATTCTCGGATTATACAAATTTTGAAACCCTCAAAAAGGAGAAAAACTTGGGTGCATGCAAATAGGATACGGCTGACGTGGTGCCTGAGCGTGTATCTCGGCCGTCCAAAAGTGTATTGGACGGTCCAGATTTCTCCCTTCTAAAATCTGGACTGTCCAAAACACTTTTGGACGGCTGAGATGCACTTTGGGTACCGCCAAGTGGTACCCGACCGGCACCCAAGTTTTTCTCCTAAAAAAGGAATGAAATTCTAAAAATCTCAAAGCTGGATCTGGATAGGTTTTGGAACAGATTTTAGGTTTAAAGTTTCTAAAAGCTGATTTCTCATCCTTTTATTAGCAAAGAGTCAACTTTTATTGTAGTTTAATCATAATTTCACAGCTATAATAAACATGTATATTTGCTTAAGATATACATGAAACGAATAAAATTAACAGTATTTTTTCAGTAAACATTATCAACTTTTCCAATTATATATAAATGAATAAAATTTCTCTTGGACTGAAAATCTAACTACAAAAATATTGTTTGTATTTAAATATTTGGAGTTGCAGTCAAACAGCCCTCTAAATAAAAACAATGTCAACAGGGGATGGCTTGACCATGAGTCTTTCAGAACCCGGGGACCATGTTAATGCTGACTTGAAGTGGTCTTAATGATTCCATAAGGCGGCTTTGGTTAAACTAAATAACCCAAAAACAAGGCATCCCACAAGTCACATAATTTGCGTACGCGGACGTGAGCAAAAGCGTGAAAGCAGTTTTGAATCTCATGTCAAGTGCGTTGCGATGATTGAAAGCAAAAACACTATATATTTTGAAGAATTATTTTACATTGGACCTTCATTGTGAGTGTAATTAATTGGTTTTTAAAGAATTTATTCAAGTTTTCTATAAGGATTTTGTCATCTTGCGCATAGCACAGGTTTATTGCTAGTTATTAAAAGAAGAGAAATTCAATGGGAAAACGTGCTATATATATATATATATTGGTTTAAACCTATTAATTTGTCCCTAACATAAAAAAGAGACCAAAGTTATCGTAAGTCCTACCATTGACAAAATAAATAAAAAAAAGTTCCGGCATTTTCTCACGTTTTCATAACCTTGCAATGGAAACTCTGTCAACTGTTTTAATTGTTGTTTTAATTCAGGATAGACTAGCTAGTTCAAGTGAAATATTAGCTTGTTTATTTCCTTTTTTAAAATTTATCTACTGACATAAGTTATTTCTCGAATTGATTTAGTTATAAGATTTTGTGAACGTACCATTTAGTGGAGCGACACATTGTCATATTTAATTGGATAAATAATCTCTCTAAGCTGCCAAAAAAAAGGAACATTATAATTCAATGATCGAAATTGCACAACGAATTCCCCAAAAAAATACATTTGATTGCAATGCAGAGAACCTATTATTTCCAATAAAACTTTAGTTTTCATGGGAGATACTATATCTTAAACAAAGCAAAAAAAAATTTGAGGGAAATGCACTTTGTGGCTTTGTGCCCGATTGTTTGACAAGCAAGATTAATAAGAAAGAAATATATAATCTCGCAAATAAATGATCTTATCGGACTAACAATAATGATATTAATGGTACCACATTAATTATATATCCGATGAATATTCAATTTGGAATGATTAGGTGGTTTTCCTTAATAGGTGCACATAAATTGATCTAAAGTTTATGAGTTGTCGAAAATAATTTATTTAAACCCCGAATACGTGACCTTGTTTGTGGAGAGTGATTCAATTCTATACTCCTTTCCGGTCACACTAATGGGCCCACCAAACACCCTCGTGCCCGATTGTTTGACAAACAGAATCAGTAATAAAAAAGAACTGTATAATCTAATAAATAGATGATCTTATCTGACTAACAGTAATGATATTATGCATAAACCGGTTGGTATTCGTACACATGCCATTGCATAAATAGGCATCGAGAGAAGAACCGATTTAATTAACACCTCCTTCCTAGCCAGATTAATATTTTGCCCATCCCATCCTCTTATTTTCTTCACCACCCGTTCCTTAATATATTCCATCGCTGCCCTCTTAGATCTCCCAATGATGTATGGTAGCCCCAGATATTTACCCTCTTCCGCGCTGCGATTGAAACCCAGAATACCTCGACAAACTTCCCGATTACCCTCAGTCGTGTTGGCACTAAAGAGAATGGACGATTTTTGCACATTGATTAACTGCCCCGAAGCACTTTTGTAAACATCAAGAATATATTTCACCACCTCGCTGTCCCTTTTTGTGGCCCCGCAAAAAATTAACGAATCGTCAGCAAATAACAGATGGGATATAGACGGCCCATTCCTACATATCTGAACCCCTTTTAGAGCTCCTTGCTCCTCCTTAGAGCGAAGTAAACTGGAGAAGCCTTCTGCACAAGGAGATCCATTGGATGGGTCCGAGGGCATTAAGAAGATCCATTGGATGGGTTGGGACCGGTTGACGGAAGTTAAAGGCAAAGGTGGGCTGGGTTTCAGAGATTTAGAGGCTTTTAATTTAGCGTTGCTGGCCAAACAAGGATGGCGTTTGCTGGTGGGTGATGAGTCTCTTTTCTACAAGGTTTTCAAAGCTAAATATTTTCCTAACTCGAGTTTTTTAGAAGCTGAACTTAAGGTTAACGCATCGTGGGCATGGCAAAGCATTTTGGCTAGCAAGCAGATTATTGAGAAAAGTTGGAGATGGCAAGTAGCTACAGGAACACAAATTAACATTTGGAGGGACCCGTGGTTGGATGACCCACTTTATCCTAAAGTTCTAACAGCCGAACCTAGCAATGGGCAATGTACAATGGTACGGGATCTTGTTGAGGATGGATGTGCCACATGGAATGAGCCACTGGTGAGATCTATATTTAATCATCGTGATTGCGAGCAGATTTTGCGATTACCTCTTAGCAAGACAAATCAAAGCGACGAACGAGTGTGGAGGGGTACAGCCAATGGTAAGTTTTCCGTTAAAACTGCTTATGTTATTGCTAAAGAAGTGCTGCAGCTCAGGCATAGGCGGATGAACAGATTGGGTCAATCTAGTGGGAGTGCAACAGATGAAGCGCAGTGGAAACGAGTGTGGCGGTGCAGCGCCCCAGCGAAGGTTAAGGCTTTTCTTTGGCGTGGACTTCATGATATTCTTGCTGTTAATAAAGCCTTAGCTAAAAGGAAAGTTCCAATTGTTGAACTTTGTCCGGTATGCGGGTTGTCGGACGAATCTGTTTCCCATATGCTATTCCATTGTGAGCGTGCGAGTAGAACTTGGCTTTTGTCCCCCCTACGGCTCAGACCAAAATTAACAACCTCGGCAAATTTGGGCCAGATTTGGACTTTGCTAGCAAACCTGAATGATGGGGCTGATATGAGGGATCGACTAGGCTTGTTTGCTATTGTGGGATGGTACATTTGGAAGGCGCGGAACGCTTGGGTGTTTAAGAGAGAATGGGTTGAGGAAACACAAATAATCGGCAATGCTCTCAGTAAATTTTCAGATTTTTGCGCATTAAAGACTCAGAAGCCTGACAACATAGTGGTGCAATCGCATGAGGTTGATAGATGGAATCCACCTTCAAGGGGTGCTTTTAAGATTAATGTGGATGGAGCTCTGGATAAGAGTCGCGGGAAGGGTGGTGTCGGTATTGTTGTGCGAGATGAGATGGGACAGATTGTGAAATTGGCAGCTATCCCTCTTTCTAATGTTTGGGTGGCAGAAATGGTAGAAGCTTTGGGTTTTCGGAGTGCCTTAGAAGTGGTGCATGATCGTGTGGGGGACAATTTTGTGATGGAAGGGGATGCACAAGGGATCATTCAGATGCTTCAAGGAGTGACGCGCCCTAGTTCCAGTTTGGGCGTAGTCATTGCAGATGTTCTTAATTTAGCTTGTCTATTTCATTCTATTTTGTTTTCTTTTGTTCGTCGTAATTTTAATAGGGTGGCGCATGAAATAGCCAAGTATGCCCTGTCTGTTGAGCATTCTACCACTTGGGAAAGGGATTTCCCGGACTGGGTGTGTAGAATTGCGATTTTGGATGTTTCGTAATTATCAATAATACATCTATCGATTGACAAAAAAAAAAAACAGTAATGATATTAATGATACCACATCAATTATATATCTGTTCAATTCAGAACAATTTGGTGGTTTTCCTTAATAGTGCACGTTTATTGATCTAAATTTTTTGAGTTGTCGAAAATAATTTATTTAATCCCGGAATACATGATCCATGTCTGTGGAGAGTAATTCAATTCTATGCTACTATCTGGTCACACAAACGGGCCCACCATGCACACTCGTGCCTGACTGTTTGACAAAGAGAAAAGAGAGAAATATATAATCTCACAAATAGATGATCTTACCGGACTAACAGTAATGACATTAATGATACCGCATCGTTTAGATATCCGACGAATATTCAATTAAGAACAATTAGGTGATTTTCCTTAATAGGTGAAAATTTATGAGTGGACGGCGTTTGTGGACAGTGATTCAATTCTATGCTTGTATCCGGTCACACAAACGGGCCGTCAAACACAAACGGGCCCACCAAACACACAAATGGAATTCTGGTAAAACCCTTCCAACCAAACAAAACCTATTCTTGAGCAGTTGGCAACTTGGGACACAATGCATGCCTTATTCTTTGTTTATTAAACAAAGTGTTTTTTTTTTTTCCAGAAAACAAAAACTCACAATTTCCACACCCACAATAATCACAATTCCAATAGCAGATTGAAACGAATACAAATTCCAAGGAAAACCAGACATCTATCACTGTCGATCGATAATTGAAATCGCTCGTGAAAAGGTCAGTGATTTTCTCTTCGCCTCTGTGTACTTCGATTCGATCAACTGTTTTCAGATTTTTAATCTGAACTGATTACAGAAAACAACTTTTCGTTTTTGTGATTGTAATTTTCGACGGCATATTGTTTAACAATGCCAAGATTGTTCTTAAATTGTTTTCCTGAAACACTATTCGTGGTTATCTGGTGATTATCTGTTGCAGTTGCTTGTGTCTTTTCTCTGTGTGTGTTTTCCTTTTGAAGATTGCTATGGATTTTTGGAGATGGAGAGAGATAAATTTCAGGACTATGCTTTTGTGTTAAATCTTCCATATTTAATGTGATCATATATATATGCACACAGGCACGCATATATGTATATGTCTCTTTCTTTATGTAGCTAGATGTGTAGACTAGATGTCTGGGCACAAGCGATGCATGTGCAAACCGTATTATGCAAAGAGTGAATGAGAAGTCTTCGATTGCCATTAATCAGTAATGAAATCTGAGATGTGGAAAGAGGGTTTTTTTTTTCCTTCTTGGCAGTTTCTTTAGGTAGTTGAAGGGGTAGTTTGGGAAACTGATTCTGCCTAAAAAACTGGCGTTCACACCAAAAGGGGTGTTCCCTTTTAGTAAAGTAGTAATAGATATAACCACAAAGACATTGTTGATGATGTACAGGTGATCTTAGTTCTTGATGTTATTATTATCAAATAACTCTTGTTGTTAGGAAATTCAATAAAATTATCAATCTTTTGGCACCTTAAAGGTTATTTATACCCTCGCTATATACGTATATGAAATACGTGTGCATAGCTATATGTGTTCGTCAATTATTTCATTTTTCTACTAGTCCATTGGTCTTATTCGTTGATAGATGTTTTATTGTATTTCAGATTGGTCTTCATTTGGTTTTTGTTCCTCAATTGTTTCTTACTTTATGTTGGTGTTGATTCTGCTGAACAATAGGTTTTGCGCATTGCGATTCATAGCTGAGATATAGAGAGAATGAGATACAAGAAAGGGAGTATTGTTGAGGTCCTGAGCAAAAGTGAGGTGCCATCGCGCTCGTGGCGTTGTGCTGAGATAATCTGTGGTAATGGGCACAACTACACAGTGAAATACAAGCTGGATCATGGTGCTAGTGATGCTGCTGCTGTTGAAAGGGTATCTAGGAAGTCAATTAGGCCCTGTCCTCCTCCAGCAGAACAATTAGAGAATTGGGCTCCCGGTGATGTTGTAGAGGTGTTTCAGAATTTTTCCTGGAAGATGGCGGTCGTGTCTAAGGTTTTTGGTAATAATTGCTTTTTGGTTAGATTAGTTGGTTCCTACCTTGAATTTGAAGTCAGTAAATTTGACATCCGGGCACGACATTCTTGGGAGGGTGGCAAATGGTTCGTGATTGGAAAGGTAGGATTCTGAATCTATGTTATCTTTGCATATTAGTCTTCCACAATGTCCAGTATTTGTTCAAACATAACTTAGGGTTTCTTGTCTGCATTCTTGATTCAGTTCTAACTGCTAATTTATGCCCCTTGGATGTTGCACCCGTTAGCTGGTACTCTTATTTTGGATGTTGCACCCGTTAGCTGGTACTCTTATTTCGAACACTCACAATAATAAGAATCACATTCATTTAATATAACTTTAAGGATTTGGTTTGGGGCTTTTAGCGCAATATTGACCATCTTTTAATTTCGAGTTGTGATGCAATTTACCAAACATATGTAGGCAATAGATTTAATTGGTATTGACATTTTATTGATTGTGTTTTCTTTTTTTTTTTTTTTTTTGGGCAAGCAGAGCATTGGTAGCGGTGAAGTTCGGAAAAGCGGTAAATGGCCGACTCGGAAGTACAAGCAAAAGTTGAGTCCCCGAGTTCATAAAATGGATACCAGAATGAATTCGCATGTAGAGGAGGAACTTGTTGCTGATAATGACAACCGCTTTGAAGAATCACGCATCGTGTCCACTGGCACACTGAAGAGGCAATTGCCTAACTGCTATTTTCAAGTTGGGGCACCCTCAAGGAGTGCCCAGAAATTCAGGCTGATTGAGAATGAGGGTGGGCGTCATCATCTGCATGCTGCAAATCCATTCTGTTTACCTGACAAGGTAGATGATAAATATGTATATACTTCTTTGGACTACGGAAGGAGTCATTTTGGTGAAGTGGATATGGAGATGGAGAAACCAAGTGAAGGTGTTGGGCATCCGCATGCATTTAGCTTAGAACCTAATGACGCAGATAATATCACATGCTCTGTGGCTAGTTGTAGCATTGCTAGCAATGATTCCTTTAAGTTGCACTCTAGTTTTTCTAGAGGTCCTGTAGAAGATACTGAAGATAATTTTAGTGATGCTGAGTCTGTTCACCATTGGGGGCTTGAGGAAGGGAATGGTCTCCTTGCCTCTGAGGAGGACTTGGCCGCAGAAGTTCGTAGGTTAGAGTTGCATGCCTACCGTTGTACAATGGAGGCATTGCATGCATCAGGACCCTTAAGTTGGGAACAAGAAACAATGGTTACAGATCTTCGCATTTCACTCCATATATCAAATGATGAGCATTTGATGGAGCTAAGGAACTTAATTTCTAGTGGTACCAGCATTCCCCGTAGTTGACGGGGAAAAAATAAATAAAAATCTGCACCCCTCATTGTATTTCCTCCTTCATTCGTTACCTGTGGGCAGGATTCGTTTGATGTTTGGTATAACGGCTACACATAAGTGTCAGAAGCAGGATGAAGTGTTATCTTTTTGTTGCTTCTATTTTGGTTATAGATATCTGTATAGGTGTAGATTGAAATCTTTGTATACAAACAATACTAATGGAGTGGATAATTGGATATTACGGAGCTCATCTTGTGTATCTTACATTCTTCTTCTTGTCTATGGGAAAGCACTGGTTTTATGTTTCTCATGAAAAGTTGGAAAATCTTTTTGTTAATCACTGTTATGTTGAATGCTTAGTGAAGTAAAAATTTGCAAAGGATAACTAGAGCAGTAATTAACCTACTGATTACATGAGTTCACACTGAGACTTCAGAGTCAGTTGTTATGCATACAGCACGATACTGTGCTATTAGTGCTCACAATTTTGTCATTGGTTTTGATGTGTTATTTCCTCTTCTGTTTTCACTGCTTCTCAATTTTGGAGTTCTGGGGTTGTTAGAAAGAGCAGATATGCTCTTCATTTGATATGAGAATTATTGGGGTCCATGCTTCAAATAGCTGATCATTATACATTCCATTTGGCAGCATAAGCAGTTTTGTTGAGGATATTTTTGATACTTCCACTGCTTTTTATAGGCTGGGCCTGGAGTATGAGGCTCGTGCACTTTGCTTCCAAATCTCTAAAATGAGGCGTGGCTGCCGCTTTCTCTGTGGTTAGACAATGGTTCATTATCAACATCAAACTAGCTACAAATGCTAGATCTTATGATGTGCCATTGGTATGTTCATTGATTTGTAAAAAGTATACTTAGATTTCAGGCCACCTCTGAGCCTTGATTGTATTTTGCCTACGGATGTAGAACCAGAATTACACGGCTGCCAAGGGATATTCTGATTCGTGGCTGCTTGAAAGGTTTAAATTGTGAACCTTTACCTCAGCCCTTCTGTAAATTTCTCATGTTCTTGCGACTCTATGATTACACTCTCCATATGTTGCCAAGTTCTCTTGGAAAGATACCTGTTGACTGGCTTTGGGTTGTGATTTGCATATATTTACTTTCTTTAAGTTCTAAAACTGCAGAATGAAATTTAGTGGAAGTTCAGACAGAAAATATTGAAAATCTGGTTGAAGGATGTAGACAACTCACCTATCATATATGTTATAGAATGATGAAGTCTGTATCGTGCCAATTAGATGATAGATTCTCTGCAGATGCACTTTTCTCTGATGCTTGGACTGTAAAATTACAAACCCAAGAATAACACTTAAATGGCAAAAGAGTAGAAGTGAATAGAAAGCAAGAAGGAATAGGTAAAGGTAAAAAACTTCCTCTCTGGGGCAATGCTTGGTGGTGCAATGGTAGAAGTTTTCCTTCCATTATAGGAGATTTCATACCTAGTCTTAGGCTTTAATGCACCATACTGTGGCCAACATTTGAACATTTTCACTTGCATGTATATTAATTCACATTTATGTTCCTGTTATTTGGAAGGAAAGTGATCATTGGATGGAGCTTGATCAATTTAACTCCTGAGCCAAGGACTGTGATTGTGCCAGTTACCTGCTTCAGAAATCTGGTATCTATGGTTGATATTAACATTCTTTCTGCAATCATTTGCCGGTGATATTGTCATATTGGAGAATCCATTGGAAAATGAGCTGTTAAGTGCAATTTTGTACAAAGGTTTACCTTACTCCTATTGCATTTTGGGGGGCCATGACAAAATACAGTCCCACTAAATTTCTTTCTTGATTAGAAGGGGTTTTGTCTGAACTCTGGTGGTGCTTTTTAATTTTTGAGTTGTTCCCAATTCTCGTTTTCTGGAGTGTCTATCTATTTTAAAAGCTTTGTTGCATGGAACCAGGCCCAAAGATGGAAAGAACTTGTCATGAGATGAACATACAGAGGTGCTATTGAACAATTCATAACATAGATGGAGCAATGGCATCGCCATGCGTGACAGGTACAATTTACAAAAAGCAAATGTGCTTGTTTAGAAACTATTGTGATTCGTTTTGATTATTATACGCCTTATTTATAGTTGTAGAGATAATCATAGTTGCTTACTGCCAAACCCTTTCTGGTGATTCTTCATTTTGGGAAGGAAAAACAGTCGTGAACTTTTTTAATGTAGAGATCTTGCTTATACAAATATTGGTATTATTTGTGCTGCTTGGTGACAAGGAAATAGAACCTATCAAGTTTTAGGTTTGGTTAAAAGCAGTTAGTTTTATGGGCATGTAATACATTGCACCTCTTCGCATAGCTTTTAATCCATCTTTGGCAAGATTGCAAGGGACTTTAAACTGAATCCCCTTTCAACTTTTCCATATGAAAGTCAGAAAATGTGCATAGTTTTTCCTGGTAAGCTCCATCCTTGATATACTTATTACAACTTAATTGGTCAAACTTTTGTTACAATCATGGTTTTTTACTGTACGTTTTTGTTGTACAGATTGGTGAATGAAGACACATTGAAAAACCAACCTATTAAATTTTTTTGGTATCACGCAAGAAGCATAACAATTGCATTTTTTGCTGTGTGGATGCTTGTTCATTGGAAATACATGATTTCTTGTTTGATCAGCTGGCCCCCATTGTTCCAGGGAGTAGAGGAAGCTTTTGAAAGATTTCATGGCTCTACTGCAATGTGGGCTTAATCTTGTATATTAATTTTGAGGCCACATCTTTGTAAAGTGTTTGTTGATGAGTTACAGATTTGGAGAGTCTGTAGTGTCTTGTAGTCTTCCGATCTGACCGTCCATTTTCACGATCGATAGTTCAAATTCGCGGATGTGTTCTTACCGCTAAGAGTTAATAAACATATTTGAACCGTTGAATGCGGAGATGAATGGTTAGATCGGAGACCAAAACCATATTGTGCCTTGGGGCACTAAAGGCTCCCCAAGTCCGTGACATGAGTTACAAGCTTTCTTGATGTATTTCTTTTTTTCTTGTTCTAAAGTTAGGATGTCATTGGGTGGGTGGGTTAGATTACTACTAGAAGTAGTGGTGATGCACGATTAACTGTATGGACCCAGGGACGGAGCTGGAAATTTCACTACGCAGGGGCGAATTTTTTTTCTTAAATACTTTGCAGGGGCGAGCCTATATAATTCAGAGAGAATTTTTTTTTTCCTATATAATACTAGAGGTTTTTTCCCCTTGCAGGGGCGACCGCCCCTACTGCCCCCCCCCCCCCTCTTTGACTCCATCTCTGTATGGACCTCACGTAAATGTGTGGCGTCAGAGTGATTTGGAGCACTCACGTGGCTATGCTACTGAATAATTACTCGATGGTATGCAAATTCGGGATCTGGATCTTGATCAATGTATATCCAAGTAATAACTTCTTGTTCCTTTTTTTTTGTTTTTTTGAATTATGAAGGATTTGGTTTCGGGCAAATATTGCAATTGCCAATTGGGCTTTGGGCTTCACTTGCCTATATATACGATAATCCATCTAAAATTTCCAAGAGGCCTTAATCGGCCCAAGCCTGCAAACTAAAATGACTTGGGTTTCTTTTTGAAAAGTCATATGAAACTCCAAATTCTACATAGCTAGGTTAGGTCTGTCGTTTTTACTAACTACTAGTATTAATTTTTGAATTACTCCTAAATCACGAATTGTTATGATAATCACCAATTTGGTTGCATTTTACTTATAATACCGATCAAACGAGGCCGTTTTTGGGCTTCCAAACAAATCGTCGGTTAATAGCAATTAGTGTTGAGGGATGAGAGATTCTATCGAGTTGATGGAGCAGCGTGTCGACCCTTTTGCCCTTTTGCAGTAGTTAATTCACTACCGTACTAAAACTACGGACGGAAAAAAAGAAAAAGAAAACCTCATATATGTTACCGTTGAATTGTTTTCATCCTTCAAATATTTTAGCAGGTTTTTTTTTTTTTTTTTTTGCAGGTTTTCTTTTACGTTACTAATCTTTATTACTGCATGTCACATTAATATTGAACAGATTGCTTGTGTAACATTCTCCTTCCCTTTCCTTATATTTGGAACAATTGCACATTCACCACATTTATTATGGAAGTGGCAGTGGCTGGCTGCTTGTCTCTCAAGTCCTCTGCAAGGTCATTCCACGATACATATATATCATAAAATTGGATCATATTAAGTTTTTTTTTTTATGTTGTATTTATTAGGAAGGTGTGATTGCGTTGGCTGGTGGTCTTGGCCTGCAACTTAAGGGTTTGCTTCCGTCCTAAGGTCTCAGGTTCAATTCTCGTTCTCAGCAATTTTCAAGGCCACTTCATCTCACGTGTAAGCGTGAAAAGGACTGTGGGAGGAACTGTAAGGATTAGTTCGAGGTGACGAGCAAACTGGACTGAGATACCCTAAATTGCCAAAAACAAAGATGAGGTGTGATGGGGGTCCCTGTTCCTTCTAACATTTTGAAAGAGATTGATGTACATGAAACTTGCAAATGAGTTGTACATTGATGTGGTTACTTCCGCCAAATACTCTTCCCTTGTCTTATTTGCATCTCTTCATGATTAGTGCTCCCATGTGGGATTGCCTCCTTCAACAAAAGAGTGATACAGAGAAACAGAATAGGAAAGATTGGAGGATTGGGTTGTCATTAAGTCACAAAACCTGTAATATCCTTGTCAATTACTATTAAACACTGTCAATTCATCAATGAAAAATTAATTCCATCTCCTTTTTTTTTTATTCATTTTTTCAGAGATTCAGGTCAAGTAATTTGGCAATGTATTCCTTTTCGAATCTAGCCAGTTTTTATTGCTGGTTATGTGGGTAATCATGACACTATATTAGCCACTATTTAAGGATGAGGTTCTTTCATTTTCTGTGATTTTCTGTGTTCTTTCATTGTCGAACTTATTTTTTGCTCTTATCCCTTGAATACTTTTTTGGATTCAAATAATTACATCAATTATTATTCATGACATTAATGCAAAAATGAGTAGTATATTTTTTTTGAAGTGATATGCTAGTGATTAGAAGGTTTTATAGGTCCCAAACCTATTTGATGTGTGTATAATCAAATATTGGTCCCAAACCTATATATAGACAATCACATGCTAGCATGTGATACTAGGCTTTTAATGCATTGGAAACACAAATAGATTAGCAAGGCATTGTTGTCATTCTCTAATACAGTAACAATAATTAGCTTATTAATACACGTGGTGCAATGCAGTTTGGGATTCATGTTAAGCCTCATTATTTTTTGATCACTGCCAAACAATCCCACATGGAAATTCAAGATTGTGTCTTTAATGGAAAATGACACAAAAATAGATTTTTAGGTTTTTTTTAGGCTATATATCACCCTTAATGATCAATAATTTTGTCTAATAGGTATTTTTTTTTTCTTTGTTCATATTCTTGTAATTTGTGTCTAACATTGGGCTGCACCTAAGTCTACTAGCACACCTATTGGGTCACACCCCGGCCGACCTCATTGTGTAGACCTACCTCAAGGTCTCACACGAGTAATCGGGGCCGTTTAATTTGTTTAAAATATTTTTTTTGAAGGGTCTTAGTGAAAAATTAGGTCATTCAAATATTGGAAAACGCTCAATTGATTCGCTCAAGCTTCAGTTTTTGAATTGAATGGACCAATACTTTAACAAACTTATCATGTCTTTACCGATATCTGATTGACCTAGTTTTTCACAAAGACCCTTCAAAAAATATTCTAAACAAATTAAGCGGCTCTAATCATTTGTGTGAGACCTTGAGGTAGGTCCCACACAATAGGGGGTGGTCGGGGTGTGACCCAATGGGTGTGTTAGTAGACTTATTGTCTCCTTTTCCCATTGGTAAATGATAATGCCAAAACTATTTTTGTTAGTGTCAAAACTCCAATGCACTCATATGCAGAGTACAAGCCTTTTATGCAGTAGAATTTTGGCAATAACAAAAACAATTTTTGAATTATCAAGCTAACAATCTATTTCAGACTCAGAGAAATTAATTTATTGAAGCTTCAACAAACAAAACTATAAACAAGTTCCCATGGGATTTGCATTGTTCTGAATCTAAACCAATAACTGAAAACTGATTGCAAAATATTTTTAACAACAAATTGCCGTAAAAAAAATGATATTTAGTAGCAAATCCATCCTGCGCTATATTAGCTGTCAAAGTCATAATTTGGCAGATTTTTCTACAAAATCAAAGTCTTACCATTTTCTTCCAGCTGCCAAAACATGACAGTCATCTTTGGAGACAAGTTCTCTCAAAAAAACAAAATCTTTGGAGACAAATTTGGCAGCAACTCTGGATATGTCGAGTTCGTTACACAACCCAAACCAACAGATCTGTATCCAAAAAAAGGGATGGATTTTTAATCTAAAACTCCCAATTTGAGATTGCATTAAAATGACACCAAGTCGATGTAATAACATTACTATTTGTCTCGGGTTTTTTTTACGATCGATGAAGGAAACCAGAAAATAACTTTGGCAAAGTCGTTTCGGTAGCCACGGGTTGGGATTTGCTCTAAGTGGTACTCCTCCCCTCCCCCTCTTCCTCTTGCTAGGTTCCGTCTAGCATTGAATAGAGTAATTATTCCATGGTCTTGGGGAGTTGTCACATAACACCGAACACGCGAAAAAGGTGTTGCCCGGGTGTTGAGGAACCTTGCTGGGAGCTTGCCGAGCACATCTCGACCATCCAAACATGTTTTGGACGGCCCAGATTTAAGGGCTGTCGAAAAGTATTTTGGGTATTTTAACTTCCCTCAAATCTGGACCGTCGAAAACATGTTTGGACAATCGAGATGTGCTCGGCAAGACCTGCTGAGCCAAGCGCTTAGCAGAGCCCCGAGTTCGTTGCACAGTGGCCCAAGACCATGGAATAAATTTTCCATTGAAGACAAGGCAAGTAAAGTAATCATATGGAGATCAGCTAAATTTTCAACACTGAGATATGCATTATATATATAAAGAAGTGGCCCTAAAATTCTGCAAAAATCAAGGGGCATGAAAATTGAAATGGGCCAATCATATAGAGGGATCCCTTTGCCTCTTGGTCTATAACACCCCGACAAGTCTCATTAATCAAGGGCAGACATTGTAGCCAGCTCAATCTCTATTGGATTATGGCAACAATAGGAGACATCTAGGATTAATTTAAGGCCCTTTTTGTTTTTACTCCTGTTTTTTGTTTTGTTTTAGTTTTAGTTTTTAGTTTTTATTATTATTTTTAAAGAATAACCCATTTTTAAGTATTGTGTGATATTGAAACAATGAGCTGGCCACTATCATTAGATGTAGAGTTTAGACTACCTAGTTGTCTCTTCTTGTTGATTTTGCATTATATGGACCTTCTGATCTGTATCCTTGTGATCAACTCTTTCTTTGGGAAATTTTGCATCAGATGGTCCAAATCCCAACAAAATCATAAATGGTTTAGTTGTTAGGTAGTGGTTGTTAGGCTTGCATGACATGCATCAACCTTCAAAAGGGTCTATTTTATATTTTTGAAGTACCCCCCCCAAAAAAGGGCAATTCGTGGTCTTCATGTTGCAAATGGTTTTCTGATAACTCAGAGTGTTCAGACCAACTTACGAATGTTACAAAGATTTTACAGTTTTATTTTCAACCCTTTATAGATTACGGGATTTGAAATTAACGAAGTAATTGAAGTAGAAGTACATAAAAAATGACGGAAAGGTTAACCGTTGGAGTCGTATTGGATAATTTTGAAGTGACAGATCGAATACAAATAATGAAAAATAATTTGATTGAATTATGTGAATGATATTTAAATAACCACAGTTATATGTACTAGTTATTTTGTATTCACTAATTGAAATTTCCACTCTGGATCAATGTACACCTAGAGTTTGAATTGTTGAATAAGTTATGGATATATCATCCAACCCCTAACTTTGTCTCATTTGTGGACTTATCTTGGACAGTTGGACTTCTAGGTAGAGTATTTTGAACTTAATAATCATGGCTCATTTTATAAAATTATAAACTCTAAAACACAAGCAATACTTTGCGAATATGCTGATTTATAATCTTAATAATTTGTAACCAGCTCAAGGATTTCTTGTAATAGTATATCTCCATTTAAATAAATTTCATTATCAATTATTGTACAAATAGAGAAATTAAAATTCTAATCTCACTTTTAATTTTGATTATTGAACTAGTCCCAGCTCACCCACACTCCAATATTGCATTTGTGAATTATTATAAATTAAATAATTCTATTATTAGAAATTGCAAAACATGTTGCTTATTATATAAACCCTTTTGGATGTTAAATTTGTCGTTTAGTGAAGATTGGGAGACATTTGCTTTGATGATATCTATTAAGCGTGCTTAAGACAAAGCACAAAGAAACAGAAGTCTCTAGTATCAATAATGAAACACTAAGACTAGGATTTGGATTACGATGAAACCCGTCTTCAAGATTAGCCGAGATGCGCGTAAACTGACCCGAACGAGTGATAGAAACAACATGCAAAAATTTCGTGCGTGTTCATGATCAGTACTTAGAAATGTTGTATATATAGCTTTGATTTGATTTTGTTAGGATTAAAACAAAAGAATCAAATGATTAGCTTTTTGAGATTAGGCAAATTCTCAATGGGAATCACTTTGAAATAATTAAGCAACATGCATATATATACTGGCATAATTATAATACTAATACCGTAAATATATCATTTGGCAGGTGTTCGAGATTATCACAACACGTAATCCAAGATTAGTGTCATCATTATTATGCAGGAATAGGTTGTATCACAGTTAATACTCACGTCGTCCCTTTTAGAGAAACGATATATATAATAATTAAACAAATGGTTAAGAAATAAAAAATAAAAGGGATTTAAGGTAATTATGGATGGGATCACATGCCTCAAGCATGCTTTGATTCCTTTAACAAAAAAGCTACAAATGAGAGAGAGAGAGAGAGAGAGAGAGTCCCCCACCACATGCTTTCATGGGAACCATAAAATCCCAATTAGGAACACTAATCCAAGAGAGCATGAGGAAGATCCCAAAAAGTAATGCAAAAGGAAAAGGGTTGGGTTCCCTCAATTCGATAATTTTTTTTATTAACCATAATGTGCGGAGCTTTTCCTCGATTAAATTCTTTAGTTACAGACAGTACAAATCTTTGGAATTTATAGAATTTTTAATTATATAGATTAAACGACACCTACAAAATGAACGACTCGGATTGTCAAAATATATTGTGGTAGGGGTGAGCATGGACCGGATTGGTTCGGTTTTGTAGTAAACCAAAAACCAAACCACTATCTACGGATTATGAATTTGAAGAACCAAACCAACCCACAAAAGGCATAGAACCAAACCAATCCAAACCATTAAACTACGGTTTGGATTCGGTTTCGAACCACGGTTTGCTTAAAATTGAGATATTATTTCCGTAAACTATTTAGAGTACTTAAAATTTAGGTTTACTACGTTAGGTTTATATAGAATACGAATAGGTTCTCATACATAGAAATTTAGGGCAATTAATCATGGTAATGAAAGAAATCAAGGAATAAGAATAGGCATGACCGAATTATGTATATAAATTTGGAAAAATAAAAACATGTTGTGGAATCAAAATTCGAAGGGAGAATTTCATCACCGAATTATTTGCTATGACTAAACCACTATTGGTGTATTGGAATTAGAGGAATAAGTTGTGAATTCTAGGCAAAATAAAATCTTGTCAGATAAGGAATAATGAATAAATTAAATTTGGAAGTTAGTTGACTATGGCTTATATATATATAAAATACATAATATACATGGTTCGGATCGGATTGGAACCGGAACCATGAACGTAAATCCACAAACCAGACCATTGACTACGGATTCTAATTTTTTTAAACCAGGACCAAGCCACGCTACTAAAAAACCGAACCAAACCAATCGGTTTGGATTGGTTTGGACTGGATTCACGGTTTGACGGATTTTCTGCTCACCCCTATATTGTGGAAGCTCACTCTATCTGGTGGTATGTTTGAGAGGTGTGTAGGTAAAGTTACGCAAAAATATTTTCTTTGTTACATTTGAACTATTTTGAATTTCAATCAACACGATCTGTGTGCATAGCACGGGTTCATTTCTAGTATCAGCTTAAGAGAGAGTGATGAATTGAAATCATTAGATGGTCCCATTGAGATTTGAATGAGACCAATTTTTTTCAAGAAATTTTAAAAAGTCTTGCAGCCCCCTTTAGATGGCATGGTGAGAGGGGACTGAGAAAAGGGAAGAAAGAAGAACCCATCCACTTATTTGGACAACTAAAAGAGAGAATAAATTTGTGAGGGAGGACAAGAAATCAAGGGAAAAAATACCACTTAATGGTCCATTTTACTGCTCACCAAGTTGAATTTTGGTGAGATTTGGGGAGGAATTATAATTATGTCTTTTGTTCCTTTCTCATAACAAAAAATTTACAAAACACAACTCCAGACACAACTGCGTCTGAAACCGTTCGATGCAATGTGGATCATGTGCATTGAACAGCTCCGAAAATAATGTATTCGGAATTGTGTTTTAAAGTTGTATCGGTAACATTGCTAGCTAGCCCAGTTGTTGTGTTGGTTGGTTGGTTGGTTTCTTCAATCTTGATTTCCACTACATTACAACTCCAAGCCCTATAACAGAAAAACATATAAAAATTAATATCCATGATGGGTTACAGTTAGCTTGCTTTAAAACAACATTTCATGCATTGGGCATAGCAAGTGTTCTTGGTAGCTTTTTAACTTTGTAGGAACACAAGAGAGTACAAATTAAAGTGACACTCACCTTCCAAGAAGAGGGCAATGGGTTGAGTAATTTGAGGAGGAGGTAGAGTTGAAAAGCATAGGAAATCCAAAATAAAATGGAAAATTGTAGTTCTCTATGGAATTGGGGAAATCCATTTTCCATTTTCTTGAATAAATTACTACAATTTCTTGGACAAAATTTCTTGGATTTTGGCCCTTCTTCCTTTTTAGACCAGAGAAGAGGGAAAGCAGGAGGAGATCAGAGGAAGAAGAGAGAGAATAAAAAAAGAATTTCGTAGGGAACTAAAATTCAATTTTTTAAATTTTTAAATAAAAATAATTACTCAGATTTATCAAATAAGATCTATATTGCATCTATGTAATGTTAGACTTTATTATTCTTACACTAATTGTTTTGGATTTGCTATTTTTGATAATACTTCTGGTTTTGGTATTGTAACTAAATAAACATTTTTGCTCATTTTTTATAAGGGTGTCCTAGGTTTTGCTCTTCGAAATGTCCAAGTACGTGTAGTCTCTCGTCCCATATGTATGTAGGGAATTATTGGGTTCAAATTCTGGAAATAGCAACCTTAATCACAAGTAAAAAGTAAAAATTAACCAATTGTCTTTATCGTTGATGTTGAGTTTGTGAAGTATGATTGCGATTGAATCCAATGTTCGCATTTGCAAATGCAACTCTTTCAAGTACGACAGATATTAAGTATGTTAATTTCACCTGTGTTGACCTTAACATTACATAAGTGAGGCTACATTAGTAGTTGTCATTGTACCTCCTTCTTCTTCTTCTTTTTTTTTTTTTTCTTCATTCAGAATATAGTGAAATCTGGTGTTGAGCTGCATAAACAATTTTGCTGAATCTCGAATTTTTTTTGTTTGTTTGTTATTTTTTGGTATTATTGATTTTTGTTCTTGGTGCTACTCTGTTTTGTGTCTAGTTTCACCTATACCCATTTTCCTAACACCATAGGTAGTACCACCAAACATTAAGTAGATTAGCTTAATTACCTTTGAATTGACAAGTGGAACATGAATTTTTCCATCAAATTGTAGGCCTTTTATGAACCACCCCTAATCAAAATTCCATTCATTTTTTTTTAAAGGAATCAAAATTCCATTCTTGGTATTGGTAATGCTTGTTATGTTGGTATAACAATGTAAGTACACATGAGATCAGTTTTTCAAGGAACTTGAAATCACGAAATTGGAGCCGTAATGTAATCTCTCATGCATTTGACTGAGGTTTAAATTTTGGAAATTACAACTAATACTACTGGCTTTCACCGAGTGAAAAAAAGAACTTGAAATCACTAGAAAGAAAGGGACTTTAGATTTGAACTTTTCAATATCACCAATACACCCTAAGCATTTGACCTTAACCAAGGTATAATACTACTACAAAACTGTGTTAGATAGTTGTGCAAATATACATTGTACATACACATGAGATACCAAGAATGTTAGCCACTAAATCCTACAACTATCAAAACACTAGGGCATTGTCACATGGGGGTTAGCATGAATGCAACAATGGGTATTTTTGTCACTCCAATGCAAAAACTATATGTGCTCACACACAAACCATAGGTACATCTAGAGCTCGTACTAATTCACGACCGTTGATCTTGAGCAGCATCAAGATCGTCCAATCTTCGGAAGACAATCGGCGCGCCATATTGAGGGTAAAGGATCATTAGGACGGTTGGCGCGTGTTGATAACGTGGGGACAAGCGGAAGGAGAAGCGTTGCAACATGATTGCAATCGTTAGCTTCGCTTGTAGGATGGCTAGATTTTGCCCGATGCAAGTGCGGACCCCAAGGCCAAACGGGATGAATGCCACAGGATGCTTCGCTGCACGGGCCACCCCATCTGAGAATCGGGCAGGGTTGAATTCATTAGCATCATTGCCCCATATGGCTTGATCGTGATGAACGGCCAAGATCGGTATCAAAAGCTCAGTCCCGATCGGGACCTTACATCCCCCAAGCTCCACATCCGCTTTCGCCCGTCTGATTGTTGCCACAATTGGTGGGTAGAGTCGCAGGACTTCATTAAGGATCATGCTCAGCTGCACACCAGATCATAATCATTTACAATTAAAATCTTTGTTGACAAAATTACCCCTACACTCAACCATTTTGAGAATCATGCTCAGCTCCACATTAAATCCAAACATAAATGTTTGATAAGATGAGATTTGCCCCCCATAATAAATAGCCGTACCAGTAGTGTTTCATTTTTCATTGACAAATTTGCCCCTACAAAATATTTTGTTATTTACATCTTTAAAAAAAAAATTCAGCTTTTTTTTAATTAAAAAAAATCTCCTCTAGCTTGTCTCAATTAGAGAAATAATTGAATATTGCCAAAATTGTAAAACCAAAAAATATTGCCTTTTTTTTTTGTTTGTAGTTAAACCGTTGAAACGTAACCCAATGCACTTCTAGGTTTCTCTCTTGAATAGAACTAAAAATAAAAATAAATTGACAGAGAATCTAAAAACCCATAAAAAAAAAAGGAAGATATTCATAGAAAATCATGCTTTTAAGCCGTCCAAAATACATCAAATTACGGTTAAAAGAACTAAAAGTCCCAGTAAAATACGAAAAATGCTTAAAAAAAACCAAGTTTAATTTAGGGGACAAGGCAACAAAAACATGATTTTTTTATTGTACCTAATTTTTTTCTTTCTAATTTTTGTATACATTATTAAAATGGGTAAGCAGCTTACCGACTTAAGCTTGGCAATATCATCTTTGGAGGGTATGTCACGTGGTCCACACACTTTGAGCACCTCGTCACGTGCTAGTTCCTGCCACTGTGGGTGCATAGCTAGCAAAACGATCGTCCACGTCAGCAAATTCGACGTCGTTTGCTCTCCCGCAAAGAAGAAGCTCTTGCACTCCTCCGCGATGTCGTGTACCGTGATTTTCGACGACGGAAACGAATTCAATTCCGTCCTGTTATTTCCCGTTTCCTTCATACTCGCTTGAATCATAAGTCCCAGCAAATCCTTCGGCCCGTTTCCCACCGTCTCACTCCGCGAATTTTCCCTCCGTTTATCGATGAGATTCACTAGCGATTTCCTGATTTCCTTGTCCAATTTCCACGACTTCATGTTCCGTTTCGTAGGTAGGAATCTATAACGAAAAATAAACTTCCATGACTTCATGTCCAACGAAATTAATTGAACAAGTGACAGCGCGATATAATATAACGTTTTATTAGAGTTACTAGAGAAATGTGCCAAAAAAAAATGCTTCCGGGTCTCGGTTAATTACGGTTAATTACCTGTAACCGGGGATGAAAACTTTTTGAAATGCCTCGGACGCGAGCACCATTTGCTGCGCTTGTAGACGGAAAATGGCTTTTCCGTCTTCGTAGCTGCTACCAAATGCTGTTCGGGTGATGATGTCTTCCGTTAGAGTTTGGAACCATTCCGAGACTTCGACTTCCACCTCACCGGAATCCGACATTGCCATCCACTTTTCCAACATTTCAATCACACTCTGTGCCGCCATTGGTACCATCAACTATAGAACAAAATAAAATTCAAGAATTTAGTTATGAAATGTCCAAAAATCAAATAAATGTGAAAATGGAGTTTATTTATTTATTTTCATTGGACTTACTTTTAGATTTTCCATGTGGAAAGTAGGAGTGATAATTTTCCGATGGTGAGCCCATTTTTCTCCTTTGAGGCTAAGAAGTCCATCACCTTCAAGTTGTTTTATAAGAGGGTGAGCTTCATTTTTCTCGTAGAATTCGGACTTCGATGTGAAGATTTCCCGAATGAGGTCCGGGTCGGACACGGTTAAACGGACCGTCGGTCCGAACCACACAAGAAATGTTGCACCTGAGGGCAAGAACAAGCAGAAATATGTCACAACAAGTCATTGTAGATAGATATGGCAAATATAGGGACTAGATCATAAATAAGTTTTTGAGGAAGAGCTCCTTTTACCAAGTGGGAAATACCATAGGCTTCAAGTACCATGTGAGAAATTACCAAAAAGAGGCAACAGAAGGAAACAAGACAGACACAAAAAATTGAGAGAGCAATGATAGTGGACCCTACAATGGCCTCACAAACAGAGAGAATTCAAGAACACTAGCAAACACATTTAATCATTATCAGAAGGGTAAAATCGGCACAAAGAATAAAAATGACTGAAGAAAAAAAAAAGAAAAAAGAAAAAAGAAAAAAGAAAAAAAGAAAGAGTGTGGTGGAACAGGCCTAACTTAGATGGAAGTTCAACATCAATGCTCCAAAGTCCAACCTTACCGAATCAAACCGAGCTTATGTCCCAATCAATTGAGGTCAGCTAATCAAGACTTTAAGTTTCCGGAAAAAGTAAAGGAAAAATAGGCCCCATAGCTGAGATAAGGATGTAAAATTTAAGATCCTTTTGAAGTACACAAACTCAAAGAAAAAGCCATGAAATTTATTTTTTAATACAAATAAAAAGCAAATCCATACCCACATGAAAACTTCAATGAAGATCATCACTAACTCTCATAAAAAAAACAACCACACTCCCTCAATGATTCTTGGTAGCTGATTTAAAAAAAAATTTATGTAATTTTTTTTCATGAATTATTTTCGTAGATCATGTTTCGAAATAGCAGTACCCAAATATGCATTTTCCAATATCGTATAGTATCGACCGATATGCTCGTATGCCGATGAATATCGGTATCAGAGATCCAAAATTCGATGCATTATCGACCGATATTAAAACCAAAAAGCTTAGAGAGTGATATAAAAAATCAACCAAAAACTATATTCTCAGAACCCAGTTTCCAAGAAGCTTAGAGGACATAACAGAACAGAGTCCAAACACAAACACAAACAAAAAACAGAGCAAAACAGAGAGAGAGAGAGAGAGAGAGAGAGAGAGAGAGAGAGAACAAAAAACAGAGAGCAAAAAAGAGAGATTTACCATAGATTTTCCTCCAGTGATGGTAAAAGGAAAGAACTCTAGGGAGGATATTGTGAGAGAAAGGCATGGGTTGAGCAGAGGCTTTCAACATTAAACCCAAGAGCTCCTTAGCATTGCCTAAGAAGAATCTATAAGGAGGACCTCTAATTCCTTGCTTTGAAAAATGCTGCTCAATCTTTCTTGGCCTCCACCAAAGCAAAACCAGAACCCTCAAAACAATCACCACAACCACAAGAACAAAACCCATTATCTTCAACAAGTAGAAACAGAGCTCTTCCATTTTTCTGTTCTTTTTTGCGGGGGGTTTTTTTTTTCTTTCTGGGTTTTGGTGGGTAAATTGATCAGCCTTTTTTTTTTTGGGTTTGAAAACAGAGTGTGGAGAAGGGGGTATGTAAGTGTTTGTTGGAGCAGCTTTTTTTTCTTGTGTGTGCTTCTTATCTTCTTTTTTCCTTTTTTCTGGGTTTTGTTTGTTATAAACTGGTAAGTGTGTTGGCTTTATAATACCAACAAATTTTAGAGAGAGAGAGAGAGGGAGGGGGGAGGAGAGAGAGGGGGGGAGGGGGGATTGGCAAGGCCAACGGCGTAGGGGCCGCCAATGGGAATTATGAGGGTCAACGAATTTGATATTTTTAATCTTTTAATTATTTTTTGGACGAGGTTGCCCTGCCCCTTGTCTTTTCTTTCTATGCAGGGATATTAATCATTTTATCCCTTTGAATCTATTTTTGGCTTTTGTCCATTGAGATAAAATCAACTCCAGCTAGCCTAACTTTTGTGCTCTTGTACATAGGGATGGTCATCTCGACCAACCCACCCCGATCAAATCCATCCCCTCCCCGAATGGATGGGAGATTCGGGGATTTTTTTAGGGATCGGGTAGGGTATGGGGATTCTTTTAAAAAAAAATTTCGCGGATCGGAGAGGGGATGGTATAATTAGTCCCCTTCCCAATCTCCTCCCCGTTCCCCGTTCCCCGTCCCTCCCCATTCCCCTCCCCTCCCCTCCTCGCATCCCCGTCCACATATATCGATATATTATATTATAAGTTCATAAGTTTTTTTTCCCGGATAAGTTTATAAGTTACAAAAGAACAAAAAGAAAAAAAGATATATTGTTGCATCGAATCCAAGGTCTTATAATTGAGGTTTGAGCATAAAATAAGGTCTTATACATGTCTATGTTTTCCTTTTGTAATGAAAATGAAGATGTACGTATTGAATTTTTTTATGGAAAAAATCAAATTACGAGGTCATGGAGTTGTAATTTTTGGGAAATAAGGTGGAGATGAGTGAGAATTATAGAGAGGGGGATTGACAAAAAGAAGGATGGTTTAATCTACCCAGAAATCAAAACCCAAAAAAAAAGAAAAAGAACAAGAACATCACTAACACTTTTGAGTAACTTGGTACGTTTTAATTATTTTTGGGAACCACTTTTGTCATTAGCTTTGGATTTTAATACAACTTCTTTGGTATATATTCACTTGAATAATTTGAGTGAACTTTTGGATCCCCGATTCCCCATGGGGATCCCCGTTCCCCGCACTGGGGCGGGGATAGAGGTTAAAAAAAATTCCCGGTGGAGATTGGGGAGGGGATGGGGATTGATACGAATTTGGGGATTGGGCATGGAGGTAATGGTATCCACCCCCTACCCTCCCATGCCCATCCCTACTAGTTGTACACTCTTTGATGAGAGAATTATAGTACTATGTATAGGTTAAAGGACGATGCATTATTTGATAAAAATGAAAAATAAAGAGAATGCTGAATTTTATAAGATGAAAGTTATTTGATACATATGTTTAAAACTAAATTAGAAAACAAATGGTTCAATACAAAAACATAATTTTTTTTTTGTTATATTACATTAATGTTCTCCTTTAGTTTTATTGATGGCTTAATGTGCTTTTGGTGCGGTGGAAGGGTGGTGGTGGTGGTGACTGCATGTAGTGTTGTGTGGAGAGATTGTGTGGTAGTGACGGCAGTGGTGGTGGAAGGAGGGTGACAATGGTGGTGGGTTAAGAGATGGTGATGATAGGGGGTGGTGAGTAGTGTAGTCATGATGGTGAAAAGGTGGTTTAATTGTTACATTGAAAGATAGTAGAGAGATGGAGGTGGTTGAAGAGGCAGTGGCCAGTGCCAGATGGCGGTGGTGCAGTGTTGGAATGGTGGTGGAGATGGTAGAGTTATAGCAAAGCTGGTGGTTATTTTAAGGATGTGACTGTGTGATGCAGACCGGGTTGTGTTAACGTGGATGGACCGGTTGCGTCCAGCCGTCCACGTAGGCCTAAGAATCGACGTTGTCAGAATGGGCTGAATTTCGCACGGTCCATTGGAATTGGCCCAAGGATCAATAGTCATCTTGCTATGCAAGATGATGCACGATGGATTTCGGGCGTTCGTCGCTGTTTAGGCCCCGAAAAGGCCAATTTTGTCGTTTATAGTAATATTTAGATCGCTAATAACTTTTGTTAGAAAACTCTGTTTTATTTGCCGTTTGTTTTGGCAACCTTATAATTTTTTTCCAGTTTTTGATTTATTAGTCAAATCAGAACTTTCCTTTTTTGGTAATTTTCGTATTTATTCCGATTAAGGGTTGATTAGCGACCTTAAAGGTTTCCTAAGTTAATTAGGGTTTCTTTCACCTTATTTATATGCTTGTAAGCCCTACGACAGACTTTGGTTGTTGATGAATTAAAGAAAAACGAGTTTATACTCATATCTTGGTCGTTTAAGGAGGGCATATCTCCGGGTCGATCTTATTGTTCGCGTTTCTCTTGCACGATCGATTTCGCTTCCATAGACTGCGCTACATCACCGTGGTGGAGCTGGAGAGATGATGGTTGTGGGGTGGTGATGGTGATGCTAATTGGATTATCAAATAATCCTATTATCGTTAAGTTCATGTAAGATGTTAATAATTTATCTAGTGATTGTGTTTTTTTTTTAACCTTGTACTGGATAGGTTTGTGTATTATTTAATTTTAGCAAATGGTGAAATGTCGGCCAATTTTGACTTACCTTCCTTCTGGATCCCTCTGGCTATTTATTGGTTTGTTATGTAGGTTATTGCAAGCCTCACGGGATTGAAGCGATTTTTCGCTATAGTAAATCTTCATATGTAATTCTTTTATCGCTCGACATAAACAAGACAAGAAAATGTAAATTCTCCCTCCTTCTCTCTCTCAAAAATATTAAACTCTGTTCTCTAGCAGTTTTTTTCTTGATTCACTTATGGTTGTTAGCTTGTAAGAAATGCAGAATTTCAAGATCTATCAGTAAGAATATTGAATAAAAACAGAGCCTTGATTCATGAAGACGCAAATTGAATAAAAACAGAGCCTTGATTCTTCAAGTTCATGATAATAAAAAGAAAATGTCATGATTCTCCCTTAGACATGACAGAATTTCTAAGGCCAAAAGAGAGGTTAACTATTCTCGAAGGAAGGGCAATTTGGTAAGTGGCAAAATCATAGTCCACCTTTTATAATGCTAATTCTACAATTTAGATGCAAGGGTATCTTGGTCATTTAGAACCCTGTCAAATTTATGATATGACAGATGGGCATGAGATGTACATGTATAATATTTATATGGCTTGATTGCTTAATTTATTGGCTGATTTTACACAACGTAACAGAGGCAAAAGTACATCTTCTAATAGTTTTCAAATGGAAGCATGAACAATAATGCTTCAAATCTTGTGAATCCAAACGATCTTTCCTGTCACCTGCCCATCTCCCAATTTCTTGCAGGCTTTCGGCACATTTATCTTACATATGGGAAAGTTACTTGAGGTTTCCCGCTCTATCTTATACGAGGAAGGGTACATTAACTGCTGATTGGCGAAAAGTTACGTATAGATCATGCAAATCGACAATGTCATATCTCGATGTAAAATGTGCTGTTAGCCGATGATTCTAAATCTATGGTAAAACTACTCTTTTCTTACTTGTCATGTACGCTCTCCCTAGTAGCAATTGCATTGCTATAAACATGTTATCTGGAGTAGTTTTCAATTGGAACGTTAAACGATAGCACAATTTCTCATCAACAAGAAATAAGGCAGTACTCGTCGGTAATTTAGTTTGTCGGACGTAAGAAAACAAATAAGGAGAATATATCAAGGTAAGATTACTCAGATTGATACATTTTCATGGTGCATGAAATGTTCTAATAAACATTGTAAGAGCCCTAAGAAAGAGAGAAAGAAGGGAGAAATAAAAGAGTACAAAGAAGGGAGGAGGAAATTGTGAAGGCCATAGATCAATATTGTTTTGGTTAATGGATTCCTTTTTCTTTTTCTTTTTGCTGACGTACGTTGTATATATATTCTCAAAGACTCGAACTCCAAACCAACTCTGCTTGAATAACTAAGGAGTATAACCAGATAGCTCCTCTGGTTAACAGATTCTTACATGTTCCCAAAAGATGGTTATTTGAAAGGGTAGAGAAAGAGGAGGCACAAAGGAGGGTTGTTATTTTTGGAATGTTGCTCTTAAATTTGTTCACATGGGAACAAGGCTGTCTATTTAAGGGTTCCTTTCTGTGCTTTTGGTGGGGAAATATGCTTTGGGTTGAGCCAACAATGAGTGCCCACTCAAAGGGCAACTGCCCCCTAATCTTGTCTTAATAGACACAGGACATGTTTGGGCCTTGTGCCCTTCATGGGTCCTACATCTACAAAGCAAAACTTTCATGGAGCCGAAAGAGGCCTCAATTTAGAGTTGAGGGACTAAATTGTAAAATGTTTAAACAATTTAGAAAACCCAAAAAAAAAAAGGTTTACCTCATGAAAAGATTGGAGAAAATTATTCATAAGGATAAGTCCACCCTTTGCCAAAAGTCATGTCAAAGGTGAAAATCAGTATCAAGAACAAATCATTACGTAGGTACTTTTAGATTGATATCAGAATAATCTAGCAGTCTGGAACTCTCTCCGTTGATAAAATGCTCATTGAAACGACTAATTTACAAAAAACATCATCATTATGAAGGTATTTTGTCCGTGTACTTGGTATTTCAGAAAAAACAACAATTTTATAGTTCCAGTCCCCTCCAATCGGAACTTCTTGCTATTCAGGAAGCGGTTAAATGCTCTATAGCTCAAAACTACAATTTTGTTCATATATTTACAGACTGTTATAATGCAATTATGCAGATCGCCGAGCAGAGTGAGTGTCACTATAGTGACACCTTTTTGACACAACATCAAAACGGAGATCTCAAAGGCTGCTTTTTGTAAGATCTCCAAGGCTACCCGGAGGGAGGTTCACCGAGCTCATGATTTAGCCCACCATGCCATCTCCTCTTTTGTGCGTCATTCTGACATGGGGGACGGCGGATGATAGGACCTTTACGCTTCATTGTTTGATGTTGTGTTTTAATTTTATATTGCTATGTTGTTGTTGTTGTATATTTTGTTGACCATGATGTAATCTCTCTGATTATTTATACTATCTTCTCTCTTTTTCAAAAAAGAAAAAACAACAAATTTGTATGGCTTAAAAGTTAAAACCCAAAAAATATGCCAATTTAAATTGATTCAAACAGTAGAAGTTAAATGGAAAAGGAATAAAAGTTGTGAATCAATGGTAATGATAAACAAATCTGCACAGGGTGGAGCCATGTGCCCTACCAATAGGTCCTACAGATCTTAAAAAAGATCATGGGTAAAAAGCAATGAATCCAATACTAATACATATATAATATCAAAGATAATTATTAATTAGAATATCCTGTTGATGTACTCAATACCATAAATGTGGCAAAGAAATTTCCCTTCTATGTTACCATTCCTTTAATCATGGGAATATCCTTTGTGTTTTTTATTTATTTTTGAGATATTCCGAAGGGAGTGGATTTTCTTCACATACCAAAAAAGCTTCAAAATAGATTTATCTCTAACAAGAAATATTTGCACACTAGACCGGACCGGAACCAAATTATCATAAGACAAATGTGACCAGATCAATTGATATTGAAATTCACTGTACGTGTTTTTAAGCCAAAAGACCAAATGAAAGTAGATAGATTTTTTTCATTCCCGAGGAAGTGCATCGCTTACCTGGGTGTTCTTCCATAACAGTACGAAATAATAGTCTAATTAGGGTAAATACACAAATCACTTTAAATATGTACAAGAAGCCGAATAGGCAGGCTAGTCCTTTTATGGGGATAAAAAATAAACAGTTTCGATTATTGAGGTAGGCGTGACAAAAGTTCAACAATGTGAACATGATTGTTCAGTCCTTTTTAGAGAATTCTCTTCCTATTTTTTGAATACCCAATGCATATAGGATGTTCTTCTAGGATAGCAGTTATAGAGTTTCTTAAATGTAATACCAATTCTCAATTAATGTCTCCCCACTCTGCCGACTGCAAATTTGCATTCCAAGTTTTGCAAATGCAAATTCATTTCAACCTGAAGTCCTGAATGTATAATCAGAAAATTTAGGTACCCAGAAAGTGTCCAGAATTTGAATTTCAACGGTCCAGATTCTTGGACACTTTCTGGGTACCCATTCTGAGTATGTAGTAGTGCTCTTGTAAAATACATTAACACTTCTACAACCACACACATCATTGTGAGTGTGTTTGAGCGGGGTGTGGTTATAGTTTTTTTTTTTTTTTGGCTTCTCCATTTAGGGGTGTTCGGGTCAGCTTACCTCAACTAATCCTTTTCTTGGTCCAGTTAAAAGTTTGTCACCCATGCCATGACCAGGGGATTTGCAAGAAATTATTTTTTTTGAGACCTAACCCCTAAGAATCAAATACTCGTCAATTGTGTGGGAACGTTCTCACCAACTACCCGGAAAAACCCTTGAGGTGGTTATTGAAAAAATTTCATTAAATATTTTTGATGGATTTCTTAATTGTACAGAATAAAGGACCAAATTATGTTAGACTTCCCCAAAAAAATTGTCTGCCATAGCAGAAGGACAAGAGGACAATCTGAAATATGCAATCACATAGAGGGGTCTGGAGTTTTCGAAAATGACCAAAATAATTCAACCAAGAAAGCCTGCTGGTGATGTAGGAGTAGTAGCTGTTTTATTTTATTATTGATCCAATATTTCTTCTGAAATTTATCCTTTTTCATGTCAGATGATAACAGAAAAGCTGCAAATCAGTTGCACTTTGGAGGGGAGAAATAGCACACCATTTGTCAGTTTGTTAGAAATGGGGTAACAACTTTATTTATTTCAGTTATTTCAGTGGTTTCTTATTTGAAGCAATTTTCTTATTCATTTGTTATGTTTTTGTTTTCTTACTTTTGTTTTTCAGTGAGGGAATCAATTTCTTTCTTTCTTTCTTCCCTTTTTTTTTTTTTTTTTCTGTCTTTCGTTATTCCTAATCTATTACATGGGAGAGGGGGGAATGAGACTCGATCTCAAAATACAGTGTGTGGCATCCAAGAGCTCTAACGCATGAGCTAGCCACCACTTGTGGAATCAATTTTGATTACTCGAACCTTTGTTTTCCCAATTTTTTTTGTTTATTATTTGATTCTTTTTAAGGAAGAAAAAGGAGGATAGAAAAATTATTTAAGGAAATATGAAATTAAAGATTCTAATTTTCTTGCCTTTTCTTGTCAGGTGCCACCGCAAGAACAAAAAAGAGATATTAGGCATTTTCTAAATAGTTCTTAGAAAAATTATTCAAATTAATCCAGGTGCCAGTATTTTCATTTTCTTTTGTTTACTGATACATCTTCGATTGAAAAAAGCCTCACAATAACCCCAAAATTCTTTTTTTTTTTTACTTTTCCAAAATTTATATTTGTTCCTTATGATTTTGAGAGTCTAAGCTAGATTGTATAAGTGACAAAAGAATAATATTAGTCTTCCAAATTTTACTAAATTAAAGTATTTATGTGAGAAGATGAAACATAATGAAAACATCAATGCAAAATTGTGCAAACCATGGACAACATATTGCAGACACGAAGCGAAAGATTTCTTACAAAAGATATGGTCGGCGGGCTAGGATAGATTATGAGGAATTGAAGCAAACTAGGAAATCAATCTACAATTATCCAAAGGGGTTCATTTATTCGTATGAGATGGCCCAAATATCGGAAAAAATCAAACAACAAGTGGTAGTGAATTGATTATTAGACAATTTTGGGGAAGCTATATAGAATTGACAGTGAGTCATAAAGTTGGACCCATATATTATGAAATAATAAAGAGTTAAGCAAACTTTGAAAGTGAGAGAAGGATAATTGGTGTTTGTTTTTCTTTTCTTTTTTCCCTTTTTTTTTTTAGAAACCGGTACAAGATGTTGATAACTTGATATTGGATTTTGTCCCACTCATTATATCAAAGTAAATCGGTGACGTTGATATCCTCATTGTAGAGACGATTGACTGTAGCACGTCAAAAAAATCCTACCTCAGTGGAACGCGTGATTCCTGATAAAGGTAAAGCGGAGTAGTACGTATCAGCTCCCACCGTAAACCGTACAACTATCCTTCGCATAAAGCATCATAACACATCTGGCATGTGCAAAGCCTAGTCATTAGGCACACCATTTTAAGGCAATTGTGGCCCTCTCTCCATTGAACGGTTAGAAATTGATTCCCGGTAACTCAATTTTTGGCGAAACCTTCAATGTTTCCTTCAAGAGACCTAGCCTCACATCGGCACTGTAAGATGCATTAATTTTAATATTCCTGAGAGATCAGTGCAAGCCACGTTAGAATCGAGGACGGTGGACCATTGGACATCACCAGCCTATGTCGTTACCCGATAAAATATGATGTTTGGTGGCCAGAAACCCCAGTAAATTTCAAACCTATCTGATATCATACCAAACTTCATACATATTGTCTACGTGATGCCCCGAGGTCTCATGCCAAGTTTCGTGCAATTCGAGCTTCTTTAATATATTTTTTAGGACACTGAGCTTCCCGAAATAGCTAGTATCTTGATCACGGGTTCTGAGACTCAATTTCTTCGACCAAAATGTTCATAAATTCATCCCCATCATAAAAAGAAAAAGACCCCGGTAAAATTTTAGGTCAATCGGACTTCGTTCAGTTATCCGATCGTTTGCATCACTACAAATCAATTGTGAATTGGACGATCAATTTTCTCTATATTCGGGGCATAATTTTGAAAATGGCCGTTACCACGACATTCGGCATGCCTCAAAATCTTAAGGGACCACCCTGAACGAATTTTCACCTAACTACCTCACACAAGTACGGAAGAACAATGCCAGATCCTCTGTGCCCAAAACCCCTGTGCCTCTGTGCCGAGGGGTTTTGGGGCCGCTGGATTGTGATTTTTGTTTTTATGTTTTATTATTTTTGGGTAATCCAACGGCTGAAAAACCCCTCGACATGGAGGCACAGGGGCACAGGAGTTTTTCGGCAAAGAGGATCTGAGCTCCGACCCCGGGTTGCATTTGTTGAATCCCCTTAGAAGGACCCTCAACATCTTAACTCAATCCACGTACAAAGGATGGCATTCGAGCGCAACCTTCAGGGCCGGCAGTGGTTATGCACGTGGTTTATCGGATCCAAAAAAGCATCCCGAGGTCTTGCCCGCCATTTTCCGCCCCAGACCAAATTTTTTCCAAAAAGACCTACAGAGTCTTCAAGAATTAGTTTTAGTCTCAAAACAGTACTAAAAGTGTCCTGGGTTCCGCTGGTAGCCATTTTTCAACTCCGGACTGAAATTTTTAACTTTTTCTCAAACGATCCACGGAGTCTTAGAAACATGTTTTCATTCTCAAAACTGTACCGGAAGAGTCCCGGGCCCTTGGTGGTTATTTTTCGGCCCCGGAAAGATTTTTTAAACCTTTTCTGAAATGACACACGGAGTCTTCCAAACATGTTTTTGACCTCAGAATTGTACTATCAGCCATTTTTCAGCTCCGAGTGAATTTCTTCCAACTTTTTCCAAAACGACCATTCGAGTCTTCCAAACATATTTTAAACTCCGAAATTGTTCCAAAAGTGTCTTGGGACCTCCCGTCAGCAATTTTCGGCCTCGGACACACATTTCCCCAATTCCCCAGTTGAGTCTTTATAACCAAAACTGTTTCAGAAGCATTCTGGAGCATCTTGTCCGCCATTTTCGGCCTCAGTCTTTTTCCAAATCTCCCCAACAGAGACTTATTAACCTTTCAAACACATTTTTCGTATCAAGATTCTAAGAGGTTGGAAAAAAAGTACTCAAAATCCCAGCCCACAAAGCCTCTCTCTCTCTCTCTCTCCAATGGCAACCAAGAAGAAGAGTAAAGCAAGCAACAACAAGCCAATACTCCACCTCCCCTCAAATCGATATCGTTTTGCTTGTGGTTGTGTCTCGGTTATTTACTTTTGGTTGTGTACATAGCATTGCAATGTGACTTATCGAGGGTGCCAACTGGTCTTTACCATTCGCGTCTGGACTAGAAAATTTAAAAGAAATTAGTAAGTATTTATTGGGGGCTGACTACATCTGTCTTTTTTTTTTTAATTTTTTTTTTCGAAAAAGTAGATTCTTCCCTTCTTTTTTTTTTTTTTTTGATCAGAATAGATGTAGGTTCAGAGCATATAATTTTAACGAGATTTCTTCCACGCAATCAACGGTGTGACGGCTCTTACGAATTTGTCATTACTCTCACACATCAAAAGAAAGGCTGCCACGTTGCATCCAATCATTTTTATTGGGTTTTCTTGCATCTTGTCCACATTATATGAAAAAGAGCCCCTTTGTTACATCAACTCAGCCAGGCCCCCAGATCCAGCTTTGCTTTTGGTTTCTTCTTCCCCACTTCTACCCAATTGCCGTCCTTTTGTCTTCGTTGTTCTTGTCATTCGAAAGGGTCACCCCCAAAAAAAATGCCCTTAAAATTTATTTCAATTTTTAGGAAAAAGTTTTTTGAAGTAGGGGCCGGCTGGAGGATTAATCAGCGGTGAAGAAGATGTACGACTTTTTTTTTTTAATATCTACTAAAAAATACTCCTACATACTAGTATTCGTTTTTGATTGAAAACTTATCGAGCCTATTTTATTTTATTTTTCTTGAGGTATGCTTTCTACTTACACATATAAGTGATTTTTGAGTTACTCTCACTTCATACAATGTCGTAGAAAAATCAAGGGTTAATTCCACTAACCACACCTGAGGTTTGGTTAATTCAACTGGCCTCCCCTCTACTTTATGATATTTCACTGACCTCCCTTACTTTACAAATTATTTGGCAGATAAAAAAGGCCTAACGGGGTTAACTTTGATGGTAAATTGACGTTAATGCAAACTTTACTTTATTTTCTTTCTTGTTTGAGTTTATATTACATACAAATTTTGAAAGGAGTGAAAAAATATCTTAATTATTCTTTTTTCTTTGAACTTTCTTTTCTTTGACTCAAAATTAATATTTTTAAAATTTTTTAGTTTCCATAAGATGTATTTTAACATTTTGATAAAAAAAATAAGAGTATCAATAATTTCCTAAGCCTACTACTTGCATTTTTGAAAAAAAAAATTTTTTGGTCTCTTTTTCTTTTTTTAGATCTAAAGCTCTAACTAGACTCCTTTTCTTCTCTTCTTTTTTACAAAATTTACCTAACTTCTCTCTCTCTCTCTCTCTCTCTCTCTTTGCATTAGAGGTAATAATGGTCTAAAATAATTATGCACACCCTTTTCGGAGAAACAAGCATTTCACACCAAAAAAACTATTACCATGAAATTTTTTTGGATAATTTTTTACACCAATTCAAGGATCACATTGAGAAAAAAAAAAATAGTCTAATTTTTTACCCAAAAAACCTCATTAATACATTATTTTTTGCATGCATAATGCATATGCAAAGTTCTCACAAATAATGGATAGTTGTCCCAAAAAATAATGTACTTCTGAGTCTTTTTTTGGGTAAAAAATTAGACTATTATTTTTCTCAATGGGATCCTTGAATTTGTGTAAAAAAATTATCCAAAAAATTTCATGCTAATATTTTTTTTTTGTGCGAAATGCTTTTTTCTCCTAAAAAAGTGTGCATATTTGTATTAGACCATTATTACCTCTAATGCAAAAAAAAAAAAAGAAAAAAGAAGAAGAGAGAGAGAGAGAGAGAGAGAGAGAGAGAGAGAGAGCACGGTTAGGTAAATTCTTTAAAAAAAAAAGAGAGAAAAAAAAGGAGTCGAGTTAGAGCTTTAGATCTAGAAAAAGAAAAAGAAAAAGAAACCTAAAAAAAGTAGGAAAAAAACCCACCAATGCAAGCAGTGGGCTTAAGTGATTATTGATACTCTTATTTTTATTATCAAAATGTTAAAATATATCTTAAGAGAACTAAAAAAAAAAAAAATTTTGAGTCAAAGAAAAGAAAGTTCTAAGAAAGAAGTAAATAATTAAGTTATTTTTTCACTCCTTTCAAAAATTTTATGTAATATAAACTCAAACAAGAAAGAAAATCAAGGAAAGCTCAAATTTAAGGGCATTAACGTCAATTCACCATCAAAGTTAAGCCCGTTAGGCCTTTTTTTAACGGCAAGGGGGTATCTACCAAATAGTTTATAAAGTAAGGGAGGACAATGGAAAATCAAAAAGAAGAGGGAAGGTCAGTGGAATTAACCTAAACTTCAGGGGAGGTCAGTGGAACTAACATAAAAATGAAATTAATTTTAGTTAAGAAAACATAAAATTTTGGCGTATTTTATGAACCCAGGGGTTTAGATTGAACACCTAAAAGTATTGTGGAGCCGCCCATGCCTTCAAAGGGGAAAATATTGCAATGACCTCGTTAAACTGATCAAGGCACTATTCGGTTGGGGTGCAATCGGTTCAGTTCGATTGGGTTTTTGGAATTTTCTTAGACCGAACAGAATATTTCGGTTTCCAAATTTATAAACCGAAACCAAACTATTTGATATTCTGTTTAGGTTGGTTCGGTGTTATTCAGTCTCGACTCTTTTTTCAGTTTTTTCGATTTGGATCAACAATGATAATTGTGCATGGATCATTAGATCATTTTTTCTATTATTGGGCTGAATAATTCACAAACTTTGATTAAAACTCCATCATAAGCATATACCATAGCACAAACAATAGTTATTGCACAACAATTGTCAGACCCAACAATAATTATAGCCCAAATAGCCAGAAGGCGAGTGCTTGTAGCACCCAACGGACACTGCACGGTGGTGCTCCCCCCAAACGACGTTGTTTTGGGGGGTAAGCCAGGGCTCTGGTTCCGTGGGGCTCACTTAGGGGCTCACACAAACGATCCAAATCGTTCAACAATTTTTAAATAATTATTAGAGTGGTCTTGAAAACAATCAGGCCAATCTGATATTTGTGTGTAATTGATCTAGTTGTTTAATATTTCGTTCAGAATTCAGGATCTATAACCCAAAACAATCTTGAAAAAAAGTTATACGATTGTGCACTTCGTAACCCCTTGTTCAATTCACACATGACAAGTTATGGCAAAGTTTGACCGGTTTACCCTCTTGTAGCTGCGATTGCGCAAAAATAGCCCTGTATTTTTTTCTGTTCGACCTTTTTGCGATTCGTAGGACATGTTCAGTAAAAGAGTTATCTTGATCGGACATCGAGATAATTTTTTCCAAGATTGTTTTGGATTATAGTGTTTTGATACCTGTCAATGTTCGATCAAGATAATATTTTTACTTTTGGAATTATTAGAGCTCTGTTTTTTTTTTTTTTTTAATTGTTTGTCTGAGATACTAGTATTATTTGTTATTCGTTGTGCTAGTTATAGTCAATTTATAATCATGGGAACTGATTGCTAACTGAGGCAAAATTAGGTTTGAAATTTAAGTTCAGGTCCTGGAAAATTAACTGTGGAAAATTGATTTGAAGTTAATATTACCCTTGTGTACTGAATTTTGGGAACAAAGGATATTTAGGTCATTTTCATTTGCATGGGTAATCCTTTATCATTTAGGTAGGATATGAATTTGTTTAAAATAAAATTGGTATTTTCGTTATTTTCTCATATTATTGATTTTCCATGTCAACCAAACAATAGGAGATATTTTTCAGAAACATTTTCAAGTTACAACCAAACACCGGAAAACAAATTGTTTTTTCACAAATATTTTCCATGGAAAATGTTTCAAAAAAATGTTTTCCGCCTGAGACAAATGGAGCCTTAGAAAGATAAGAGTCTAGCAAATAAAAAGTATAGAAAAATTATCAAAAAAAACTATTGATATTCCATTTGGTATACACCAAATTGTGTGGGATCCATTTCGGGGTCTCACGTAAATGACTGAAGCCGTTCAGTTTGTTTTAAACATGTTTTAAGAACTCTTGTAAAGAAAAAAATCAACTCATTCGGATATATTGGCAATGGTTTGATTGATTTTTCGTCCCTGAATTTGTTGGCAAAAAAATGAATGAATCAATCAATCGAGTTTTTACCGATATTCAAATGAGCTAATTTTTTATAGGAGCTCAAAAAACGATATTTTGAAAAAATTAAACGACTCCGATCATTAATATATAGGACCCCGAAATGAGTCCCCCACAGAAAGGTAATGTACACTTGGCATTCATCAAATAGTGTATCCATACTTTTTATAATAGTTAGATGCAGGGGCGACTCTACCATTCACCCAGTGAGGTCAAGCGACCTCGCTAGGTTCAAAAAATGCACTGAAAAAAATTGAAATTTAAATATAAATTAAATTTTCTTTAGTGTTGTCAACGCTGGGTTACTCGTGCGAGGTTTAAATAAATAATTTCAACTAAATTTGAACCAACTTGACAACTTGTTATAGCCCTAACAAAACAAAACAAACCTACAGAAAAATATGAAGACTCAAATGGATGCTTCTCTGTTCTCTCCCTGTGTCGGCAAAAAAAGAACTCAAATTCAAGGCTTTCAAAATAATAAGACTCGTCGTGGGATATTGTAATATATGTTGGAGTCTCTTTTTGTCAAACGATGTAATGGATGTCTCTTTTGCCTAGTCGGAGTTGTTTTTTTTTGTGCATATAACTTTTCATCATGGACACGCTATGTATTTTTGTAAGCGTTGGATGACAATCCTGGAGTCGCCACTGGTTAGATGCTACTAATAAAGGTCTAAAAATACATGAGGGTCAGGTTATATTTTTGTAACGGTTGAAAAAAAAGGAATATAATTTTCCAGTAATTTATTGGTAAGTAGTGCAACAAAGATAACCACCTCTAGTAGCAAGATAATCACCGTAGCCAATTCGAACTCTAACCAAGACAGTACCAATCATGTAGTGCCACGTAAGCTGTTTTGGTTGGTATTGTGGTTGATTGTGGTGTTCCCAGTATTATTGTAAACGGAGTCCTCAGTAATCGGCGTTAGTGCTCTCACTTTTTCCAGTTAAATAAATCACCATAGTTTTTAATTACATTTCACTACCATCTATGATGACCACTTTACCTTTTTCCCCCTTCCCAAGATGACTTACACATGAAATATTCCACAAAATAAACTAATATTCCCTGCAAACAAAAAATAAAAGAACTAATATTCGGGTATTACCGACTTCATACTGGTAATTTAATCTTTAGTTACTGCATTTCATGCCCCATGTTTTGTCCCTTTAAAACCATCCTTGTCTATCTATGCCTCTTCCCAACGGTCATGTCTTCTCAAAGCTCTAATGCAACAAAATTCTCAATCTATCTTTTACCTCTTGGTTTGCTCCTCTCTATATTTATTGTAGAAAACAGTTCCTTTTTCGAAATGGAAAAATAATAAAAACTGTTTGATGAAGCAATTTCCGTCACTGCTCAATAAATGACTTGCAAAACAGAATAAGAACTTGGGCACCGGTGTGGTACCGGCCGAATGGCCTCCGATGCCTAAGTTAGTCGTTTTGTGGGTTGTATAATAGAGTGGAAAATACCGGATGAATTGTGTTACGTACCTTGTTGAGGTCTCTCTAGTCGCTTTTATAGGCAATCGGAGTAGAGGAGTCCTTCTGGGACTGGGCACCGTAATTCCCGCTTGATAAGGTTTATCTCTTGTAGTCCTAGCGCCCAAAGGGCTCTCTTTTAAGATATGTCCTGTTATTTAGATCTGGATAAGTTTACCTAACCCCTTTGGGGTTATCTATGGAGTGTAGAATCTCCTGGATTAGGCTGAAGGAGACTCACGATCTTATTTGAACAGCTCGGTATCACCATGCTCAAGCTGTGTTATTTCGAGGAGCTAGTTTGTCGACCTAAGCTCGTAGGCAGGTTAGCTTGGACCCAACACTGTTCATACTAGATTGTTCAAAAAGTTTGAAAATTACGTCGGTCGGTCGGTCGGTATACCTAAAATTAACGTGTATAAAATAGGTAAAAGTGCGTTGAAAGGTGTATAACCATATTGCTTCATTTATCCATTCGTTCCATTTTGTTTGGCCATTTTCAATAGTAATATATACTTTTAATCAAATCAGTAAACATTGCGTTTTTGTGCACTGTTGAATTATTGTTTGAATTTTGTTTACCAATGGAAAGAACTAAATGGGATTGATCCAAGCAAATTTTCAATAAAATTATTACAAAGGGGAAGTCTACAATACACACATTTTAAGGCTAAGTTTTTCAAAAGATTTTAGCAACCCATGATTTTAGCAAATAAGTTCACCAGGTGCTTTTAGCAAATGTGTGTACCATATATATGCACGTTTATGTGTAGTCCAAATTGTGGCGAAAGGCTTATGAGACGGGACGCACCCTTCCAAAAGATTTTAGCAACTCAGTTGCTTAAATCAAAATGATTTTAGCAAATGAATTCAGCAGGTGCTAAAATCATGGTATTTCAAATAAAAAAAGTAAGTACTCCCGTGTATTATTTTTTGAATTTTTCACACCGAATTAAAGTACACGAGGAGTACTTTAATTTGGTGCGGAAAAAAATCGAAAAACGATATACGGATCCACTTCATTTTTTGATTTCAAAACCATGATTTTAGCACCTGCTGAACTCATTTGCTAAAACCATGGTTGATTTTAGCAACTGAGTCGCTAAAATCTTTTGGAAGGGTGCGTCCCGTCTCATAAGCCTTTCGCCACATTATTTGTTGAGTTGTTCAATACACGACTACTGAAAATGAAGAGTAACATGTGATGGAGGGAGTATAACGAGGAACACCATTTGCAAATTAATTATAATATTTTTTAGGGCTGTTCAAAAAAATCGGTGAATCGTGAATTCGGTCCGGACCGAATCAATCCGCGCGTTTTGGATTTTGACCGTGGATTAATGGTCCAGACACGGATTCAAAAAATTAAAAACCGGGACTCGCGGTCCGGGCATGGATTTTGATTTTCAAACCGTAGATTAAGGGATCCGGACTGTGAGATTTTTATTATATATTATTTTTAAAAAAAATAAGTATACATGTATACATAAATAATTTTACCACTATACTACCTTGCATTTGTTGTACTTTATCACTTAATTATTATTCCATCAAGCTGGGAGTTGAAGGAGATTATTTTTTAGCCGGATCAGTTGCTATGTAAACCAATTAAACTGGCAACCATTCGCTGAAACATTTGATGATTGGTTTGCCATGGATATTTCATAAGCATTGGAACAACTATTTTGGTTTTGGTTTTTGGCTATTTATTTTGATTCCATAATGTTCAAGTTTAGATTTGTTTAATTAATTTGTTGGAATGTTCAATAAGCTTTTATTATTTATTTCAATGTTGAGTATGGGTTTCGAATGAGTTGATGATTTTTTTTTAGAATAAGTTGAAAATCCGTGGACAAATTCGGAACCGATTCGTGACTCGCGGATCGGATTAGAACCGAACCGTGAGACGTTTGGATCGGACACGGATTTTATTTTCAAAAAACCGTAACTCGCGGATTAGGATTGGATTTATGCCAATCTGAACCAATCCGGACCGTGATCACCCCTAATATTTTTGTTTCTTTCAGTTCGACGATCAGGGGTGTTCGGACCAGTTTACGCGCAAATCAATCAATCCCTTTCCGGTCTGATCAAAGAGAAGTTATCCAGGTCAGAATTAGGGAATTCAATGTAGTATGTATTAGATTCAATTAGTTGCTAAGAGTGCATCATGAGGCCACGTGATCATGTGGTACCACATCAATTTCCTGGCTAGCCAAGCCATGGGTCGCACATGTTAGTCACGTGAGTATGCTGTTTCGCAAAGGCATACACGTACAGAGATGGAGCCAGAGGGGGGCTAGTAAGGGCAGCCGCCCCTGCAAGGGGAAAAAAAAACCTCTAATATTACATAGAAAAAATAAATTTTCCTTAGAATTATATAGGCTCGCCCCTGCAAAGTGTTTTGAAAAAAAATTCGCCCCTGCATAGTGAAATTCCTGGCTCCGTCCCTGTACACGCACATAGTACTAATATCTCGACACCAAAGCTTAACCAATCCATGGAAGAGACGATGTCATCTGCCACTCCAGCAAATTTATGTTTTACTCTCTTCTGCAATCGACACTTGTTTGATCGCAGCAGGACACACCCCATTATGATGGCCCTGGAAAACTACTCTGAGGCTGTGTTTGAAACTCATGGAAAATGAGGGAAAAGAAAAGAAAATGAGACAAAAATAAAAGAAAATAGGAGGGAAATGACACTGTACACAAAATTCAAATTTGTTATTTTCTACTCCCTCCGTTCCTTTTTTTTAGTGTTTAGGCCTTTGGGGTGCTTCTAGGCGTGGATGGGGTGGCGGCCAATGATGCAGATTTGCTGCTGGGCTTTTGGTTTTGGCTTTTTTTGTTTGTTTGTTTGTGGAGGGGCGAACTAGTTGTCCTCCGGGGTAGGAACATGGGCTTGTTCCCTATGTCCCGATGATAGTGTGGCAGAGCTCGTTCTTTTGTAGCTGGCCATTTGGGTGGGGCAGTGGCTGCGTCAGTTGATCTGGCTGCGGCGGCGTGTTGATCTTTGGCGCTGTACGGTTTTAATTTTTTCTATTCTGGGCATTATGGCCTTTTGGCTCTGGGCTTCAGCCCATTAGGTGTGGGCTTCGGCCCTTTGGGTGTCTTTGGCTAACTTCTTGCCAATCGAGGATTGAGTCTTAGACTAGACATGGGATTCTTCGAATTTGTTGCTGCCTCCTTGACCTATTAATCATTGTATCTTTTTCAGTGATTAATAAAAAAAATAAAATTTCCCTGAATCAAAAAAGACATTGGATACTTCTGGGATGGGATCCTATCCATTAACTGTTTTGGACGGTTGGAGTTATCTCGATCACGATTCACAAGTATACATGGATTCCACAAAACATGTCTTTTTGAAAAGTTACCCAATGTTGAACTCTCCGCGACAATGGAGAAGAACTCAACCCTTCCATGTAAACCTGAAAATTTTTGTCGCCGGGCTTGGCATGTATGTTTGGCCAGATATGAGCTCGAATTAATATTTAAGGGGACTACATATTTGGTGTTTGACTAAAATTTTTTATGATCAGATAAATAATATTCAAATTTTAAGGAGGGTATAAGGAAGAACTCAAGGGAGGAAGAGCTTCCTGTTAAGGAAATTGAGGAAGAAGTAGTTGCTTTTTAATTCCAGCGATGTGGGGCTTCTCACAGATTGCTAACTGTCCTCGGCGGCAGGATCTGGTCCAACCTTGTACGAGCGAGTCCATAGAAAAAATAGCTAAAATTACGAAAGCAAAAATGTACCTGCTAAACTTAATGGTCGTCCCCATGTGAAGGTTCAAGCAGAGTGTACCATCATGGTCCAATGTTCACCCGAGAGAGGTGATATAAACCATATATATATGGTCCATTATAAGCACAACATATGAAGCTATATGTCTATATAGCCATGTCTCTGGGCAGCATGTAAAGTGAATGCTTAGTCCCGAGGGTTACTCCAGTTGGTTAGTGAGTTGCGTTCCCTACAATAGGTTAGGATTTGATTCTTGAGGACAGACTGTAAGAAAGTAATTTCTTGTAAGTTTTCTAGTCACGGCGTGGATGGCTTGTCTTTGACTGAACATGGGAGGGGAATAGTTGAGGTGCAGGTAAATTGGCCCGGGCACTCCTAATGGTCCAAACGAAGGTGTGTGCTTAGAGCAACTCCTGTTACTAGTCCTTAAATATATTGGTACTAGTAAAAGTTACTTTGGGCTTTGGCATTAGATAGTCGTAAAAAGTCAACAAATCCTAATGTTGTTACACTTGCTTGGTTGGTGCTATTTTGGATAAAAAATGATACATACACTTCCCACAGCCACTCCCAGCCACACCCTCTCTCACGAGATGTGGTACCCACATGTGGACCCCACACCCCATGTGAGAGAAGGTGTGGCTTGGAGTGGCTTTGGATTAGGCATTCCAAACTTGTTGCCAAATTTGATACCAAAAATAATTTGAAGTCAAAATTTGACTGCAAGCTTATCTGCCAGCAGCACGCCAGCACCTTTTGCCATATCATGCCTGTTGACTTGCTCTTACATTTGTCGTAGTACATTCCTTTACGCATGCACTTTCGAACTTTCAAAGAGAATGGACATTCTATTTTCCTACCATTTCAATCTAAAAGTCAATAGGCAATTACTTGCACTCCAACTATTTCGGTTAGGGATGACAATTTGTCCCGAACTCAATGAAACGCACACCGTCTCGTCTATATATATGGAGGTATGCAAGATTTCTTCGTTTTTTCGCCAATAGTAGCGGGTATGATGGAATTGAAAAGATCCAGGCTTGGGTATAAGACAGGCATTATTTTGCAACCCCCACTCCCAAATACTCGTATCTGCTCCATACCAATCTAAAACCTAGTTTAGTTTTATTTATAACCTCAAAACCTGGTTTATTTCATTTGTTTGTTCATCAATTTATAAAAGTAAAAAATTGTTGTTAACTTTGGATGCTACTAACTTTTTTTCCCGTTTAGCACTTGTATATGAAGATTTGAAGTTATTTTTACTTCTTTGAAGATTAGGATGTTTTACTTGTACTCCAGTTTCATTCTTCTTTTACATATGGTTCAGGTTTGGTTACAGTGGCGACTCCAGAAATTTCTATCAATGGTGTCATAATTGTTACGAATTGATAAAAATTTTACATTGAAAGGGAACACTCGAAAAATACTATTACTAGTAAACGAACGGAATATAGAAAGTAGTATAACATATGTAACTTTGTATACATGCAATATATAATTTCATATCTCAAATTATGTATTTATGTATAAATGCATGTAGTCTATTGTAAAAAAAAAAAAAAATGCAGAGTCTTTTGAGGGTGCTGGTAATTGCCCCCAATAAAATACCTTTCAACCAGGAGTTCAAAGCCATTTTGCATACAGTGGAAGGGTAAAAACTTAATGGGGTAATGTAAGCATTTTCTGTCCCATGGGGTCTCCTGACCCCCCTACTCTCTGAGTAGCGTCGCCCCTGTTTGGTTACATTTGGAGAGAAACCAATTCCGTCCAGAGGCGGGTTTGGTGAGGTTGTCCAATATCCCCATTTGGAGATTGGAGCGGGGACAGTAAAGACTTGTTCCCCTGATTCATACCCTACTTGTTTTCATTTCCACTTTTTTGGGTGCTTCGTTTAGATTTGCGCGCTGTGGTCTATTACATAGTTATTAAGCGCATTACCAAATAAATGAACAAAGAAATAAAAAGAAATGACTGCATAATTATGTGGTATTCAGAAATTTGGATAATCGCACAATAGAGAGTACTCTCAACCATATATTGAATTTGAATGCATTGCAAATCATACACGTTGATACACTAGGACTTGCATGGCCCTTCTAGAAATAGAGGATTTTGAAGATGAAGATATCTTCTAGATCTTCACAAAACTGGAATGGTGGTATAGAATTCTACGCAAAACGAAAAGACCCAATTTTTTCAGGTTTATTACCGAATTAGGCATACCTCCAAGAGTAACAATGTTACTCCTATACCAAGGCATCTATACGGAGACTTGTAACATACTTCTAGAAATAGAGGATTTTGAAGATGAAGATGTTCTTCAAGATCTTCATAAAACTAGAATAGTGGTATAGAATGTTACAAAAAAGAAAAGACTTATTTTTCAGGTTTATTACGGAATTGGGCTTATCTCCAAGAGTAACAGTGTTACTCTTGTATCAAAGCATCGATACAATCGACCAACTAAAAAGAACTGTTAGGAACAAAGATAGGTGCATTGCAGTGTTACTCCTGTATCAAAGCATCGATACAATCGACCAACTAACAAGAACTGTTAGGAACAAAGACAGGTGCATTAATTGCAAAACCACATACGGGGATAGACACAAGAGAGAGAGAGAGAGAGAGAGAGAGAGAGAGAACAGGGGCAATGATCCATTCTCAGGTTTCTCCACTCTCCTAGTGTGTAATGTGTATAATTGAATGCATTGCAAAATACTGAGAAAAAAAAAATGCATTGCAAAATCATAAACGGGGATAGACAAACACAGGTGCTTTGCTATCCCCTTTATTTATGCATGCCTAATTTGGGTGTCAGACGAGTATCACGTGGCAGTCTCTAACGCGCACTTCGCCAGCAAAAAGTGTTTTGGACGGCCTAGATTTTAAAGAGAGAAGGGGAAAGAGGTGGGAGAAATCTGAACTGAAAACACTTTTGGGTAATCGAGATGCACGTTCGGAACCACGTGTACTCTACCCGCTCGGCACCCATGTTTTTTCTCCTCCTACACCAGTACACCGTGTATTGCCATGAGAAAAAACACACATGCTACTATTCCAGAACATGTCCTGTTCCTGTTTACACCCTTTAACATTAAAACAAAAGGCCGCTAATGTCTCTCTCTTCATCCCCACATTACCCTGCCATGAGGACCCTCTGATCTGATCCCTGCTCCCTTTTAATTTCCTCTAGTCACTCACATGATGGGCCATGTGACCAGAGAGCTTTCAATCTACCATCAAATTACATCATACACGTAATTACAAATCGGGTTGCTGTTAGGGCTGCAAATGAACCGAGCCGATCGTAAACTGTTCGAGACTCGACTCGGTAAAAGCTTGTTTGAGTTCGGTTTGGGTGCTAAACGAGTCGAACCTGAACTCAATTTTAGGCTCGATTATTACATGAGCCAAACCTGAACCTGATAGTATTCGGCTCGGTTTGGCTCGCGAACCCGGAGTATATGTATATATCTCCTAAATTTTTACATATAACCTTCAATATGTATAAAGTTTTACATGTACATTATGAAAATTTTATAACTTGTACATGTATAAACCTTTAAAAGTACTATAGACTTACATTTTAATATGTTTTTATAATTTTGTATATATGTGAACTTATTTAAGTACAAAATGAAAATTTTATTAGTAGTTCTAGAACTGTATAGGAGCATAAATATCTAATATTTTTTTTACTTTTTAAGGCTCGTGAACAAGTTTGAGTTCGACTCAAACCTAGGGTCGGCTCGTCAAATTTTCGTGGAGTTCGAGCTCAGCTCGAGTTCGCTTAATAACTTAATAAACAAACCTAAACAATTTAAAGCTCGGCTTGATTCGGCTCGTTTGCGGCCCTAGTTGCTATTTACTTAGAATGTAAACGCAGGGATGGAACCAAGAAGGGGCCAGTAGGGGTCGCCCTTGCAAGAAGAAGAAAAAAAACCTTTGGCATTATATAGAATTTTTTTTCTTTTGAATTATATAGGCTCGCTAGTGCAAAGTATTTTGAAATACAGATTTGTCCTTGCATAGTAAAATTCCTAACTCTGTCCCTGGGTAAATGTACATTTGTATAATAAAACAGCTAGAAAAATGTCTCTGTGTCACTTCGTGATTTGCTGGAAAAAAACTGTTGTGTGGCGATTCAAGTTGGTTTGCAATGCGATTCAGGTTTTGCAATATTAGCATTTGGTTCATGTGTGATACCTGGGTGAGTCGGACTAACTTATGCACATTTCGACTAATTTCAAGGTTTATGTATGCTCCGCCACATATAGACCGGGCAAAACCGATACCCCGAGAACTAAGAGATCTTGTGCAGGTGGCCTCAAGATATTAAGAAGAGTTGAACCAAATCACACGACATATTTGCGAAGACTCATTTAAAAGGGGAGGGCAAAATGGTATTGGATACCTTGATTATCTAGGAAATAAAGTACAAGCACAAGCAGATTTTTGCCAATATCGTCTAACAATAAAAGCAACGACTGTTGGGTCACTTGAGAGAGAGAGAGAGAGAGAGAGAGAGAGAGAGAGTCCGTTAAAAAATATATGTATAGTGATAGAAGATGACTTTTTGGAAGGAAATGATGAGAGAAAAGTCTTATTTGGATGAGAATGGGGTTCTAGCTAGGTAGCCCCGCCAGCGCCCACCACCAACAGACAAGCCACCACCAAATTGCTGCATCTTTCAACTCAAATGCTACCCTGCCCTGTAATGGGTCCTTCTTGTTTTAGTACACGTATATGAGACCCTTAAATTTGGGTGCATATAGGATACAAAAATGATAGGTACACACCCTCTCAACCACTCCCCGCCACACCCTTTCTCACATGTGTGGTGGGGCTCACCCAGTGGGTCCCAATGGGCCCCACCACACATGTGAGAGAGGGTGTGGCGGGGAGTGGTTGAGAGGGTGTGTACCTATCATTGTTCGGTAGGATATGGCTATGTGTAGGGGCAGAGGTGGCATTTTCCTATAGATTAGGTGTATTATTTTTTAGAATTTTACATATTTGCTTAATGTATATGGCACTTCTTACCCCAAGAGTTTGGTAATTACTACTTTTTGCTCTTACAACACATGATTTTTTATGTTCTCTGTTTGACACACTGTCTCTCCATGAAAGAAAGAACCGAGCATATTTGGTTTGTTTGTCTGGAATGGAAATCCTCTCTCTCGGTCCACCACTGCCTTGGTCGAATTTAGAAGTTTTGAACTATTAATTCCCAAGTCGAATTACTATATACTGTCATAGATATGCATCTCCAACGGCTAAATAACCGCTTTAATGAGGTGAAAACCGAGTTGATTCTTAAGGGTAGCTTTTTGAGGTTGATTTTGAATATGATTATAGGTTATGAAGGTACATGAATAATCTACTTAGCTACTTTTTGTTTGGCATTTCAATGTAGCTTTTGGGTTTCAATTGTAATTGAAATTGTATGTTATTAGTAGATATATACTTTACTCCTTTCTATTTCACATGTCGGTGTATTTCTTTTTCTATTGTTATGCTTTAAGTAATTGGCTCCACTGCCATCACGTTCTGGTTCCCCTTCGCCAAATGGTGTCCGATCACACATATCGGCCGGCAAAAAGTGTTTTGGACAGCTCAGAATTATTCCCCCCCTCTCTCCTCTTTCTCTCTTTACAATCTGGACCATCTTTTAGAAGGCCAAGATGCGTGGTCTGGTACCACTTGGTTATACTGTACACACACCCAAGTTTTCTCGTAGTTGTGAGACATAGTGGGTAGCTGGCAAAGGCTTGGACCAGCTTATTTTTTTGTTATGGGAATTGGATTCTCCCAGACGGGATAGTATGAATCTGGGTCGTTCATTGTTGTAATTAATTGTTTAGATTGGCTCAAAGGCTCTTACCGCTCCAGTTTTGGATGGTCCCATCCAGTTTAAAACTTTTTTTTGGAATTGATCCAGTTTAAACCTTGGATTGGAGAGAATTCGAACCCTTTGGTATTTCTTTTTTCCATTTTTATGAGGAAAAACCTCTTCAAGGTCAGGCCACTTTGCATCAATTCACATAGATAAAATTCACAATAGAAGCCACTAGGGCTGCCAAATGAACCAAGATGCTTGTGAGCAACTTGAGGCTCGGCTCACCTTAGCTCGTTTAGTAATCGAGCCAAACACAATACTTCAAAGCATGGCTTACCTCGTTGACAGCCGAGTCGAGCTCGAGCTTGAGTTTTTGGCTTGTCGATCGGCTCGTTTGTGCCCCTACTTGCAACTACTCCTTAGCCACACATATCGGCACGTCGAGACGAGGAGTTTTTTACCCCCTAAAAGAATACCTTATGCCGTGTGTTTTCTTACTAGTGAACCTTTAAACGTTTCGGTTTGGCTACGTACTCGATCCCTTCAATTTATTAGCGCCACTGGTGAGTGTTGGCTACTTGGCTGGAATGATGTGGATGGAATTAGCCCTAATGGGCATTCCTAGTGCACCTAGCTAGCAAGCAGAGACCACAAAATGGGCCATGGGTGTGGTTTGAACCGACATCGACAGGGACTACTCCAATGCCAAGTTGCCCTAGTACTATAAGCAGGATGGGCATGAAATGCTACACCTGAGTTTGCCATGTGGAAGTCACGTGATCTTTCCTTTTGCTGTGTGTAGTATTCGGTCGTCCGGGAACCCAGTCACGTGCGCCGAACTTGTAATGAATAGTTATAAACTCACCTTATCCCTTTTTTTTTACAAGGTGAACACGTGCATGTGCATGGCTAGCCAGTTTTAGCGAGACACACAATGTGGTCGTGTTTCTGAAAGACTATTTTTTCGTGGGGATAACGAGAACAACCAATCGTTCAAGTTGGACAATCCCATAAGTTGGGAAAATGGAGTTACAATTGGAAGTCACATGACCCAAGTGAGAGAAATTGGGCATGGTTCATTGGAATTCAATTTTAGTGTCTGTGCCACTTATGCATAGATCCAAGAGGTTTGGAAGTCACATGATCTAAATGAGAGAATTTAGGTTTGGAAACATGGAACAATATTGGCATTCAATTATGATAGTGTTTGTGCCAGTTATATGCAGCAGGTTTTGACAGCCAAACGTTGAACAGTAGGACAGGGATTTGAAGTCCCTGCACAATTTTCTATTCAATGACTGTGGGGCCCATTGTTTTTTCCTGTTTTATTTTCCTACCGCTAAGCAATAAATTGTTTTTTGTTTTTTGTCCCCCAATCAGAAAGACAAGAATACCATACATTACAAGTGAGGAAAAAAAAATTATTACTTGCTTTTGGAGCACCGCCACGTGATGTTTCAAGAGCCTTTTACCACCACACATTTACGTGGGGACCAAGGACTAAGTACATAGGCCACACGCGAATGTGTGGTGGTAAAAGTCCTCCGGAGAAGTCAAACTCCAGGCCCGAACTAAGCAATTTGTGTCATTACCGCTTGAGCTAGGCCGCATATTTCTAATAACCTGTTTATTGCATTTCAATTCGCAACAACGAGTAAGAAAATAAGCAATGAGTTGCCAAATAATTGCTTATTCTGCATTCCCTTTATTGCATATACGCAATAGAAATATGTACCAAAAAAAATATACGCAATTGAAACAAGCACTTACGAGCAATGCTACGAGATTTACGTGCACAAATCCGGACACAAAAGTGTCGAGAGATGTCCGATGTTTTGTGCTCCCCTTGTGCATTGGGACAGCTTTGGCATATCTGCGTATAGGGTTGAAATGGCCAGCTGGATAGCTGGGCCAGGTTAGAGCAGGCCTGCCCAAAGCCCAGAACAAAAAGTTGTATAGCCCGTTAGAATGGAAAAGCCCATCTAACATTGCATGCCACATATCTCATACCTGAGAAAATCTATGGGACGTCGCGGCCCAAAGGAAAATTTAGAAGGCTCAGCCCTGACTTTGAGAAGTACGGGAATGTTGCACCATGTTCTATCTTTCACACTTGGGCTGCCAACTCGTTTTGTGTCAGAAGAAACCAAGCCCCCAAACACATTTTAGCCTGATCTGGTACGAACAAATCCAAGTAAATGTCCATACTGTCACCAAAGCCCAATCTGTTTTCCTAACATATTTGAAACCTGCAAATGATGCAGAACAAGAAAACACTTCCCAGAATGCAAAAAAACTTTGCCTTTCGTAAGCCTTAACTAGAGGTACATTGACTTGAAAGCTTCTCATGCTCAAGTCAGAGTTTCACCTAAACCTGCTGATAAAACCAAACTTGTAATATAACCTCTGCCAAACAGTTTAATACAGCATAAAAATATGCCGTTACAGATGACTTGCGGGCAAGCAATGCTGAAAGAGAGAGATAGGTGACACAAGCTTTTAGGCAGCAGCCATGGATTGTCACCTCAACATACAAAGGCAAGACCATAGAGCAGCCTAAAGAATTCTACAACTACAACCATAAACCTAATCAATGGTCCAGAACATATCTAGCATGGATCATGGTCTACTTCAATATAGTGATTTCTGGAAGATATAATATCATAAAAAGGCAACAGGTGCACAGAAACATGATTGGATTGCGAAATGTTGGAGTATCTCCATTGTTCCAAGCCCTCTATTCAAATGCATCATCATCATCATCAGGAAGGGGCTGACTAGCTGCTGCAGCAAGCTCAGCTTCATGCCTGTAAATTTAGCAGTAAAAAACAACATAAATTGACCACTTATAGTAATGCCAAATTGCCAATGTTTAAATGCAACAAAAAGATTCCAAAATGGAAGTACAATTTCTTTGTCAGTTAATTAGACCCAAAAACAATCACTTTTCATTCATTTATCTTTCATTCCTGGGCTCTCATTGTCAACTTATCAAGTTTAATATTCAACTATTCAAGAATTAATTCCACTAACTTATTTTCATTCTTTCATTTCGTGACTGCAATAACTGGAATACAAACCTAGCAGAAACATTTTTATCTGGGATTACAAAAATAAACATGTTCTGAAATAAGATGACTTACTGGTGCTGTGCAGCCAAATCGATATGCACTTCTGGAGGAGCAAGTGCAGGAGATTCCACAAAATGGAGATTGGGGTCCCTAACATCACAAAGCAAAAACCAAATTTCAGCATAGAGCATGTAATTCGTGCACAGAGTAAAAAAAAAAGAAGAAAATGCTGTTATTCTCATTACCCTGCAAGCTTCCTAGCAAGGTACAAGAAAGGCTTTTCGAAGTTGTAGTTACTCTTGGCAGAGATTTCATAGTACTGCAGATTCTTCTTCCTGTGGAATGTAACCTGCTTCGCCTTGACCTGCCTATTCTTCACATCAACCTTGTTTCCACAAAGAACAATGGGAATATTCTCACAGACCCTAAATTGCCACAAAAATTATGCCAAAAACCAAAATACGATGAATGTCATAAAGAAGGAAAAAAACCACACAAGCTCGCAAGAGAGAGTAAAAGTTTCAAGTGTTTGTTAAGTGAACCTGCACAAATCTCGGTGCCATGTGGGAACATTCTTGTATGTCAGCCGAGCAGTAACATCAAACATGATGATTGCACATTGCCCATGAATGCTGCAAGTAGAAACCCAAAAATTCAGCATAAAAAAACTAAAATTTCCACAAAGGAAAAAAAAAAAAACAGTATAAAATAGACCACAAAATCCTCAGCTAAATGCGAAACTTTACAACTAAAAAGGAAAATATTTGCTGAATTAAACTACACTAAGTAGGGTTTACAATATTCTTTATGCTTTCTTTCAGCTACGGAAATAACAGCCTCTAGAGAGACAACCCAACAAGATTATCACAGTCCTCCACAAAAGTTACGACAACTCAAAATGCAGCATAAAATACGTTGATTTTGTAACATTAAATCAGTATATGCACAACAGTTGATGTATCATATGGGGAATAAATTTTATAACATCATCCCAAACTCCACAACAAATGAATAATATGAAAGATGACTCAAATTACTAATGACCTCCAGAGGGTGTGGAAAATGATGATTTTTCTCCATAAAGCATGGATACCCAAAACTGTACGCTACCAAAATGCAGTGGCCAACTCCGTACGAAACAGCAAAGCAAAACAGACTCTGTCAAAATTCAGAAAATAGATATCACTGGTGAGCAAAACTTACTAGTAACCATCTCTAAGACCACCAAATTTTTCTTGCCCAGCGGTATCCCAGCAATAAAATCGGATTTTCCCACAATTTGTGAAGAAGTCTAAAGGGTGGACTTCCACACCAATGGTAGCTGTTTCAAACAACGACAAAAAGAACCATATGATTAACAAATGGATGTAAAAGCCTGCATGCTACTGAAAATAATCTGAAAAATGAAACACACCAATACAAAAAGGGCAATTCTCATAGCAATTAGACTCCAAATCCTTTTCCACAAACATATAAAGTAACCATACACAAACCATTGAGCAACTTTACGCACAAAATATCAGTTTTTTATTTGAGACACTTACGTTCATACTTCTTCTCAAATTCACCAGTTAGATGTCTCTTCACAAAAGTTGTTTTGCCTGCAACATTCAACAACATTCAGCAACAGCAACCAGATGCATCAACCAAAAAAAAAAAAAGAACGATACATCTAGAGATTTAGTCAATTGAAACAGGCCCTAAATTTTGTAGTAGATAATAGAACATTGGTAGGTAATTGAATGGATGATCACTTGATATTAGAACTGCTTCACGTGAATGTTCAAACTTTTAGGTTGGATCCAAAGTTTCCACATGGTTTCAAATCGGGGCTTATCCACCCCTCACAATTTATAAACTTACAATCCACACCTGAAAGTACAAGATGCAGCAAAAAGACTGCATGCGGCCCCCCAAAAGGACTACACGTTATAGACTTCAAAAGCGGAGGCACGTGAAAGGGGGCTAGATAAGATAAGTCCCAAGTTGGTTTGGTATAAAATGAGTAATCGCTTAATATTTTCTATACTAACTTCCCGTTTGGATTGACTTTGACTCGTGAGATAAGTTCAGGTAAATGGATATGACAGTTATTTTGACTGAGGATTAAGGCTAGGCGTGTCCGAACCAAAGTCACATAATCCTTTGCTATGGCCCTCCGCTCGCACCATGAGTCCTTGCCCTCGCAAAGTTTAGTAATTTCTTATATTTTTAAAAGGTACTTTCACGCTGTCGCTCACGCGCATTATATGACTTAGGTCCTAACCCCAAGAATGTCCATATCCTCAAGCTTAGAAATATAAATATAAATGAATTTTTGCAGCAGCACAAACAAATTCAAACTTAGAGAAGTTACAAATAAATCAAATACCAGTTCCTCCATCGCCGACAATGACGAGCTTGAAGCTTGGGTAATCAACTGTCTGCTGGTTTGGCAAAGCCTACAAACACAAAAGCAAAAAACCAAAAAAGAAAAAATCAGCCGCAAAACTACTAACCCCATAAGAAATGAAGTATTTTTTTCAAGAAAAATAAATGATTGTGATCCATTCAGTTCCAGAGTATGAGTTCAAATCAAGATTTAAGGAAAGACGAATCAATGAGATCTGAGAGGGAAAACAGGAACGAGAGAAGAGAGATTTGGGGGGCAGAAGGTTTTACCATTTTGATTTGATTAGCAGGTTCCCTGCGGCGTTCTGAGAGCTCGCGTTGTAGTCTAGAGAGAGTGAAGGCAGAGGCGGCGAGAGAGAGAGAGAGGGGTAGATTTATGTAGACGCGAAGAATCCCTGGAGGAACTCTAAAAAACTTCAGGAAGGTAAGTGTAATTAATAGTCTTATTTGCAATAGATAAGTTAAAAATAAGTATAATTTTATAAGTTAAAAATAAGTATAATTTTATAGAAAATTTATACGAGTAATTTTTTTTTATGAATTTAGTAAATTAATAAAAAAACGTTGAAAATTTTCTTAAAAAATGCATTATTTTTAACTTTCCGTTTTAGCAAACCGGAATATCATTTTGGGACGAAGGGAGTAAAACATTTATGTTAAAATTAAACACGTGTATAATTTATATATAATGACGTATACAATATGATAAGGTGTGGTGTTATTAACTTGATCACTTAAGCATCCTTATGTGAATGAACAAATTAACTTTTTAACAAAAATAGAGAGCCAAAACCCAAAATAAGGCCAAAATCAGGCTCACCAAATGGTTGATCAAATTTATTAAGTTTCTGACTTTGCTACAGTACCACACTAAATTTGGTGTGGCACTGTTCACTCACCAGGCACTATTCATGCACTGTTTCATGTAAAGGTCATCATCGGGCCGGGTGGGGCCGGCTCAGCTCGCGAACTTTCTGCCAAAGCCCGCCCGCGGGCCGGGCTTAGCGAGCTTTTTCTTTTTAGTGGGCCGGGCTATCTCTCAAAAGATGAAGCCCAGGCCCATCCCACGGGCTTATCTTGGGTGGGCGGGCGGGCCAGTCTTCCGGTGGGCTATTTGGTCGGGCCAAATGCTTTTTTTTTTTTTTTTTAACAAATTTTTTTCAGAAATCAATACATTGTTTATATCAAAATCTCCACCATCAATGCATATTTTTAGTTGGATTGTTAAAGGTTGAATACCTTTTCAAAATTTCAATGCATATATTTAATTTTGCTATTAGAACTTTACTCCGACATATATACACATAGTTACACACAGCTGTCCAAGTATGTGTATTATATATATTTTTTGTACATGTGTATTATATCTTATGTGTGTTATATCTATTTTTTTTTCTTTTGTACATTATACCAAAATATAGTTGTTAACTAATGCTATATAAGGAGACTTGGAATATTTTTGTTACAAACCCATGCTACGCGTGCAAAAGTGTACCGGGCTACGGACGGGCTAGTAACTCGGGCTGGCGGGCTAGGTTTTCAGGAGGGCCAATGGGCGGGCGGGCGGGTTGGAACTAAAATTATTAGGCCCAAGCCCGACCCATGAAAAAGTCGAGCCTGGCTAGCCCGCCCATTTGGCGGGCTCGGGCAAAGCCCTGCGGGCTTAGCGAGCTTCGGGCGGGCCATGGGCCAATGGGCCAAATGATGAGGCTTGGTTTCATGCACTATTCATGCACTGTTCACTTTTTTTTTTTTTTAATTACTTTTGGGGAGTAGGAGTAGAAAGAAAGAATAGTTTAAATATAATAAAGTTAGAATAGAAAGTCTGATTTTGTGAGTTTTTTGAAAAGTGACTTGCTAAATTTGTAAAAGGCGTTTTTAAAGTTAAATTTGGTGTTTTTTTTAGTGCCTCTGATAATGATGCCCTTAACGATCCCATGGATAGCTTTATGTAGAGCTCTATTTTTATTTTTATTTTTTGTAAATGTTCGATCGAACAATACTAAAAAAATCATTCAAAGAATGTATTTAAGGCAAATCATTCTCGATCACGTGATTATAATATATTCAATTTTTTTTATAAATTTTAAATAAAAATAAAGTACTCGAATAATTTTCTAAAATAATAAATGCCCATTATGATAATATTTTCCAGGCCTCACCGAGACACATTACAGAAAAAAAGGGGCTACCTTCCCAGTCTTTCCATCATGCATTGAACCACTTCTGTTTGGGACATGTGAAAGGGAAAAGAAAGTGAAAGAAAATAAAATGAAGGGCGACTTGTTCAAAAGTCCTAGGTAAAGAATTTGTAACCCTGTTAATCCACCAAACAAGTTTATAACCTATCCAGTCCTAACGCTGGCATCCTTTTTTTTTTTTTCCCCTTTTGTTTTTTTACCTTACCAAAAAAAAGTTTGTACCCTATGAAAGTGCCACAAAAGTTTGTACTCTATGAAAGTGCCTAAAATCCTAGGGTATCCTACGAAAGTGCCTAAAACTCTAGGGTACCCTACGAAAGTGTCTAAAATTCTAGAGTACCCTATGAAAGTGCCTAAACCACTAAAACCCTATAATAGGAAAGTGCACCCTAAAACCTAAACCCTAGGGTACCCTATGAAAGTGCCTAAATAACTAAAACTCTATAATTGGAAAGTGCACCCTAAAACTTAAACCCTAAGGTACCCATTTGAAAGTGCCTAAATTCTAAAAATAAATAAATAAATAAAATTCATGGACCTTAGACCTTGTAAAACTTTAACATGGATTAAATGCCCAATAAGTCCCCACTTCTAGACCCTAGAACAATTAACCGTAAAATTGAAAGGAAAGTGAGGGAAAAGTGGGAGGAAAATTTCACTATTCACAATATTAAGATTTTTTATTTTCTCTCTTATTTCTCTCCAAACCAAACAAGATGAGGGAAAATTTTCAATTTTCCTTTCTTTTCTCTCACTTTCCTCAAGTTCCAAACACACCATTCTCACCACATATCTCCAATTCTCCGTCCTAGAATTAGAAATGGACAAATGGTCATACTGAAATGCTTCAAGCATTTCTGAAGATTTTATAATATTCAATTTTATGATAGCCAACTAGCCATGTCCATTCCTAATTCGGGACTCTGAAATTATGAAAAACTTCAGGGAGGTCAGAGTAAATACACAGTACTAGGTAAATTTCCCGACCATCACAATTGACCAGTTCATCAAATTCACAGGCGGAATCGCACAAAAATCCTCTCTCTCTCTCTCTCTCTCTCTCTCTCTCTCTCAAGGTTTATCAATGGCCTCGCCTTCCGATTCCGCCAACCAGTAAGTACCCAGTAAATCAATTACATACAGATACGTACAACGATATCTCTTCATACATTCATGCATGCATGCTTTGCTCAGATCCCTTCCCCTTCCTCTCTCTTGTTACCTATAAAGTTTTTTTTTGGGTAAATAAATTCAAGATTAAATTGTCACTTATAAGGTTGGATGCTTCAATTTTGTTTTTCATAGGCAAGCTGCTATGAGAAGACAGAACAGAGGAATCCAATTCAAATTTCTTGTTCCCCTAATTTACGCTCCTGTTCTTCCTCTAAGTAAGTAGTCTTTTTTTCCCCCGAATTCCACAACTTTTCCTGATTTCATTATGTGGGTTCCTTTTAATTTTATCTAATTGTAAGTTCTAAAATTTCAGTTCGAATTCAACTGCGGCGTAACCCGGTTTTGAGGGACCGGTTGTTCACTGCTGTGTTGGCTGGGGCATTGGCTCATGGGATTTACTTGGTGTATCCTTTTGTTCATTTTTCTTTTTCATTTAAATGCTGTTTGATTCTTTCGCTACTTTTTCTTGATTTATGCTTGTGATTGTGATTGTGATCTGACACTAGTTACACATATAACATATTCATGGGTTGTTTCAAGGTTAAATGTTTCCAGAGGACACATGGCAGCTGTCAGCAGACCGTTTTAATTTAATCAAACGAAAGTAATACAATGAAAATATATTTTGGAACAAAAGCATTGATTGATGAGTTTAGATGCATTGTGATGGGAGTTTTAACAAAATTTTGCAGTTTTTTGAGTCATACCATGGCACAGTTCATGTACAGTAGAGACCCTATATTTTTTTGGCATTACTTCAGTGATTGTTGACAAGAACTATTCTTCCATGTTAAAATTAGAGTAATTAAAAGCCCAACTATATACACATGCTGACATTTCTGGCCTTGAAAACATAAGCCTGATTAGAGGTGGGAAATGATTTTTTACTCTCATGCAATATTTGTTGGGAAAATAAGCACAATCATGCATAGTCATCGACCATTTAAAAGCCCACATGTGAACTAAGAAAAAGAGGGAAATATGGTGTGCAGAGATTTGTAGACTAATTTAAGAAAGCATAACAGGTCACTTGTTTGTGTAGAAGAAAGTCTGTTGTTCTAAAGGGGTTGTGATTTCTAAGTTTGGGTAGTGGGCTTTTGGTAAAGAGTTTATCTTAGGATTGTCACTTCATATATTCCCTGTGGATCTATAAGGTGCATTGCTTGTGACTAGTGAAAAAGTTAACGTGTAAAGCAATTAGTCTCAGACAAATATAGGGCTTGTTTTTCAAGCTTTTCTTAAGCATGCTAGGATCATCCAAAAAGGCAAAAACAACAGTTCTAAACATACATACAAATTTCAGAAACTTTCTTGATGGCTGAAAGAAGCTAATAGGAAAACAGATAAAAAGGGTTCATAAGATTCAGGGGGGAAAGGAGATAAGTACTTTGCAAGAAGAGAACATAAAAAGAAAATGCTGAATCCGGGATTTTGAGTGGAGGGTCATAATGCTACTTCCCCACCCATGCTCATAATTAGACATCTAGAGTTAAAATCCCAAGAGCTCTTTGTTGGAGCTCCAGAAAAATAATGTCCAAGAACAAAAGAAGAATTTCTCCTGCAAGGGTTGTATTTGACACAACCAGCAATATTTCCCCATTTTGTTTTCTAGGTACCAGAAAAGGATCATAAACCAAGTTATATTTGTGAGTTGTGACTATCTTAGTTCTAAAAGGCATATCTTAGGATAGTCACATATTTACACTCACTATCTTAGGACAGCTAAAAGGCATATCTTAGGATAGTCACAAATTTAGGCATATCAGAGGATAGTCACTTCAAATTCCGTGGCCATCTAAGATTCAGTACATATGCCAATTTTAAAGAATCCATTTGAATGATATGCATTTGAGATGGAAGATAGTCTCTCTCTCTTTTGGTGTCTAAGCATTTATAATTTGCTCGAAAGAACTTGTATTCAATTGTTCTTACAATATTCGTAGTTTCCTTGATGTATATGTTAGATCTGATCTATATGACATCGAGAGCAAATGAGCTTGCTGAGGTGGGGGGTTGAGATATTGATGCAGCTGCACTCAAAACAGTTTAGAGACGATATGCAGCTTGATGCATACTGGGACTTATTATATTTCTCATTCATTTTCTTTTTGCAAATGGTAACTGTGATTTTTGTTGTTACTTTTAAATGAGATAATGATCCAGTGATTCAGCCGCTTTTGTTAAGTCGACAATCTATATCCAGGAAAGCTTCTATTTGTTTGCACATCGGGATCAAGTAGCAGCGCGACATATATTCAAAATCTGCATAATCTTTTGTTTTGTAAGGGAGCCTGACAGAAATCTTTGCTACTTGTGTACAAGGGGGTTCCAGAACCTCATAGGTTGTCCATACTTGGTAAAATACTTGTCTTTAGGGTCAACATGATTAGAAGAATATGTCTGCCATTAATGTTGCCTTTCTTTGCAGCTTTATAAGTAATGGTAAGTTTCTCAGCGTTAATGGTGTTAGCATTGTATTATTGGTGAACCTAGAGGTTTTTGCTGATGAACCAAGGTAAATTTTTTGTGAGAGCATGTTCATTGGTTCGGTGGTTTGTGAGTCTGTAAAAACTTATACACCACAACCCTTGATCCCCTCTTTAGCGAAGCTGAGAGATGCTAGTTCCTACATCTAATGCATGATGCTACATCTAGCAACCAAGGTCCAAGACAATGAGAGGCCACATTATCAATGGAAGCTGAAGTTATGCTCTATTTTGACAGCACTCTAGGGTTCTGGTCTATAGCTTTGCATTCGTACTCTATCATCCTTTGTGCAAGGGAGCTTACCTCATTTGGCTCATTCTTACTCTAAAACAGGTTTTTCCCCGTAGGACCCAATTTATGTCATTCTATACCATTTGTCTCATCCCCGGTCACTGTGTCTTAACTCTCTTCAATTGTGAGCTACCAAACAATTGTTCATACAGCCTTGCACCTTTTGCTGTGACGGTTTTTTCCTTTATTTAAGTTGACCTAACCAATATAGCCAGTTCTATGATTTTTTTTGACAATCTTAACCGCTTTTGCATTTTGATGAAGTGCAATTGTTGAAAGAGCAGAGCGTTATTGTGTATGTACAAGGCCTTTAGAGTTTTAGGAGGAGTTGGACGGAGGAAGAAAAAGACTTCACAATTTCCTTTTCCTGATAAGTAGTAACTGCATCGAAAAGGTGTCAAAGGGATGGCAGTACGGCACCCATGTACAAACGAAAGCTAGTGGCAAGTAGATTGTGTAGTTAATATACCTGGGGTCGTAGTTGTGCCAAAAGATCAAACAATCAAGTTGGGCCTAGAAAGTTGCAACACAGTTGTTTGATCCTTCGACACGGCTGTGACTCCCAGCCGTATTCCGTGAATAGTGAGATTCTTCCTCCTTTGACCTTTTTGTGAAGCCCCTCAATACCTCGTAGGTATAGAAAATTTGCTACTTCAACTACTCTATTTCACCAGGAATTGGAGCGTCTGCTGAATGATTGTACTCAAATGTGAAATAGCTCGGCTTGTTATTCCTATTAGTACGGTCTTGTACTGGCCTAGCTGTGTGCGGGAATAGGGATGAAATAGGCTTTTTGGACAAAAGATTGATGTAGTGCGAATAAGGGTCTTAGTTACAGAGATGTCGGGTGCTATGTTTCAATTGTAAACTTCTGCAACTGGTGTCTAATAATGCAGTGCGCAAGGTGCCTGTGGTCACAGTTCAAAAAAAGGTGCCTGTGGTCAAATTATGTTTGGGACTCGATGATAGTCATCTATAACATGATGAACAGACCACAGGACACTTAAGATTTGGTGAAGAAGTGGTTGAGTGTTCTTTGTGGTGTACTAAGAAGTTGTATCACTGAACCATTATCATGGGTGACAAGAATCATAGGAGTAGATAACTTCTGATGGAGCATTACTACTTGAGAGGCTATTTGTTCATGGTGCGTTTGCTGAAATTTCCGGTAATCATTGGGGAATACGGCATGCTTCTTTATGTTAGGATTTCCGAGGCCTTTGTTATAGCAGCCCATTCCATGATCATGCTCTCTTCTCATAATTTTTCTTAAGCATGAGATTTATCCAGTATTTGGAGGTGGCTTTAGTTCTATTTTCTTGTGAGTTTTCTCCTCTATGTTCTTGCATGTCTTCTTAGTTCTTATGCATCTGTTAGCCACATAAAGGTAGCTCTGCGAAACAAGATACCGAACTTGAAGCACTGCATAATGGTTCCTTTCTTGTTTGCCATTGTGATGAACACATGGGTGCATCTATTTGAGGAACTTGCGGGTTGTTTGAGCTGGTCATGTTACTGGATTAGAGAACTTGAGGCCTCATGGACCGTATTTTGTGCATTTGCAGTGCTTAAACTCCAGCAGTAAAGTTAGTGGTGTTAGGTGTGAGGGGGGTCGTCCAAATCTATGCTTGTATGTGGTGTACATGACATTCTCGTGGTGTACATGACATTCTCCCTACTGTGAGTAGAACATGGTCTAAGTCTTGCTTGATGTTGGACTTGAAGAATTCTGAAGGGCTTGGAAGTTTTGATCTTTAGAGCTCTTGATTTTTTCTTTTTTTGTTTTGGTTCTTTGGAATAGATAAAACTTAAACAGCAGTCAAACTTTTAGGATACAAATTGAAAACACAAGAAATAAACTAGTCCCTGACATGGCTCTGATGAACCAGTCATTACGCACAAATGGGCGAACCAATCATCATGCACAAATGGGTTTACATGACATTCTCTCTACTGTTTGTAGATCATGTTCCAAGTCTGAAGAACCGTCTTGCTTGATGTTGTACTTGAATTCTAAAGGACTTTGGAAGTTTTGATCTTTAGAGCTCTTAATGCTTGTGATGAATGGATGTTGTCCCGGTAAAATTTGAGATATTGAAAACTAAATGTATTTATTCAAAAGTGGAATAGCCACAATATAGATTGAAACGAAAATGCTGAAAAACATTTTCAAAAGCTTGATATGTAATTGTCTATCAAGAAACCATGAGAAAACATTTTTAAAAAAGAAATTAAAATTGGAAGTTTAACTTCTAAAGAGCAAATCCTGACGACTAGATAATAAAAAACAGAACACCCAAAAAGAGGGATATAGATCGAATTTTAATCCCACATCGGAAAATTAACCTGTTAGCCTTTGGAATATAAATGAAGTAGTGGACGAATATTCCTAACATGACCACAGGACGACGTGAACGGGTCACGACCTGAACCACTGTTTGGGCCAGACCCAGGAAAGTCCCCGGGCCTATTTTCGCAGAGATGCGGGCCTGGAAACAGGTAAGTTTCGAGCATGGGGTCCAATTCGCACCTCTGTGAATGGGCTGAGACGTGTGTGGAGCCTTATGGACAGTCACCGCCGGAGTACGTGGCCGACAAAACAGTTATTCACGTGGCCCAACTAGGCTAACTGAACGGGGCTGATGATCTTGTGGTCTTTCCTTTTTAAATTTTGGCATTTGACAAATAAATTATATAGGAATCTTTTTTTAATTTTGGCATTTTGACAAAAGAATTATATAGGAAAACTAAAATTTAGCTGTTCATTTACCAAGAAAAAGCTACGGAAAATTTCTTCTATCTTGATTCAATAGTTATTTTGAATAAAATTAATTGTGGGAATTATATATCAGAGTTTAAAAATAATAATAATACATATGAATTGCTACATTTGAATCACAAGACAACTCAATTTTAAAATCAGCTATGAAAAAAATATTTAGTCTGGTTTGGCTTAAGTTGATTTTTTTTTTTCCTCTCTATTCATTTTTTTTTATCTATTTGTTCACGTTAAATTTTTGTGAATTATTAGTTCATCTCGACGGGAGGAATTGAAAAACTAAAAAAGCAATAATATAAACTCTATATAAAAATAACACAAAAGCCTTTTTTTTCTTCCAAAGAATTTTGAATTTCGATTATGCTCCTCCACCCATTGATAGTGTTTAACTTTTCGTTTTGGGATGTCCTTTAATAAGTGTGTGTTTTGAAAAGTTAGTGGATACATTTTCTATTTTGCCCTTAAAAGTAAATTCTTTTTTGAAAAATTAATGGGCATTATTATATTGATCCGACCAATAACAAGTGTGAGGACCCATAACCTTAGCTCCTAGATCGAACAAGGTTACTCCAATATTATATTAGTAGAGCCTGTTTGTCAAGGGGATGAGAGATGGAGATAAAGGAGGGAGTTGGATAAGCTAACCCGGATCCATCCTTATTTGGTGTTTGCTTTCTGTTTTGCACTCAGATTGCTTATCCCTCTCGGATTGCTAGCACTCTTGATCTTATTCCACCTCACCCCATCCCGTAAGATAAAGCCTATCCAGGTGGGTCTAATGACATTCGTGCCCCTCAAATTATTCCAAACTCTTTTCCTACTACTAGTCACTACAAGGGACAAGTAAGTAAATTTTCACATTATTTATTTATCCATCCACCTGTATCTATCTATTTCAACTACCAAACAAACTTATTCTTAGCTTATCACACTTTTTTAACTAATCCCCATTATAACATATCCACCTCTTATCCAGTCTTCATCCTTATCAATCCAAAATTTTATAAGCTAGACAAACGAGCTGGTAAGAAGTGTGTGGGGCGAGTGCGGGTCCTCGAGAATGAATTTCACGAACAAAATGATAAGTGTACAACAACCATCTCCAACAAGTCTCCAACACGCTCACATGGTGTGTGGAGCCCACACATATTTCACACTCAGGTGTGTGTGGGCTCCACACACCATGTGAATGTGTTAGAGACTTGTTGGAAACTTTTGTTGTACATGTATCATTGTTGACAAACAAAACACTCACGTGGTTTCATCAATTCATTGATGCTCGGCTGCATGTATGAAGAAGAGGGACCTTAGACTGGGAGGTTAGGTAACTTGGCATATGTTTGACACGAGGCCGAACATGAAGAGATCAGTGACACTACGTTAACGCACCGCATATTGTCATTTGTCAACGTTGCATAAATGATTCAATGAAAATAGGATCTATACTTGGATAAAATAAGTAGTAACAGAAACAAAATCAAAGGATTTATATCATCTACAGCCTTGTTTCCATTCCTGACTAAAATTCAAAACTGATTTATTTCATTTTAAAAGAGAGATCATTCTCTCAAAATAGATAAACTTAAAACTGATTTAAGCAATTAGAACAAGGAAATTGATATTCGCACTCCTAATTTTGATGCAGGGGCTCCAAGTTACAGTTGTTTTTCAAAATTACCCTTTTGCAAGTTCCATGATTTACTTCAGACATTCCAAAAAATATTTACTCTTCTCCTTTACTTCAGGCACTCCAAAAAAGCAAATAAAAAAAAAAAAAGAAGATAGTTGCTCAAATGCTTTTACTGCACGTCACTAGACAGGTGGTTTTCGGACTATAATTAATGTAGAACCGCCCTTTTGTTCACGCAAAGTCTCTTGAAAGTTATGTTACTTTTCTTCTCAAGAGTTCTCTAACTTTGGTGATGTACTTTGTTTGTCTCACTGTGAGTTTTAAAATGTAGATTTGCTGCTGTTATGAAGATTTTGAGGCAAAAATGGTAGATAATGAGTAAGAAAATATAAAGATCTTGTGTCGCAGACGTTATGAAGATTTTGTAGCATCAACATTTTCAATTGTGTGCTGTTTATTTTGAAGAATTCTAGCAATATTTAGTGTTTTTTTGTGCAAAGTGGCGTGAAGCAATCTGAAATGGATGCATGTTTAATGTTTGGAACCTAATGTTTATGTTGTGTATGTTTAATGTTTGGAATGTAATATTAATGTAATGTTTAGAACCTAATGTTTATGTTTGGTTTTGGTTCATTTTTCCGTTTGGAGTGCCTTAGTAAATGAGGAGATAATGAGGGTGGAGTGCCTCCAGTAATTTTTATATCTTAAAAAGGGTAATTTTGTAACTTCATTAAATATTGGAGTGCCTGCATAAAAAAAGGAAGCCCCAAAATCAGCACCCTTAGAACAACCTCTAAATCCATCCATTCACATCCCCCGAAGGATTAAGCTATTCACCGGATAGTTTCAACTTTCAAACTCGATTTGTGGGTTTTCTTATTCACTATTTTTAGTGTTCACTTTATATCAAATCAATCGCTATTAATCATCTCAAAAGTTGCGCGCCAAATGATCCAACGAGCTCATGTTCTAGTAAAGCATGCTTTAGACTTTTTTGTTTCTCACCCAGACAACGGCGTTGAATTCTCACATAGCCTTCTAATATTACTAGTGTCGATTAGCTCTTGTTTTCTTGTTTAGTGTCGGTGTATTTCTGTTTATATTGCAGTCCTTTATGTACCTCTTATGGTTATGTTTATACAGTATTATTTTTTAATCTCCATTATCAACTTCTTCTTAGATCAAATCAATCGCCACTTAGTCATCCACTAATCACAGTTAGGGTATTAGAGAAAACAAGCATAAAATAAATAAACGACTTAGACTCCTCTCCATACCTCTATTAATTCCGTGTACATATATATATTTTAAAATTATCTACTATTTCATACAATTATACAAACTGTTCCATTATCCAATCTTTTAGTCACATTATTCTTCAAAATGCCCCGCGCATCCACTCGCAAGGAAGCGGGGGCCTGCAGTGCACTACCGTGCAATGCAACATCTCAGTCGTCCAAAAATATTTTCAATAGTTCGGATTCGTAGATGCTTTTTTACAGGTCAAAATATACTCTTACACAATAAGAAAGTTTCAGTGAATCTAGATGGCTATGGTGTGCACTGTAGGATCCCGCTTCCCACTCTCAATCCTTGCACTATGCTTATGTTCTCAATTCTCGCTCTTGCGGATTTTAGTATGTTGTCTGTTTCAAACACACTTTCATGCTCGCTCTCGCAATTATCGATTTTGGTATGGACTCAGGATGATAAAATAAAGGGAATGAGATTAACCCAAAATAAACAGCATGCATATACAATTTATCATAGGAAATCATATACGTACATTCTTACCGTACATACACTACGTAACTATACCACACCATTGCACGTCAATCGCCACCGTCTAATTTTCTACAACTAATAATCACTTTAAACGGTAGAAAAAAAAAAAATGAAAACAAGAGGAGGAGAGCGAGAATCGCCGGCGGCAGAAATCAATCAGGCATCGGACCGGTCGGAGAACTCCGAAGCGAGGCGGGAGGCGATGGCGGAGTGGTACATGGCGTCGTGAAACCCCGCCGTGTCGGTCGTCATCAACCGGAGCCGTTTCGCCTTCTCGTCGGTGAAGGTTCCCGGCGCGAACCGAGATCGGGTCGACGTCGTCGGACCGCGATCCGGACCCGATTTCGCCTCCAGATCGAGCCTGAGTCCGTAATCGGGCTCAATGTAGTCGGGTTCGGAGGACCAGCCGAAGAGCGGGGTCCACCAGTTGGAGGACGACGGGATTTTCTGTGGGGGTTTTCGGTTGCCGGTGGTGGCGCATGGGCGTACTCCGATCGGTCGGAAAGATGCAAGACTGTTGGCCATTTGTTCGTGTTTGTGCAGATTGCAGAGAGAGAGAGAGAGAGAGAGAGAGATGGGAAGGGGGTTTAGGGAGCTCAGAGGCGGAGTTCAGTGGGTTTAAAAGGAGGGGAAATGGATAAGATTGTATACGTGGTGGTTTTACTTTTACCGTTGACGCGTTGCGTGGGGATTAGCCCAAAAATACCAGCATGCGTGTGCGTGAGCGAGAGAGTGAAAACGTGTGAGAAATCTTTTTTATTTGTCGAGAAATCGAGGATTAAAAACGCGAGCACAGAGCGATAATTGATAGTGTTTTCGTTGTTCAGTATACTTTAGATTGCTCCCGTCGACATGAATGGTGGAGTATTCAAAAACTTAACGTCAATGTAATAGTAAAAATTTAGAAAGATGAACAAAAATAGAGGGAAATTTTTTATGACGAGTTATGTTATGTAGGTCATTTCTTGTCTCATATCACCTAATACAAGTAAAGGATACAATAATAATCTTATCGGATAAATTATCGCTATGTAAATAGTTGGAAATATTACAACGTAAAGAATGTCACATGGTACACTTGGGACAGTGATTTCAGTTTGGTTTAGGTCATTTCTTTTGCTTTTTACTATAGAATCTAATTACATTGACGACTTTATTATGAAGCCTAGATTCAGAGCCCGTCGAGAAGCCTATTGATTTTGCATTTTAGATTGCGAATTGAAATTTTTAATTTGGATTACGACAAGAATAGATTATTAATTTATAATAGTGTTTGAGAGATGTTTACAGAATAGATTTTGCAACAAAATAGTCCTTAAGATTGTAATAATCACAATAGATTATGATGAGATTTTTTTTACCAAGAATGCAAAAGTACTTTCTGGGCTGATTATCAAATTGTGCATCTACTGTGTGTTTTAGAGAATGCAATATGTCATAACGCATTTTACAATTCAGCTCCAAAACAACCAAAATCCATTAATGCAAAATTCAAAATTCAATAATGAGGTCCTAAACAGGCTCTTAAGAAAAATAATGAGGATCGTTTCCAACCACTAAATTAAGATTCTCTTATGTGAAGATTTCTTTCATAGTTAGGTAATGTGAAATAAGATTTTTCACGATTTCATTCGAGGTTTTAAGCCATTTTTTTTCTAGGTCATACGTTTATTGTCCAAGAGAAAATCAAGTCGATATAAAAATAATGAGGATTGCTCACAACCGCGAAATTAAGATTCTCTTACACAAGAATTTCATTCGTAGTTATGTGATGTGAAATAAGATTCTTTGCGATTTCATTGGACTATTTTAGTCATTTATTTGTAGGTACTGATAGGTTTATTGGCCTAGCAAAATGTCAAGTTGATTAGCCAATGATAAATACTTGGACGAATCATATCCAACAGAAGATAAATGAAAGGTTGAACGTAATTTGATCGAGCCTGACCGTTCATTTATCATACTATAATTTCTCATTATACATAAATTAATTTGGTCGCACGTGGAATTTTGTGCTATTTTCAAATCCAGAGAGAATATTTTTTTCGAACTTATTTTTACAACTTTAAAAGTTCTTAATGAGATCTTTTAAGTTGTGTATCCTTTTTGACGAGCGTGACATTTTACTAGGTTTATAAATTATAAACAATTCTGATATTTTAAGGAAAGGCTGCTTCGTGTTCCAAGTCTCCAATAGACGGTCCGAAGGAGTTGTCATAGTGATTAATCGAATTGTTTCGGCCGGACTTACTCTTCTAGGGTGGCAGGGTCAATTTTCTTCGACAACGATTTGTCTTTGGGATCACCCCAAGTACGCAAATGAGTGGAACGAGCTGAACTGTAGAGATAAATTAGTCCAGTTTATCGGAACATTTTATTACCCAAAAAAAAAAAAAAGTTTCCAATAGATCTCTGCACGTTTTTTTCATTTGTACGCATTTATAGACTATTAAAGAAGAGAGAGATGTGTGGTTTTAGAAGTATGCTACAGAGAGAGAACCGCGGTACGCGCTGCTATCAAATTTCCGGTGGTGCCGACCCTTGGTTGGCCAGTTCTGTTTGCTTGTGCTGGAAATGTCGTTGCGAAACAAAAACGGGTTTTGAATAGGAAGGCTGCATCGGTCACAGGTCGTCAATTTCGAATTGGGAAGGCATATTCCCCTAACATTTTTGGCATCTCTAGTATGCGAATAAACTAGCCTAATTAAAGACTCGTCGGAACTAATAGAGTCTCAAGTTAAGTAAAATATCCGTTCTATCCGATTGGTCTACCGACAGATGTAAGATAATACATACTTAGTTACGATTTTTGAGACGTTTTCTTATTTTATCAGATAAGTTAGTAGATAAAGATGATATAGATTTATCAGGAGAATATCAACTGCATCTTTTAAAATATGAATGATTTAACGGCTACAATTTTAACATGAAAAAAACATTGGACGGCCGTGGATATTAGTTTGTTTGTATGCCTCCGCATTTTGATAAAAACGCTCTTTTTTATAATATAAATTCTTCACAATCACATTGGAGTTGTGTCTTACACTCTTACCTAGCATATACTTTTGGACATATTCAGATTGTGCGGATGTATATCTCCGAACAAATACAATGTACTTCTGCGAACGTATGGCTCTTATATATCTTTGAAGGCAAAATCTATTGTCCGCCTAATGGGTGGACACTAAGACACAGTATGACCGGTCATAGTGTGTCTGTTACTGGTAATAGTGCCCTTTTAACATGTGAAATGTACCTGTAAAAAGGCACTATGACTGGTAACAGACACACTATGACCAGTCAAAGTGTGTTTTTATTGTCCTCCCATTGGCGGACAGTATAAATAACCATCTTTGAATTCATGTGAAATTAAATTTCAGGACATCTTTGTAGTGTTTGGAGTTATATCTCCAGACATCTTTGGATTGTTCGGATGGATTGCTTAGGCCTAAATTCTGAATAGGTTAAGGTTTTTCAATTGGATGAATTAGTGGCTATTCAAACTTCAATATTTGTCGAGCCCTAATAGGGAAAGGGTGGGAGAGGGGGCCACCCGGGAGTAGGGGTGCACTAAAAGAGTGTAGTGCACAATCCGAATTGTCTATCTCCACAATCAATGGTTCATATTTTAAAAAGATTTGGACCTTGTTTGGTTTTAATTTTGGGTTTTGGTTTTTGGATAATGATTGGAGGGAGAAATGAGGGTAATTGAAAATATGTGGTAATTATTGGAGAGAGAGAGAGCGAGAGCGAGAAATGAAAATAATATTTGAAAGTAGGGGTAATAATTGGAGGGAGATGTGAGTAATGATTGACTAATAATTGAGAGAACCGATCTTAAAATCCAAAATGTACTATGTCTTGGAGTTCCCATAGTGCCCTCATTTTGGGCGCTCTAGAATTTGTATTTTTGATCCGAACCATTTATTTTGTCAGAAATCTTGAGTAGATCATTCATGTGAAAAGTCGAATAAATTAGATAATGATAGCCATATGGATGGATATCATTTAGGGAAAATTGCTTAAAAATGGAAGTAGGGGCAAGTATTTGCATAAACATGGTGTACTTTTTGGAAATTAGAAAAACATGGTAAGGAGAAAAACATTTGCAAATGCATGGAAAACGAAATAGAAATTGACCGAAATACCCTGGTCATAAAAATACCCAGTCGTTCCCTCCCAAAACCCCCCAACCCCAAATCACTTTCCCTCTTCGTTTGAGAGAAAACCCTCAAAACCTTTCTGGTTCTGCGATCTCATCTCTCTGTCTCTCCCTCTTGATATCTCCTTTTGGAATCCCACCTTCTCCCTTCGCCTCCAACGCCTCCTCCCTCTTCCATCACCTTGTGTTCAATTTTTTTATCCATTTGTTCGCGTTAAATTTTTGTGAATTATTTGTTCATCTCGACAAGAAGAATTGAAAAACTAAAAAAGCAATAATAGAAACTCTATATAAAAATAACACAAAAAGCCTTTTTTTTCTTCCAAAGAATTTTGAATTTCGATCATGCTCCCTCCGCCCCTTGATAGTGTTTAACTTTCCATTTTTTACTGTCCCTTAATAAATGTGTGTTTTGAAAAGTTAGTGGGTACATTTTTTATTTTGCCCTTAAAAGTAAATTCTTTTTTGAAAAGTTAGTGGGCATTATTATATTGATCCGACCAATAACAAGTGTGAGGACCCATAACCTTAGCTCCTAGATCGAACAAGGGTACTCCAATATTATATCAGTAGAGCCTGTTTGTCAAAGGTATGAGAGATGGAGATAAAGGAGGGAGTTGGATAAGTTAACCCGGATCCATCCTTATTTGGTGTTTGCTTTCTGTTTTGCACCCGGATTGCTTATCCCTCTCGGATTGCTCACACTCTTGATCCCATCCCACCTCACCCCATCCCGTAAGATAAGCCTATCCAGGTGGGTCTAATGACATCCTTGCCCCTCAAATTATTCCAAACTCTTTTCGTACTACTAGTCACTAGCTACAAGGGACAAGTAAGTAAATTTTCACATTATTTCTTTATCCACACCACTTGTATCTATCTATTTCAACTACCAAACAAACTTCTTCTTAGCTTATCACCCATTTTTAACTAAGCCCCCTTATAACATATCCACCTCTTATCCAGTCTTCTTCTTTATCAATCCAAAACATTATCTGCTTGACAAACGAGCTAGTAAGAAGTGTGTGGGGCAAGTGTGGGTCCTCGAGAATGAATTTTACGAAACACTCAGGTAGTTTCACCAATTCATTGATGCTCGATTGCATGTACTCGAAGAGGGACCTCAGACTGGGAGGCTAGGTAACTTGGCATATGTTTGACACGTGGCCGAACATGAAGAGATCAGTGACACTACGTTAACGCACCACATATTGTCAATGTTGCATAAATGATTCAATGAAAATAGGATCTATCTATATTACATTACACAACGGTTTTGAGAAATGTCTCTCTCACAACTGTCCTCTGTGGCAGATTGGAGGGTCGTGATTGAATTTTAAAGCTTCTTCTCAACTAATCCGAGGGTTGAAATTACTTTCATTTCAAATTCAAAACCCTAAATTAAAGGAATTATCTTATACGACTAAGATTGAGAAGAAACAAATCAAACGGCTTAGAGGGATTCCACTTAATTAGGGTAGTTAGGTTAATTGCAGACATTAAAATACGCTCACTGTCTTCTAAAGAAAAATACCCCATTAGGCTTTAGATCTAGGATTCAAAATTTGAACCCTACAGTGTATACAATTTTTCCTCCCTCATTCACGGCCACTCACCGTAACCACAATTTTAACCTCCTTCAAATGGACGAGAAACTCTCGACCCCGATCAACTTTGGTCTCCCGATTAGTCATCTTCTCTTGATTTGTGTCATTTAAGTTGTTCTCTTTTTTTCTTTTTTCTTTTTTCTTTTTTCTTTTTTTCTTTCTCCTTTTGTCGTTCTAACCGCTTACAATTTTGTATTTTTTTACCAGGAAACTACCTCCTCATGGAACCTGGTAAAGTCACTCTCTTCCTATTTTATGTTAAAATGATGAATAGAGATCATGATTTTGAAGGTAATAATAGATTTTAGCCTTTGCTTGAATTTTTTTGTTTCGGTTTGTGTTCTAGCAATAATAATGGCACAATTATCGGTATCAATGGTGATTATTGTGTTAGTAGTATATTTGCGATGATAGGGAATGAAGTTAATACTTGAAAATGGACGAACAAAAACAAAAATGAGCAAAAAGGCAAGGGAGGAAGAAGGATGGAGAAACTAAATGATGACCAAGAGTATTGAATTTGGTAGAATTTTTTTTCAATCCGATGGCCAATAACTATTGGGAGGTTGGTTTGAAGGTGTAGATACGAGGTTGGTTTGAAGGTGAAGATACTCAATATTAGAGGTACCGACACTGGTCATAGAGACTTCTTTAGAAGAGACCCATGGTTTAGATTTGCCTTTTTCGTAACAGATGAAACCTATGTTCTTCCTTTTTTTAATTTGTGTTTATTTTTCATAAATTATCGTTGCCCTCAATTGGTTTGGCATATAACTTGGTAGAAAAAAGGCACAGCTTGCCAGCATGTTGACTATATTTCAACTTCCTTTTGGTATGAAGAATCTGTACAGATTTTGGTGTAATTTGACTGTATTTGACAGGTAGAATAAGATCATTGATTAAATTTTGAGAAGTTATTAATTCAGATGTGTTGTGGTCAGAACGTGTTGGTTCGTGCCTTTAGGCACAAGTAACAGTGCATATGTAAAGATGGTTAAATAAATACGTACACTCAACAGTAAAGAAGGATAAATCCATTTAAATTGTATTCAAATTGTGTCGCGTCGTGCCTTTAGGCACGGGCAATCCCTAGTACTTAGATAAAATAAGTTGTATCAGAAACAACATCAAAGGATATAAACTCTCAAAATAAATCAACATAAAACGTACGTACCTAGCTCATTCACCGGATAGTTTCAAACTCGATTTGTGGGTTTTCTTATTCTGTATGATTAATCTCCATTATTAACTTCTTCTTAGATCAAATCAATCGCCACTTAGTCATCCACTAATCACAGTTAGAGTATTAGAGAAAACAAGCATAAAATAAATAAAACGAGTTAGACTCCTCACCATACCTCTATCCTCCCTACCCCACTCCGAGAATAGGAGTAACATCAATAATTGCATGAACAATTTGCTTTTAAGAACTTAAATTATCTAATATTTCATACAATTATACAAAATGTTACGTAGTGTATCCAATTTTTCTAATGAAAATTCTTTCCTCCGTCTTGAAGGAAATGTACCTTAGTCACATTATTCTTCCAAAAACCCCGCGCATCCACTCTCAAGGAAGCGGGGGCTTGCAACGCACTACCGTGCAATGCAGCACCTCACCTGTCTAAAAGTGTTTTCAATGGTCTGGATTCGCAGACGCTTTCTTACCGATCAAAATATACTCTTACGCAATAAGAAAGTTTCAGGGAATTCGGACCATTAATTTCCGATATGGATGGCTATGATGTGCGCTGTAGGTCCCCGCTTCCCACTCTCAATCCTCGCACTATGCTTACGTTCTCAATTCTCGCTCTTGCGTGTTCAAACACACTTTCAAGCTCGCTCCCGGTAATTATCGACTTTGGTATGGACGGAGGAGGATAAAATAAAGGGAAGGAGATTAACCCAAAATAAACAGCATACATGTACGATTTATCATAGGAAATCATATACGTACATTCTTACCGTATATACACTACGTAACTATACCACACCATTACACGTGAATCGCCAACGTTTAATTTTCTACAACCAATAATTTCTTTAAACGGATGAAAAAAATGAAAACAAGCAAAGGAGAAGCGCGAGGACCGCCGGCGGCAGAAATCAATCAGTCATCGGACCGGTCGGAGAACTCCGAAGCGAGGCGGGAGGCGATGGCGGAGTGGTACATGGCGTCGTGAAACCCCGCCGTGTCGGTCGTCATCAACCGGAGCCGTTTCGCCTTCTCGTCGGTGAACGTTCCCGGCGCGAACCGAGATCGGGTCGACGTCGTCGGACCGCGATCCGGACCCGATTTCGCCTCCAGATCGAGCCTGAGTCCGTAATCGGGCTCCATGTAGTCGGGTTCGGAGGACCAGCCGAAGAGCGGGGTCCACCAGTTGGAGGACGACGGGATTTTCTGTGGGGGTTTTCGGTTGCCGGTGGTGGCGCATGGGCGTACTCCGATCAGTCGGAAAGATGCAAGACTGATGGCCATTTGTTCGTGTTTGTGCAGATTGCAGAGAGAGAGAGAGAGAGATGGGAAGGGGGTTTAGGGAGCTCAGAGGCGGAGTTAAGTGGGTTTAAAAAGAGGGGAAATGGATAAGATTGTATACGTGGTGGTTTTACTTTAACCGTTGACGCGTTTCGTGGGGATTAGCCCAAAAATACCAGCATGCGTGTGCGTTAGGGCTGTCCAGCGGATCATCCGATCCGCCAATTCGACCAATCCGAACCGATCCGAACCATCCGAGGTATGTACGGATGGGTTGCGGATCGTCCAACACATAAGTTCACGGATTCGGATCGGATTCGGATCGGATCCGGATAAATCCGATCCGCCCGTTGAAGGGAAAAAAAAAAAAAAATCCCGCGTATTTTGTATCCCTGACCCATTACCCACACCACATTTCATTACCCAATAGTAATACTACCCACGTGGGGAGCAAGAATTTTGTTCAAAAGTAGACTTGAAGCTGTAAAAGAGTTGTGCGGCCCAATGTTTTTATTAACAAAGCGCTGTGTGCGTTAATTTGCATAGGTTTATAGCTATAGTTCGGTCCACTCAAGGCAAATGTGGTCTGCCAGCACAATTTCACACGCATAAAGGATGGTATGGAGGCTGACGCATGGTTTGTGTGGGGCCACCAACCCACTATCTTTTCATTATTCACAACATCATACATTTTACAAGTCAGTGGGCTATTTAAAATTAACAATTTCAGGGGGATGCTCTTGTTCCCAGACCGTGCCAGCTTTAGTACTGTGCGTTTTTGTGGCGTGCAAATATAATTTTGTCTTACAACATATGTATTCCTATACCAGCGGGTTGTGAAAATCTCTCCCGTAAACGTACCCGATTTTGGAGAACCACGTAAAATTTATTTGTGTTCCTATTTTATTTTTACCTTATTGAACAGGTCTTATATGATGTTGGTGATAAAGAAGTACTAAATCTTGAGAAATGTTTGAGCCGGAAAATTGGCTGGAAAATGATTTCGAAATTTTCTAGATTGGCCCAAGTTAGAGGCCCATTTGTCACAGCCCAATCCGTCAAATCCATCCGGAACCGATCCGCGAAATCCGGAACCGATCCGATCCATCCGTATGTCACCTACGGATGGTTCTCAGATCCTAAGAACCCAAATCCGTTCCGACCGGATCGGATCGGATCCGTATCCGAACCGGACAAATCCGATCCGTGGACACCCCTAGTGTGCGTGAGCGAGAGAGTGAAAGCGTGTGAGAAATCTTTTTTATTTGTCGAGAAAGCGAGGATTAAAAACGTGAGCACAGAGCGATAATTGATAGTGTTTTCGTTGTTCAGTATACTTTAGACTGCTCCCGTCGACATGAATGATGCAGTATTCAAAAACTTAACGTCAATGTAATAAAAATTTAGAAAGATGAACAAAAATAGAGGGAAATTTTTTATGACGAGTTCTGTTATGTAGGTCATTTCTTGTCTCACATCACCTAATACAAGTAAAGGATACAATAATAATCTTATCGGATAAATTATCGCTATGTAAATAGTTGGAAATATTACAACGTAAAGAATGTCACATGGTACACTTGGGACAGTGATTTCAGTTTGGTTTGGGTCATTTCTTTTGCTTTTTACTGTAGAATCTAATTACACTGACGACTTTATTATGAAGCCTAGATTCAGAGCCCGTCGAGAAGCCTATTGATTTTGCATTTTAGATTGCGAATTGAAATTTTTAATTTGGATTACGACGAGAATAGATTATTAATTTATAATAGTGTTTGAGAGATGTTTACAGAATAGATTTTGCAACAAAATAGTCCTTAAGATTGTAATAATCACAATAGATTATGATGAGATTTTTTTTACCAAGAATGCAAAAGTACTTTCTGGGCTGATTATCAAATTGTGCATCTACTGTGTGTTTTAGAGAATGCAATATGTCATAACGCATTTTACAATTCAGCTCCAAAACAACCAAAATCCATTAATGCAAAATTCAAAATTCAATAATGAGGTCCTAAACAGGCTCTTAAGAAAAATAATGAGGATCGTTTCCAACCACTAAATTAAGATTCTCTTATGTGAAGATTTCTTTCATAGTTAGGTAATGTGAAATAAGATTTTTCACGATTTCATTCGAGGTTTTAAGCCATTTTTTTTCTAGGTCATACGTTTATTGTCCAAGAGAAAATCAAGTCGATATAAAAATAATGAGGATTGCTCACAACCGCGAAATTAAGATTCTCTTACACAAGAATTTCATTCGTAGTTATGTGATGTAAAATAAGATTCTTTGTGATTTCATTGGACTATTTTAGTCATTTATTTGTAGGTACTGATAGGTTTATTGGCCTAGCAAAATGTCAAGTTGATTAGCCAATGATAAATACTTGGACGAATCATATCCAACAGAAGATAAATGAAAGGTTGAACGTAATTTGATCGAGCTTGACCGTTCATTTATCATACTATAATTTCTCATTATACATAAATTAATTTGGTTGCACGTGGAATTTTGTGCTATTTTCAAATCCAAAGAGAAAATATTTTTTTTGAACTTATTTTTACAAGTTTAAAAGTTCTTAATGAGATCTTTTGAGTTGTGTATCCTTTTTGACGAGCGTGACATTTTACTAGGTTTATAAATTATAAACAATTCTGATATTTTAAGGAAAGGCTGTGTTCCAAGTCTCCAATAGACGGTCCAAAAGAGTTGTCATAGTGATTAATCGAATTGTTTCGGCTGGACTTACTCTTCTAGGGTGGCAGAGTTAATTCTCTTCGGCAGCGATTTGTCTTTGGGATCACCCCAAGTACGCAAACGAATGGAACGAGCTGAACTGTAGAGATAAATTAGTCCAGTTTATCAGAACATTTTATTACCCAAAAAAAAAAAGTTTCCAATAGATCTCTGCACGTTTTTTTCATTTGTACGCATTTATAGACTATTAAAGAAGAGAGAGATGTGTGGTTTTGGAAGTATGCAACAGAGAGAGATAACCGCGGTACGCGTTGCTATCGAATTTCCGGTGGTGCCGACCCTTGGTTGGCCAGTTCTGTTTGCTTGTGCTGGAAATGTCGTTGGGAAACAAAAACGGGTTTTGAATAGGAAAGGCTGCATCGGTCACAGGTCGTAAATTTCCAATCGGAAAGGCATATATTCCCCTAGCATTTTTGGCGTCTCTAGATCTAGTATGTGAATAATCTAGCCTAATTAAAGACACGTCGGAACGTAATAGGGTCTCAAGTTAAGTAAAATATCCGTTCTACCCAATTGGTCTACTTGACAGATGTAAGATAATACATAGAGTTACGATTTTGAGACGTTTTCAGAGAAGTTAGTAGATAAGAATGACAAGATTTATTAGGAGAGTATTATCTACATCTTTTAAAATATACAATAATTTGACGGCTACAACCTTAACATGAAAATTATGATTGGATGGCCATGGATATTAATTAATTTGTTTGTATGCCTCCGCAATTTGACAAAAATCGTTATGTTTTATAATATAGGTTCTCCACCATTACATTTTTCTAACATAGAGCTAGACGTCTTTGAATTTATGTGAAATTTAAATTTCCAGACATCTTTCTAGTGTTTGGAGTTATGTCTCCAGACATCTTTGGAGTATTCGGATGGATTGCTTAGGCCTAAATTAAGGTTTTTCAATTGGATAAATAGGTGGCGGTTCAAACTTCAATATTTGTCTAGCATTAATAGGGGAAAGGGTGGGAGAGGGTGGCCACCCAGGACTATAGTGTAGGGGCACACTAAAAGAGTGTAGTGCGCAATCCGAATTGCCTACTCCACAATCAATGGTTCATATTTTAAGATTTGGGCCTTGTTTGGTTTTAATTTTGGGTTTTGGTTTTTGGGTAATGATTGGAGGGAGAAATAAGGGTAATAATTGAAAATATGTGGTAATTATTGGAGAGAGAAAGGGCGAGAAATGAAAATAATATTTGAAAATAGGGGTAATAATTTGAGGGAGATGTGAGTAATGATTGAGTAATCAGAGAACCGATCTCAAAATCCAAAACAAACTATGTCTTGGAGTTCCCATAGTGCCCTCAATTTGGGCGCTCTAGAATTTGTATATTTGATCTGAACCGTTTATTTTGTCGAAAATCTTGTGTAGATCATTCATGCAAATGGTCGAATAAATTAGATATTGATAGCCATATGGATGGATATCATTTACTACACAAATGGATAACCATTATGTTATAGAGAATGAACTATAGGACAAATGAGTCTCAATAATGCGTTTACCAATGTCCGATTGATGAGATTTTTAAGCCAATGATATGCTCAGCGTTCATGAAAAAAAAAAGTTCAAATCACAGATATGAAGTATAGAGGGCCCACAATTAATTAATGCTGGGGTGTAGCGCCTTGGGGCACTATATGGACTCCAAATCTATTTTTAAAAATATCTTTATCTTTACATGTAGGATAATTATAGCAAATCTCGACCATTGACAGCACTTTTGGACGTCCTAAATTGCGCATCACATCTCTATAGTGCACCCCCACTACAGGTTCCTAAATCAGACCGTAGTTGGTGATAGTGGTGGTGGTGATGTCATGAAGTACCAAATGATGGTAGGTAGTGGCATGAGTCTTTTTTTTATTAGAGGTGTCAATATATATAATGCAAAAAATTCATATATATCGAACAAGATTAATATTGCATCTATAGATATTCAATCTATTAAAGGAAAAACTCATTAAAAAATTTTATTTTGTGCCTTACCCAGCTTACACTACTCATCATAAATAGTTAAGGTCTGCCAGCCCATCAAAAGAAAAAAACAAGAGTCAAGGTCTACCAATTAATAACATGAGAGATCTCAAAAAGAGTCTCTGTGTTGTTCCATACCAGTACCTTATCATCACAATTTTCCAAGTAAATCCTATTAAAATCTGAATCTTTTTGTTGTTGTAAAACGCGTGGTTTGGTTATCTTTACATTCCTTCGACAATGAAAACCCACACAATCATAAGTTCCCCATCAGCCGACCTGACCTGAGCCGTTAAGTGTACGAGCTACCCAGCCCAAAGTGTTCACGGGCTGGGCTTGGGCCTAAGAACCTATCTCTCAAGACATCTTCACCCCGATCCCTGGAGAATTTTTTACCCTTTATCTCCACTCCAAAACATGTTCACTAAAATGAAAATCTACAAAACTCTACAAAAAGCATACTGCATACAAAGGAAGCCATTCTGCTAAATTGTTCATGACCAAAGTGTAGTAGCATTACAATACTACAATACTACGAGAAAGGATGAAAGAAAGCAAACCACAGACAACATCAGATCATAAGGATCGACGCAACACAATCAAACATACAAAATCCTAAACAACCACGAGCAAGTCACATAAACCAACACCCACTCTACTTTATACGTTATTGTAATACGAAATGTAGCCCTGACTCATCATTTTCTTCCTCATCTTCTCATCCATTACTCCATTATTATCTCAAGTAGCAACAAGAGTTTTCTCTGTCTTTCAGTACTGCGATGGGAATAATAGAGAGACAGAAAGAAAAACATGTTAGTTAAATTATGAAAGCCAACTAATTCTATAGACTTAAGGCCCATTTGGTTTACTAATAGCAACATCCAACAATTGCATTATGATATTTCGTGAGATATAAGTGTTAGAAAGGATGTAATTCATCCACTAATGGTTGCAATCAAATGTCAGAATACAAGTTTACAAAATTGGTAATGCAATCACATATCTAATCCGAGCAATCAAACAGGCCCAAAAATCTTGTCAACATAGCGCCTCTAAAGTATACATGATAGAAGGTGTATGAAAAAGACTATAGAAATAGGAATTTGATCAACATAAAGGCTAAATGGAGGAAACAGTTTTGAATAGCACATGCAACAAAACATATTGGATGCTCTAATGATAATTTTTGTAAGGGATTTAAAGTTAGGGTCTGCTTGGGAGGCTAATTCCATCATAGATTGTGGATTTTTTTTTAATCTTGAGTGTTCTATAATTGATTTTGACCAAATGCATAATTCAAAATGAACGGCAGAATGATCAGAAGTTTTCAAGTTTTCATAATTCATAATTCAAGCAGTGGTGAAAATGATCAATGGGGATATTTCAATAAATGAGGAGCTGGAAGTTTTGGTTCATGACATCAAGACTTCTGATCAAGTTTTGGGCAGAAGTTTTCAAGTTTGTTCCTTTTTTTTGGCTTGTCGTTTTTGTAATTTGGTAGCTCATGATTTGGCTAGACATGGTTCTATTGGTGTGGGTTCTAGTTTTTTAATTTGCCGTTGTGGCTTTTGCATCCCTTGTCTAGGGATGAGGCCTGCTCTTGATGTAATTTTTGGATTTTGTGGAATTATAATACCATCTGTTATCCTATGACACAAAAAAATAAAAAATGAACGGGAGAATGTGGAATTCAACAATCATCATCCATCCACGTAGTGAAAAATTTTGTACTCTAGAATTCAGAAATCTTCGACAAATTGGCTCCAAAAAGCATGCCCTCAACATATCTAAAGAGAACAAAGAAAAAAACCCTTCACCCCTATAAGGAAAAGCAAAAAGAGCCACACATAGATATGACTGCTTTTTCTCCTTTTTCTTTTATAGGGGCAATTTCAGTGAAGATTTACAGAGAGTTTAGTTTTGGTTGTGAGTGTTGCAAGTGAAGAAGTTCGAAGTACTGGGAATGCACACGATGTGGTTTACGATCTGAAAAATGTTACACCAGGCAACATACTACGTACGAGTCGTTACGAATTTGCATACTAGATTACAAACAGAAATTCAGACAATAAACTCTAATTCAGCAATAGTGAAATATAAGAGTAGCAGCTCATACCTGAAAAGGCTCGCAATGTTTGTTACTTTCTTCTCCCCACAGCGTCTGTAACCATTCTTCTCAATCTCACCACCTTCTTGGGCACTTCTTTTTCAGCAAGTCTCACAAAGAATTTAGGTCTACCAATTAAGAACATGAGAGATCCCAGAAATAGTCCCAGTGTCATTCCACACCCGTACCCTAACACCACAATTTTCCAAAAATATCCATCAAAATATGGATCATCTTCCTGCTGTTGCAACACCGGTGGCTGTATTTTCGCTTGATTCTCTTCACATTTCGGCAATGGAAACCCGCATAGTCCTGGGTTTCCAACATATGAACCATTATCAAATGTATTAAATTGTGGACCATGGGGTATGGGTCCATCGAGATGGTTCCACGAAAGGTTCAAGTCCGCAAGAAACGTCAAACTTGTTAATTGGCTTGGAATTCTCCCACTGAGCCGGTTAGAAGAGATGTCTAAAGATTCAAGGTTTGTCAAGTCTCCCAAAGATTCTGGAATATGTCCCGTAAGGCAATTATGAGAAAAATTAAGCACTTTGAGGGAATTGAGCTTTCCAACGACATTGGGAATCTCTCCACTGAAATTGTTGGATGAAAAATCGATTGCCATGAAGATAGTCAAAATTCTCGCCCATTCAATCTCAAACCCCTTCATTGTGATTACGAGAGAATCATGATAATAATCTCTTTTATCACTCATGTATTTCTTGTCAGGCATGGTATTGTTCTTCATAGCTTGGAAATGTTCGAAATATAAGTTAGGCAAATAGCCAGTGAACCCATTGTAGGAGAGGTCAACAATTCGAAGCTTAGCAAATGGAAATTTAGTCATTGAAGCGTTTATGGGACCATGAAATCGGTTGTATCGTAAGACAAGAACCTGCAACTCTGGAAGAGTCCCCAACCAATTTGGAAATGTGTCATTTATCTTGTTGTTGCCGACATTCAGAACCTCCAAGCTTGTACAATTCATCAAAGATCTAGGTAGTGGTCCTTCGAATTGATTTCCATTCAACTCAAGACTTCGCAAGTTGTTTTCCTTTGAAAATACGAAGGGAAGGGTTCCCTTAAATCCATTGGAGCGCAGATCTAACACCGAGAGACCACCACTACCAAAATTTCCCAAACATTGTGGTACCGCACCGCTCAATTTGTTGTGGGACAAATCAAGAATTTGAAGGGAACTCGCATTGCAAATCAACGAAGGAATCCCTCCACTAAGGTTATTGTTTGAGATGAAAAAGTATTGTATGGATGGGGGTGGAATAGGAAGTTGTCCTTGAAGTGAATTGGAATGAAGATCAAGAATTTGTAGTTGCTCCCATGGAAGTTCCTTTATATCTGTTAGAAAGTTGTGAGAAAGGTTTAAATAGTAAAGTGATGCCTTCCCGATGAACCTAACCCAGTTTGGAATTTGCCCACGAATTCTATTGTTTGAAAGATCTAGGCTTCCAAGTTTCTCTGATGTTCTTAAGAAATCAGGAAACACCTCGATGTTGCAAGATGACATATGGATTGACCTAAGGTTAGGAAATGTATTATTGGCACTGCTGGTAGTGATTACAGATAGGTTAGTGTTGGAAAGATAAAGGTACTCGAGATTTTTTAGTTTTTGCAGATCCACACCACCACTCAAATCATTAGAAGAAAGATCGAGAGCGGTCAGATTTACAAGAGTGTAGATTGACTGTGGGATGGGGCCATGTAGTTTATTATCACTCAAGTCAATCCAGAGCAATGGTAGATTATGCTGGAACTCGGGAATTTGGCCAGCGAAAAGATTGGAACTCAGGGCTAAGTATTTCAACGACGGAAGAGTAAATAACCATGGAGGTATTATCCCACTAAGAAAGTTATTTTCTAGGTAGAGCGTTTGTAGGTTTTGAAGACCACTTAAATTGAAGGGGAGGGGACCTGTGAGATGATTATTACCTATATCCAGATAAACAAGTGGCTTCATGTTTGCAACCCCGAGTGGAAATCCTTCAATGAAATTGTTAGACCATAGATTTAACCTCTGCAGCATTGGGAGCTCAGCCAAAAAATCGGGAATTCTTCCTTCAAGGTTGTTGCGGGAAAGATCCAAGCTAGTGAGTTGCTTAAGATTTGAGAGAGTAGATGGAACTTCACCGTCAAAACTATTGGACGATAAATCTAGTTCACGAAGCTGCGTAAGGTTCCCTATAGATTTAGGAATGGAACCCCGTAATTCGCAGTTGGAGAAAATCAAGTAATTCAAAGACTTGATATTAAAAATTGAATTAGGTATTTTTCCAGATAGACTCGGCCCGTAGAGATGCAAGGATTTCAAAGACTTGAGATGGCCAATTGAATCAGATAGTTTTCGAGATAAACTAGTCGCAGAGAGACTCAAGGAGTTCAAAGATGAGAGATTACCAATTGAATTAGGTAGTTCTTCAGAGAAGTTCGTCAAAGAAAGATCCAACTCCCTTAAGGAACTACCATTATGCCAAGTTGATTTTGGTAAATTGACATCAAGACCACTGTTGTTATATAAAATGAGCCTCTCCAATTTTGGAAGGTGGAAAATGTTATCAGGTAGGTTTCCTTGCAATCCGGTCGATGACAGGTCTAGAGCTGTTAAAGAAGTCAAATTCGCCACGGAATAGGGTAAAGCAGAAGAGATATTGACTCCAGGAAGGACGAGTTCTTGTAACCGGGTCAGATTTTTTAGGAGAATTTTGAAATGTAGCAATTCAAGTGTTAGCCATCCAAGTCTTGGGAAACAAGATAGATCAAGTGAAATCAATTTGGACAAGTGGGGGATTTGAGATGGGATTGAACCTGAAAAAGCAGAATGGGATAGGTTTAGATGTGTCAAACTTGGGAAGCTACCAAATGCATTTGAAATGCGAGAGTGATTGAAGTCATTGAAAGCCAGATTGAGACGTTGGAGGTGAGAGAGCTGGAAAAGGCTGCTATTGGGATGGATTGTGCCATAGAGCTGGCTACAACTGAGGTCAAGCCCAATCACGTGACCCGTGAACCCATCACACATGACCCCATCCCAAATGCAACAATCAGCAGCATTGCCCTCGTTCCAAGAAGTCGTCTTTGGATACGAAGGAATGCCAATATCATCACAAAACCAAGAAGCATCGTTGTTTATAGTAAACATATGCTTGAATTGCAGCAGTGCGGACCTCTGGTCATGACGACACAAAGGGTGTGGAGAAGAAGAAAAAGACGAGAGAGATGATGATGAGGAGGAAAAAGCAAGGTGATATTGTGCGAAATAGAGAAGGAATTGAAATAGCCAGGGTAATGCCCCCATCCTCCGCTAAAACGAAAAGAAACAACAGATTGAGAAAGAGAGCAAAGATACGCAAGCAGTGGATTAATGAGGGGGATATTATGGCATTGATGGGAGTACTCTAGCTCGCCCTTTATACAAAATATTTTGAGTCTACAACGTCTCCAAAGGCAATGTAAACAATGATTCAGATTTCCAAGTCAAGTCAACATGGGAAAAGATAAATTCGTCAACGCGTTTGGTGTCTTTCCAAACGGTCCAGTTCAATTTGTAGCTGTCAATGTTATGTTTGTTTCTTTCCTGTCGGGTCTAAAAATTTTAGTGCTTGTCCATGTCTATTACTCCCTCCTCTGTACAACTCAAATTGATAATTGAGAAATAATGTACGTATTTTTTTGGCAAGAAGAGTTCAAATTATTTCTATAAATCAAAAGAACTCGTTACTATCTAGTAAATTGTGGAAAAAAGTTTGAATATTTTTTTTATAAAAATTGCATTATATAGAAGTTTGCGTTATGTGGAGCGAACAATTGCTTGTTGGATAACTCTTTTTTTTATTATTATTATTTCTAATTTTTATTGATGATATTATTTCTATTTTTCATTGATGATCACGTTTTAACCTCAAAGGTCTTATTTATATTCTGCTAGAAATTGTGCAACAACAGCTCGAGTAGCTTTCGAACCATTTCATTCCAGTGACGACGGCTGGTGAACCATTTCACTCCTAAGTTGTGGTGATGATTTTAATATTTCATGGCATTTGTAATTGTTGGTGTTTTATGATAATTGCATGATGAATCCCAAACATCAGATACTTGGAAGAGGGCATCCTGTAGTGCACTGCCGCACTACAGGGCTGTAGTGCGGCATCCGAGCCGTTGATCGTGCAATCAACGGCTCGAATTTCATCTTGGTGCTTGCAAGATCCAAGCCGTTCATTGACGAGATGAAATCCGAGCCGTTTATTGCCGAGATCAACGGCTCGTATGTTTCACTACAGGGTTGTAGTGCGGCAATGCACTACAGGATCATGGCTATGATGGCTATCTCGTTTTTCACAAAAAATCTACGCCGTTGTAAATAAATCAATTTTTCGTTTATATTGTTTATTTTTTAAACTTATATTTTTGCAATATTACCATAAATTGATTTTAATTGAAATGTTTTTAGTAGTAGTTGTAAATCATTGGATTGATTGCCGGGATGGAGGCTTATAGGGGTTGGAGTGGGCATGTGCCACCTCCGGTTCAAAAAAAAAAAGTCTTCTTTTTAATATTGATGAAAGTCGATATGGTATTTATCGGTACTCAAACAACTTGATTTTATATTATTTCTGTGTGATATTATTTCTATTAGCTTTCTAAAAATCTTGAATGATGTCTTTGAATGCCTAACACCTTGACATACTTTCAACTCTCGCTTGCTCATTACAAGACACATCGATTCTCTTCAAAATTCTATACAAACACTCTAAAACAATAACCAAATAAAATACACACAAGTATCTGTTTTGACATGAAATTGGCAAACAAAAAGGAGCTCGGCGCATCAGGAAAGAACCTTCACATATTTCAGCTATGGTACAACTTAACTTCTATGTCACACATTTGCATTTGTGGCCTACACATAGTTCAGCTAGATTTGAAGTGTATATTATTAGTATAGGGTACTCATCCCTCGAACAACTGCTTGAGACAATTATGAGCAATTTGATCAGAAAATAGAAGAAAACATAATAGGAGGACAGAAGTAAAGAAAATAGAAACGATTATACAATTTTGAAAGCAAAAGAGTAGAAAAAATTATGCTATTTATTTCGTTTCTCATCAAATACATGTCATGTACACGACGGCGATCTGCCGTACAATGGTGTGAAAATGGTGTTTGAAATTGAGAATGGGTACTGGTGGCGTGAAAATGGTGTTTGAAATTGAGAGAGAGATGATGATTATTCACGGCGCCGAAACAATGGCGTGAAATTGGTGTTTGAAATTGAGGTGGGTACTGGGTAGTGCAATGGCGTGAAAATGGTGTTTGAATTTAAGACCCGTGTTTCTCGAAAAAAGAGTAAAGGCCAGGAGGAAAAATTATTCAGTGCAATTGTAAGGTTTTTTCCAGTGAGAAAAATGTGTTATATGTCCTAAGATTAGTTAAAATATGACAAATAAAGCCAATAAGGGAAAAAATGTGTACCATCAAGTTTTATACGTTTGCTAGTGATTTTCTAGCTCCATATCGTTCGATATGCCCGCTATTGATATGCTAATTAAAACCGCGACTGCTACGCCTCCGATACCGCTATTTAAAAACTATCATGTTTTGGCGTTTATGAGATTTTTGGGTGAAAGTTTAGTGGTAAATTTGAATTTTCCCTAGATTTGAATGTATAAGCAATGAGTACTAACGATAGAGGGAGGAAGTGATCCTTTATAAAATGAGTACAACGATATAAAATTAGTACTAACTTACTAGTTTACCAATTTGATGAAAAGCTACAATGAAATCAATTAGGAGACGTTTTGTAATGTTTTTGTTTTTAAAAACTAAAAGTAGAATCATGTTTATGTGAAGATTTCTTTCATAGTTATGTAATGTGAAACAAGTTTTTGCACGATTTCATTCGAGTATTTAAGCCATTTTTTTAGGTGATACGTTTATTGTCCTAGAGAAAAATCAAGTCGATAGAAAAATAATGAGGGTTGTTCACAACCGGTAAATTATGATTCTCTCACATGAGAATTTTATTCGTAGTTATCTGATGTAAAATGTAAGATTCTTTGCGATTTCATTGGACTATTTAAGTCATTTATTTGTAGGTACTGATATTTTTATTGGCCTAGCAAAATGTCATGTTGATTAGCCAATGATGAATATTTGGTCTAATTATATCCGATAGTAGATAAATGAAAGGTCGTAATTTGATCGAGCCTGACCGTTCATTTATCATATATAATTTCTCTATACATAAATTAATTTGGTCGCACGTGGAATTTTTTGGTATTTTCAAATCCAAAGAAAATGTATCTTCAAAAATATTTTTTTTGAACTTATTTTTACAAAATTAAAAGTTCTTAATGAGATCTTTTGAATTGTGTATCCTTTTTTATGAGCATGACTTTTTACTGGGTTTATAAACATTTCAAGACTTGCAAAATGAAAACGACTGAATCGTTATAACTAAGGTCGCAGTTCAATAGCACCGCAAGAATGTGAACAAAAGATGGGGGAGAAACCAAAGGCTGCTTCGTGATCCAAGTCTCCAATAGACGGACGGTCCAAATACGCAAATGAGTGGAACTATTTTAAAGTCGCAGGGTCAATTCACCTCGACAACGATTTGTCTTTTGGAATCACCCCAAGTACGCAAATGAGTGGAACGAGCTGAACTGTTGAGATTAGCCCAGTTTATAAAAAAAGTTTACGATAGACTGCACGTTTATTCCATTGTTCGTATTTAGACTAAAGAAGAGAGAGATGTGTGGTTTTGGAAGTATTCTACAGAGAGAGATAACCGCGGTACGCGTTGCTATCGAATTTCTGGTGGTGCCGACCCTTGTTTGGCCGGTTCTGTTTGCTTGTGCTGGAAATGTCGTTGCGAAACAAAAACGGGTTTTGAATAGGAAAGGCTGCATCACATGCCGTCAATTTCGAATTGGAAAGGCATTTTCCCCTAGCATTTTTGGCATCTCTAGTATGTGAATAAACACGTCGGAACGTAATAGAGTCTCAAGTTGAGTAAAATATCCGTTCTACCCGATTGATCTACCCGACATGTAAGATAATACACAGAGTTAGTTACGATTTTGAGACGTTTTCTTATTTTATCAGAGAAGTAGATAATACACAGAGTTAGTAGATAAGGATGGCAAGATTTATTAAGAGAATATTATCTGCATCTTTTAAAATATGAATGATTTGACGGCTACAATCTTAACATGAAAAATAAGATTGGATGGCCGTAGATATTAATTAATTTGTTTGTATGCCTCCGCAATTTGACAAAAATCGTTCTGTTTTATAATATAGGTTCTCCACCATTACATTTTTCTAACATAGCGCTAGACATCTTTGAATTTATGTGCAATTTAAATTTCCAGACATCTTTCTAGTGTTTGGAGTTATGTCTCCAGACATCTTTGGAGTATTCGGATGGATTGCTTAGGCCTAAATTAAGGTTTTTCAATTGGATAAATAGGTGGCGGTTCAAACTTTAATATTTGTCGAGCATTAATAGGGGAAAGGGTGGGAGAGGGTGGCCACCCGGGACCTATTGTGTAGGGGTGCACTAAAAGAGTGTAGTGCGCAATCCGAATTGCTTATCTCTACAATCAATGGTTCATATTTTAAGATTTGGACCTTGTTTGATTTTTATTTTGGGTAATAATTGGAGGGAGAAATGAGGATAATAATTGAAAATATGTGGTAATTATATTGGAGAGAGAAAGAGCGAGAAATGAAAATAATATTTGAAAATAGGGATAATAATTGGAGGGAGATACGAGTAATGATTGAGTAATCATTGAGAGAGCCGATCTCAAAATCCAAAACGAACTATGTCTTGGAGTTCCCATAGTGCCCTCAATTTGGGCGCTATAGAATTTGTATATTTGACCTGAACCGTTTATTTTGTTGAAAATCTTGAGTAGATCATTCATGCGAAAGGTCGAATAAATTAGATATTGATAGCCATATGGATGGATATCATTTATTACACAAATGGATGGCCATTATGTTATAGAGAATGAACTATAGGACAAATGAGTCTCAATCATGCTTTTGCCAATGTCCGGTCGATGAGATTTTTAAGCCGATGATATACTCAGCGTTCATGAAAAAAAAAAAAAAGCTCAGAACACAAATATGAAGTATAAAGGGCCCACAATTAAGGCTGGGGGTGTAGCACCTTGGGGCACTATATGGACCCCAAATCCTTTCCTAAAAATATCTTTATCTTTACACGTGGGATAATTATAGCAAATCTCGACCATTGATAGCACTTTTGGACGTCCTAAATTGCGCATCACATCTCTATAGTGCACCCCCACTACAGGTTCCTAAATCAGGCCGTAGTTGGTGATAGTGGTGGTGGTGGTGTTGTGAAGTACCAAATGATGGTAGGTAGTGGCATGAGTTTTTTTATTAGAGGTGTCAATATATATAATGCGAAAAATTCATATATATCGAATGAGATTAATATTGCATCTATAGATATTCAATCTATTAAAGGAAAAACTCATGAAAAAATTTTATTTAGTGCCTTATCCAGCTTACACTACTCATCATAAATAGTTAAGGTCTACCAGCCCATCAAAAGAAAAAGACAAGAGTCAAGATCTACCAATTAATAACATGAGAGATCTCGAAAAGAGTCTCTGTGTTGTTCCATACCAGTACCTTATAATCACAATTTTCGAAGTAATTAAATCCTATTAAAATCTGAATCTTCTTCTTGTTGTAAAACGCGTGGTTTGGTTATCTTTACATTCATTCGACAATGAAAACCCATACAATCTTGGGTTCCCCATCAGCCCACCTGACTTGAGCCGTTAAGTGTACAGGTTACCCAGCCCAAAGTGTTCACGGGCTGAGCTTGGGCCTAAGAACCTATCTGTCAAGGCATCTTCACCCCGATTCCTGGAGAATTTTTTACCCTTTATCTCCACTCCAAAACATGTTTACCAAAATTAAAATCTACAATTCTCTACAAAAAGTATACTGCATACGAAGGAATCCATTCTGCTAAATTGTTCAAGATCAAAGTGTAGTAGCGTTACAATACTACGAGAAAGGATGAAAGAAAGCAAACCACAAACAACATCAGACCATAAGGATCGATGCAACACAATCAAACATACAAAATCATAAACAACCACGAGCAAGTCACATAAACCAACACCCACTCTACTTTATACGTTATTGTAATACGAAATGTAGCCCTAACTCATCATTTTCTTCCTCATCTTCTGATCCATCCATTATTATCTCAAGTAGCAACAAGAGTTTTCTCCGTCTTTCAGTACTACAATGAGAATATTAGAGAGAGAAAGAAAAACATGTTAGTTAAATTACGAAAGCCAACTAATTCTATAGACTTAAGGCCCATTTGGTTTACTAATAGCCACCATCCAACAATTGCATTCTGATATTTCGTGAGATATAAGTCTTAGAAAGGATGTAATTCATCCACTAATGGTTGCAATCAAATGTCAGAATACAAGTTTACAAAATTTGTAATGCAATCACATATCTAATCCAAGCAATCAAACATGCCCAAAAATTCTGTTAACATAGCGTGTATACATGATAGAAGGTGTATGAAAAAGACTACAGAAACAGGAATTTGATCAACATAAAGGCGAAATGGAGGAATCAGTTTTGAACAGCACATGCAAAAAACATATTGGATGCTATAATGATAACTTCTGTAAGGGATTTAAAGTTAGGGTCTGCTTGGGAGGCTAATTCCATCATAGATTGTGGATTTTTAATTTAATCTTAAGTGTTCTATAATTGATTTTGACCAAATGCATAATTCAAAATGAATGGGAGAATGATTGGAAGTTTTGTCAAGTTTACATAATTCATAATTCAAGAAGTGGTGAAAATGATCAATTGGGATATTTCAACAAATCAAGAGCTGGAAAGTTTTGGTTCATGACATCAAGAATTTGGGCAGAAGTTTTCAAGTTTGTTCCTTTTCTTTGCTCGTCGTTTTTTTAATTTGGTAGCTCATGATTTGGCAAGAAGTGGTTCTATTGGTGTGGGTTCTAGTCTTTGGATAGATACTCCGCCATCGTGGCTTTTGCATCCCTTGTCTAGAGATAATTAAGTCCTGCTCTTGATGTAATTTCTAGATTTTGTAGAATTATAATACCATATCTTATCATTTGAACAAGAGAATGTGGAATTCAAAAATCATTATCCAAGTGCGTAGTGATAAATTTTGTACTCTACAATTCAGAAATCTAAGACAAATTGGCTCCAAAAAGCGCATGCCCTCAACATATCAAAGTACTAAATCCTAAATACAAATACACCGAGAAATTCAGCCCTACTCACATAAAGGGAACAAAGAGAAAAACCCTTCACCGCTATATAAAAAGGGCAAAAAGAGCCACACATAGATACCAGTTCACTTGAGTTCATTAGTAGAATAAACATGTGTAATTGTGTGACTGGTTCCTAGAAGATTTACAAAGTGTAGTTTTGGTTGTGAGTGTTGCAAGTGAGAAAGTTCGAAGTACTGAGCAAACCCTCTACTAGGATGCACGCGATTTGGTTTTCGATCCGAAAAGTGTTACACCAGACAACAACTACATATGAGTCCTTTCGAATTTGCATACTAGATCACAAATGCATTCAAACAATAAACTCTAATTCAGCAATCGTGAAATATAAGAGTATAGCAGCTCATACCTGAAAATGCTACCAATGTTTGTTACTTTCTTCTTCCCACTGTGTCTGTAACCATTCTTCCCACTATGTCTGTAACCATTCTTCTCAATCTTGTCACCTTCTCAGGTACTTCTCTTTCAGCAAGTCTCACAAAGAATTTAGGTTTACCAATTAAGAACATGAGAGATCCCAGAAATAGTCCCAGTGTCATTCCACACCCGTACCCTAACACCACAATTTTCCAAGAATATCCATCAAAATATGGATCATCTTCCTGCTGTTGCAACACCGGTGGCTGTATTTTTGTCTGATTCTCTTCACATTCTTTCTGCAATGGAAACCCGCATAGTCCTTGGTTCCCAACATATGAACCATTATCAAACGTATTAAATTGTGGACCGTGGGGTATGGGTCCTGTGACATCCCGACTTTTTCATTTAAAAAAAATAAAATATAACTAAATAAATTCTTCCATTTTCCGGTTTCAAACTTCTTTCTAATAAATAAAATACAAGTATTATGTACTATATTTATTTTTGCTGTTCTTAAAAAAAAAATCAAATAACTTATATTTTGTTTTTATCAATATAGTTGAGTTAAATTAAACATGGTTACACGGGCGTATATACATTGGACCGCTTATTTTTAGTATAGGGCCGACTATCATTTTGGTGGGTTAGACTTCTGTTTGGCATTATGAGTTGGGCCTAATTTAGGGATTTCCTAACGGGTCGATTAGTAAGAGTAGTACTTAATTAGAGGGTCTTTTTATTGTTAAAGTAGGGTTTTATAAGATATAAGTTGCAGCCATATGGGATCAGAAAGAGAGAGAGAGAGAGAGAGAGAGAGAGAGCCGCAGCAGTGCTTAAAGGTTTTTCGAGGAGATCGCCATAGTCCTTTTATCATCCTTCACTGGGGTATGTGTATACAAGTTATTCCCTGTATTTAGTTTTCTTTCTTTTCTATTACTTTCGATCAGTAAGGTTTGATAGGTAGACAACTAATTGGGTAGTTTACTCATTCTTTTTCTTGCATATAGAATTGATTGGGTTTGAAGTTATGTAAGGGTTTGGTGAATCAGAGAACATGAGTGAGCAGTGTGTGCATGTGCGACGGGTGTGCGGCTATTGTAATCAATTGGAATGTAATTTATATATTGAAATTGGAGTTTTGGATGGAAGTGAATTGGGAGACTTTGGAATATATAGTATATACATGATTGTGCATCGTGTGTGTGGACTCGGCAGTGGTGTACGTGGGGAACAGATTAGGAGGAATTGGTTATGGAGTTTAGATTGTAACATTTCTTAGGTTTATTCTAGAACTAGAATTATTTAATTGTTTCTTTATTGGTAGTCCTAAGATTATATCTAGATATCTATATATTTGATATAGTTAGTGATCATTTGATTCAACTTTTCACAGGTTAGTCAAATTTTACGTGTTCGAGTTGCATTATTTTTGGACCCAGGTGAGTGGTTAAGCATGTGATCCCTTCTTTTGGAATCCTCTTGAGCCTATCGATTCTTGACAATCCTTTATTTTGTTCTGATTCTATGAATATTAATCTTGCTTGTTGAACTCAACTTATTTGACGATTGACGTACCCTATGGCATACAAGGTTTATTGGTTATATTTCTGATTGATTGATTTCTTTTATTTGGCTTACTGTCTAATCATTGAATTCGTTATATTATTGAGATTCTGCAACGGCACCGGGATTATCTTTGCTAGTCACTCCCGTTCGCCGTTGTTCTTATGTGATTGGGACCATGTATTATATTTGTGAAAGTCCAAGGAAAAGACCCGGGCGCCATCCTGTGGTGACTTTGGCCACTAGGGAAAAGACTTGTGAAATACCCTGTGACTCTAGTGCTCAACGGATAGGGAAAAGACTTGTGAAATACCCTGTGACCCTACTCCGGATCGGCTTAGGGAAAAGACTCAGGCGCCATCCTGAGGTGACTCTACGTGCGGTATTGGATCCAACGGGCTAAGCCTTGAGAAAATAATTGGCATTTGGCAATGATTATTATTATTATGGTTCCCACATAATTTGGTTGAGACTCTATTTATTGTTGTTCGTTGTTCTGGTATTTTTGGACAGAATGGTTGGCGTAAATGCATATTTTTGTGAATCAATTATTGTCCTTGTTATTCGTTAATCAGAAATTCATATCCTTGAAACCACTTGTTGAGCCACCGACCTTTGATATTTGAAACCATTTCTTTGGAGCTCTCACTATCGTTCTTTGATATGTATGCCACGTTGTGTTCTAACCCATAGCATGCTTAACTACTCATTGAGCTGTGAGCTGACGGATTTATTCCACATTCTTTTCAGGTTAGTTTGGGGAGCATCATAGTGGACTCTGAGACAATGTCGGGACCCACCGTTTGGACCTCTAGGGCATTCGCATTATCATTATTATTTTTTTTTAGTTATGTTAACAGCTTCCGCGCATTTGTTTCTTTAGAATTTTTGTTAATAAATTTAGTGTATGGAGAATTTGAGCTATTGCTCTCTTGCTACGAAAATGTTGAGTTTTTCTTGCACTTTAAATTTTATAATTTAGTGATTCAGTTTTATTATTTTGAGTTGTGATAAAAAGAAATATTTATTATTTTGTTTAGGCTTCGCGTTCCAAGAATTGTCTCCTGGTTCGCGGCCGGTCATGCTCCCGAATTTGGGGCGTGACAGGTCCATCGAGATGGTTCCACGAAAGGTTCAAGACCGCGAGAAACGTCAAACTTGTTAATTGGCTTGGAATTCTCCCAGTGAGCCGGTTAGAAGAGATGTCTAAATATTCAAGGCTTGTCAAGTCTCCCAATGATTCTGGAATATGGCCCGTAAGGCAATTATGAGAAAAATTAAGCACTTTGAGGGAATTGAGCTTTCCAACAACATTGGGAATCTCTCCACTGAAATTGTTGGATGAAAAATCTATTACTGTGAAGATACTCAAAATTCTCACCCATTCAATCTCAAGCCCCTTCATTGTAATTACGAGAGAATCATAATAATAACTTCTTTCATCACTCATGTATTGCTTGTCAGGCATGGTACTGTTCTTCATAGCTTGGAAATGTTCGAAATATAAGTTAGGCAAATAGCCAGTGAACCCATTGTAGGAGAGGTCAACAATTCGAAGCTTAGGAAAAGAAAATTTATTCATTGAAGTGTTTATGGGACCATGAAATCGGTTGGATCGTAAGACAAGAACCTGCAACTCTGGAAGAGTCCCCAACCAATTAGGAAATGTGTCATTTATCTTGTTGTTGCCGACGTTCAGAACCTCCAAGCTTGTACAATTCATCAAAGATCTAGGTAGTGGTCCTTCGAATTGATTTCCATTCAACTCAAGACTTCGCAAGTTGTTGTCCTTTGAAAATACGAAGGGAAGGGTTCCCTTAAATCCATTGGAGCGCAGATCTAACACCGAGAGACCACCACTACCAAAATTTCCCAAACATTGTGGTACCACACCGCTCAATTTGTTATGAGACAAATCAAGAATTTGAAGGGAACTCACATTGCAAATCAACGAAGGAATCTCTCCACTGAGGCTATTGTTTGAGATGAAAAAGTATTGTATGGATGGGGGTGGAATAGGAAATTGTCCTTGAAGCGAATTGGAATGAAGATCAAGAATTTGTAGTCGCTCCCATGGAAGTTCCTTTATGTCTATTAGAAAGTTGTGAGAAAGGTTTAAATAGGAAAGTGATGCCTTCCCGATGAACCCAACCCAGTTTGGAATCTGCCCACAAATTCTGTTGTTTGAAAGATCTAGGCTTTCAAGTTTCTCTGAGGTTCTGAAGAAATCAGGAAACACCTCGATGTTGCAAGATGACATATAGATTCCCCTAAGGTTAGGAAATGTATTATTGGCACCGCTTGTAGTGATTAGAGATAGGTTAGTGTTGGAAAGAGAAAGGTACTCAAGATTTTTTAGTTTTTGCAGATCCACACCACCACTCAGATCATTAGAAGAAAGACCGAGAGAGGTCAGATTTACAAGAGTGTAGATTGACTGTGGAATGGGGCCATGTAGTTTATTATCACCCAAGTCAATGTCGAGCAATGGTAGATTATGCTGGAACTCGGGAATTTGGCCAGCGAAAAGATTGGAACTCAGGGCTAAGGATTCCAACGATGGAAGAGTAAATAACCACGGAGGTATTATCCCACTAAGAAAGTTATTACGTAGGTAGAGCCGTTGTAGGTTTTGAAGACCACTTAAATTGAAGGGGAGGGGACCTGTGAGATGATTACTAGATATATCCAGATAAACAAGTGGTTTCATGTTTGCAACCCATCTTCATCTCACACTCTCTCGAAGGCAATGTGGGACAAGCTCTGGACCACCCCGACGGTGCCTAAGGTATGTCTTTTCATGTGGAAAGTTGTTAAGAATTGGGTAGCGTGTAAAGAAAATCTTTTTCGTAGAAAATGTGCTCAATCCTCCATTTGCCCAATCTGTGAAAATGAGGTTGAATCCATTGAGCACATCTTGTTTTGATGTCCTTGGACGAGAGCGGTTTGGTTTGGGAGTGGTAAATCGTTTCTGGCTCTTAAGCAACCTATTGCTACTGCGGACCAGTGGCTGGAGAGTTTGCTTTGTGGTGATCTAGCAACTTTGGCTACCAAAGAGGAGGTTGGGGAAGTTTTCCAGCTGTGCTGGGCTATTTGGAAAGCTTGGAATGCGTGGGTTTTTAACGGTATCAAGCCTAATCCTAGTATGGTCATCACTGGTGCTTCTCGGGCAAATATTGATTATCTTTCTGCTATGTTTGGTGGTGTGAAGGAGGATAATATAACCCCTGAAAGAGGGACAAGGTGGATCCCCCCACCGGTCTCTGCTATTAAGATTAACATAGATGGAGCTTTCAAATCCCCTAGCAGCTTGGCTGCCTTTGGTGTAATTGCCAGAGACAATAGTGGATCTGCTCTATTTTGGCGTTGTGGTCGAGTTTGTGTTTCATCAGCTATACTCATTGAGGCTTGGGCATTGAGAATTGCGTGTGCCACCGCTCGCCAGATGAATCTACACTCTGTCATTTTCGAGTCTGATTGCCTTGACCTTATCTCATGCTTTAGGTGCTCATCTCCTTAGTATCCTTGGGAAATTAGAGCACTGGTTGAAGACATCAAAGCTTGGGCTTTGAACAGAAATTGGAATTTTGTTTGGTGCAGTAGAGATTGTAATAGCGCGGCTCACTGGATAGCTTCTAGTTGCTTTCGTAAATCTCTTTTGAATCACACGGGTTGTATTCCGCCCGGTCTTGCTTCAGTTATTTGTAAAGATCGTTAGTTGTTCAATGAATATGCTCCTTTCAAAAAAAAAAAAAAAATGTTTGCAACCCATACTGGAAATCCACCAATGAAATTGTTAGACCCTAGATTTAACCTCTGCAACATTGGGAGCTCAACCAAAAAATCGGGAATTCTTCCTTCTAGGTTGTTGTGGTAAAGATCCAAGCTAGTGAGTTGCTTAAGATTTGAGAGAGTAGATGGAACTTCACCGTCAAAACTATTGGACGATAAATCTAGTTCACGAAGCTGCGTAAGGTTCCCTATAGATTTAGGAATGGAACCCCGTAATTCGCAGTTGGAGAAAATCAAGTAATTCAAAGACTTGATATTAAAAATTGAATTAGGTATTTTTCCAGATAAACTCGGCCCGTAGAGATGCAAGGATTTCAAAGACTTGAGATGGCCAATTGAATCAGATAGTTTTCCAGATAAACTAGTCGCAGAGAGACTCAAGGAGTTCAAAGATGAGAGATTACCAATTGAATCAGGTAGTTCTTCAGAGAAGTTCGTCAAAGAAAGATCCAACTCCCTTAAGGAACTACCATTATGCCAAGTTGATTTTGGTAAATTGACATCAAGACCACTGTTGTTATATAAAATGAGCCTCTCCAATTTTGGAAGGTGGAAAATGTTATCAGGTAGGTTTCCTTGCAATCCGGTCGATGACAGGTCTAGAGCTGTTAAAGAAGTCAAATTCGTCACGGAATAGGGTAAAGCAGAAGAGATATTTACACCACGAAGGACGAGTTCTTGTAACCGGGTCAGTTTTTTTAGGAGAATTTTGAAATGGAGCGGTTCAAGTCTCAAATCAGAATAAGAAAGATCAAGTGAAATCAGTTTGGAGAGGTGGGAGATTTGAGATGGGATTGAACCTGAAAAACTAGAATCGGATAGGTTTAGATGTGTCAAACTTGCAAAGCTTCCGATTTCATATGAAATACGAGAGCTGTTGAAGTTATTGAAAGCCAGATTGAGACGTTGGAGGTGAGAGAGCTGGAAAAGGCTGCTATTGGGATGGATTGTGCCATAGAGCTGGCTACAACTGAGGTCAAGCCCAATCACGTGACCCGTGAACCCATCACACGTGACCCCATCCCAATTGCAACAATCAGTAGCATTACCCTCGTTCCAAGAAGTCGTCTTTGGATATGAAGGAGCATCACCCGCGAAAGCATCGTTGTCTATAGTAAATGTATGTTTAAATTGCAGCAGTGCGGACCTCTGGTCATGACGACACAAAGGCTGTGGAGAAGAAGAAAAAGACGAGAGAGTTGATGAGGAGAAGGAAAAAGCAAGGTGATATTGTGCGAAATAGAGAAGGAATTGAAATAGCCAGGGTAATGCCCCCATCCTCTGCAAAAACGAAAAGAAACAACAGATTCAGAAAGAGAGCAAAGATACGCAAGCAGTGGATTAATGAGGGGGATATTATGGCATTGATGGGAGTACTCTAGCTCGCCCTTTATAGAGAATATTTTGAGTCTACAACATCTCCAAAGGCAATGTAAACAATGATTCAGATTTCCAAGTCAAGTCAATATGGGAAAAGATACTTTCGTCACGCATTTGGGGTCTTTCCAGGCGAAAAGAGAGTGCGGAAAGAAAAGATTCTTCAATAATGATTAATCCAATAATTATTAGACCAATAGTGACCCATCTAGTAATTAGTAGGATTAATGGAAAATAATCGTCCAGTAATTAGTAGGATACTTTTAGTCATTCGGGAACTTCTCTCAAAGTTGAATGGGAATTATTATTACTAATTACTAGTCGACTTACTTTCGGAGTTCCTATGCTCGTAATGTGACCCGAGTCCCTCGTTGAAATAGATACGTTCATGCTTCGCCCCGGGAAATAGAAATAATTACTAATTTCTGGTCGATTTACTTTCGGAGTTCCTATACTCGTAATGAATTGACAGAGTTCGAAGAAAAGTGATAATACCAAAAAAATCAGTAAATAAAAACAAACAGAGCATTTTCCATTTTCAGCGCCGCAATCATAAACCAACAAAATTACTTTAAATAAAATTTGCGAATAGAGATTTCAGATTTGAAACTATAAGCGGTTGCATAATCCCCATTGAGGTATTGCAACAGAGTCCTAGCAAACAAGCACTTAACAAGAAGCAAAACACAAAAAAAAAAGTCACGAAGGACCAAAAATACCTCCAAGAGAATAAGCATGCCTAATGTCATCCACAACCAAACTCCCCAAAGCAGATTGTTAGGATTTAGGAGTCCACTAGGGGTGAGAAAAATTCATAATCCGTAGGTATGAGTTTCATGGGTTAGTTTGATTCTCAAAATTCATAATCTGTAGGTATGAGTTTCATGGGTTAGTTCTTAGATGACTATAAAATTGAACCAATTAGATCCATGCTCATTCCTAGCAAGCAAATTATTTTTATTGTATGTACCCGGATACTTTTAGTCATTCGCGAACTTTTTTCAAATGCGATCGATTTACTTTTGAGTTCCTATACTCATATTGAACTGCATAGTTCAAAGAAAGTTACTGACGTGAAAAACATAATCAATTAAGGACAAAAAGATTTCGGACATGATAATTATTAGCAATAATCTGTAGACCTCCCAATCACTAGCACCACTAGTAACGAAAATCAAGTATGCGAGCCTCTTATTCCAAGTTTAAGAGGAGACTTTAGTTATCTAAGTTGTTACAGGACCAGAGGCGGCTCCACCCTTTTATAAATTTGGTGTTGTTTTTTCAGTCTTTTAGTAATGTGGGAAATATTATTCTACTCACTTTTTTCTTCTACCCCCTTCATTTCCCTTGACGTGTCCTATACTTCACAATTGCCCTGTAGAAAGAGTCCACATTTCAGAATAGTCCTTCACAATTGCCTTGTAGAAAGAGTCCACATTTCAAAATAGTCCTTCACAATTGCCGTGTAGAAAGAGTCCACATTTCAACTTCAATTGCCTTGTAGAAAGAGTCCACATTTCAAAATAGTCCTTCACAATTGCCGTGTAGAAAGAGTCCACATTTCAACTTCAATTGCCTTGTTTTCTCCAAACGTATAAGACATGGCAGAAAAGAAAAAAAGAAAGGATGCCAAGAGGGGACCAAGATCCTGTCTAGTTTTTCTCAGAGCTAGTGAGGTCCAGTTTGGACTTTTGTAAGATCAAGATGGGCCCACGACGACAACCCGAACAATTTATTTTAGATCCTGTCAAATAAAATATTCACTTAAAAAATTAGCTCGATCAAACATTGATTGAATAGAACAGATTTGTTCTCGAAAAAACTATTGGAAATAAATACTTGGAACTTAACTGCCAGAACAGATCTGTTCTGTTCATGCAGCAAGAGATGATCGATGAAGCTGAATTTTATTGCGATTAATGTAGTTGACTAGTTCTACAAAATTAACGGATTTGATCAACATTGTGAAGCCACCTTGGGTCTATAAAAGCTCAAATTGGACCGAACTGGATCATAGGATCCCGGAAAATGGACACGACCGTGGTCTGGCAAGACGATTCCCTAAGTACTCAAGTCTTTGTGTAGATAGCATTCTTTGCTGGGCAAAAGCGAAAATAGTAATGTAATAATGGTAGTGTTTTTCATGAAAGCGGAAGGGGAAATGAAGGAGTTTCGTGGGAGATGGAGATCTCAAGCAAGTTATGGAGAAGCTGTTCACATGAGAAACCCAACAGTTTTTGTTGATAATCTTCCTCACCATATTCGTAAGATCTGGGTTTACAATCTTTTCTCGAAGTTTGGCAAAATCAGAGACATTTTCATTCCGAGTAAAAGGAGCAAGATCACCGGGCAAAGCTTCGGATTCATAAGGTTCAATAGTAGCGTTGAAGCACATTCATCTATCTCTGAGGTGAATGAATCTTGGCATTGGGGTCAGCAATTAGTTGTTCATTTTGCAAGATACTTGAGAAATGTCGATGGTAATGGCATCAATCAGTCTAGAATCCAAATCTCAGCTTCTAAGAGACGTGTATATGAAGGGCCTGCTAAAGTAATGTCAACCAAAGCTCAATACGTGCAAAGAGGGACAGAAGTTTGGAGAAGGAAAGGTGTTGTTGAATCAAGTAAACAAGGTGAAGCAAGGTATGCAGTCAAAGTGTTCGATGAAAGTTCTGAACCAAAATCCTTAAAAATCCCAATCAAACCTACGGGAAATGGTTGGCTCTTTAGAAGTGCAATAGCTAAAATCAAAAGATTTCTGCCCGCAAAGGATCTGGAATTGATTTTTATAAAGGAAGGAATCCAGAATATTCAAGTCAGAGCAATTGGAGGGAGATTTGTTATTATCACATTTTCTGACCCAACAGCCAGAGATGCTACAATAAAGCTTGATTGGATCACCAATTGGTTCGAAGAAATCAAGCCATGGAAAGGAGAACAAGCCAATGTCGAAAGATTTGTATGGTTAGAATGCCTTGGTATGCCTTTGAATGCTTGGTCCATGCCCACATTCAAAGAAATAGGTAACAAATGGGGCCACTTTTTGCAAGTTGATGACAACACTCTGAAAGAAAAATCATTTGAAAAGGCTCGTATCTTAATAGTTACGGAAAAGTTTCAAAAAATTGAAGGAAGTATTGAGCTGCTTGTTGATGATAGAACTTTTGTTGTTAGAGTGCAAGAGGAAGCTTCATTCAGAATCATAGAAAGTAATTTTTTAGTTCCAACCATGGAAAAGGAAAATTTGGAGGTTGAAGATGATGAAAAGAACAAGGAAAATGATGATGACATGGATGCTGATAAAGACATGGAGGCAGGTCAGAACAGATTTGTATTGGTCAATAATGCTGATGGGGTAATACCCAATTCTGTAAGGGCAGACAAGAATGACGTGGATCCTATCAATGGAGATAATATTGTCAACTTTGCAGCCCATAAGGCACTCCCGGTAACACATTCTGTGAAATCAGATTTGCAACTCAATAATGGCTGCATTGATGACATGGTTTCAACCTTCTCCTCTTCGGGCTTTGAATCATCTTCAACAGGAAATGAAAGGGTTCTCGACAGCTTTGAATCTATTTCAAATCCAAAAGGCTCTATGCTACAATTACAGTTGGATGACCAAGGAAAACGAGGAGATGAATCAATGCATATGGAGGCTCCTCTTAAGGAACAAGCAATTATTGATGATAATCATGTGGAGATTCAAGACACTAATTCTAATCACAGTCCCTCTCAAGTGGCTATGGATCACCAAGGGCCAGAGTCCAACCATCCTCAAAATTCTAAAGCTGATATTTTGGAAAACTATAATGCTCCCATTCAAGCAGCAGTAAAAGGCGTCCAAGGGAAAGCCAAAAGGAAGAACATTGATGAAATACTTGGAAATCCAAAGATAACTAGACGCAACCAAAAACATGGTAAGGGTAAAAAGAAGTGTGTGGTCTTTAGAACAGCAATGGCCGCTGCTGCTCTGTCTGCGTCAGTTTCAACTGAAGAGATTAGTAACAGAAACAGAATTATTCTCACGGAAGCCCAAACAATAAGGCAAATGAACAAGCTTATTGGATACACATATGATGGTGAGGATGATGAGGTAGTTAGTAAAATTGCAGAATTGGAAGCTCAGGAAAAGGCGGGAGCTGAAGGACAGGTTTGTCTCACTTCTTATTAATTCTTTGGTGTGATGAAAATATTGAGTTCATGGATGTTGAAGCCTCAGGAACTTCAGAGGGTCTCATTTGCATATGGAATACCAATAGTTTTATTCTCTTGGGGTTTGTAGAGGCAAGGAATTTCATTATTCTGAAAGGTTTTCTTCCTTATTCCTTGGTCGAATCAATTTCCTTGACGTGTGAAATGCGTATCCTTGAAGCTTCTCAAATCATCTTTGTGGGAGATCTTGTGGTGTTGCTGGGGCTGATCTTGGGGGTTAGATTATGGGTCTTAACCTCTGAATAGTCTTGGGGTGGTTTGCTATTTCTTTGATAATTTAAGGGTGCTTTGCTGCCATCTTGCCTTGTTGTTGATTCATTATTGGCAAGTGTCAGATGGATAGGCTTCAGGTTGTATTTTTGTGTTGGATATCATTTGCTGCTGTTCGGTTGCTGTGAAATCTCTAATGGGCATCAATTGATCCTATGTTTTGGAAGGAAACATTCTAGCTGCCGGAGTATGCATCTAATTTTCTGATTGAATTCCTAATCTGGGAGTATTTTTTTGGAGCGCTTTTGATGTTGCTGTTGTCTTATTTTGAGGAAGAGGATTCGAATCATGAGGGGATTATATTTCTTGCTAGCTGCCTTTCTCAAATGTGGTGTTGCTGGGGCTGATCTTGGGGGTTAGATTATGGGTCTTAACCTCTGAATTGGATATCATTTGCTGCTGTTCGGTTGCTGTAAAATCTCTAATGGGCATCAATTGATCCTATGTATGGGAAGGAAACATTCTAGCTGCCGGAGTATGCATCTAATTTTCTGATTGAATTCCTAATCTGGGAGTATTTTTTTGGAGCGCTTTTGATGTTGCTGCTGTCTTATTTTGAGGAGGAGGATTCGAATCATGAGGGGATTATATTTCTTGCTAGCTGCCTTTCTCAAATGTGGATATGCCTTTGCTGCTTTGGAAGCCTTTTGGCTAGGGATGATGGAGGGAGATCACAGAATCTGAGAAGTTTATGGATTTGTAGTGGAGTCGTCTCATTTTCTTCATATTTTTGTTCGGTTGGCTCCTTGTCAACCTTTTGTCATTTCCCCTTGGGTCCATGGCGGCAAATGTTTATCGCGGGTGGGGTGCCAACATCGTTGGGTTGTCTCCTCGTGTTATGATGCCTTTTGTCTTGGCCCCTTTTAATCTTTGTAATGTGTTTTCAAAGGTTAATAAAATCCTTTTTTTGCCGTTCAAAAAAAAAAAAATAATGGTAGTGTTTTTGTCTCTTTTGGAAAGGTAATATTGGTAGCTGTTTAAGCAAAACAATATTGATACTGTGTAGTTAACTATGCAAAGCCAGTTTGCATCAGTAAGGTGCAAACGATTTGAGTCAAGCTGAGCCGAGCTTTGTAGAGTAATAAACGAGCCAAGCTCTTAAGGAGCTAAGCCATGTTCATTTACTAAACATGCTTCTATAAACAAACTGATCGAGCTGAGCCACGAGCTGCACTCAAGCGAGCAGCTCAATTCGTTTGCAACTCTATTTGGTTGTATGTACGTGCTACCAAGGCGTTAATTAGTGACCACAACAAAGCGTCCAATTTTTCTTGTAGTGTACGTTGAACACTCAGTGAAGGAGTATGAATTGTAGACTTCGGTCAATTATGAATTAGTAATTTTAAAGTGATTTTGAGTTGAATACTTTTAACATGATTTCAGAATATACATGTCTCTTTTCTCTGTCTCTTACTTTTACTCTAGACAGCTATAGTGTTTTTCAATTGATGGAAGAATTTTAAGAAAAAATTTGAGAGACTTTTGAATTTCTATGAGGAAGAACATAATAACTATAAATATTTTTATGCATATAATTAGATATGCATACATAAGAACTAAAAAGTAAGACCTGTAAAATTTGAAAGTTTGAAATGGCCTAAGACTTGAGCCGCCCTTTTCGTCGTTCAAAGATTATTAATTCTAACCCATTTTGCAAGTTGAGCTTGAATAACTTGTTCGTTTGAATGCTCTACTTGGAGATAACTGAAGAAGACATGTTGTCCTGTATTTGGAGAAAAGTCTTACTCTTGGAAACGTCTTCGGTCGCTTTGAATATTCCTTAAGCCACACTGATACGTAACTAATAATTCATGGTACATGACTATTGAGAAGGATGGTCTTTCTAGTCTCCCCATAAGACAAAACTTGTGGTAATTGGATTTAATCAAGCAGCCGTGAACGACCAGACTAAACTCGAGTCAAAATATAAATTATTGAATTACGTTTTTGTGAGTTGAGCTGGGTCTTCACTGGGGACACTACTATGATGCACAAATGGGCCCTGCTCTAGGCCTGAAGAATTTATTGAAGCTGTTCATTTTGATTGGTTTGTCGTGTGAGTGTATAAAGTCACACTGCTCGAACATCGATATAGGCATGGACGAAACATGTTTTGTCTTGAAAACATTTTAAAGGCTATTATGATTTTCAAACAAATCTTCCAAATAATCAAGTTTCATTCATGTCTCTACCCTTTGTGTGATCAGTATTGATTGTTTGGACCACTTTTATGAATTTGAGATTGGCTTATTTGTGCCTCACAACAAAGGCCTGCGACGCCCTAATTAATCACAATAGGGCTTCCAGTCCGAAGCTTATTTTGAACATAGAAATCAGAATAATCTTAAGAAGGAAAAGTTCAGAAAATTAATGTGTTGTCGTTATGCGTTCCGGGTTGATTTGTTCAGATAACAAACAAACTGGAACTAATTTTCAACGACCCAAATAGGAGTAGAGCTCAAGTATTTTTTGGTTTTGCTTCACAACCGCGTGTAATAAGTAACTAGCGACGTTACAAAACAGGAGTTTGGTTGAACTGGGAGGATGGTAGTTTATTTAGCTTATTACACATTCCCCTTGCCTGGATAAAGCATAAACTAAAATAAAAGTTTATTAATATATTTTGAAAAACTATAATAGATTCCATCTAACCCATTTAACAAGTTGAGCTTGAATAACTTTTTCATTTAACTGCTCTACTTGAAGATGACAGAAGAAGTCATGTTGTCCTTATTTGGAGAAAAATCTTGCTCATGGAAACGACTTGGCTCAATTTGATTCCTTAAGCATACAGCCATACTGATGCATAACAAATAAATCAAGAAAATTGAGAAAGGATGGTCCTCTAGTCCCTTCCCCATAAGACAAAAGTTGTGGAAATTTGATTCAACCAGGAAGCTGTGAACGACCGGACTCAACCCAATTTAAGTAATGAAGTATTGAATTAGGTTTTTGTGACACGAGCTGGGTCTTTATTCTAGGCCCGAAGAATTCATTGAAGCTACTCATATTGTTTGGTTCGTCGTGCGAGTGTATAAAGTCATACTATTAAGACATGAACGAAACACATTTTGTCTTGAAAATTTAAAAAGGCTATCACGATTTTCAAACAAAACTTTTAGATAATCAAGTTTTGTTCATGTCTCTACCCTATGCGTGATCAGTATGATTGTTTGCACAACTATTATGAATTTGAGATGGGCTTATTTGTGCCTCACTGAAAAGGCCTGCGATGTCCTCATCACAACCGGGCTTCCAGTCTGAAGCTTACTTTGTTACCTGGAATAATATTTTGAAGGAAAAGTTCTGAAAAATAATGTGCTTCATAATGCCTTCCACCTTGATTTGTTCACGTAACGAACAAACTCGAACGAATTTTCAACGACCCCAATAAGAGTTGAGCTCAAGTAGTCTTTGTTTTGCTCACAACCACGTGTATAAGTAACCAGCGACGTTACAAAACAAGAGTTTGGATGAACTGGGAGGATTGTAGTTTATACATTCCGGCCCCTTGCCTGGAAAAAGCATAAACTAAAATTTCATGGTACGTAATAAATGAGAGTATTTTCAGATTACATGGATTCCTTTCTATATGGTTGGGACATTATAAGTCTTCATACATTCATCATTTCAAAATTTTAACTTCTTTGAAACGAACAAAAAATTGAAAATTACCGATAATGACTGTTTGGAAAAGTTAGAATACACAACTCCTATTTGGGTTTGTATCATACACCCCTATAAAAGTTATGAATCTAATATCTTTTATTAATAAAATTTACAATTTTTTTATAAAATTAATGAGACGCACCAAAATGTCAGCTCTTGGCCTAAGTCATCCTCTATTGTAATTGTAACGAACCGGATTTTCGGACACGTTAATAAATTCTTTTCCAAACTAATATATAACCTTAAAACTAATTTATTAAAAATAGACAATAAAGTCAACATTGAAAGTCTTACATTAATTCAAAATAACTAGAGTTTCACCAAATGTGATTACACTTCTTGGAATTCAAATAACAGTACTTAAAATATAACAGAGCTTCTACTGATAAGACACCCATGGCTCGACGAACTCTTCGCCATGAATTGGATTGTTCTTGTGCTGGAAGTGTTCCTCCAATGGAGGGTACTGCTGATGTCCATCTTCATCGGTACCTGGAGGTGGTGGGCCGTAGCACCATGAGTCGACACTCAATAGATAATCCCAACCCTACTAACCCCTTACTTTACTACTAGTAGTTTAACAGTTTATAACATGCAAAAGTTCTGAAAGGTACATGTCATTCATTCTTTTACTAGCCTTTAACCAATGTGATATTCTTCGATCTTCTTCCCAATATTCTTTCCTCTCTTAATGACTGACACGTTTTTCCAATACTAAACACACGCACGCTGGGTACTGTACCGTATTCGAGGCCCTTTACCGTTCCCCAAATACTGTACCCGGAGTCCTTTACCGTTCTCCACACACACTGGGTACTGTACCGTATCCGAGATCCTTTACCGTCTCTCGAACACTGTACCCGGAGTCCTTTACCGTCCTCCACACACGTTGGATACTGTACCGTATTTGTGGTCCTTTACCGTTCCCCAAATACTGTATCCGGGGTCCTTTACCGTCCCCCACACACCAGACCTTTTGCCAGCTTAACAACACCTTATTCTATGAATTTCCATTACTTAATAATGTCTATGTGATCCTCACCTCGAAAATCATCCCATGAACCTATGTCCGAACTAGCATCTACAATCGTAACACAAGTTCATAATTTCAACATTTCATAATTGTAACACAAATTGACAAGCTAAGAACACAACAATTGATGCATGCAATAAAGTAACACGTAATGTAATCATACTTATCAAGTTTTAACATAATTAGGAAATTTCGAAATTCTAACTTGTAATGAACTATCAGCAATTTATTAACTAGAAACTAGTCACTCATATTTATTAACTAGAAACTAGACGGGTGTGTATATAGAAAGAAATAAATTTGTTAGCTTTAAACTTGTATTATGACAATGAGTTGAAAAAAAAAAATGGACTGTATCAACCAATGGTCTTATTTGCAACCAAACATAACTTTAGTATTTATATTTTGAGTATTTATATTTTGAGCCGAAACGTAACCATTAATAAAATAAAATAGTGGACTAAATTTAATATAGTATATAAAATACTTAGGCCAAAACATAATACTAAATAACTAAGAGGGCTGAAATGTAATTTTTTTATAAAAGGAGTTAGATTCCCTGAGGTGTTGGCCGACCAAAGAAAAAAAAATAATAATAAAAAAAAAGAATGGCCATTGTTTGGACAACCAACATAGGAAAAGAAAAAAAATATATAAAAAGAAAAGAAGAAGCCACTGTTTGGCCGATCAAAACAAAACCAAGGCCACTGTTTGGCCGAACGGAAGGCCACGGTTTTTGGCCGTGCGAGGTTAGATTTCTATTTTTTTTTTTCTCCGTAACACAAAAATTAATACGCACATGCTTAATATATACTTAGGAGAAAGTAGGGGAGCGATTATTCTACCTCGATTCCGCCGAAAAGCTAGGAACGTGTTTATGGAGTTTTCGGGTTTGCGGAGAAGACGACGGAGACGGCGGACTTCCGGTTGTGATGGGCTTGATTTGAGAGCGTGTTTATGAACTTTGGGAGTGGGTCGATACTTGTATAACTCGAATTTGGAAGAGGTGGCTTATTCGGGTGAAACCCACTTGCTCTCTCTCTCTAAAACTCCATGGTTATGGAGCTTGGAGCTCTTTCTTTTTGTCTGGAAACTTCAGGGGAGAGGGAGGACGAAAATGGGGTGAGGAGAGAGAGTGTAGGAGAGTTCATATATTAGGGAAGTGGAGTGTTTTGGAGTGTGAAGCCCATGTGGGAAGTGAATGGTTGATGGAGAGAGGTGACGGGAGTGACAAGGGGTAGGTATGGCAGAGACAAGAGGGAGAGAGATCTGATTTTCTGGGGTAATTGGTGGTGTGTGGCAGTGGTGTTAGTGGTTGGAGGAGTGGAGACTGGGGAGGAGAGAGATGGAGTAGGTAAGTATATATGTGATTACATATATGTAAACATATGTATAACAAACATATATATATAAATACGGTAGTTTTAGAATTTGAGTTGAGTACCGAAAGAAAAAGAAAAAAAAAATATATATATCTAGATAGGATCCTAAATGAAAGATTAGGCACCCTATGATTTAAAAAGAAATTATAAGATTAAATATAATTACCCACGTAGAATAAAATAGAAGAAAAATTCTAATTTTTACTTTAAAAATATAATACTTCGAAGAAATAAAATAGAATAAAATGGACCGAAAATTCGGGCCATTACAGTAATCGATAATAGATTACAATAGATTCGTTCTTGACTTGTTTACGAATAGAGTCGATCGGTCTAACCCATTTAGCAAGTTGAGCTTGAATAACTTGTTCGTTTAAATGCTCTACAGCCTCTACTTGAAGATAACTGAAGAAGACATGCATGTTGTCCTGTATTTGGAGAAAAGTCTTTCTCTTGGAAACGTCTTCAGTCACTTTGATTCCTTAAGCCATACTGAGACACAACTAATAATTCATGGTGCATGGCTATTGAGAAGGATGGTCTTTCTAGTCTCCCCATAAGACAAAACTTGTGGTAATTGGATTCAATCAGGCAACCGTGAACGACCGGACTCAACCCGCGTAAATAAATGAATTATTGAATTAGGTTTTTGTGAGTTGACCTGGGTCTTTATTGATTGGGGACACTACTATGATGCACAAAAGGGCCCTACTCTAGGCTTGGAGAATTTATTGAAGCCGGTCATTTTGATTGGTTTGTCGTGCGAGTGTATAAATTCACACTGCTCGGACATCGATATAGGCATGAACAAAGCATGTTTTGTCTTGAAAACATTTTAAGCGCTATTGTGATTTTCAAACAAAACTTCCAAACAGTTAACAAGAAATCCTTATCCGAATACCAATCAAGCCGCAGCAGCGAGCAATTCAACAGTTCAGCATAACCCAATGCAAGTTCATCTAGAAGGTGTAGACATACACTTCCTCTATTGAGAGATAGCAAAGAATCCATAGTGCTAGCAACATATATTGAGGCGTCCATCAAAAAAGAGAATCTCAAAATGGCATCAAGAATATGAAAGTCCTTAGAGCATCACTAATGGCATACTCAAATGTGAATACTCAAATGTTGCCACATCATCTTTTGAGTATTCATTTAATGGGTTTCTAAAGTTAATAATGTGAAGCTCTACAATGGTTTATTTTTGTCCATAATCAAAAGAGGGAAAAATGTTGGTAGTTTTGAGTATCCAAATGCCAAAATTTGAATACTCATAAAAAATGTTGCTAACTTTGAGTATTTATCCAAATGCCATTGTGAGCCCTTTTTGAATGTCTAAATTCCAAAATTTGAGTATTTTTCTTTTTGAGTATGCCATTGGGGATGCTCTTAATAGCAGTACATAGAGCATCCCAAAAAATAGTATTCAAATGTGCAGAATTGGCATCAGAGGTAGCCTTTGAATATAGCTGATCAAACATTTTAACAATCAGAAAATCAGAGCTGGCAGTCAGCCCATACCTTGTCTTGAGCCTCCATTACCTCTGCTGCTGAATATCCCAAATAGCTAATCAAACCAATTATTTTAACAATTAGAATTCAGAGCTGGCGGACTACTCTTTCCTTGTCTTGAGGCTTCATTTCAGCTATCTTGCTAATTACTTCATCCTCATCTCCATCATAACCAATTCCAAAAGATTATTTGTTTATAGCCCAGATGGTTTGAGCTTCATTCAAAAGAATTCTATTTATGTAATGCATATCCTCTGATGAAAAAGATGCAGACAAAGCAGCAGTCGCTACTGCAGACCTAAATACCACACTTGTTTTTGCTTCTTCTTCCCTTATGGTTTCCTGTATTAACTTTTGTAAGACCAAGAATTTCATCAATGTTTTTCCTCTTGTTCTTCCCTTTTATACCTTTGACAGCTGCTTGAATTGGGTTGCAATTATCCTCAATGGGGTTTGCATTAGGTTCTTTATCCTTGTTTTCGTTATTGTGACTATCGTTGTCTTATATTTAGTTTTTCCAACTTTGGTTTATAATTTTATACTTTTCCAATTCATCTCTTCAATTTGACCCAAAACTAATAAAAATTAGGGTAAAAAAAAAAAGTACCATGCCAAAAAGTTAGGAAAAAGACATGCCAAGTATTTTTTTTTGATGATTTCCCAAAAAATCATGTGACCAGCAGTTTCTTATAAAAAAACACAACCTCCTCCTTAATATCAGTGGGATCCTCAAGTCTATTACCTAGTTCATCACAAATGGAAAGAATTTTATTTCTCATTCTATTAGCAGTCAACTTCTTATGAAAAAACCTGGTGTTATTATTTTGAAAGTGTATCTCTGTATTTTAGGAATATATGATCACATCATAATCATATATTATGTATCCTTTAATTTTGGCATTGATTTCGTAGATTTGGTAGTGTATCATGATCTTCTAATTTAGGTAGTATATCGTGATTGCATTGTAATCTTTTCCTTTTAGGTGTAGCTATTCTCCTATTTAAACATGTAATAGCCTAGTCTTTAGCATTCAGAAATTCAGTAATAATACGTCTGTCTTCTTTCTCTAGGAAACCTATCAATTATCCCCCATTGTAACCATTGAACTCTGGACTTTGCTTCTTATAAGATTTTTGGGGAAACTAATGTGCGGAATGTAGGCAGCTCTTTTCTTACAAAAGTCTCCTCCATTTTCCAGGTGAGTGGCACTAGAAAAGGAGGAATAGAGCAATTATGTAGCTCTTGAGTTCTACCCCAGTCTCTTTGCTGCCCAACTCTCATGTTGGGGATTCAGTTACTTGGCTACCTTCTGGCAATGGTGCATATTCAATTAAAACTGCATGGAAAGCCATTTGACCCTCCCACAGTCCTGTTTCTTGGGCTAAGTTAGTTTGTTTAAATAAGGATCCCGCGGTGGGCTTTTATTTTTTGTTTTTTTACCAATCGATTGATAGTTTTATTGCAATAAAGGAGAGTCCAAACAAATCTCACGCTGTATCCAGGATGGAAAATCTCCACTCCAGGACATCACATGATCAATAGATAGGGCATATTAGGCCGGGATCTAGCGATGGGCTTTTATTACTTGGTTGGCTTGTTAGATTATCTACCAAAGATAGAATTTTAACCTGGGGAATGGTTGTTGATCCAATTTGTGGTAGTACCAGATTGATTGTGATTTCATAACCACCTTTTCTTTCAGTGCTCTTTCACTGCCAAAGTTTGGGAATCCATTTCGCATAAGTTTCGTTAAATAGAAGACGAGGTATGTGGGAAGTTGAGGAGCATGCTCATTGTTCAATGACGTTTTTTGACTGTCATAACAAATCTAGACTTTTAATGACACCTCAAAAGATGACAGTTTTAAAACTGTCATCTTTTGTGTTTAATGACACTTTTTAACTGTCATAGTTTAAGATTTTTGTAGTAATGGCTTACCTTGGAAATTTCAATCACTAGCCAAGTTTAGCGTGTGATTGATGCCTCAATGGGAATGAAAGACTTGGCCTCAAGTCACAAAAACTATTTCATGTCCATGTTTTTAATTGAGTGAACGACCAATCCTGCAAAGGAAGCAAATTACTTTTATAGTATGTACCCGGATAATTTTAGTAATTTGTGACATTTTGGTACGAATTGAACTTCAAAATGCATACCGTGGTTGTTGGGGTGGACTTAGACTTACAATTGAACTTCATATCAGGCATTTATATTCTCAAAAAATAAAGGCCACAAAAGTCAGTCAAGAGGAAGAACGATATTTTTTCCTCTCGTGAAAGGAGAAAAATCCATACCGTGGTGCTTGGGGTGGACTTAATTAGAATTGAACTTCTATACTCGCATTTAGGGCCCTTTCCCCTGGTTTTTTCCTGACATTTTGGTACGGTTTTTTTTAATTGTTTTTTTCTTAATTTTTACTAGATTTGGATAAAAATTTTACATCGCATTTCTCATCTTGATGAGAGTGACTAGAAAAATATAAAAATATATGACAAAGTTGGAAATAACTTTTATAGTATGTACCCAGATACTTTTAGTTATTCATGAACTATTCTCAAATGCGGTCGATTTATTAGTTAGCATTAAGTAATTTTGCTTTGTGTAATTCGTCGGTAGTGACTGATTTTTTGAGAATATCTCGAGGGCGAAAGCCTAGTAAACCCATTTGCTAGAGAGGTCTATGATTTCAAGTTTAGAGACGAAAGTTAAGCCCAGTAAACTCGTTTGCTAGAGAGGTCTGCTTTTTTTACCCTGTTTTGATCCAATTGGAGTTCTACCTTGGCTGTTGAGAATCTGTAATCTAGAATCTGCACAAATTAGAATCTTAATTAACTTCTAACTTTGAAGAATGTATAATTTTGAAGAATCAAACATGAAAAATTGAGTTAGTGCGTGCCATCATTTGGCTCCACCCATGGCCATAAGCACTGGTAACTGGAATAATTACCCGCGTTCTACAAAGAATTCGGCATACTGAATACAACTGGGAGTGCAAATGAGGGGAGCCGAGCTTTTTGCGTTTCGTGCTTGAGCTTTGTTCTTAACTAAGCATAAAACTCGAGCTCGGCTAGTTTGTAAACAAGCTAAACCCAATTAAATTAGCAAACCCTACACAAATGAGCCAAGCTTTAGAGTGTTGAGCTCAGCTCGTTTACTATACGAGCCTAAAATTCGAGATCGAGCTCAACTCGAATACTATACGAGTCGAGCCGAGCTTCACGATAAGTTCAGCTCGGTTGGTTTGTAGACCTAAATACTATCATCTATGTCTCTTCCAAATAAAGTGATACTTTAATTGGCATCAATTCACCTGCAAAGTTTCTTTTCAGAATATATGTTCCAAAAATGAATGCTCCAGTACCAAAAAATCAGCAATGTTTCAGAAGATGTTCGAGATTCACATTATCGTTTAAAACAGTCCTTATTGTTTAAATCAGGAATGAACGGCTTCAATAAATTCTTCGAGCCTAGACTAGGGTCCATTTGTGCATTACTACAGTCGCAGTGGCCAGGCCTACCCTTGAGATTTTTGGGACCCTAAGCGAGTTTCAACAATGGGCCTTTTTATATTTATTTGTATCAGGAGCACCTCCGGGTGCAGTGGTTTCAACAAAGGTCCCGTGTTCCACTCATGCCCTCTGCAATGGCTTATAAATTCTTTGCATATTCCAAATATCTAGGCTTCAAAAAAAATTGAGGATCGGAAGACATTTTTTTGTTTTCTGAACGGCAGGCTAGGAAGACTCGATCTGCAATGGCTTAGAAATTCTTTGCATATTCCAAATATCTACGCTTCAAAAAAAATTGAGGCTCGGATGACATTTTTTTTGTTTTCTGAACGGCAGGCTAGGAAGACTTGAACGCAATTTCTGGCAACTACATTAAGGAAGCCTTACCCCTGAACCACAGTAACGGTATCTACCATGCGATGGACCTATGTAATATTATTATAACTTAGAAATTTGGAGGCCCTATTATTGGGTTAAAAATTGGGGGCCCTAAGTGATAGCCTTGTGGGCTTGTGCCCCGGACTAACCCTGACAATGGCCCCACTCAATAAAGACCCAGGTCAACTCACAAAAACCTAAATCAATAGGAGTAATTTATTACTTGAATCTAGTTGAGTCTGGTCATTCACGGCAGCCTGGTTGAATCCACTTCCCACAACGTTTGTCTCACGGGGATGGGCCTTTTCAACTTTCTTGATTTGTCCAGCAATAGTAATGCTTCACGAATTATTTGTTACGTATCAACGAGCATGACTATTCGCTTAAGGAATCTAATTGACGAAATCGTTTTCATGAGCAAGACTTTTCTCTAAATACAGGACAACATGTCCTCTTTTGTTATCTGGGAGTGGTGGAACAGGAAAAGGAGCTTAGTTTTTTTGTAGCTTCATTTTCCAAATTTTGAACTCTAGCTAGTTGGTGTTGGATGAGAAATGAGTGGTGGGGATGTGTAAGTCGAGACAAATTTGAAACCAATATCAAGTTCCCTTTTTTTTTTTTTTGGGTAAAGGGAAAACCAATTCAAGTTGAACCAGTTAATCGGTAGTACTACTTGCAGAGCCGGCCCCGATGGTTGGTGTTTGAATTGTATACTTAATATTAAGCGCTAGAAAAAACATACAAAAAAAATACAATTGAAAAACTTACAAAAATTTAAGAGTTATTTTAGGACTCTGAAGCAAACTTCTAATATTGGGCTCCTTATATCTTCAAGAGTTATTTTAAAGGGTGGCGATAATGCCACGACAATTTTTCTTAGTGCCACGACACTTTAAGAGTTATTTTAGGACTCCAAAGCAAACTTCTAATATTGGGCTCTTTATATCTTCAAGAGTTATTTTAAAGGGTGGCGATAATGCCACGACACTTTTTCTTAGTGCCACGACACTTTTTCGTACTAACTTCTATGCCCTCGCCCATTGTATTTGCTCCTACTCATTCTCTCTCTGCGTCTCTCTCTCTCCCCTCCAAAATTCCTTTTTCTTTGTCCTCTGGCTCCTATCTCCCGACTTCCCTTGCCGTCGATGAACATCACAGTCTACACCAAGGGATCCATCTCCTCTCCATATTCCTCTCCTCCTACATAATCGCCACAAGTCTGATGATCGAGTTAATTTCCTCCTCCGCTCGATTCTTTTCTGTTTATGTCGCCTGAGAAAAACAAAATCCTTGCTCCATTCAATCTGAGTCAAAAATTCAATTCATCCCTCTCAGAACCCATAATTTTGCATGCAAATAACCCAATTGGCCATCTCTCTCTCTCTCCCCCCCTTATTTGATGTTGGGTAAGATCCCTATCCCATTTTCATGTGCTAAATAAGGTGCAGATCAAAATCAAGATATATATTCTAAGTATGTTATGTAATGAATCCTGTGGTGTTGCTCGATTTCGCTGATCAACGTCAGTTATCACCGCCGATTTGGCCATTGCCAGTGAGATATCCCATAATTGAAAGAAAAGACATTAGGAATTCAGGATTAATTCAGATCAAGAATCAACATATATTCTTTGTACAAATCCTTTCCTTTTTGTAAAGGTTGCAATGTTGCATTAGAAATCGACTAGTAGCGATGGGAATGGGTAAGTACAGCAAATGAGAGGGAGTGGGAAAACGAGCAGGGAGGTGCGTCTGAGAGATGAAATTAGAGAGAAGGATTAGAGGTATAACTGTAATACAACACAAAACCATTGTGGCACTAAAACAAGTCCTCGTGGCATTAGCAGTACCTTACAAGAATTCAAATGAAAAGGATACAACTATAAAAGATAAACGCAAAAAGATATAAATGTAATTTTTTTTAGGAAAATAAATAAGTATTCTCATATTTTCACTATGATTTGAGTGAAAAAACAAGTAATGGATTGATTTTTTAATTTTTCGCCATTGGGATAATTTTTTTAATCAAATGTAAAGAACATATCACTTGTACACTATTGTTTTGTTTGTTAAATGCAAAATTTCTGACAAAGTAATTGAGTAATGTGATTTTCACAATATTGTGAATTGCGAGGAAAATGTTTTACGCTCAAACAAACGGAGCCACACAAACACACATAAATATGCAGAGCTTACACACAATACCACCATTTTATGTACTCTCATGCATTTGTATGCTTGTATGTGTATTTTGAGTATGGTTCTAGACTTATTTGGAAAAAAAAAAGTGGAGTAGAAAAGAAAAAAAAAAGAAAAGGAAATGAGTACATGGCAACCGATAAAAAAGAAACAAGTTGAAAGGTTTGTTGGGCTTACCCTCGAGTGGCCCTAACTGCTTTGTCTCAATTTGTAGGAGTAGGATGTCACATGTTGTTTGGGGTAGACTAGGGTACAACTTAATTAACCTTCATATCATACATTAACTTGTAAATCTCAATCACTAATGAGAATGAGGATTGGTTTGGCTTGGAAATCTCAATCACTAATGAGAATGGGGATTTGTTTGAACTAGAAATCTCAATCAGTAGCCAAGTTTTAGCGTGTGATTGATGTCTCAGTGTGAATGAAAGACTTGGCCTCAAGTCACAAAAATGTGTTTCATGACCATGTTTTTAATTGAGTGAATGACTAAGGAGTGCAAAGTAAGCAAATTACTTTTATAGTATGTACACGGATAATTTTAGTCATTCATGACATTTTGGTACGAATTGAACTTCAAAATACATACTGTGGTGGTTGGGGTGGACTTAGACTTACAATTGAACTTTTTATCAGGCATTTATATTCTCAGAAAATAAAGGCCACAAAAGTCAGTCAAGAGGAAGAAAGATTTTTTTTTCCCCCTCGTGAAAGGAGAAAAAAACCATACCGTGGTGCTTGGGGTGGAATTAATTACGAGAGAATAAGTTATATCCGGTGGTGGTGGAAACAAATGTTTCCTCCAAATCAATCACACATGTCCATGTGATTGTGTACTGTTACACCGGACCTCTGTGATTGATTTGGAGAAAACATTTGTTTCCGCCGGCGGTGGAAAGAATGTTTTCTCTAATTACAATTGAACTTCTATACACGCATTTAGGGCCCTTTCCCCTAATTTTTTGCTAACATTTTGGTACGGTTTTTTTAATTGTTATTCTCTTAATTTTTACTAGATTTGGATAAAATTTTTACATCACATTTCTCGTCTCGATGAAAGTTACTAGTAAAGTATAAAAATATATGCTAAAGTTGGAAAAAGTACATAAGAAAAAGTTAGAGCAAAAATCTTTATCACTAGCCAAGTTTAGTGGCAATGTGAATGAAAGACTTGGCCTTAAGTTCCAAAAAGTGTTTCATAACCATGTCTTTAATTGAGTGGACAACTCATCCTGCGAAGCAAACAAATAACTTTTATAATATGTACCCCGATACTTCTAGTTATTAGTGAACTATTCTCAAATGCGGTCGATTTACTTTTGAATTCCTAAACTCGCAGGATGAACTGACAGAATTAAAAGAAAATTACTTACATGAAAAAAATTATCAATTTAAGGACAAAAAGATTTCGGACATGATAATTATTAATTTGTAGACCTCCCAATCACTAGCACCACCACTTATAACGAGTAAGTTTTTGTTTCAAAACAGGGAGGATCCAGTTTGATACAAAGCTATAGTGAAAACTATTCATTGAAACATCCATGGAAGGGATGGGGGTTTTGCCACTCCAGACTCGGTTTTGCAATGTTTACCTTTTTCTTCCTCAAATTGCTTCTCCAATTCGATCTTGAGATTCTCTCTCGGGAAAAATTTGTCGTCTTTCCGGGTTAATTGCTTCCATCCATCACGAGTTCTGTTAATTGCATGTGTTCCAGGTAATTGCGTACCTTTGTAAAATGTTTTTTATTATTTGTATTTTGGGATTCTGGAAAAAATGCATCTGTTCTGCAAATTGGGTGTAGAGAAATATGATGAGGGAGGAAATTGCTTGTGGCATTTTGTACATGGATAGAACAGTAACTTTGTAGTTTTTGCTTCTTGAATGTCAATGGCTGTTGGAATTTTTGACAATTCAATGTGAATGAATTTGTGCACATGGGTGGCTTCAATGTGAATGGATTTGTGCACATGGGTGGCTTCAATGTAGGCTACCTAATTCTTCCTCATTTCACACTAGAAGTCACCATTGTGGGCTACCTAACTTTCCCTCTTTCACACTTGGAGTTTCTCCTATAAATAGGTCACTCCTCATTGTGTTTTGCATCAAGGAAAAACAATCCAATTCATTCCTACAAATTTCATTTGAGTCAGGAAGAGAGACAGGCGTTAGTTAGTTCGCCAAGGCGGTCGACGGTGGTGTTTCGTCGGCTCGTGGTTCTAGCCGTTGTATCCTGGGACGAAGACGTCGGTTCAACCTACAACACCCACGGTAGGCGGCGAATCTTTGTTAAGGAGAGTGTGGTTACACACGACTCGGCAGTTTCCAATCTACTGTTTGTATCTCTGTTTTGATTCTATTATTTTCGGTTCATGTAATTTGTTTACATTTTGTTCATGTATAATGTTATAAGAAGAATTTGTTCTTTGGATCTGTGATTGCCACTATATTTTCTCCAACAGTCTTAACAAAGATTTTTCTTATCGATTGGCAATCGAGTTCCAGAAAACAATTCTGTTTTATACTGACTTTTGAGTTGCAAGAACAGGATCGAAGTAGAGACAGAATTGGTGGTATCTCGTTGAGATCATATAGTAATCTGACTAGATTACTTGTGTAAAAAAAATAAAAAAATAAAAAAAATAAAAAAAAAAACCGAGAATCAAGTTTTGATTCTTGGATCATGCTGGTTTCCAAACCTGTTAAGCTTCGGCTTTGTCGGTCATGTGTGGCTTGACATGAGATCTTGATAATCTCGACGGCTATGGCCTTAGGCTGTCGTGCGCGGCAGGCCTCCGTTTAAAAAACGGTGCGGAGAACGGATCTCTGAAGTGTACACTTCGGGCGCCGGAGTAGAGCCGAGGTGCTCTGATAATTTTTCCTTCGCATCTCTGGTTTTTTCCCCTCTCGAGTTGAGAGAAGAAGGCAGAAGGAGGAAAGAGAGAGACGAAATGGAGAAAATAATCTCAACAAAGTTTCTGTTTTTTTAAAGGAAAATCAGTAAAAGAGGAGACAAGAGTCTCTGTTTTCTAAAGAAAAGTTTTCTCAAAGTAAGTAGTGCTCCTTTCACCACCTATCTATCGGAATTCGTTGAATGATTCAACAAAGCAAATGTTTTAAAAGGAAAATAAATAAATTATTAAATGAGTACACTTTCGGGGAAGTGTTTTCCAAAACAGAGGAGATGATTGTCTGGGTGATGTCATCCATGACATCAGCGGAGAATGTTATCCGGTGTGGCCAACACCTGGAATGTATGGTGCAACTGTACGTATGTACAAATAGTAACCGTATACATGAATAGTACTATACGGGTGAATAGTACCGTATTCGTGAATAGTGTCGTATTCATGAATAGTACCGGTACTATACGGGTGAATAGTACCGTATTTGTGAATAGTGTCGTATTCATGAATAGTACTTTTGAAAGCGCATATTGCAGAAGCCTCGGGAGGTAGTTCTGAAATGAACTTCTCAGCTATGGTATCTGAGGTGAACATGGTGGGCTCAAATCCACGGGAGTGGTGGATTGACACTGGGGCTACTCGCCATATCTGCTGTGACAAGAAGATGTTCACGTCACTTGAGCCGGTTAATGGGGAGAAGCTGTTTATGGGAAATTCAGCGACCTCAGATATTACTGGTGAAGGAACAATGGTCCTGAAGATGACTTCGGGGAAGACATTGACCCTGAACAAAGTGTTGTTCGTGCCAGACATTCGCAAGAATCTGATATCTGGTTCTCTGCTGAGCAATCACGGCTTTCGCATGGTGTTTGAATCAGATAGGGTCATTTTGACTAAAGCTGGATCATATGTAGGGAAAGGTTATATGGCCGATGGGCTGTTCAAAATTAATGTAATGACTGTTATCCCTACTATTAATAAGACAACTGCCCCAGTTGCTTATGTGCTTGAGTCTTCCATTTTGTGGCATGGTAGACTAGGTCATGTTAATTATGAATCTATGCGTAGATTAGTTAACTTGGACCACATTCCAGCTATTCATATTGATACAAATCACAAGTGTGAAACTTGTGTCGAAGCAAAGTTAACTAGAACTTCGTTTCGATCGGTTGAGAGAAGTACCGAACCATTGGGGCTAATCCACACTGATGTGTGTGATCTGAAATATGTCCAAACGCCAAATGCAAACAAGTATTTCATTACTTTTATTGATGATAGCACGAAATATTGCTATGTATACTTGCTAAAAAGCAAGGATGAAGCGTTGGATAAATTCATTCTCTTTAAGAATGAGATGGAGAACCAACTTAGCAGTAAGATTAAGGTGGTGAGAAGTGACCGAGGTGGTGAATTTGAATCACCGTTTGGGAATTACTGTGCTAAACACGGTATTATTTACCAAACCACTGCACCTTACTCGCCTCAGCAGAACGGAACTGCGGAGCGCAAGAATCGTTCATTGAAAGAAATGATGAATGCTATGTTGGTTAGTTCTGGGTTGCCTCAGAACATGTGGGGTGAAGCAGTGTTGACTGCTAACTATCTTTTGAATTTAGTGCCCCGCAAAAAGTTAGACAAAACACCTTATGAGTTGCTCAAAGGTAAGAAGCCTAACTTTAAGCACTTGCGAGTGTGGGGATGTCTTGCTAAAGTAGCAATACCTCCTCCTAAGTATGAGAAGATAGGACCAAAGACCGTTGACTGTGTGTTCATCGGTTATGCACACAATAGTAGTGCATATCGGTTCCTTGTGTATGAGTCTGGAGTACCAGATATACACAAAAACACTTACATGGAGTCTATAAATGTGTCATTTTTCGAGCACATTTTTTCGTATAGATCCATTGGGGAGTCCAGTTCAGTGAAACGGACTTTGCATCCTGCTAACCATAGCAGTGGAGACCAAGAAAAGGAAGTTGATGTTGAACCCAGACGTAGCAAGCGTGCTAGGACATCAACGTCCTTTGGTCCAGATTTTCTAACTTATTTGTTAGAAAGTGAGCCTCGGACTTACAAGGAAGCTGTTAGCTGTCCTGAAGGTCCTCTGTGGAAAGAGGCCATTAAGAGTGAAATCGACTCCATCCTACAAAACCATACATGGGAACTGGTGGATCTGCCACCTGGTTGTAAGCCTCTGGGCTATAAATGGATCTTCAAGAGGAAGATGAAAGCAGATGGATCGATAGATAAGTACAAAGCTAGGCTTGTCATTAAAGGCTATAGGCAAAAAGAGGGCCTAGATTACTTTGATACTTATTCGCCGTTCTCAAGGATCAATTCCATTCGAATGATTATTGCTATCGCAGCTTTGCGAAACCTTGAGATACATCAAATGGATGTAAAAACAGCTTTCCTAAATGGCGATTTAGAAGAAGAAATCTATATGGAACAACCCGAGGGTTTTTCCGCACCAGGTCAAGAGAGGAAAGTCTGTATGCTTGTTAGATCTCTGTATGGTCTAAAGCAAGCTCCAAAACAATGGCATGAGAAGTTTGACTATGCAATGTTGTCTAGTGGCTTCCGCATCAACGAATGTGACAAATGTGTTTATGTCAAGAACACTGATGAAGGATATGTCATTCTGTGTCTCTATGTTGATGATATGCTCATTGTTGGTAGTAATGACAGGGTCATTCAATCTACCAAGGATATGTTGAACTCTAAGTTTGACATGAAGGATATGGGCCTTGCAGATGTGATACTAGGTGTCAAGATCACCAGAACATCTGATGGACTTGCGTTGTCTCAGACACACTATGTTGACAAAATTCTTGAAACGTTCAATTAGTCTGACACAGGCATCGCAAGAACCCCCGTGGACGTTAGTCTCCATTTATCCAAGAATGGGGGGGAAGGGGTGTCCCAATTAGAGTATTCTCGGATAATTGGGAGCCTCATGTACTTGATGAGTTGTACAAGGCCTGATATAGCCTACTCAGTAAGCAGACTGAGCAGATACACGAGTAATCCAGGACATGATCACTGGAAGGCGATAGTCAGAGTACTACATTATTTAAGGTATACTCGTGATCTGGGGTTGCACTATACCAGATATCCAGCAGTACTAGAAGGGTACTGTGATGCGAATTGGATATCGGATATGAAGGACTCAAAATCCACAAGTGGATATGTCTTCACGCTTGGTGGTGCAGCAGTTGCTTGGAAGTCTTCTAAACAAACGTGTATAGCACGGTCTACAATGGAATCTGAATTCATTGCTTTAGATAAAACAACTGAAGAGGCTGAGTGGCTACGTCAGTTCCTGGAAGAAATTCCAAAATGGTCAAAACCAGTGCCAGCTATTAGTATCCACTGTGATAGTCAAGCTGCGATTGGTAGGGCTTTGAGTGCCAATTATAATGGTAAGTCTAGACATATACGTCGAAGACATAATACCATTAAACAACTGCTCTCAAGTGGGGTTGTCACAATTGACTATGTGAGGTCAAAGGACAATATTGCGGATCCGCTAACCAAAGGGTTATCTCGAGAGCTAGTTGAGAAAGCATCAAGAGGAATGGGGCTAAAGCCAATACGCTCATAGTTACCGTGAGGGTAGCCAACCTAGCTGACTGGAGATCCCAAGATCTAGGTTCAATGAGACTACTTTTTGCGTGTATTCGAGGACGATCACTGAGGAGACGAGGTCTCCTACCCATTCCTGTATAAGATGTAGAACAGTGATACCTGTAAAGTGGAAAAGGTTAAGCGTTGCTTTGAATGACTCTTATGCGTCGGAGATGCCGAGCGGGGTATAACAGGATACCCTTTATAAGAAGGTCACCTATGTGAGTATGAAGTGGGGCCGCTTCTGTGAGAATTCGGGCGAAATTCTCGAGAAAATACTTGCAGAACCAGGAAGGGGGGTGTCAAGGCCAAAATGAACCCAACAGTGAGAACTGAACTACGTCAGGAGAAGTCCTGTGTGACGTCTGTTGTCTAAGTTTACACCAGCGACGGAACAGTTCAAAGCAGGACTGCACACTGGTCTGTCAGTAAAATCGATGGGCTATCACAAGGGAAGGTTCAAGGTCAAAAGCTACCTATCCTATGCAGGACCTATCTGTTGTCTCTCTTTCTAGGTCAGCATTATAGTTTGCATTAGAATGCATGCCAATTTCATTCATGGGGGGGATTGTTGGAATTTTTGACAATTCAATGTGAATGAATTTGTGCACATGGGTGGCTTCAATGTGAATGGATTTGTGCACATGGGTGGCTTCAATGTAGGCTACCTAATTCTTCCTCATTTCACACTAGAAGTCACCATTGTGGGCTACCTAACTTTCCCTCTTTCACACTTGGAGTTTCTCCTATAAATAGGTCACTCCTCATTGTGTTTTGCATCAAGGAAAAACAATCCAATTCATTCCTACAAATTTCATTTGAGTCAGGAAGAGAGACAGGCGTTAGTTAGTTCGCCAAGGCGGTCGACGGTGGTGTTTCGTCGGCTCGTGGTTCTAGCCGTTGTATCCTGGGACGAAGACGTCGGTTCAACCTACAACACCCACGGTAGGCGGCGAATCTTTGTTAAGGAGAGTGTGGTTACACACGACTCGGCAGTTTCCAATCTACTGTTTGTATCTCTGTTTCGATTCTATTATTTTCGGTTCATGTAATTTGTTTACATTTTGTTCATGTATAATGTTATAAGAAGAATTTGTTCTTTGGATCTGTGATTGCCACTATATTTTCTCCAACAATGGCCACCTTCACCAATTTCAGCCATTTTAGCTAGCGATGTGCGAAGTGTGATTTTCTCTCTTCATTTGTAGGTTGAGTATTGTTTGTTATTTTCCATAGAACAATCTGTGGAGATTTGATTATGTGGGTTTTGTGGCTTACATTGGTTTGTTAAAACAAGGAATGAGGCTCATGACTACAAGTTGTTTGATGCAATTCCTCAAAGAACTGTACCGGTTGTGGAATGTAAAACGCTTGATGTCATCGTGTTTTTTTTTTTTTCTGCCCATGACTTCTCTTGCTCTTTCGCTCGATTAAAGTTGCAAAACAGTAGTCATCACACATGTTTGTCATCAATAAATTGATTCATACACTGCATGTGTGTGTGTGTCAAGATCCATGAGCGAATTGCATGCCGAGATCCATAGGGGCTAATGAAAATCTGGACAAAATATGGTGTTTCCAGCTTTCAAGTTTGAATAGTTTTTAGTTTCCTTGTTCTTATTTTTAGGGTAGGGAACCAATATGTTTTTATGAAATACAGTTGGGACATGGTGAGACATTTAGTTCCCAATATGTTGTCTTCGTGCTTTTAGTTTCCTTGTTTTTATGTTTTTATGAAAATTGGAACTCGCGGAATGTCGAAAGCTTAAACAAAAAGGTCTGACATTTTACATTAACTAAGCTTAAAGAAATGGGTGCTTATCTTCTGAGTTGCTCCCTTATATCAGATCGTAGTTGTTTGAAGAATTCATTCCGTATTTGAAAATGCCTTTTTTTAAATAGATCATCTCGACAACTCAAACTCCTCATTCTTCATTTTCTTCTGTCTTATCGCTTAGTCTGCATGTTCTATAAAATGCAATGCGCTTTTTATTTTGTGGTTGCATAATAGTTGTGGAATTGAAGTAGCGTTGGTTAACTTAGTCATTGGTTTTGGCTTCCAAATGTCTTGAAGTGGTGTATGTTAATTATGTAGGTGTCAAGGATAAGACCAAAATGTTGAATTACCATTATGATTTTCTTACTAGAGGAGTTGAAGGAATGAAAATGGAGAACCAAAAGGCCAAGGAATCGGCTATCCAAATCCAATGCTGGTCTCTCTATCTTCTCAACGGTTTCGCCGCAAAAGAGAGAGCCATAAATCTCAAGTAGGTAAGAGTCCGTTAAAAGGACTTGCAGAATGTGGCTGGATTGGTGAATCACACATCACCATCGGGGGTTGGACTCGTTAGAATCCGGTGCTACACTGATATAGGAAAAGAGAGAATTTCAAAATCACAAGTAGTAATTGAGAGGCTTTGTAATCTCTCTAGATGATTGGAAGTAATAAGTATTGGTAATTGAATATCTTCTACGGCTCTGTATTACCATTTTGTATTGTAGACTTGATTGAGATAAGGACACTTGGAGGCTGGCAGTGACGAGGATTCAAACTTTGAAAATTGGAGAATGATGCCAAAGAACAAGACTTTTGCGACACCTAATTAACTCAGCTAACCTAATTATTTTAATTTGTATAATAGTAGATTTATGAAATTTTTGATGCATATGTTGATGACTGTGTACTCTTTTCAGGTTTATCAACCATCGTAGAAGAATCTTTAATAAAGGGTGGATGTGGTAAGGGAATGTTGCAACCGAACCTTTCGAATGTTTTCGGAAATTAGAAGTAGGCGCAAATTTCTCTCAATTTGTGACCTACCATACCATCTTGCTGCTAAAATTGTTGGGATGTACATATAAGTATATAACACAAGCACGCGATTTCGTGCATCGCACGAAGTGTGACACTAGCTAGTAGAATAGAAAAACATCAACTGAGGTAAGCTTTGGTACTTAAATTATGCTTTGTTCCAGTTTTTTTACTTATCAGTTGGGCATTAAGTAATTGTGCTTTGCGTAATTCATCCGTGGTGACTGATTTTTTTAGAATATGTCGCGGGCGAAAGCCTAGTAAACTCGTTTTCTGGAGAGGTCTATGATTTCAATTTTACGAGAGGGAACTTACGGTATGATTTCACATAGAATAGCAAGTGTATTTTGTCTTAACGTTTGAATATTATTTTTATGGACCTTGACAGATATCTAACAGAATTTGTCAAAATTTTATCGGGGGAAAAGAGTGAAATTCAGTCACGGTTAGATTTTTCGTGATTCAATTATGAATTTCATGGTTCAATTCTGAATATACGTCATGTGATACATGCTTTGGCCTTCAATTCTAACTATTGCATTGAAACAAGATTTTAGGTGCTGTTTGGGACAGCAGTATGGGGCTCAACGTCCTGATATATACTCATCAAATAGTCTGTAAAAAAAAACTCACACATTTAAATGCACAAAACTCTCTTAAACTGTAGTTACATTCTTTGCTAAAATTTCTGTGACCGAATGGCCTTATCGTTCTGACAACTTATCTTCTTACATGAATTGTGAGAGTCCATGAGACACCAAATCCCAACAACTTAATCAATACAAGAACTAAACCCGTTACAGGGTAGAAACAAAGAAAGGAAAAGCCCATGCACGCAGGCAGGGAGATTCGAACTCCTGACCAACTAGTGAGATGCAAGAGCCCTGACCAACTGAGCTAGCCCCCGTTCGTTGTTTTGACAACTTATCCAAAGACTATGAAACATGTGGTCTATACCGTCTATAGGGCAACACGGTATTCTAGTACTCGTTGTAGCCATCCCACTTATAAATTTTTCCTGCAAAATTAACAGAAGGGAAAAAAAAAAAACACGATATTAGAGAAGCAGTTTCAATTGTTAGTCTATCTATTGTTGATTAGTCTCTACCGTCTGCTCAATGCTACCAACAAAAAACGAAACAGATAAAGATGGTCTCAAAAACTACTAGGGAAATGAGTAGCTACAAACGAATGTCAAATTAATAAATTATGACATGAAAAATAATGCAAATATGTTTGGTATCCAATCAAAGTTATTGTAGTAAACGTCATTCTGACTAAAAACAAAATTAAAACTCATTTGTTTGCTATGCACAATTTGATCCCTTTAATAATAAGAATGATTCAACGACAAGATTATGGATCAACATATGTTCAAAACACTACATACGTATGATTGTATGATGTAGGCTATATAGTAAGACAATCATCAAAACATCAAAGCACTTACCAGGAAAATTGCATCTAACTTTGATGACTTCTTCTCCAACCAATCTGGCTTATCCTTACCACCTTCCTACGTGGTTCTTCTCCCAAGATTCTCGTAAACTATCTCGGTCTTCCAATCAAGAACATAGCAAATCCCATAGTCGCTCCAATTAAAAATCCACATCCATACCCAATTAGCACGATCCTCCAAGTAAATCCAGCCATAAAGTCGTCATCATCATCACCGTCTTGGGATATTGGTTGTTCTTGTGTCTCCCTTTCTCCACATCTCTTTGACAATGGGAATCCACATAACCCCGAATTTCCAACGTAAGAATCATTCGAAAATGTATTAAATTGGTTGCCTTGAGGTATGGGACCAACTAGATGGTTCTTCGAAAGGTTTAAGACCGCGAGAAATGTTAGACTTTTGAGTTCCCCTGGAATCTGCCCCGTGAGTAGGTTTGAAGAGAGGTCTAGTGATTCCAGCAATTTAATATTTCCTAACAATGATGGAAGATGACCGGAAAGGCTGTTTTGAGATAAATTTAGCAACCGAAGTCCCTGTAACTTTCCAATGTCATTTGGAATCTCTCCTCTGAAATTGTTACCCGAGAAATCAATTGTTGTGAAGACAGTGAGGATGTATTCCAGTTCAATTTCAACTCCCTTCAGGACCAACTCCACAGAATTTTGATAAACTTGATCTCCCATGTATTGCAACAACATTGTCGATGTATCCACATTCATCATGGCTTTGAAATTGAGGAAATATCGTTTTGGTAGAAGCCCAGTGAACTTATTGTGAGAAAGGTCAAAAATTCGAAGCTTGGGGAAGGGAGTTTTGGTTCCTGAAGTGCCTATAGGACCATGAAATCTGTTTGATTTTAAAACAAGAACTTGCAAGTCTGGAAGAGACTCCAGCCAGTGAGGGAATGCACCACTTAGATTGTTTTTTCCAATATCTAGAACTTCCATGGTCTTACAATTGGCCAAGGACCGCGGCACTGGTCCTTGCAAATGATTTCCATACAAGTTGAGACTCCTCAACTCATTGCCGTTTCCAAATGTTGTTGGGATAGCCCCATGGAAGCCATTCATCCGTAGGTCTAATACCAAGATATTGCTGACATTTCCCAGACATTGTGGAGTCACCCCAGTGAGGTTGTTATTAGACAAAACAAGATATTCTAGGGAACTCAAATTACAAATTGATGAAGGGATCTCACCATGAATCTTGTTGTGGGATAGATCAAGCAGAATTTGTAATTTCACAAGATTGCCAATCTGATATGGGATGCTCCCATTCAAATGGTTTTTACTAAAACTTAGAAATTGCAAATTCCGGCATTCCGCCCATGTGGGTAAAATTTTCCCTTGTAACTTGTTGTGACTCAAATTGATATGAGTGAGGTTCGGGTACACTCCAAAATCTTGATCAAGATTTCCTGTTAGTTGGTTATATTCGAGCCGGACTCTGTATAAAGATGTGCAGTTTTTGAGGCTTACAGGGATCGGACCAGTGAAGTTATTGTAACCCGCAGTGAAATTCACTAGCCTTCCACCTTGACACACTTGTGGAGGTAATTGACCACTCAAGTTGTTCCAGGTTAAATGAACAACTACCAATGATGAAAGATTTCCGATTTGTTCTGGTACTGCACCGGATAAGTTGTTAGAAAACAGGAACAAATGGGTTAACTCAGTCAGAGTACCAAAATTCTTAGGAATTTGGCCAGAAAAATGGTTTTGGTTTAGATATAGCTGAGTTACCTTACTCAAATTACCCAAAGACTGAGGAATTGGGCCAAAAAAATAGTTGTCATCCAAAGCCAAGAGAGTCAAATATGCCAAATTACCTATCTCTGACGGGAGGGGACCACTGAGCAAATTATTTGTGAAGAGTAGCCTTTGTATGCTAAGCAGGCCGGTTTTAGCCTGACTTGACCCGCGGTCAGGGAATAACCGCAGGTCAAGCTGCCCTGTTATATTATTTAGGGAAAAATCCAACTCGACAACCTTAGTGAGATTCGCAATTGAGAGTGGGATTGTTCCCGAGAAAGAGTTGTTGGAGAGATCAAGATATACGAGGTTCGACAGCAGGCCGATGTTGGCAGGTATGATACCGTTGAGTCGGTTGTCTATGAGGTCGAGATGGAGGAGAAGAGGGAAATATGAGAAGTTCAAATGGTCAAGAGTACCTTGTAGGCCCGCGTAGGCAAGGTTCAGCCCGGTTACATTTCCTGCAGAGTTGCATGAAATTCCGCGCCAGTTGCATGGACTCAAAGCTGAAGAGTTACCATTTGTTTGGTTGAGAATCCATGAGCTGACGATTGTCTGGTTAGGTAGGCTTTGGTTCCATCGGAGAAGCGCTTCGACGTCTGGATTTGATGGCGGTTGAGCCGCGGAGGGAAGTGGGAAAACCACCAAAACGGCTGAGAGAGCCAGAGCAAGATAGATCAATGGGTTGGGCATTGTGAAATGGTCAGGATTGGTGGTTTGGTTTTCTGGGTGCACTTGTAATTTATTTCCTCTTTTAAATACTAGCTGAATTTCAAGATGGAAATCGCTACAATACACACCTATTAAAGGTGTGTACCACATGCACCTATTGTATGCTCTAGATTGTGCCACCTCATTAGCAATCGTAACATTTTTTAGTTATTCGTAACTTTTTAGCAATATGATTCATAATATTTTCTATGATACGTAACATTTTGGTGTGTCTCGTTACTTTTATTAATAAAAAAATGTAACTTTTATAAAAAAAAATCGAGACTTTTATAGGGGCGTATATGATACATACCCAAATAAGGGGTGTGTATGTATTGTAGCCTTTTCCTTTGAGGATAACTAAGATAATGTCATTAAGCTTCTAAATTAGTTTCATGTCGCTACTCTATTTTCGATTTCAAGTTGTTGGAATTTGGGGTCGGGTTGCCCAGGTGGGAATGACCTGGTGACCCATTTATTATAGAGTCCTATATATCTTATCTTGGAGATAAGATACAAGAAGTTGAAGCAATCATATTCTCTTAGGATTATAGGACTTCCAAAGCATCTAGGATGCTCACTTTATATAATTCTTGCAGCATATTCATAATAGAACGGATTAGTCATTGAATTCTAGAAAACTCTCTCCCTAGTTTTCTCTCTCTGCCATTAAAGAGCAATTCAAAGCTTTTGCATCGTGGAATTGAGGGTGATACTCGAACCCTGTAGTATTGTAATCCATCTGCCAAAAGATCCAGTTCGGTAAAAGCTCGCTAAAGGTAATCCGAACCACCCATTTTCGCATTTGTTATTGATTGTTTAACACAAGTCAAATTTGAACAAAGTTCCGTTTAATCAAACTTGCTCATTTAACTTTCAAACGTGAGGGAGGTTATTTGCAACTCGACCAAACCACAGAGAGGTAACAGAGAATTTTGCCTATAATCATAATATGTATTTTTTTTTACTATATCACAATGGTTCAAAACTAATTTCACATAGTCTTGCCCAGGGGCGGACGCAAGATTTATCAAGGAGAATGCACCCATCTCATTAGACACGTCGGAACATAATATAGTTTTAATGATTAAAATATCCGTTCTTCCCAATTGCTGTACCCGATAGATGCAAGATAATACACAGAGTTAGTTACGATTTTGAGACGAGCGGTTCCTATTTAATCATAGAAGTGAGTAGATAAGGATGATATAGATTTATCAGGAGAATATCATTGGCATCTTTTAAAATATAAATGATTTGACGGCTACAATCTTAACATAAAAAATGTGATTGGACGGCCGTGGATATTAATTAGTTTGTTTGTACGTCTCTGTATTTTGACAAAAAATGCTCTGTTTTATAATATAAGTTCTTCACAATACCAATTTTCTGACACTGAACGAGCATTGGAGTTGTGTCTTACCTAGCTAACACTTTTGGACATATTTTAGATTGTGCGGATGTATATCTCCGAACAAATACAATGTACTTTTGCAAACATATAGCGCGTTTGGAGTTATATCTCCAGACATATTTGGATTGATTGGTTAGGCCTAAATTCTGAATAGGTTAAGGTTTTCCAATTGGACGAAATAAGTGGCAGTAACCATTAATAGGGGAAATGGTGGGAGAGAGTGGCCACCCGAGACCTGTAGCGTAGGGATGCACTAGAAGAGTATAGTGCGTAATTTAAACCTTCTATCTCCACAATCAATAGTTTTTAAAAGGAGTTGCGGTCTCACACGCCCTAGTGCCCTCAATTTGGGCCCTCTAGAATTTGTATTTTTTATCTAAACTGTTCTTTTTGTCGGGAATCTTGAGTACATCATTAATGCGAAAAATCGAATTAATTGATAATAATGCCATATTATTGGATATCAGTTACTTTACAAAAATGGAGGGTCAGTATGATATATGGATAATGAATGCCCAATGACTAATCAGATAAATGGATTAATTATAGTGATAGCAAACATGTAGAAAGAGTGAATAGATCGAAACGGGCGTAATCAGAGGCTGTCAAATTTCTTTCACTGTAACGGATCCACAAGTATTCCAGAATTGAAATATTTACCATGATGTGTATCACAACATATAACCGTGCCAGAGAGCATATTAAAATCTATGTCCAAAAAGGGTAGAATTATACGTACTCTCAAAAGGGTTGAAGAGAATGGTTGTGTTTCTAGCATCTCTCCAAAAGTAAAGAGGAAAATGGTATTAAGCAGAGAAAAGTTCATTTGGTCTCTTTGAAGACCTACATGCCCTTACCAATTGATATACACGATCTTCCCCCACTGATCTACATATAGGAACCAGTCTATGAATTTTCTGTTTTTTAATTAGGTCTCTCAATTTTATTAAGAACCCCCCAACAATTTACATGAAATTTCTCTATTTCTTTTGTTTGAGATGTGGATCTCTAAATTTTGTTAAGAACGCTTTTTTGAGATTTGGGTCTCTCGATTTTGTATTTTTTTAGGATCCACATTTGATTTAAATAATAATTTTTCTTAATCATAATTTGAATTCAAGATTTGTTCGAAACTTGAATGCCCTGTATTTTTTTTTATTGGGGTGCAGCTAATCTTGATCCAATAGTGTCCGTCTCCTCATATGAGTGACAGATAATCAAATTGGGGTTGTGCTGTATGCGGGAATTCATAGTAGAAAAACCTTAATTGAATTGCAATTGAAACTAGTGCATATACGTATATCTATGTATATGTGGGTGTTTGTATATTATTTCACTGAATCATGTACTATTCTTTATCCTTACATGAGAAAACAAAATGGCTGAGGTTTTGTTTGTGCATTTCAGATATACATTTTTTTGATGATTATGGCAATGCTCAACAAAATATGGATATAGAAGCAGGAGGATCGGCCCAAGCTGGCCAGTTTTTTATGCTCAACTTACGTCAGGAAATTGCAATGCAATTAAATGCTACAAACTACTCTCAAGTGTCAGGAATTGGAACAATCTGTACTCCTAGTTCAGTCCGGAGTTCAAGAATAATTCGCACGGGGCTACGTGCAACGCATGTCGTCTAACACTACTTTTCCGAACAATAGATTTGATGGGTGTGGCCGGTGGGTACTGTTGTGAGGGAACAAAGAATGATTATGGGGATTGGCTTCACTTGGAAATCTCATTTATTACTGGCCAAGTTAGTGGGTGATTGAGACCTCAGTGTGAAAGAAAGACTTGGTCTCAAATCACAACATGTGTTTCAAGGCCATGCTTTTATTTGAGTGGACGACCCATCCTGCAAAGCAAGCAAATGACTTTTGTAGTACGTACCCGGATACCTTCAGTCATTCGTAAACTTTTTCTCAAATGCTGTTGATTTACTTTCAAGTTCCTATACTTGTAATGAACTGACAGAGTTCGAAAAAAGTTACTGACACGGAAAAAAATTATCAATTAAGGATTTTTTTTATTAAGATGTGGACCTCTAAATTTTGTTAAGAACACCCAATAATTTACATGGGGTTTCTTGAATTTTTTTTTTTGAGATTTGGGTCTCTCAATTCCTTTAAGAACGCCTAATACTCCCTCCGTCCCATTTTAAATGTCCATCTTTCTATTTTGGGATGTCCCAAAATAAGTGTCCACTTTCTATAAATAACTATCAAAATATACCAAACTTTCAATTCTACCCCTAAAAAGTACTCATTGATTTGACAGTTTTTTATATTCATATCATTATTAAATTGACAATATCTTTCAACATATAATATTTTTCATGATTTTGAAAATTTTGTATAATAGAATTAATTGAAATCTATCAAACAAGATCCATATGACATATTTTTTGAAATCTATATTGAAGGATATAAACAATTTAAATACATTTAATTGACTTCACAGTTTTTAAGGTTACTTTTGGAAATTTAGAGTAAAAATTTGAACTTCTTAAAGAGCTCGATTTCCCGTAGAGGACATTTAAATTGGGACGGAGGGAGTATCAATTAAGGATACAAAGATTTCGGGCTAGATAATTATTAATTTGCAGACCTCCGGCACCACCATTTTGAGCGAGTAAGTGTTTGTTTCAAAACGGGGAGATCCACATAAATTAAAGTTAAAGTGAAAACACTTAAAAGAATCATCCATAGAAAAAGAGAAAAGAAAGAAACACTATCATTTATACTAATAATTGCATAAAGTCTCTCGTATGTATGGATACGTGGGACCCACATACGTGGCACTACCACTCATTATTACTTCATGGGCCCAGTCCCACATATCCCATATGAGAGAGTTTTTGCAATTATTAGCACAAGTGGTAGTGCCTGTAGCAAACCTGATAGAAAAAAGTTGATTTCTTTGAATTGGATCGTGTTAATCCTAAAGCACTATAACCGGGGTTATATTTAAATATAATTTAGCTAAAAACACAATGTAACTTTAGTTTTTTTGAATTGTATATCTTTTTATTTTGTATGACTTTATAGTAAGTGGGTGACCAAGATGGAGTCAGGCAACCCAAACCGCATGGCCTGCCCTGCTTGAGCATGACATTCGTTCCTTTCAATTTACAAAAATGCATAGTGCTCTAGCTCACCCTTTATACAGAGTATTTTGAGTCTACAACTTCTCCAAAGGCAATGTAAACAATGATTCAGATTTCCAAGTCAAGTCAATATATATGGGAAAAGATACTTTCTTCACGCGTTTGGGTCTTTCCAAGAGATCCAAGTTCAATTGGTATCTGTCGATGTTATGTTTGGTTCTTTCATGTCGGGTCTAAAGATTTTAGTGGTTGTCCATGTAGAAAAAAATTATGCTGTTGACTTCGTTTCTCATCAAATACCTGTTAAAATGGTTGTGCGGTCCGCAAAACGAGAGCTTAAAATAATAGAATATTATCAAAATAATTCCAAATACTTTTGCATAAATTCAAAGAACCGAATGGTATTTACTCCACTAGCTTGCAATAAAACTTTAAATTTTTCTTGATAAATTAAAAACATTATTTTTAAGTTCTTGTTTTGCGAACTGAACAATCTCTTTGGTTTGTTTGGTTCCTAGGTGAAGAAAAAAGAAGGAAATATGAAGGATCCTTGGAGTATTAAAGAAAAACTCTAGAAAATAATGCTCTAAAAGAGGAATGCCTTTTTCTTTACTTTTTCTTTTCCTGTTGGAGTCATTTTACTCAAAGTTGTATTCATTTTCCAAAGGAAAGATGATGGAGGACCCATTAAAAAAGGAAAAGAGAAAAAAGGATGGGAGAAAAGAGAGTGTGGAAAGAAAAGATTAATTCTTCAATAATGATCAATCCAATAATTATTAGACCAATAATGACCCATCCGGTAATTAGTAGGATTAATTGAAAATAATCATCCAGTAATTAGTAGGACACTTTTAGTCATTCGTGAACTTTTCTCAAAGTTGAATACAAATAATTACTAATTACTGGTCGACTTACTTTCGGAGTTTCTATGCTCGTAATGTGACCGGGGTCCCTCGCTGAAATAGATGCCTTTACACTCCCCCCTGGGAAATAGGAATAATTACTAATTACTGGTCGATTTATTTTCGGAGTTCCTATACTCAACATAAATTGACAGAGTTCGAAGAAAAGTGATAATACCAAAAAAATCAGTAAACAAAAACAAACAGAGCATTTTCCATTTTCAGTGCCGCAATCAAACAGAGTCAATTATTTTCGGCCATAATATTGGTTTATATACTATTTTGGTCCTTACAAAATATGCTTGGTTTCAATTTCATCCTTGTACAATTTTTAATTTCGATTTTACCTTCACACTTTGAAACGAAGTTCAATGTTACCCTTCCGTTAACTCTTGGATGGAAAATGCATATGTGGATAACAGAAAATGCATGTGGCATCATTTTATACACAAAAATGCTACACACACAACAAAAAAATTACACATTTACACAAAAGCCCAAAACGACGTAGTTTTAGCCTTTTAGGGTGTCCAAAAACAAAAAAACAAAACAAAAACGTGAAACCGCTATCTGCAAGTCATATGTTGTTGCACAGAAATGTGCAACACACGTCTCTTAAGGAAGAATTGTCGCGATGTTGTCGCTGATTATTTTCGTGAGGAGAGAAACCTAAGATCATCAAGTCATATGTTGTAGCACAGAAATGTGGACTGTGAGTGCTGTACGCACTGCTCCGGTTAAGTCACTAACATGCAGTTTTTGGGTTTGTTTTCTAGACACCGTATCTCTCTCTCAATGTCTATAGTTAGGGATGGAGTCAGAGGTGGGCCAGTAGAAGCGGTCACTCCTGTAAAAAAAAAAAAAACTCTAGTATTATATAGAAAAAAAATTTCCCCTATGAATTATATAGCATCGTTCCTACATAGTATTTTCGGAAAAAAATTTGCCCCTGCGTAGTGAAATTTCTGGCTCCGTTTCTATTTGTAGTTGTTGTCATCTTTAGACCAGCATTACGTTTTCCCCACAAACAACCATCGATCTACCCTTGGACAAGAACAAGAGGGATATAATTGCAAACTTAGAACGTGATCACTAGAGCTAGTGCTTGTCGCACTCTTGTTATTACTAGTATTTCTTTTTCGACGGTCAAGAGTGTTTTGGCCGACCTACGCATGTCTCGACTCATTTGCTCTTTGGTTCAGTCAAAAGGTCTGCCATCCAAAGCCAAAGACTTGTTGGAAAATAATGTTTGTGTAACTATATTTGTGAGTGAATTGAAAATTGTGTACAATATAAACAGTTAAATTGGTTATAATTTATTTGCCATGCATTTGATAGATAAATAAATTAATTTTGAGTGGTTGGAGTTGTTTTATATACCGCGTGACACCGCACCGAACCGATCCGGGTGTGGCAGTGGGTCATAATATTCCTAGGCTTATTTTGGGGAAAATAAATTAGTTTGATAATTGTATCCTTTATATTTTCAATTAACTATTTTTTCCTCCTAGAAGCCTATTTGGAGGAAAATATTAAGCGGAAATCCTAACTGTACATAAATTTTATGTACACAAAATGTACATACCACATATGGAGCTCACTTTTGGATCCCACACGAATAATCTGAGCTGTTTATTAATCTTCAAATGCTGCAAAGCAAGCAAAAGACTTTTATAGTACGTACCCGTATACTTTTAGTCATTCGTGAACTTTTCTTAAATGCTGTTGATTTACTTTCAAGTTCTTCCTATACTTGTAATGAACTGAAAGAGTCGAAAAAAATTATTGAAACGAAAAAAAATTATCAATTAAGGATAAAAAGATTTCAGCCAAGATAATTATTAATTTATAGACCTCCGGCACCACCATTTTCAGCGAGTAAGTGTTTGTTTCAAAACAGGGAGATCCACATAAATTAAAGTTAAAGTGAAAACACTTAAAAGAATCATCCATAGAAAAAGAGAGAAGATAGAAACACTATCACTTATACTAATAATTGCATATATAAGCCTCTCATATGCATGGATACGTGGGACCCACATATGAGTGGTAGGTCCCACATATCCTATATGAGAGTTTTTGTAATTATTGGTACAAGTGGTAGTGCCTGTAGCAAACCTGATAGAAAAAAGTTGATTTCTTTGAATTGGATCGTGTTAATCCTAAAGCATTATAACTTGGGTTACATTTAAATAGAATTTAAGCTAAAAACACAATATGTAACCTTGACTTTTTGACTTTTATATATTTTGTATGACTTTATAGTAAGTGGACGACCAAGGTGGGGTAGGGCAGCCCAGGTCTCAAACAGCATGGCCGGCCCTGCTTGAGCATGACATTCGCTCCTTTCAATTTACAAAAATGCATGGTGCTCGAGTCTACCCGTTAGTTTGATCGTTACGTAGGAAGAAAAGAGGGGAAAAAATAATATCTTTGGATTGTTTGTTTCCTAATTTAAGAAAAAAGAAAAAAGAAATATGAAGGAACCTTGAAGTATTAAAGAAAACTCTAGAGAAAGGGTGCTGGGGAAGAAAATGTGAGAGAAAAGATAATGGATGATCCATCAAAAAAGGAAAAGATAAAAAAGGATGGGAGAAAAGAGAGTGTGGAAAGAAAAGATTCTTCAATAATGATCAACTAGTATGAACTCTTGCTATGCACGGGCAATTGAAGGAAAAAAATGCTAGAAAAATTTAAGAACATACTTCGTTCTTGCAATATATTAAGATGTTTCATATGGGTGTCATGCATAATGTCTGGCAATTAGGTGAGTTGTCTCACATTCTATTTCAGAGTTTAAATTTGACAAATGAAATTGTACATTTAGTTGGAAAAATATAGTATATAGCATCTGTAAATTAAGTGAATTCCTATTGGACATTAATTTTATTAGTTCTTATGAGTCATTTTGTAGGTTATTGTGAAGTCTAAACTTGTCTCTACCTAAAAGCACAATGCAAACATAATCCTTAATATTTGATACTCTCACGAATAAACCTAACTTTTCTCAAAATTTATTTATTAACCAAAACTTCGGGATCCATGCATCTAACCAAGTTTAGTAAATGAATTAAAGAAAAATGGAGCCATTCAAAATAACCAATCAAATTAGCTCACCCGAATTCGATCTCATTCCTTAATTTAAGAGAATTGCATCACCTCCTATAGAGAACGACAAAGAAAAAAAATAAAAACAGAATACATACTGAAAACAAAAATTAACTTAATTAAGACATGTCATGAACTCAACACAATCAATAAATACTGGAATTGTAGAAACATAAAATTTTTCAATAGATGATGAACACTATATGTAATCAAGTTACAATGGCAATGGAGCACCTAGTAGAAAAAAAGTTTTTGTCCACAATCCATAGATAGTAGTTGCTCGGAGATGGTATTGTTCGGAGCGGCAATGGAGCTACACAGATCACCATATATTTAATCGACAACTCGGTTATCTTAAGAAAAATTATTGAACTTACGTAAAGCCACAAAAATATTAAACAATCGTAATATAAGTTTAACATTCATACGGAGCAAGAAACGTGAGCTACATATTTCCTTGTTCCCAACGTACAGAGAGTTGGTGTGATAATAAAATTCTATATAAAAACTTTTTAAGGTTTATGTATCGAAGAGAATATGAAAAAATCCTTCCTTGTTGATTTTATAAGTTCAATACAAACGTTTAGGGTTTATGCAATCATACCCAGTTTTTTGTCTGGTACCATAAGTTCAATACAAACGTTTTCGTTGGTCAAGTGAATATGTGCATAGCACGGATATCATACTTAGAACCCATGCTAAGATAATGGGTTGCGTTGAGATTTTTTAAAATTAAAAAAAAAACAAAGATATAATTAAAAATCTGACAAAAACATCCAAGTTTATCCAAAAAAAAGAAAAACCCTCAAAGAACCTCAGAAAACCACCAAGTTTTTTTTTTTAATCGGCATTCGAGACAAACCTCAAATGCCGATAAAAAAAAAAAAAAAACCCCTCAAAGAAAAAATATATTTAGTCACTTTCTTATTTTTTTTGTTTTAATTATCAAAAAACCCGTGCTAAAGAATTAAACGCTTGGACACAAGATACTGGCTTTGTTTGATAAACTTGGAGGTTTTTGTCAAATTTAATCATTAATGCTTATCTGCGACATTTATCCAAATTATAACTTTTGCCAACAAAGTGTATTTGAAAACTTGCTTCAAATGGCTAGCTTACATTAACTTTATCAGACATCTCAAAGAGAAAAGGATAGCATCGCATGGGTTCTCATCAAGATAAATTTTGCGTCAAAGAGCGGATGAAGAATCGAAAAAACTGTAGTAAAACAAAAGATTTACCTTTCAAAGAAGAAATTAGGAATCGAAGCTACTATTGTACCATCTCTAATTTTCCCCTGAAGATGGTCTCTGCCCTAAATGATTGGATATCACTCTTCTCTAATTTTTAACCATGTGATTATAAAAATCAACTTATTCCCCCAAATCATATGCGAAAAATTTCCGTTATGTATTCAAATTTCCCTTTTGAAATTGTCTGGTTTCCTTTCTGGTTTGGTATTGATCTTTGCTACGGTTTCCTTTAGGGAATCATTACTTTTTATAGCAAATTAAGATTAACTCAGAAAAGATTATCATGGAAAAGAATTATTGGATACCAAACCGTAGCAATGATTAACTGAATTATTAGAGACCAAACTGTAGCACATATTAACTTGGAAAAGAATTATTACTTTCCTTTATTGAAATTGATCACTACCAAACCGTACCAAAGCTTATCTCGGAAAAGAATTAAATAATTGATTGTTTTTTTAATTTAAAAAATGACCTTTGAATATCAATCATCATTTAAGACTTTGCTAATTGCTAAAAAAGTGCAAAGAATTGGGGGAGACGTGGCAAGCTTAGGAAGTTCTATTCACCAAAAGTCATCCTGCAATAATAATAGATCCAATAATTCTTTGAGCAATAGTAAACCATCCAGTAATTAGTAGGATTAATTGAAAATAATCATCCAGTAATTAGTAGGATACTTTTGGTCATTCGTGAACTTTTCTCAAAGTTGAATATGAATAATTACTAGTTACTGGTCGACTTACTTTCCGAGTTCCTATACTCGTAATGGGACTGGGGGGGGGGGGGGTGCTGTGCATCCCATGCATAGCACCGTGCTGTGTAGGCCCGTGGCTCCGCCGGGCCGGCATTTTTTCGACGATCGGAGACGTTCACCACGTAGACTTTATCGACTACTACAAGTATGCAAAAAAAAAAACTTGATCGGATATCTTTAAGTAGGTTATCGGAACACAAATACTTTGAAAACAAATGGACACAAATACTGGATAAAAACCACTTTTTCATGTTATTTGTGTTCCGATGAGGCACTAAAAGATATCCGATCAAGTTTATTTTTGGCACACTTGTATTCGACGAGGTCTACACGGTGAACATCTCCGATCGTCGAAAAAATGCCGGCGCGACGGCGCCACGGGGCTGCACAGCATGGTGCTGTGCATGGGGATGCACAGCACCCCCCCTAGGTTCCCTCGTAATGTGACCCAGGTCCCTCGTTAAAATAGATACATTCACACTCTCCCGGGAAATAGGAATAATTCCTAATTTCTGGTCGATTTACTTTCGGAGTTTCTATACTTGTAATGAACTGACACAGTTCGAAGAAAAATGATAATACCAAAAAAATCAGTAAATAAAAACAAACAGAGCATTTTCCATTTCAGTGCCGCAATCATAAACAAACAAAATTACTTTTAAAAAATTTGCGAGTAGAGTAGAGATTTCAGATTTGAAACTATAAGCTGTTGCATTATCCCCATTGAGGTAACAAGAGTTTGGAAACGGAAATTTGGAGCATCTATAGAGGTCTAACTATCATCTTGGAGAAAGGGCTCTCAAACATCCACATTGAATCCGACTCTCAAACCGCGGTGATTCTCTTCAATGAAGGAGCAAATCCTAATCATCCTCATATATAGCAACATACTAAATGACGGAAAGTATCTACTCAATCGCACTAGGAGCACCATCACCCACATTTATAGGGCAGGCAATGAATGTGCTGACTTTCTAGCAAGACTTGGAGCCGAGCAATATGAGGAACTCGTGGTTTCCGGTACCCAGACCTTGGAAATAAGGGAGTTTATGACAAGAGACAGGCTTAACCTTCGGGCTTTCCTTGATTAGCCAATCTTTAAGTGTTTTATGACTTCTATGCTTTCATCTCTTTTGATCTGGATCTGTACTATACTTCCTGCACTTATGATGCAGATTAACACTCTCTTCTAGCTCGTAATATATTTCCGAAGTACCAAAAAAAAAAAAAAAAACCAAGCACTTAACAAGAAGCAAAAAAAAAAAGCCTCGAAGGACCAAAAGAATAAGCATGTCTAATTAATGTCGTCCACAACCAGATTCCCCAAAGCAGACTGTTAGGATTTAGGAGTCCACTAGGGGTGAGAAACATTCATAATCCGTAGGTATGATTTTCATGGGTTCGTTTGATTCTTAGAATTCATAATCCGCAGATATTGGTTTGGTTCTTAGATGACTATAAAATTGAAGCAATTCAATCCAAGCTCATTCCTTGAGTCCACTGGAATATTATATACCAAAAATGGGGGTTATAGGAAGTCCATGAGGATACTCCTAATTCCGTCTGGAGTTCCAAAAAAAAAAAAAAGAACGTACTTGCCCGCACGTCACTTAACACTAGTTTTCCAAAAGATAGATTGAATGGGTGTGGTTGTCGTGGACTGGTGGTCGTGGTGGGTGTTGTTGAGAATTATTATGGGGATTGGTTTGACTTGGAAATCTCAATCACAAGGCAAGTTTAGTGGATGATTGATACTTTTGTGTGAATGAAAGATTTGGCCTAAAGTCACAAGAAGTGTTTCATGACCATGTTTTCAATTGAGTGAACGACCAATCCTGCAAAGCAAGAAAATTACTTTTATTGTATGTACCGTGATAGTTTTAGTCATTCGTGAACTTTTTTCAAATGCCATCGATTTACTTTTGAGTTCCTATACTCCTAATGAACTGCAGAGTTCAAAGAAAATTACTGACATGAAAAAAATAATCAATTAAGGACAAAAAGATTTCGGACATGATAATTTTAGTACTAATTTGTAGACCTCCCAATCACTATTCACTAGCACCACCATTTTCAGCGTTGGACTCGAACAGAATTTTGGTAGGAAAATTTAAATACGTTGATTTATTTTCACAATCACTGTTGATCGTAATTGTCGTCAGTAACGAAAAACAAGTATGCGAGACAGGTCATCTCTGATTCCAAGTTTAAGAGGAGACTTTCGTATCTAAGTTGTTATAGGACCAGAGGCGGCTCCTCCCTTTGATAAGGGTGGTCACTTGAACACCCTCGAGAAAAAAAAATTGGTCTTGTTTTTGCAGTCTTTTCTATCTCTTCGCGTTAGCATGTCAAGGTACCCCCTTTATTTCCCTTGACGTGCCCGATACATACTTTACTCATATTAACTTTTTTTACTCTCCAATAGGTCCTTCACAATTGACGTGTAGAAAGGGTCCACATTTCAACTTGAATTGCTTTGATTTCTCCAACCGTGTAACACATAGCAGGAAAAAAAAAAAAAAGGATGGCAAGAGGGAACCAAGATCCTGTCAAGTTTTTTTTTGGGGCTAGTGAGTTTCAGTTTGGGCTTTTGTAAGATCAAGGTGGGCCCACGAAGAAAACCGGAACCGTTTATTTTAGATCCCGTCAAATATAATATTCACTAAAAAAATCAGCTCGACCAAACATTGATTGAATAGAACAGAAATGTTCTCAAAAAAACTATTGGAAACAAATATGTGAAACTTAAACTGCCAGAACAAATATTGTTCAATTCATGTAGCAATAGATAGTCGATGGAGCTAAATTTAATTGTGTGTTGGAACTTGTGGCTCATATAGAGAGGTACTAAGGAGTTCTAATGAAAGGCCAGATGCCGGAGCGGAACAGAGCGGAGCGAGGGCTATATATATTCTCTATTGTAAAAACGCTAGCCGAATTATCAGAATAATACAGACTCGCTCTCGCTCCTGTGGACGTACCTGATCTTGGGGAACCACGTAAATTCCTGTGTTGATTTCCTTTACTGTTTCGTATTCTGTTGTGTGCGTGTGGTGATTATTCTAACATTGTGATTAATGTACTTGACGAGTTCTACAAAATGAATGAATTTGATCAACATTATGATTTCGAGTTGGATACTTCTAACATGATTTCAGAATATATATATGTCTCTTTTCTTTTCTATTTTAGAAAACATGCAGAAAGTGTTTGTTATTAGAGGGATTTGACCCTTTATTTTATACATAAGGGTATGTATATAGGTGTCTTCTAACTTGACTACTACTCTACTTGCATATATAATAGAAATCATTTGTTCATAAACGAGCCGAGCCCTTAGCGAGCCGAGCCAAAATAATTTACTCAACGAGCCTTCTTAAACGAGCCGAGTTAATAAACGAGCCGAGCTGAGCCGAGCCAAGCTTTACCAAGCTCGTTTATTTAACGAGTCTAAAAATTGAGCTCGAACTCGAGCTCGGCTCCATTACTAAACGAGCCGATCCACGAGCTGCTCGCGAGCAGCTCGGTTCATTTACAGCCCTAATTAGTAATATCTCATTAATCGTAAGGATCTTTCAGAAATATGGAATCTAATTTGGTGGGTGCCTTGTACTTGCAGTAGTGCAGAAGCGCCGTGAGCAAAACGTGAACTATTCTTTTGCTTTTTACTGTAGAATCTAGTTACACTGACGACTTTATTATGCAACAAATACCCTAAGCCTAGATTCAGAGCCCGTTTAGGAGCCTATTGCGCATTTTCGATTGCAAATTGAATTTTTTTGGATTATGATCGGAATAGATTATTAATTTACAGTATGTTTAAGAGATGTGTACAGAATAAATTTTGCAACAGAGTAATGTTTAAGAGTAATCATCAAAATAGATTAGGATGAGTTCTTTTTATCAAGAATGCAAAAGTACCTACATGACTGATTATCAAATTGTGCTTCCACTGTATACTTTAGAAAATGCAATATGGCATAGCGCATTTTACAATTCAGTTCCAAACCTATCAGAACCGTTAATGCAATTCAGAATTTAATAATGAGCTCCTAAATGGACTCTTATGAAAAAATAATGAGGATCGTTCCCAACCGCTAAATAAAGATTCTCTTATGTGAAGATTTCTTTCATAGTTAGTAATGCAAAATAATAATTTTCGCAATTTCATTCGACTATTTAAGCCGCTTATTTGTAAGTGATACGTTTATTGTCCAAGAGAAAAATCAAGTCGATTGATAAATAATGAGGATTGCTCACAACCGCTAAATTATGATTCTCTCACGTGAGAATTTCATTCGTAGTTATCGATGTAAAATAGTAGGATTCTTTACGATTTCATTGGGCTATTTAAGTCATCGATTTGTAGGTACTGATATTTTTATTGGCCTAGCAAAATGTCAAGTTGATTCGCCAATGATAAATACTTGGTCGAATCGTATCCGACAGTATATAAATGAAAGGTCGTAATTTGATCGAGCCTGACCGTTCATTTATCATATATAATTTCTCTATACATAAATTAATTTGGTTGGACGTGGAATTTTGTGCTATTTTCAAATCCAAAGAAAATGTATCTTCAAAAAATATTTTTTTCGAGCTTATGTTTACAAGTTTAAAAGTTCTTAATGAGATCTTTTGAATTGTGTATCCTTTTTGGTGAGCGCGACTTTTTACTAGGTTTATAAACAATTATGATATTTTAAGGAAAGGCTGCTTCGTGTTCCAAGTCTCCAATAGGCGGTCCAAAGGGGTTGTCATAGTGATTAATCGAATTGTTTCGGTCGGACTTACTCTTCCAAGGTCGCAGGGTCAATTCTTCTCGGCAGCGATTTGTCTTTGGGATCACCCCAAGTACGCAAACGAGTGGAATGAGCTGTGGTAGAAACTATAGAGATTAGTCCAATTTATCGGGACATTTTATTACCAAAAAAAAAAAAAAAGTTTCCAATAGACTGCACGTTTTTTTTTTTTCAATTGTACGCATTTAGACGCATTTAGACTAGACAGATGTGTGGTTTTGGAAGTATGCAACAGAGAGAGATAACCGCGGTACGCGTTGCTATCGCAATTCCGGTGGTGCCAACCCTTGTTGGCCAGTTCTGTTTGCTTGTGCTGGAAATGTCGTTGCAAAACAAAAACGGGTTTTGGCATGTCTAGTAGCATGTGAATAAACTAGCCTAATTAAAAACACGTCGGAACGTAATATATAATAATTAGACACGTCAAAACATAATATAGTTTTTAATGATTAAAATATCCGTTCTTCTCAATTGCTGTACCCGACAGATGCAAGATAATAAACAGAGTCCGTTACGATTTTGAGACGTACGGTTTCTATTTAATCATAGAAGTGAGTAGATAAGGATGATATAGATTTATTAGGAGAATATCATTGGCATCTTTTAAAATATAAATGATTTGACGGCTACAATGTTAACATAAAAAAATGCTCTGTTTTATAATATAAGTTCTTCACAATACCATTTTTCTGATACTGAACGAGCATCGGAGTTGTGTCTTACCTAGCTTACACCATAAGAAAAGCAGTTTTAACTCAATCACTCCATTACTGTTGGGTCCAATCTCAATGCTAACAGGGGAAATGGTGGGAGAGAGTGACCACCCGGGACTTGTAGTGTAGGGATGCACTAGAAGAGTATAGTGCGCAATTTAAACCGCCAATCTCCACAATCAATAGTTTTTAAAAGGAGTTGCGGTCCCTGACTTGACCCAAGGCACTACACGCTCTAGTGACCTCAATTTGGGCCCTCCAGAATTTGTATTTTTGATCCGAACTATTCTTTTTGTCTGGAATCTTGAGTACATCATTAATGCGAAAAATCGAATTAATTGATATTAATACCATGTTATCGGATATCATTTACTTTAAAAAATGGATGGTCAGTATGATATATGGATAACGAATGCCCAATGACTAATCAGATAAATGGATTAATTATAGTGATGGCAAACATGTAGAAAGAGTGAACAGATCGAAACGGACGTAATCAAAGGCTGTCAAATTTCTTTCACTGTAAGGGATCCACAAGTATTCCAGAATTGAAATATTTACCATGATGTGTATCACAACATATTCAAGTGCCAGAGAGCATATTAAAATCTATGCCCAAAAAGGGTAGAATTATACGTACTCTCAAAAGGGTTGAAGAGAATGGTTGTGTTTCTAGCATCTCTCCAAAAGTAAAGAGGAAAATAGTATTAAGCAGAGAAAAGTTTATTTGGTCTCTTTGAAGACCTACATGCCCTTACCAATTGATATACACGATCTTCCCCCACTGATCTACATATAGGAATCAGTCTATGAATTTTCTGTTTTTTAATTAGGTCTCTCAATTTTATTAAGAACCCCCCAACAATTTACATGAAATTTCTCTATTTCTTTTGTTTGAGATGTGGATCTCTAAATTTTGTTAAGAACGCTTTTTTGAGATTTGGGTCTCTCGATTTTGTATTTTGTTTAGGATCCACATTTGATTTAAAGAACAATTTTTCTTAATCATAATTTGAATTCAAGATTTGTTCGAAACATGAATGCCCTGTATTTTTTTTTATTGGGTTGCAGCTAATCTTGATCCAATTGTGTCCGTCTCCTCATATGAGTGAAAGATAATCAAATTGGGGTTGTGCTGTATGCGGGAATTCGTAGTAGAAAAACCTTAATTGAATTGCAATTGAAACTAGTGCATATACGTATATCTATGTATATGTGGGTGTTTGTCTATTATTTCACTGAATCATGTTGTGACTTGGCCTCAAATCACAACATGTGTTTCATGGCCATGCTTTTATTAGTGTGAAAGAAAGACTTGGCCTCAAATCACAACATGTGTTTCATGACCATGCTTTTATTTGAGTGGACGACCCATCCTGAAAGCAAGCAAATGACTTTTGTAGTACGTACCGGATACCTTTAGTCATTCGTGAACTTTTTCACAAATGCTGTTGATTTACTTTCAAGTTTCTATACTTGTAATGAACTGACCGAGTTCGAAAAAAATTACGGACACGGAAAAAAATTACTCCGTATCAATTAAGCATAAAAAGATTTCAGGCTAAATAATTATTAATTTGTAGACCCATTTCAGCGAGTAGTGTTCTCACTAGTCACTACCTGTTTGATCCAAAGTTAAAGTGACAACACTTAAGAATCATCCATGGAAAAAGAGAAAAGACAGAAACACTATCACTTATACTAACAATTGCATAAAGTCTCTCATATGCATGAATACGTGGGACCCACTTATGAGTAGTAGGTCCCATATATCCCATATGAGAAAGTTTTTTGCAATTATTGACACAAGTGGTAGTGCCTGCAGCAAACCTGATAGAAAAAAGTTGATTTCTTTGAATTGGACCGTGTTAACTCTATGGCATTATAACCGGGGTTACATTTAAATATAATTTAAGCTAAAAACACAATGTAACCTTGATTTTTTTGACTTGTATATCTTTTTATTTTGTATGACTTTATAATAAGTGGGCGACCAAGGTGGGGTCGGGCAACCCAACCAGTAGGGCCGGCCACGCTTGAGCATGACATTCGCTCCTTTCAATTTACAAAAATGCATAGTGCTCGAGTCTACCCGTTAGTTTGATCGTTACGTAGGAAGAATGGAGGAAAAGAGGGAAAAAAAAATCTCTTTGGTTTGTTTGGTTCCTAGTTTAAGCAAAAAGAAAAGGAATATGAAGGAACCTTGGAGTATTAAAGAAAACTCTAGACAGGGGATACTGGGGAAGAAAATGTGAGAGAAAAGAAAGCTCTAAGAGGGGAATGCTTTTTGTCTTTATTTTTTCTTTCAGGAGTCATTTTTCTCAAAGGTTTATTTCATTTTGCCAAAGGAAAGATAATGGAGGACCCATCTAAAAAGGAAAAGAGAAAAAAGGATGGGAGAAAAGAGAGTGTGGAAAGAAAAGATTCTTCAATAATGATCAATCTAATAATTCTTTGACCAATAGTGAATCATCCAGTAATTAGTAGGATTAATTGAAAATAATCATCCACTAATTAGTAGGATACTTTTAGTCATTCGTGAACTTTTCTCAAAGTTGAATAGAAATAATTACTAGTTACTGGTTGACGTACTTTCCGAGTTCCTGTACTCGTAATGTGACCCAGATCATTTGTTGAAATAAATACGTTCACGCTCCCCCGGGAAATAGGAATAATTACGAACTCGACATGAACTGACAGAGTTCCTATACTCGACATGAACTGACAGAGTTCGAAGAAAAGCGATAATACCAAAAAAATCAGTAAATAAAAACAAACAGAGCATTTTCCATTTTAGTGCCGCAATCATAAACAAACAAAATTACTTTAAAAAAAAAAGTCACGAAGGAGATTCCTGTGATTCCTGTCCCTAATTAACAAAAAGCCTATTGGTATCTGTGACATTCAAATTCCTCCAAGAGAATAAGCATGCCTAATGTCATCCACAACCAGACTCCCCAAAGCAGATTGTTAGGATTTAGGAGTCCACTAGGGTGAGAAACATTCATAATCCATAGGTATGAGTTTCAAGGGTTCGTTTGTTTCTCAAAATTTATAATCCGCAGATACTGTTTTGGTTCTTAGATGATCGTAAAATTAAACCAATTCTATCCATGCTCATTCCTAGAGTCCACTGGATTATTATAGACCAAAAATGGGGGTTATAGGAAGCCCATGATAATACTCCTAATTCCGTCCGGAGTTCCAAAAAAAATAAAAAAAATACATACGTGCAACGCACGTCGCTTAACACTAGTTTTCCAAAAGATAGATTGGATGGGTGTGGCTGTCATGGTGATGCAGGGTAGCCTCCTTTTACGAAATTACTTGCAAGTAGAGAACACGAATAATGTTTGAGCCAGAGGTACTCCCTCTTTGACCAAACGATATTGAGTAAAAACTCGATTTTCTTAATTCATAAATAGCCGAATTCTGTCATGAGGCTTACAATGGTACTTATAGTGCTAAGAAACCCTAATACAACTAGGAAACAAATAACAAAAAGATTTGACTTGCTAATCAAGCCAAAATCAAAGAAATTACGAAAATTACCAAAAATAGAAATTCGGAAATAACTAGCAGAATTAAAAACTAGAAAGAAATATAAGGTTGCCAAAACAGACGGCAACAAAAACCGAATTTCCTACTAAAAGTTATTAGCAAATCTATTATTTCCTAAAGCGGCAAAATTGCCTGTTTGAAGGCCTAGACGACATCAAATGGCCAAAATCCATCGTTGATCATCGCCGGAACGGGTCGTGTATGGTCCAATCGGTTCGCTTCCAAACGCAGACTCTGGCCCATTTCGCCAATGTTGGACCCGCGTGACTTATTTGTGCCACTTGGGCCATGTATGGTCCAATCGGTCAAGGAATGTGGACGGGACCCACTCTACATCACATGGACTGGTGGTCGCGGTGGGTGCTGTTGTGAGGGAACAACTCCTAGTGAGAATTATTATGGGGATTGGCATGACTTGGAAATCTCAATCACTAGACAAGTTTAGTGGGTGATTGATGCCTCCGTGTGAATGATAGACTTGGCCTTAAGTCACAAAAAGTGTTTCATGACCATATTTTTAATTGAGTGAACGACCAATCCTGCAAAGCAAGCAAATTATTTTATTGTATGTACTTGGATACTTCTAGTCATTCGCGAACTTTTTTCAAATGCGATGGATTTAATTTTGAGTTCCTATACTCATAATGAGCTGCATAGTTCAAAGAAAGTTACTGACGTGAAAAACAATATCAATTAATAAGGACAAAAAGATTTCGGACATGATTATTATTAGTAATTGTCTGTAGAGGAGACTTTAGTTATCTAAGTATGCAAGCCTCTTATTCCAAGTTTAAGAGGAGACTTTAGTTATCTAAGTTGTTACAGGATCAAAGGCGGCTCCACCCTTATAAAAGGGTGGTCACCTGAACATCCTCAACAAAAATATTTTGGTGTTGTTTTTTCAGTCTTTTCTATCTCTTCGCGTTAGCATGTCCAGTAATGTGGGAAACATTATTCTACTCACTTTTTCCTTCTACCCCCTCATTTCCCTAGACGTGCCCTACACTTCACAATTGCCGTGTAGAAAGAGTCCACATTTCAACTTCAATTGCCTTGTTTTCTCCAAACGTATAAGACATGGCAGAAAAAAAAGGATGCCAAGAGGGGACCAAGATCCTGTCTTGTTTTTTTCAGAGCTAGTGAGGTCCAGTTTGGGCTTTTGTAAAATCAAGATAGGCCCACGATGACAACCGGAACTATTTATTTTAGATCCTGTCATATATAATATTTACTTAAAAAATTAGCTCGATCAAACATTGATTGAATAGAGCAGATTTGTTCAAGAAAAAACTATTGGAAATAAATATTTGGAACTTAACTGCCAGAACAAATTTGTTCTGTTCATGCAACAATAGATGGTCGATGAAGGTGAATTTTATTGTGATTAATGTAGTTGACTAGTTCTACAAAATTAACGGATTTGATTAACATTGTGAAGCCACCTTGAGTCTATAATAGCTCAAATTGGACCAAACTGGATCATAGGATCCGGAAAATGGACACGACCATGGTCCGGCAAGACGACTCCCTAAGCACTCAAGTCTTTGTGCAGGTAGCATTCTTTGCTGGGCAAAAGCGAAAATAGTAAAGTAATAATGGTAGTGTTTTTGTCTCTTTTGGAAAGGTAATATTGGTAGCTAGGGATGGCAACGGGCAGGGTATGGATCGGGGGACCCTATTCCATACCCGATCTCCGATTGGAGGATCTTTCAGCATCCCCGCCCCTATCCCCATTGGGGATATTAGATGAAAAACCAAACCCACCTCCCGATGGATATTGGGGTTTCCCCGAACTTACCCATATCCAAACAAAAAAATAAATAAACAAGTGAAGAATGAAATAAATTGATATTTATATTTAAAAAATATAATCTTAATTGATGTTTTTGAATATTAAGTAGTCTAGGAGATGTAGTAATTGATAAGATTTGCTAATTAAAAAGGTAATTGTTTACATATGTAACTATACTCAAGATTTAGACGTATGTTCCTATTTATATGTACATATATTATATAATATATGTAGAATGTATAACTGGGTACGGGAGTGTATGGGGCGGGTACGGGTATTTGGGGATGAGAATTACAAAATCATACCCGCTCCATACCCGAGCGGGTTTTCTTCATATCCTACCATACCCGCTACTATTGGAGAAAGTTCTGGGTTATCTCCGCCTCCATATGGGCGGGGGAGGGGTGGGTATCCATTAGATATGGGGAAGTTGCCATCCCTATTGGTAGCTGTTTAAGCAAAACAATATTGATATTGTGTAGTTAACTATGCAAAGCCAGTTTGTGTCAGTAAGGTGCAAGCGATTTGAGTCGAGCTGAGCTTTGTAGAGTAATAAATGAGCCAAACTCTTAAGGAGCTAAGCCATGTTCATTTACTAAACATGCTTCTATAAACAAACTGATCGAGCTGATCCACGAGCTGCACGCAAGCGAGTAGCTTAATTCGTTTGCAACTCTGTTTGGTTGTATGTATGTGCTACCAAGGCGTTAATTAGTGACCACAGCAAAGCGTCCAATTTTTCTTATAGTGTACGTTGAACACTCAATGAAGGAGTATGAATAGTAGACTTCGGTCAATTATGAATTAGTAATTTTAAAGTGATTTCGAGTTGGATACTTTTAACATGATTTCAGAATATACATGTCTCTTTTCTCTGTCTCTTACTTTTACGCCAGACGGCTATAGTGTTTTTCAATTGATCGAAGAATTTTAAGAAAAAATTTGAGAGACTTTTGAATTTCTATGGGGAAGAACATAATAACTAGTTCTGTTATCAAAATGAAATAGAGTAGTACTGAAAGAGCAATTGACAATCGGCTATATAAATATTTTTATGCGTATAATTATATATACATACATAAGAACTAAAAAGTGAGACCTGCAAAATTTGAAAGTTTGAAATGGCCTAAGACTTGAGCCGCCCTTTTCGTCGTTCAAAGATTATTAATTCTAACCCATTTTGCAAGTTGAGCTTGAATAACTTGTTCGTTTAAATGCTCTACTTGAAGATAACTGAAGAAGACATGTTGTCCTGTATTTGAAGAAAAGTCTTGCTCTTGGAAACGTCTTCGGTCACTTTGAATATTCCTTAAGCCATACTGATATGTAACTAATAATTCATGGTATATGACTATTGAGAAGGATGGTCTTTCTAGTCTCCGCATAAGACAAAACTTGTGGTAATTGGATTTAATCAGGCAGTCGTGAACGACCGGACTCAACCCGAGTCAATATATAAATTATTGAATTAGGTTTTTGTGAGTTGACCTGGGTCTTTATTGGGGACACTACTATGATGCACAAATGGGCCCTGCTCTAGGCCTGAAGAATTTATTGAAGCTGTTCATTTTGATTGGTTTGTCATGTGAGTGTATAAAGTCACATTGCTCGGACATCAATATAGGCATGGATGAAACATGTTTTGTCTTGAAAACATTTTAAAGGCTATTATGATTTTCAAACAAATCTTCCAAATAATCAAGTTTCGTTCATGTCTCTACCCTTTGTGTGATCAGTATTGATTGTTTGGACCACTTTTATGAAACTGAGATTGGCTTATTTGTGCCCCACAACAAAGGCTTGCGACGTCCTAATTAATCACATCAGGGCTTCCAGTCCGAAGCTTATTTTGAACATAGAAATCGGAATAATCCTAAGAAGGAAAAGTTTAGAAAATTAATGTGTTGTTGTAATGCGTTCCGGCTTGATTCATTCAGATAACAAACAAACTGGAACGAATTTTCAACGACCCAAATAGGAGTCGAGCTCAAGTAGTTTTTTTTTTTGCTTCACAACCGCATGTAATAAGTAACTAGCGACGTTACAAAACAGGAGTTTGGTTGAACTGGGAGGATGGTAGTTTATTTAGCTAATTACACATTCCCCTTGCCTGGATAAAGCATAAACTAAAATAAAAGTTTATTAATATATTTTGAAAAACTCTAACAGATTCCATCTAACCCATTTAGCAAGTTGAGCTTGAATAACTTTTTCGTTTAATTGCTCTACTTGAAGAAAATTGAGAAAGGATGGTCCTCTAGTCCCTTCCCCATAAGACAAAAATCGTGGAAATTTGATTCAACCAAGCATCTGTGAACGACCGGACTCAACCCAATTTAAGTAATGAAGTATTGAATTAGGTTTTTGTGACACGACTTGGGTCTTTGTTCTAGGCCCGAAGAATTCATTCAAGCTGTTCATATTGTTTGGTTCGTCATGCGAGTGTATAAAGTCAAATTAATAAAACATCAATATAGGCATGAACGAAACACATTTTGTCTTGAAAATTTAAAAAGGCTATTACGAATTTTCAAACAAAACTTCCAAATAATCAAGTTTTGTTCATGTCTCTACCGCGTGATCAGTATGATTGTTTTCACGACTATTATGAATTTAAGATGGGCTTATTTGTGCCTCACAGCAAAGGCCTGTGATGTCCTCATCACAACCGGGCTTCCAGTATGAAGCTTACTTTGTAACCTGGAATAATGTTATGAAGGAAAAGTTCTGAAAATTAATGTGCTTCATAATGCCTTCCACCTTGATTTGTTCACGTAACGAACAAACTCGAACGAATTTTCAACGACCCCAATAAGAGTCGAGCTCAAGTAGTCTTTGTTTTGCTCACAACCGCGTGTATAAGTAACCAGCGATGTTACAAAACAGGAGTTTGGATGAATTGGGAGGATTGTAGTTTATACATTCCGGCCCTTGCCTGGAAAAAGCATAAACTAAAATTTCATGGCATGTAATAAGTGAGAGTGCTTTCAAGTTACATGGATTCCTTTCTATATGGTTGGGACATTATAAGTCTTCAAACATTCATCATTTCAAAAATTTAACTTCTTCGAAACGAACCAAAAATTGAAAATTACTGATAATGACTGTTTGGAAAAGTTAGAATACACAACTCCTATTTGGGTTTGTATCATACACCCCTATAAAAGTTATGAATCTAATATCTTTTATTAATAAAATTTACAATTTTTTTTTATAAAATTTATGAGACGCACCAAAATGTTAGCTCTTTGCCTAAGTCATCCTCTATTGTAATCAATAATAGATTACAATAGATTCGTTCTTGACTTGTTTACGAATAGAGTCGATCGGTCTAACCCATTTAGCAAGTTGAGCTTGAATAACTTGTTCGTTTAAATGCTCTACGACCTCTACTTGAAGATAACTGAAGAAGACATGCATGTTGTCCTGTATTTGGAGAAAAGTCTTGCTCTTGGAAACGTCTTCGGTCACTTTGATTCCTTAAGCCATACTGATACACAACTAATAATTCATGGTGCATGACTATTGAGAAGGATGGTCTTTCTAGTCTCCCCATAAGACAAAACTTGTGGTAATTGAATTGAATCAGGCAGCTGTGCACGACTGGACTCAACCCGAGTAAATAAATTAATTATTGAATTAGGTTTTTGTGAGTTGACTTGGGTCTTTATTGATTGGGGACACTACTATGATGCACAAAAGGGCCCTACTCTAGGCCTGAAGAATTTATTGAAGCCGTTCATTTTGCTTGGTTTGTTGTGCGAGTGTATAAATTCACACTGCTCGGACATCAATATAGGCATGAACAAGACATGTTGTCTTGAAAACATTTTAAAGGCTATTGTGATTTTCAAACAAAACTTCCACATAATCAAGTTTTGTTCATGTCTCTACCCTATGTGTGATTAGTATTGATTGTTTGGCACCGCTTTCATGAAATTGAGATTGGCTTATTTGTGCCTCACAGGTCCTAATTAATCACACAGAGCTTCCAGTCCGAAGCTTATTTTGGACACAGAATAATCTTAAGAAGGAAAAGTTTAGAAAATTAATATGCTGTCGTAATTCCTTCTGGCTTGATTTGTTCAGATAACAAACAAACTGGAACGAATTTTCAATGACTGCATGCATAAATAACTGGCGACGTTACAAAACACAAGTTTGGTTGAACTGGGAGGATGGGAGTTTATTTAGCTAATTACACATTCCCCTTGCCTGGATAAAGCATAAACTAAAATAAAAGCTTATTTTTTTAAAAAAAAACTATAACATATTCCATCTAACCCATTTAGCAAGTTGAGCTTGAATAACGTTTTCATTTAACTACTCTAGTTGAAGATGACAAAAGAAGACATGTCATTACTAGGAGAAAAATCTTGCTCATGGAAACGACTTGGGTCAATTTGATTCGTTAAGCAAACAGCCATACTGATGCGTAACAAATAATTCATGATGCATTACCATTGCCAGACAAATCAAGAAAATTGAGAAAGGATGGTCTTCTAGTCCCTCCCCCATAAGACAAAAGTTGCGGAAATTTGATTCAATCAGGCAGCTGTGAATGACCGGACTCAACCCAATTTAAGTAATGAAGTATTGAATTAGATTTTCTTCAAGGTTAGAAGTTAATCAAGATTCTACTTTGTCCACTAAATTACAGATTCTCGACACCCAAATAATGCACTACATACTGAGATGATTTTGGTCTAATGCACCAATAAGTACTTGAAGTATTTTTTACTTACCGATCTTAAATTCATCTCAGTTAAAAAAAAAAAAAGGCGTTGAACTCCAATTGGGCCAAAACAGGGTACAAAAAACAACTCACTAGAGTTGGCCCAAACCCAAGCTGAAATAAGGCCTTTCCAACTTCTAGGTTTTTTGGTCATGTGAATTGTCTTTGGAAGATAATGAAAAAGAAGGTGCGCACCTCAAGGTCACACTATTTTGGCACGGATTTTTTGGTCATTTTCTTTTGATTTTTATTAGACTTGGATAAAATTATTACATCACATTACTCGTCTCGATGAAAGTATTCATAAAAGTATAAAAATATAGACTAAAATTGGAAAAAATACATGTAAGACAACGAAAAGACTGAAAAAGACTATTGTTTTTTTTTTTTTTGGAACTACAAATAAAGAATTTTATTAATCTTTGGACACCCCAACAACGATGGAAGTCCATACCTCGAAAATCATACGCCACCACGAACCCAAAAAGAAATAACAAATGGTTGACCAGAAGCCAACCGAAAACGGAACATAAAATCAAACCAATAAGAAACAACCCCTATGCTTTATACATCACAAAGGAAAATTTTGTGCCAGCAGCAACATCCGCAGACCAGCGACAAAATAAGACCAGTTGTGTGATGAGATCTTCGCCCTGTCAAAAACCAACCAAAATTTGCAGCATCCATGAACAAACAAAGAGCATCGGCATTTAGCAACCTAGAGCAATAGCGGTATAGCAGCAGCAGAGTGTAGTAACCCAAAGTTCGAGCAGTCAAACGTGAAGATTTGACTGTTGACGTCGAATTATGCCCTACTAGCATGAGCAAGCCAACCATCAGTAGCTATCCCTAACCAACCATCAGAAGCTATCCCCAACCATCAGTGGCTATCCCCTAAAAGCATGAAGCACCTCTAGCAATCCAGGAACACCGCAGAATATGACAACAGAAAAGATATAGATACTCAACACAAGGCCAGAGGAGCAACATCCAAACAGTGTGCTAGAAATCTTAATCCGAATACCAATCAAGTAACAGCAGCCAGCAATTCAACAGTTAGCATAACCCAATGAAAGTTCATCCAGAAGGTGTAGACATACACTTCCCCTATGGAGAGATAGCAAAGAATCCATAGCGCTAGCAACATATATTGAGGCTTTCATCAAAAAAGAGAATCTCAAAAAGGCATCAAGAATATGAAAGTCCTTAATAGCAATAGAGCATCCCAAAAAATAGTATTTGTACTAATGTGTAGCAGAGGTCTATAAAAGGAATTGGAAGCAGAGGTAGCGTCTGAATATCCCAAATAACTGATCAAACAAATTAATTTTAACAATCAATAATTCAGAGCTGGCAGTCAGCTCATACGTTGTCTTGAGCCTCCATTACCTTCGCTGCTAAATATCCCAAATAGCTGATCAAACAATTATTTTAACTATTAGAATTCAGAGCTGGCAGACAGCTCTTTCCTTGTCTTGAGCCTCCATTTCAGCTATCTTGCTAATTACTTCATCCTCATCTCCATCATAACCAATTCCAAAAGATTATTTGCTTATAGCCCAGATGGTTTGAGCTTCATTCAAAAGAATTCTATTTATGTTATTCATATCCTCTGATGAAAAAGATGTAGACAAAGCAGCAGTCGCTACTGCAGACCCAAATACCACACATTTGTTTTTGCTTCTTCTTCCCTTATGGTTTCCCGTATTAACTTTTGTAAGACCAAGAATTTCATCAATGTTTTTCCTCTTCTTCTTCCCTTTTATACCTTTGACTACTGCTTGAATTGGGTTGCAATTATCCTCAATGGGGTCTACATTAGGTTCTTTATCCTTGTTTTCGTTACTGTGACTATCGTCGTCTTATATTTACTTTTTCCAACTTTGGTCTATAATTTTATACTTTTCTAGTTCATCTCTTCAATTTGACCCAAAATTAATAAAAATTAGGGTAAAAATAAAGTTAGGAAAAAGACATGCCAAGTAATTTTTTTTTTTTATGATTTCCCAGAAAATCATGTGACCAGTAGTTTCTTATAAAAAAAACACAACCTCCTCCTTAATATCAGTGGGATCCTCAAGTCTATTACCTTGTTCATCACAAATGGAAAGAATTTTATTCCTCATTCTATTAGCAGTCAACTTCTTATGAAAAAACCTGGTGTTATTATTGTGAAAGTGTATCTCGTGTATCTCTGTATTTTAGGAATATATGATCACACCATAATCATATATTTTGTATCATTTAATTTATGCATTGATTTCGTAGATTTGGTAGTGTATCATGATCTTCTACTTTAGGTAGTATATCGTGATTGCATTGTAATCTTTTCCTTTTAGGTGTAGCTATTCTCCTATTTAAACATGTAATAGCCTAGTCTTTTATCATTCAGAAATTCGGTAATAATACGTCTGTCTTCTTTCTCTAGGAAACCTATCAATTATCCCCCAATTGTAACCATTGAACTCTGGACTTTGCTTCTTATAAGATTTTTAGGGAAACTATTGTGCGGAATGTAGGCAGCTCTTTGCTTACAAAAGTCTCCTCCATTTTCCAGGTGAGTGGCACTAGAAAAGGAGAAACAGAGCAATGATGTAGCTCTTGAGTTCTACCCCAGTCTCTTTACTGCCCAACTCTAATGTTGGGGATTCAGTTACTTGGCTACCTTCTAGCAATGGTGCATATTAAATTAAAACTGCATGGAAAGCCATTTGACCCTCCCACAGTCCTGTTTCTTGGGCTAAGTTCACTACAAGAAAAATGGCTTTTTGCGTCATATTTCTTGCGACCGCACTTTATGCAGTCTCAAAAAGTATGCAATTGTGACAGCAGCAAGTGCAGTTGCAAAAAAATAAAATAATTGCGTCCGCACTTGTTTGCGGTCGCAAATAAATGGACAATTGCGTCTGGAATTGGTTGCAGTCGCAAATAAATAAACAATTGCGTCTGTAATAACGTTAGTTTGTCTAAATAAGGATCCCGCGGTGGGCTTTTATTTTTTATTTTTTTACCAATCGATCGATAGTTTTATTGCAATAAAGGAGAGTCCAAACAAATCTCACGTTGTATCTAGGATGAAAATCTCCACTCCAGGATATCACAGGATCAATAGATAAGGCATATTTGGCCGGGATCTAGCGGTGGGCTTTTATTACTTGGTTGGCTTGTTAGATTATCTACCAAAGATAGAATTTTAGCATGGGGAATGGTTGTTGATCCAATTTGTGTTAGTGCCAGACTGATTGTGATTTCATAACCACCTTTTCTTTCCGTGCTCTTTCACTGCCAAAGTTTGGGAATCCATTATGCAGAAGATTCGTTTAAATAGAAGACGAGGTATATATGTGGGAAGTTGAGGAGCACAGGGTCATTGTTCAATGATGTTTTTTGACTATCATAACAAATCTAGACTTTTAATGACACCTCAAAATATGACAGTTTTAAAACTGTCATCACTATCATCTTTTGTGTTTAATTATGACACTTTTTAACTATCATAGTTTAAGGTTTTTGTATTAATGGCTTAACTTGGAAATTTCAATCACTGGCCAAGTTTAGCGTGTGATTGATGCCTCAGTGTGAATGAAAGACTTGGCCTCAAGTCACAAAAACTGTTTCATGACCTTGTTTTTAATTGAGTGAGCGACCAATCCTGCAAAGCAAGCAAATTACTTTTATAGTATGTGCCCGGATAATTTTAGTCATTCGTGACATTTTGGTATGAATTGAACTTTAAAATGCAGACCGTGGTTGTTGGGATGGACTTAGACTTACAATTGAACTTCATATCAGGCATTTAAATTCTCAGAAAATAAAGGCCACAAAAGTCAGTCAAGAGGAAGAATGATATTTTTTCCCCTCGTGAAAGGAGAAAAATCCATACCGTGGTGCTTGGGGTGGACTTAATTAGAATTGAACTTTTATACCCGCATTTAGGGCCCTTTCCCCTGATTTTTTCCTGACACTTTGGTACGGTTTTTTTTAATTGTTCCTCTCTTAATTTTTACTAGATTTGGATAAAATTTTTACATCACATTTCTCATCTTGATGAGAGTGACTAGAAAAACATAAAAATATATGCCAAAGTTGGAAATAACTTTTGTAGTATGTACCTAGATACTTTTAGTTATTCATGAACTATTCTCAAATGCGGTCGATTTACTTTTAAGTTCCTGTACTCGTAATGAGGTAGGCTTTGGTACTTCAATTATGCTTTGTTCCAGTTTTTTACTTATTAGTTAGCATTAAGTAATTGTGCTTTGTGTAATTCGTCGGTAGTGACTGATTTTTTTAGAATATCTCGAGGGCGAAAGCCTAGTAAACCCATTTGCTAGAGAGGTCTATGATTTCAAGTTTAGAGACGAAAGTTAAGCCCAGTAAACTCGTTTGCTAGAGAGGTCTGCTTTTTGTACCCTGTTTTGATCCAATTGGAGTTCTACCTTGGCTGTCGAGAATCTGTAATCTAGAATCTGCACAAATTAGAATCTTAATTAACTTCTAACTTTGAAGAATGTATAATTTTGAAGAATCAAACATGAAAAATTGAGTCAGTGCGTGCCATCATTTGGCTCCACCCATGGCCATAAGCACTGGTAACTGGAATAATTACCCGCGTTCTACAAAGAATTCGGCGTACTGAATACAACTGGGAGTGCAAATGAGGCGAGCCGAGCTTTTTGCGTTTCGTGCTCGAGCTTTGTTCTTAACTAAACAAGCATAAAACTCGAGCTCGGCTAGTTTGTAAACGAGCTGAACCCAATTAAATTAGCAAACCCTACACAAATGAGCCAAGCTTTAGAGTGTTGAACTCGGCTCGTTTACTATACGAGCCTAAAATTCGAGCTCGAGTTCAACTCGAATACTAAACGAGACAAGCCGAGCTTCACCATAAGTTCAGCTCGGTTGGTTTGTAGACCTAAATACTATCATCTATGTCTCTTTCAAATAAAGTGATACTTTAATTGGCATCAATTCACCTGCAAAGTTTCTTTTCAGAATATATGTTCCAAAAATGAATGCTTCAGTACCAGAAAATCAGCAATGTTTCAGAAGATGTTCGAGAAAATCAGCAATGGCTTAGAAATTCTTTGCATATTCCAAATATCTAGGCTTAAAAAAAAAAATTGAGGATCGGAAGACATTTTTTTTGTTTTCTGAACGGCAGGCTAGGAAGACTCAAATGCAATTTCTGGCAACCACATTAAGGAAGCCTTACCCCTGAACCACAGTAACGGTATCTACCATGCGATGGACCTATGTAATATTATTATAACTTAGAAATTTGGGGGCTCTATTATTGGGCTAAAAATTGGGGGCCCTAAGCGATAGCCTTGTGGGCTTGTGCCCCGGACTAACCCTGACAATGGCCCCACTCAATAAAGATCCGGGTCAACTCACAAAAACCTAATTCAATAGGAGTAATTTATTACTTGAATCTAGTTGAGTCTGGTCATTCACGGCAGCCTGGTTGAATCCACTTCCCACAACGTTTGTCTCACGGGGATGGGCCTTTTCAACTTTCTTGATTTGTCCAGCAATGGTAATGCTCCACGAATTATTTGTTACGTATCGGTGAGCATGACTGTTCGCTTAAGGAATCTAATTGACAAAATCGTTTTCATGAGCAAGACTTTTCTCTAAATACAGGACAACATGTCCTCTTCTGTTATCTGGGAGCAGTAGAACAGGAAAAGGAGCTTGGTTTTTTTGTAGCTTCATTTTCCAAATTTTGAACTCCAGCTAGTTGGTGTTGGATGAGAAATGAGTGGTGGGATGTGTAAGTCGAGACAAATTTGAAAACCAATATCAAGTTCCCTTTTTTTTTTTTTTGGGCAAAGGGAAAACCAATTCAAGTTGAAACACGTAATTGGAAGTACTACTTGCAGAGCCGGCCCCGATGGTTGGTGTTTGAATTGTATACTTAATATTAAGCGTTAGAAAAAACATACAATTAAAAAACTTACAAAAGTTTAAGAGTTATTTTAGGACTCCGAAGCAAACTTCTAATATTGGGCTCCTTATATCTTCAAGAGTTATTTTAAAGGGTGGCGATAATGCCACGACACTTTTTCTTATTGACTTCTATGCCCTCGCCCATTGCATTTGCTCCTACTCATTCTCTCTCTGCGTCTCTCTCTCTCCCCTCCAAAATTCCTTTTTCTTTGTCCTCTGGCTCCTATCTCCCGACTTCCCTTGCCGTCGATGAACATCACAGTCTACACCAAGGGATCCATCTCCTCTCCATATTCTTCTCCTCCTACATAATCGCCACAAGTCTGATGATCGAGTTAATTTCCTCCTCCGCCCGATTCTTTTCTGTCTCTTTATGTCGGCTGAGAAAAACAAAATCCTTGCTCCATTCAATCTGAGTCAAAAATTCAATCTGAGTCAAGAATCAACATATATTCTTTGTACAAATCCTTTCCTTTTTGCAAAGGTTGCATTAGAAATCGACTAGTAGCGATGGGAATGGGTAAGTACAGCAAATGAGAGGGAGTGGGAAAACGAGCAGGGAGGTGCGTCTGAGAGATGAAATTAGAGAGAAGGATTAGGGGTATAACTGTAATACAACACAAAACCATCGTGGCACTAAAACAAGTCCTCGTGGCATTAGCAGTACCTTACAAGAATTCAAATGAAAAGGATGCAACTATATAAAAGACAAACGCACAAAGATATAAATGTAATTTTTTTTTAGGAAAATAAGAAAGTATTCTCTATTTTCACTATGATTTGAGTGAAAAAACAAGTAATGGCTTGATTTTTTAATTTTTCGCCATTGGGATAATTTTTTTAATCAAATGTAAAGAACATATCGCTTGTACACTATTGTTTTGTTTGTTAAATGCAAAATTTCTGACAAAGTAATTGAGTAATGTGATTTTCACAATATTGTGAATTGCGAGGAAAATGTTTTACGCTCAAATAAATGGAGACACACATAAATTTGCGGAGCTTACACACAATACCACCATTTTATGTACTCTCATGCGTTTGTATGCTTGTATGCTTGTATGTGTGTGTATTTTGAGTATGATTCTAGACTTATTTGGCAAAAAAAAAGTGGAGTAGAAAAGAAAAAAAAAAGGAAATGAGTACATGGCAACCGATAAAAAAGGAACAAGTTGAAAGGTTTGTTGGGCTTACCCTCGAGTGGCCCTGACTACTTTGTCTCAATTTATAGGAGTAGGATGTCACATGTTGTTTGGGGTAGACTAGGGTACAACTTAATTAACCTTCATATCACACATTAACTTGTAAATCTCAATCACTAATGAGAATGAGGATTGGTTTGACTTGGAAATCTCAATCAGTAGCCAAGTTTTAGCGTGTGATTGATGTCTCAATGTGAATGAAAGACTTGGCCTCAAGTCACAAAAATGTGTTTCATGACCATGTTTTTAATTGAGTGAATGACTAAGGAGTGCAAAGCAAGCAAATTACTTTTATAGTATGTACCCAGATAATTTTAGTCATTCATGACATTTTGGTACGAATTGAACTTCAAAATGCATACCGTGGTGGTTAGGGTGGACTTAGACTTACAATTGAACTTTTTATCAGGCATTTATATTCTCAGAAAATAAAGGCCACAAAAGTCAGTCAAGAAGAAGAAAGATTTTTTTTTTCCCACGTGAAAGGAGCAAAAAACCATACCGTGGTGCTTGGGGTGGAATTAATTACAAGAGAATAAGTCATATCCGCTGGTGGTGGAAACAAATGTTTCCTCCAAATCAATCACACCAGTCCATGTGATTGTGTACTATTACATCGGACCTCTGTGATTGATTGGAGGAAATATTTGTTTCCGCCGGCGGTGGAAAGAATGTTTTCTCTAATTACATCTATACACGCATTTAGGGCCCTTTCCCCTAATTTTTTGCTGACATTTTGGTACGGTTTTTTTAATTGTTATTCTCTTAATTTTTACTAGATTTGGATAAAATTTTACATCACATTTCTCGTCTCGATGAAAGTTACTAGTAAAGTATAAAAATATATGCCAAAGTTGGAAAAAGTACATAAGAAAAAGTTAGAGCAGAAATCTTGATCACTAGCCAAGTTTAGTGGCAATGCGAATGAAAGACTTGGCCTTAAGATCCAAAAAGTATTTCATAACCATGTCTTTAATTGAGTGGACAACTCATCCTGCAAAGCAAGCAAATAACTTTTATAATATGTACCCCGATACTTCTAGTTATTAGTGAACTATTCTCAAATGCGGTCGATTTACTTTCAAATTCCTATACACGCAATGAACTGACAGAATTCAAAGAAAATTACTTACATGAAAAAAATTATCAATTAAGGACAAAAAGATTTCGGACATGATAATTATTAATTTGGGGGTGGAAGGGATTGGGTAGTGGAAGGGATGGGGGTTCTGCCACTCCAGTCTCGGTTTTGCAATGTTTCCCTTTTTCTTCCTCAAATTGCTTCCCCAATTCGAGGAAAAATTCGTCGTCTTTCCCGGTTAATTGCTTGCATCCATCATGAGTTCTGTTAATTGCATGTGTTCCAGGTAATTGCGTACCTTTGTAAAATGTTTTTTATTTTTTGTATTTTGGGATTCTGGAAAAAATGCATCTGTTCTGCAAATTGGGTGTAAAGTAATATGATGAGGGAGGAAATTACTTGTGGCATTTTGTACATGGATAAAACAGTAACTTTGTAGTTTTTGCTTCTTGAATGTCAATAGCCACCTTCACCAATTTCAGCCATTTTGGCTAGCGATGTGCGAAGTGTGATTTTCTCTCTTCATTTAGTATTGTTTGTTATTTTCCATAGAACAATCTATGGAGATTTGATTACGCGGGTTTTGTGGCTCACGTTGGTTTGTTAAAACAAGGAATGAGGCTCATGACTACAAGTTGTTTGATGTAATTCCTCAAAGAAGTGTACCGGTTGTGGAATGTAAAACGTTTGATGTCATCGTGTTTTTTTTTTCTGCCCATGCCTTCTCTTGCTCTTTCGCTCGATTAAAGTTGCAAAACAGTAGTCATCACACATGTTTGTAATCAATAAATTGATTCATACATTGCATGTGTGTGTGTGTCAAGATCCATGGGCGAATCATGAGCGAATTGCATGCCGAGATTCACAGGGGCTAATGAAAATCTGGACAAAATATGGTGTTTCCAGCTTTCAAGTTTGAATAGCTTTTAGTTTCCTTGTTCTTATTTTTAGGGTAGGAAACCAATATGTTTTTATGAAATACAGTTGGGACATGGTGAGACATTTAGTTCCCAATATGTTGTCTTCGTGCTTTTAGTTTCCTTGTTTTTATGTTTTTAAGTTCGAAAGCTTAAACAAAAAGGTCTGACATTTGACATTAACTAAGCTTAAAGAAATGGGTGCTTATCTTCTGAGTTGCTCCCTTAAATCAGATCATAGTTGTTTGAAGAATTCATTCCGTATTTGAAAATGACTTTTTAAATAGATCATCTCGACAACTCAAACTCCTCATTCCTCATTTTCTTCTGTCTTATCGCTTGGTCTGCATGTTCTATAAAATGCAATGCGCTTTTTATTTTGTGGTTGCATAATAGTTGCGGAATTGAAGTAGCGTTGGTTAACTTAGTCAATGCTTTTGGCTTCCAAATGTCTTGAAGTGGTGTATGTTAATTATGTAGGTGTCAAGGATAAGAGCAAAATGTTGAATGACCATTATGATTTTCTTACTAGAGGAGTTGAAGGAATGAAAATGGAGAACCAAAAGGCCAAGGAATCGGCTATCCAAATCCAATGCTGATCTCTCTATCTTCTCAACGGATTCGCCGCAAAAGAGAGAGAGCCATAAATCTCAAGTAGGTAAGAATCCATTAAAAGGACTTGCAGAATGTGGCTGGATTGGTGAATCAGACATCACCTTCGGGGGGTTGGACTCGTTAGAATCCGGTGCTACACTGATAGAGGAAAAGAGAGAATTTCAAAATTACAAGTAGTAATTGAGTGGCTCTGTAATCTCTCTAGATCTTTAGATGATTTGAATAAGTATACGGTAATTGAATATCTTCTAATGCTTCTTAATGATTTACATGCTAGGTACAAAGTTATCTGTATTACCATTTTGTATTGTAGACTTGATTGAGATAAGGACACTTGGAGGCTGGCAGTGACAAGGATTCAGACTTTGAAAATTTGAGAATGATGCCAAAGAACAAGACTTTTGCAACACCTAATTAACTCAGTAACCTAATTATTTTAATTTGTGTAATAGTAGATTTATGAAGTTATTTATGCATATGTTGATGACTGTGTACTCTTTTCAGGTTTATCTACCATTGTAGAAGAATCTTTAATAAAGGGTGGATGTGGTAGGGGAATGTTGCAACCGAGCCTTTCGAATGTTTTCGGAAATTAGAAGTAGGCGCAAATTTCTCTCAATTTGTGACCTACCATACCATCTTGCTGCTAAAATTGCTGGGATGTACATATAACACGAGCACGCGATTTCGTGCATCGCACGAAGTGTAACACTAGCTAGTAGAATAGAAAAACATCAACTGAGGTAAGCTTTGGTACTTTTGTTATGCTTTGTTCCAGTTTTTTACTTATTAGTTAGGCATTAAGTAATTGTGCTTTGTGTAATTCATCCGCAGGTGTAATTCATCTGTAGTGACTGATTTTTTTTAGAATATGTCGCGGGCGAAAGCCTAGTAAACTCGTTTTCTGGAGAGGTCTATGATTTCAATTTTACGAGAGTAAACTTAAGGTATGATTTCACATAGAACAAGATTTTATCCGTAGGTGTATTTTGTCTTAACGTTTGAATATTATTGTTATGGACCTTGACATATATCTAACAGAATTTGTCAAAATTTTATCAGGGGAAAAGAGTGACATTCAGTCACTGTTAGATTTTTCGTGATTCAATTCTGAATTTCGTGGTTCAATTCTGAATATACGTCATGTGATACATGCTTTGGCCTTCAATTCTAACTATTGCATTGAAACAAGATTTTAGGTGTTGCTTCCTGTTTGGGACAGCAGTATGGGGCTCAACGTCCTGATATATATGACCAAATAGTCTGTAAAAATAAAATAAAATAAAATAAAATAAAACACATTTAAATACACAAAACTCTCTTAAACTGTAGTTACATTCTTTGCTAAAATTTCTGTGACCGAATGGCCTTATCGTTCTGACAACTTATCTAAAGACTATGAAACACGGTATTGTAGTACTCGTTGTACCATCCCACTTATAAATTTTTCCTGCAAAATTAACAGAGGAAAAAGAAAAACACGATATTAGAGAAGCAGTTCCAATTGTTTGTCTATCTATTGTTGATTAGTCTCTACCGTCTACTCACATATCTCAATGCTACCAAGGAAAAATGAAACAGATAAAGATGGTCTCAAAAACTACTAGGGAAATGAGTAGCTACAAACGACTGTCAAATTAATAAATTATGAAATGAAAAATAATGCAAATATGTTTGGTATCCAATCAAAGTTATTGTGGTAAACGTCATTCTGATTAAAAACAAAATTAAAACTCATTTGTTTGCTATGCACAATTTGATCCCTTTAATAATAAGAATGATTCAACGACAAGATTATGGATCAACATATGGTTCAAAACACTACATATGTATGATTGTATGAGGTAGGCTATATAGTAAGAAAATCATCAAAACATCAAAGCACTTACTAGGAAAATTGCATCTAACTTTGATGACTTCTTCTCCAACCAATCTGTTTTATCCTTACCACCTTCCTGCGTGGTTCTTCTCCCAAGATTCTCGTAAACCATCTCGGTCTTCCAATCAAGAACATAGTAAATCCCATAGTTGCTCCAATTAAAAATCCACATCCATACCCAATTAGCACGATCCTCCAAGTAAATCCAGCCATAAAGTCATCATCACCATCACCATCTTGGGATATCGGTTGTTCTTGTGCCTCCCTATCTCCATATTTCTTTGACAATGGTAATCCTCATAGCCCCGAATTTCCAACGTAAGAATCATTCGAAAATGTATTAAATTGGTTGCCTTGAGGTATGGGACCAACCAGATGGTTCTTTGAAAGGTTTAACACCGCGAGAAATGTTAGAGTTTTGAGTTCCCCTGGAATCTGCCCGGTGAGTAGGTTTGAAGAGAGGTCTAACGATTCCAGCGATGTAATATTTCCTAACAATGATGGAAGATGACCAGAAAGGCTGTTCTGAGATAAATTTAGCAACCGAAGTCCTTGTAGCTTTCCAATGTCATTTGGTATCTCTCCTCTGAAATTGTTACACGAGAAATCAATTGTTGTGAAGACAGTGAGGATATATTCAAGTTCAATTTCAACCCCCTTCAGGACCAACTCCACAGAATCTTGATAAGCGGAAGCTCTATAGCCATCTCCCATGTATTGCAACCGCATTTTTGATTTATCCAAATTCATCATGGCTTTGAAGTTGAGAAAATATCGCTGCGGTAAAAGCCCAGTGAAGTTATTGTGAGAAAGGTCGAAAATTCGAAGCATAGGGAAGGGAGTTTCAGTTCCTGAAGTGCCTATAGGACCATGAAATCTGTTTGATTTCAAGACAAGAACTTGCAAATCTGGAAGAGACTCCAGCCAGTGAGGGAATGCACCACTTAGATTGTTGTTCCCGAGATCTAGAACTTTCAGGCTTTTACAATTGGCCAAAGATTGCGGAACTGTTCCTTGCAAATGATTTCCATATAAGTTGAGACTCCTCAACTGACTGCCATTTGCAAATGTTGTTGGGATAGCCCCATGGAAGCCATTTGTTCGTAGATCTAACACCTCGAGGTCATTGCTGACATTTCCCAAACATTGTGGAATCACCCCAGTAAAGTTGTTATTAGACAAAACAAGAATTTGTAGGGAACTCCAATTGCAAATCGATGAAGGGATCTCTCCGGTGAGTTTATTACGGGAAAGATCCAAGAAATATAAGGAAGCCCCCCCTACCCACTTTGGAATTTCTCCATGAATCTTGTTGCTGGATAGATCTAGCAATTGGAGAAGATTCTCGTCTAAGTTTTGTAAGAAATTTGGGAACTCGGTTATATTGCAAGATGACAAACCCAACGACGAAAGATTGGGCCAGGTAGAATTGGCATTACTACCAATTCTTACGGAGAGATTATTTTTTGAAAGATGAAGAACCTCAAGCTTTGAAAATTTTTGTAGCTCCACATCACCACTCAGATTATTCGATTGAAGGTAGAGGCGGTTCAAGTTCACAAGACCTGAAATTGATTGTGGAATGGAACCATTCAGTTTATTATGGCTCAAGTCAATCCGCCCCAACGCTGAATCACGTTGGAATTCGTGAATTTGTCCCGTCAACTGGTTAGAACTAAGGTCTAACCATTGTAATGACGGAATAGTAAACAACCACGACGGTAGTGTGCCGTTGAGGGAGCTGTTGGACAACAAGAGATTTTGTAGCTTTCGAAATCCAGTTATATTGGTGGGAATGGGCCCCGTAAGTGCAGTATCCGAAATATCTAAATAAATGAGTCGTGTTAGGTTGGACACCCATCATGGAAATGGAACGGCGCTGAAATTATTGGCGCCGAGTCCTAAATACTCCAACTTTAGAAGCTTTGCAAAGAAATTAGGAATTTCACCATTGCGATTGTTGCCCTGAAAAAATAAGTCAATTAGTTGGTTAAGATTGTTGGAATAGTAATGTTAATTGTGTGGGGTTTGTGTCCATGTGATGAGAGACCAAAGAGATAGATGGGAGTTGAAAGGGCTCTAATTATTGAAGGAAAAGGGTTGGAATTGTGGGTGCATTAGTGTGGCAGTGAAGAGTAGGTGTAGGATGAGTGATTGTGGTTTATTGGCTTATTCTAGATATACATGCGTATGTGTATCTTGCAAAGTGTGCGAAGAGAAAGAGGGAAAGAGAGAGAGGCAGGAACGTGGGAAACCCCTTAGGGGATTTCCCCCACCAGAAAAGTGTACGTAGTATGTGCATCTATGCATGAGAGAGTAAAAGTGCGAGATGTGTGTGAGAGATGTCAGGGAGAGTATTGGCTGTGTTTGGTTCACATTTCCAAAAAATTTTCCAAAAAGATTCCTTCCCCATCTCTCATCTCTCCAATCATTAATCACTTTTCTCTCTCTACTCATATCCTTCCATCCAATCATTATTTTCATTTTTCTCTCTATCTCTCTCCAATCATTACACATCTCTCTAATTATTACTTTTTTCAAAAACTCATCCAAATACTATCTCAAAAAATTTCTCAAAAAATTTCTTCTCAAAACTCTAAACCAAACATAGTGTTTGTAATTTTTTAAAAATTTTATGCAATAAGAATAAGTTTGTGTGTAAATTCTTATTTTCCCATCAAAGATTTGAGAGAGTAAACGGACCTGACCAGGGAAACGACCAGTGAAACCGTTTCTTGTTAAGACTAGGTGAGTGATCCTTGTGAGGTTTCCAAGCGACTCAGGAAGAGGCCCAGAGAATTGGTTGTAACTGAGATCTAACTCCTCTAGGGAACTATTACAGCCCCACTTCACCTTGAGTAGATTACCGGTCATGTTGTAGTTAGAACCCAAGGAGAGGATTTGCAGCTTTGGAAGTTGGAAAATTTCATATGGTAAGTCCCCGAGCAATCCGGTCTCCGTGAGGTCGACGATTGCTAAAGAAGACAAATTCAGCAAGGAATTAGGTAACCTTGAAGATATTTTTACTTGGAAGAGCACCAGGTCTTGTAGTTGGGTTAGGTTCTTGAGCAGCATTTCAAAATTGTGCGGTTCGAGTCTTAGTATTGATCCAAGGTCGGTAGAGAGATCGAGTGACACGAGTTTGGATAGGTAGGCAATTTCTGATGGGATTGAGCCTGAGAGAGAGTTATAGGAGAGATCGAGTGACACGAGCTTCGATAGGCAGCCGATTTCCGATGGGATTGAGCCTGAGAGAAAGGAATTGGCGAGGTTGAGGTAGGATAAGCTCATAAAACGGCTGAAAGAGGGTGAAATGTGGGATAAGTTGAAGTCGTTGAAGGCGAGATTGAGCTGTTGAAGGTGAGAGAGTTGGAAAAGAGTGGTATTGGGATGGATGGTGCCATAGAGTTTGCTACAACTTAGGTCGATCCCGGTCACGTGACCTGTGGACACATCGCATGTGACCCCATCCCATGAGCAACAATCAGTAGTCTTGTTCCAAGACAATGTCTTTGCGTATGATGGATAACCATAATCATCACACACAGAAGAAACAGAATTGTCAATGGTGAACATTTGCTTAAATTGGAGCAGTGAAGATCTCTCGTGGAGAGGACATGGATGAATCGTCGAAGGAGATGAAGAGTGAGGGGATGAAGAAGCAGATTGATAGTGGAAGAAAAAGAAGAGAAAATGGAAGAGCCATATGATCAAACTCTCCATTTTATTTTTAGAGAGAGAGAGAGAGAGAGGGGAAAAGTGGTGAGTGCCTTTGGGTTATTTGGGTTATGGTATCATTGATTCCTTTATACAAGAATTTTAACTTGAATTGGTTTTCCCGTTAGAAAAGAAAAACTGGAAATTTGTTTTCAAAGTTGACTTGACTTGCACATCCCACCACTCATTTCTCATCCAAGAAGTGCAGCTCGAATAACTTGTTTTTTACTACAAGCTGATTTGGACTTCTTTGATTCCTCCAATACATGGAAAACAATTCTTCTTGCAATACCATTGCTGGACAAATCAGGAAAATAGAAAAGGATGGTACTCTTCTAGTCCCTTCTTCTTAAGACAAAAGTTGTGGAAATCGGATTCAACCAGGCAGTTGTGAACGGCTAGACTCAATCCAATCCAAATAGTAAATTATTGAATTACGTTTTTATGAGTCGACTTAGGCCTTTTCTAGGCCTGAAAAATTATTCATGTCATTCATGTTGTTTGGTTCATTGCGTGAGCATATAAACTCACGTTGATGATCGATATAGACATGAATGAAATTTGTTTTTTCCTGGAAAAATTTGAAGGCCAGATAACCGCGTTCCATTCATGTCTCTACCCTATATCCGACCAGTGTGTGGTTTGTTGCATGAGTTTCTTCTCCAAATTTTAGTACCACGATTTTTTGGGCACCGAATAAGCTTATAAGGAAAAGTTTAGAAACTTAATGTACTTTTGAGATTATAGCTTATAAATAGTACTCCCTCCGTTCCTTTTTAAATGTCTCTTTTGGGAAACATATATTTTCTTGCACGTAAAAAAATGTATTTCCGTATGATTCAACCAAATTAAAGTGCTAAAAAAAATTAAAAAATTATGTAAAGAAATATATTTTTGTGGGGTTTTGAAAATGCACGTAATCTTATATTGAGCGTTTAAAAGGAGACTGAAAGAATATACCAATTGGGCAAAAGCTACGGGCAACCCAATGGATGCTTTATGGTTCCTCATTTATGATTCCTCAACACCCAAGGTTGAACTCCAATTGGGCCAAAACAGGGTACAAAAAAGTGTGTACCTCAAGGTAACGTTATTTTGGCACAGTTTTTTTTTTTTTCTTGGTTATTTTCTCTTAATTTTTATTAGACTTGGGTAAAGTTTTTATACCACATTACACGTCTCATCGAGAGTAATCGAAAAAGATAAAAAATATAGACTTTTTGGTTTTTGGATAGCCAAAAATTATGCCCGAAAGGGCTATGTAGGGGTCCGGATTGACCGAGTACCTAACTAGCTATAAGAGACACCTCTTCGAGGAACTTTTCGGCGAATGGATCGACTAATCCAAAACAGGCAAATGGGGCTTCGGTCCCTTGTCTCGGATTTCACCGAGACCTATCCTATGCTTAACACGATAGCGAGTTCCCAGGGCTCACACTGAAAGGCTTCGGCATTTATCCGAGGGGTGACCTAAATCAACTTCGCAAATACTTCCATGCCGAGAGGCTAAGTGCTGAGTCAGCAGAGCAGTTAATGTTGCATGTGCCTGTAACAAACCATGATCATGACAAATGACGTCATCCGAACGGTTACGACACGTGTCACGTTTCCACTGGAGGCATGTGCCTTCAGAATATTCTTTCGAGCCCGTCATCGTGACATCAGCCGAGCGGTTAAGTCACGTGACGAGCACAGCTGTGCTTGGAGGCCAAGCCAAGGCTCACCTATAAAAGGAACACTTCGTCATCTCAGAGAGGTACGCAATACTCCCTCAAAAACCCTAGATCTATTGCACTTCATCTTCTTCTACTTACTAGACCGTCGAAGTACCATTCCGGACTCAACGGTCCGGTCTGGTGCTAACGATTTGCTTAGTGTGCAGGCCTAGAGTTCTACCTAAGAGGGTTCACCATTTCCGTCGTTCACCATCACCAGGAGGATCAACCAGAGAAAGAGGGCTCCACAGGCTACAAGAGGGAAGCAGACTCTCCACATAAACAGGAAAGAACAAGACTCGAAGAGGACGGAAGATTTCCCTAACAGCACTAGAGGCAATGAGGCATCACATGTGCAAGCTCAATCCTTCACTATTTACCCAAGCAAAACAGAGACCCAAACTCAATCTGAATTGTCGAATATGGATATTCTACTCTTCTTCTTTTTTCTTTTTTTTTCTTTCTTTTTTTTCATCGTTCCTAATCTATGTTAGGATTTTCGTAACCCTGCAACACCCCTACGGATCTTGGAAACAATGAATCACAAAACAGAAAAACAAGTAATCGTACGTAATGAAAAAACGGAAAAGAAAGCGAGACACAGATATACGTGGAAAACCTCAATGCGAGGAAAAACCACGGGAGCCACACCAGTCCACTATGAAATCGAAATCAAGAGTACAAGTCTTCACGCTCGCAATCTCTCAGATCTGCGTTTTCTCTCGTCTCTCGTCTCTCTCTCTCTCTCTCTCTCTCTCTCTCTCTCTCTCTCTCTGTCTCTCTCTGTGTTTTCTCTGAAAACATGTTACACTAATTACACACTAACGGAATAATTAGGTCGGGCCTATAGCCGAAATTACACACCGAGGTCCCTCAAATATCGTTTTCGCTGCAGTCCGCAGTCCGTGTCCCTGAGGGCTCCCGCCCCCATACCCCCAGTACCGTTGAAGGTTGTCTGCACCCCAACAATCTACTACATGGGGGAGGGGAGAATGGGCCGGACTCGATCTCGGAATGCAGTGTGCGGCATCCAAGAGCTCTACCGCATCTACTCTTGTTCGGTTGGTTGATATTAGCAAGTTGTGGTGATTTTAATAGAACAAGTTTTAAGTTAAGTTATCGTTTAATTTATCTATGTTGTGTTAAGTACTTCAAATATAGTTTATGGAAATGATATCCTAATTTCCTAGCGAGCCGTGATTGAAAACCCAAACCGAATCACATTTAAATGGTTCAAAACGTCAGATTGGTTTGGTTCTATGAATTTCGTGGAGTTTGTTTGGTTCTCTAAATTCATAATTGGTAGGTATTGCTTTGATTCTTGGATTACTATAAAAACTGGACCAATCCAATCCATTCGTAGGTATGGGATTATAGGAAGCCCATGGGAATACTTACTCCAAGTTTAGTTCGGAGTTCACACTAATTTTTCAAAAGGTAGATTAGATGGGTACGGCTGTCGTGGGACTGGTGGTTGTGCTGGGAGGGAACAAATCCTAATGAGAAAGATTATGGTGTGAATCAAAGACTTGGCCCTGTGTCACAAAAAGTGTTTCATGACCATATTTTTCTTTTTTACCTGCAAAGCAAGCAAATGACTTTTATAGTACGTTCCCGGATACTTTTAGTCATTCATGAACTTTTCTCAAATGCGGTCGATTTACGTTCGAGTTTCTGTGCTCGTAATGAACTTACAGAGTTCAAAGAAATTTACCGACATGAAAAGTATTACTCCGTATTTTAATTCTCCGCCAAATCAAACAGAGCACATACTCTCACCCACTGTACTCAATAACAGAATTTGCCAATCTTTGAATCCATCAAAGACAAAACGCCTGGTATTTAAGATTAAGGCCACACGCTCCCAAGGAAGAACTAGCACAGATACGCTAAGTATAGTATGTACCCAGATACTTTTAGTTATTCGCGAACTTTTTTTAAATGCGATTGATTTACTTTTGAGTTTCTATACTCGTAATGAACTGCAAAGTTGAAAGAAAATTTAAATACATCGATTTATTTTCACAATCACTATTGATCGTAATTGCCATCAGTAACGAAAAACACGTATCTGAGATAGGTCGTCTCTGATTCCAAGTTTAAGAGGAGACTTTAGTTATCTAAGTGATTATAGGACCAGAGGCGGCTCCACCCTTCAATAAGGATGGTCACCTGAACACCCTCAAGAAAAAAAGTTTCTTCTACCCCCTCCATTTCCCTTGACGTGCCCTATACTTTACTCTCCAATAGTCCTTCACAATTGCCGTGTAGAAAGAGTTCACATTTCAACGTACTTGAATTGCCTTGTTTTCTCCAAACGTACTTGAATTGCCTTGTTTTCTCCAAACGTATAAGACATGGCAGGAAAAAAGAAAAAAAGGATGGCGACGACGACAACTAGAACCGTTTATTTTAGATCCCGTCAAATACAATATTCACTTAAAAAATTAGCTTGACCAAACATTGATTGAATAGAACATATTTGTTCTCGAAAAAAGTATTGGAAATAAATATTTGGAACTTAAACTACCAGTACAAATCTGTTCTGTTCATGCAGCAATAGATGGTCGATGAAGCTTTAATTTAACTGTGATTAATGTACTTGACAAGTTCTACAAAATGAACGAATTTGATCAACATTGTGAAGCCACCTTGGGTCTATAAAAGCTCAAATTGGACCGAGCTAGATCATAGGAAAACGGACACGATCGTGGTCTGGCAAGACGACTCCATAAGTCAAGTCTTTTTGTAGATTGCATTCTTTCCTGGGCAAAAGCGAAAATAGGAAAGTGACCTGCTTGGGATTCTGTGCCATTTTCAACGGTTATAGATCTTTTAATGTGAATCTCAAAACATATGCATTATGGATCTTGTTTGATAGATCTTAATTATTTCTATTATACAAAATTTTTAAAATCATAAAAGCTATTATAAATTAAAAGTTATAAGCCGTTGAAAATGGCACAGAATCCCAAGCAGGTCACTTAAAAAGGGACAGAGGGAGTATGAATCATATTGCTAAGAGGTTATGAAACACTAAAAAATGTTGCGATTACCAATGAGGTGGTACAATATGGACCATACAATAGGTACATATGGTACACATTTTTAACCGGTGTGTATTGTAGCCATTCCCCCGAAACTGTAAGGCCAATCTTGAACATCTTCTGTAACATTGCTGATTTTCAGGTCCTGGACAATTTATTTTTGGAACTTATATTCTGAAAAGGAACAATTAAAGTATCACTTTGTGTGAAAGAAATAGATGATTGTATTTACGTTTGCAAATTAACCGAGCTGAACTTATTGTAAAGCTCAGCTTGACTCGTTTAGTATTCAAGGCTTTCAAGCTGAGCTCGAGCTCAAGTTTTAGGCTCCAGTAGTAAATGAGCTTACCTCAATACTCTAAAGCTTGGCCCCTTTGTGTAGGGTTTGCTAATTGAATCGAGCTCGAGTTTTAGACTCTTTTAAACGAACAAAGCTCGAGCACGAAAAGCGCGGCTCGGCTTAATTGCACTCCCATTTGTATTCAGTATGCCTAATTCTCTGTAGAACATTGGTAATTATTCCAGTTGCAAGTACTTATGGCCACCAGGAGTAGCTAAATGATGGCAAGCAAAGGTCTGACGCACTGACTCAAATTTTCATGTATGATTCTTCAAAGTTAGAAGTTAATTAAGATTCTACTTTGTCCACTAAATTACAGATTCTCAACACCCAAATAATGCACTACACACTGAGATGATTTTGGTCTAATGCACCAATAAGTACTTGAAGTTTTTTTTTTTACTTACCCATCTCAAATTCATCTCAGTTAAAAAAAAAAAAAAAAAAGGGTTGAACTCCAATTGGGCCAAAACAGGGTACAAAAAACATCTCACTAGAGTTGGCCCAAACCCAAGCTGAAATAAGACCTTTCCCACTTCACATTATTTTGGGAGTTTATTACGGGCCAATACAAAAAACAAATATTCATTACCACTAACTCCAATCATTCTTTTTAATTACCACTAACTCCATTAAGGTCAATCACTCTTTTTTGGGGTTAGACACTTAGGGTGCACTTTTCTATTATAGGGTTTTTAGTGGTTTAGGCACTTTCATAGAGTACCCTAGGATGTTAGGCACTTTCATAGGGTACCCTAAAGTTTAGGATACCCTAAATTTAGAATGTACATTTTAGAATTTAGACCGTACATTTAGAATTTAGAATGTACATTCAGAATTTAGACCGTACATTTAGAATGTACATTTTAGAATTTAGAACGTACATTTAGAATTTAGACTGTACATTTAGAATTTAGACCGTACATTTAGAATGTAAATTTTAGAATTTAGAACGTACATTTAGAATATAAATTTTAGAATTTAGACTGTACATTCAGAATTTAGACCGTACATTTAGAATGTACATTTTAGAATTTAGACCGTACATAGGCACTTTCATAAGGTACCCCAGGGTTTAGGTTTATGGTGCACTTTCATAGGGTACCCTAGGTTTAGGTTTAGGTACTTTCATAGGATACCTTAGGATTTAGGTACTTTTCATACGGTTTGAAGAATTGATGAGAGAGAGAGAGATTGTACCCATGTGGGATGGGTAGAGAGAGAGAGAGAGAGAGAGAGAGATAGAGGTGAGGCCCGCTACCTGCGAGAGATTCCATTCCTTGATGAGTTTTCTGTGCATTTCAAAAAGGGCCATGGAGTTGGCGGTGCACTCCCCCAAAAAATTGTACCGGCCGGTAAAATTCCCTTATTTTGGCACGGCCTGTTGGTTATTCACTTAATTTTTACTACACTAAGAGCATCCTCATCAGGAGTACCAAAATTTTCACCAAATTTAACTTCAAAAACACCTTTTATAAATTAGCAAGTCACTTTATCAAAAACTCACAAAATCACACTCTCTATTTTAACTTTACTATATTAAACTATTCTCCTCAAATCTTTAAAAAAAAAAAAAAAAAACCCTAAAAGAGCCCTATTCATGTGCCTGGGGAGATGTTTCCCGCTACAGGTCATGGTGGACCCCTCCCCCTTTACCAATTAAATATTCTCCCACCCACACAAATGCAGCCACCTGTCCCATGCGCCCCCCTTTCCCACGTTTCCCTCCCTCTCTCTTCTCTGACAAAGCTAACGGCAACCGGAAAAAAACAATTAAAAACCAATTGGTTCGTGAACAGTACCGCACCAAATTTGGTGCGGTACTGTAGCAAAAACGATTTGGTGAGGGAAAATGAAGAGCCTGATTTTGAGGGGTTTTTGGGAGTTTGGCTACTCAATTTAACTTTTAAGTTAAATTGAGTAGTGAGATGAGGATGCTCTAAGGTAAATTTTTAACATCACATTACTCGTCTTGATGAGAATAATAATCAGAAAAATATAAAAAAAATGGACAAAAATTGGAAGAAACACATTTAAGACAATGAATAAGAATGAAAAAGATTGTCGTCTTATATGGACTTTTTTCTAATTTACATTATATTTTAATACTTTTTCCAATTCCTGTCACAAATTTGACCCAAATCTAATAAAAAATAACCCAAAAAAAAAAAAAAACAAAAATACCGTGCCAAAAAGTGAGGAAAACAATAGCCCAGAATTTTTTTCCCCTAATGAGTTCGATGCATTGGAGAATGCTTCAACACACACTCCTGTTTGGGGTGCATGGTACGTTGATGCAAATTATGCATATTTGACGGAAGTAGATAAAAATAGAAGAAATAAATGGTTGCTTTAGGGCATTGCGGAAAATGCTCTCTCATGACGATAGTTGCCTCCACCCATTCAACTGGATATAGTGTGCACCGAATTAAAGGCTAATTCGCCTCCATGATACATTGAAGCTTAGTCTCGATTGATTATTTATTCTAATTTGTCATACACTAACGTAGATGAACAAGGACTGATTCTCGAGCCGCAATTAAGTGAGAGAGACCGATTAATTGTGTTCTCTTCTCTATATATGGTGAGGAACACAACCATCTAAACCCAACCCTATACACAACATCTCACATAAAGGCACAGGTATAAACGTATCAACAGTCACACTTATTCGTTTAAACCTAGCAGTCACATTAATTATAGTAATTTCTAATAATCATGTTTATTCATTTGACCCTAAATAGTAAACATCATATCCTTTGATTTGGCCATATCTTTTCGTTTAAACAACATAATTTAATTGGAGTTTTAAATCAAGCGCTGCATGAAGTCCTAAAAAAATCGATACCATACAAATTTGTTCTCTTGATCTTTGATTCGCTGCAGCCTCATCATTCATCTAATCTATGTAAGTTGTCGACTGGCTCATTTGCTTCGCGTACGTACTATCTCGTTTGGAATGTACAAATATGCTTCCTTAGAGATTTGGAGTTATATTTTCGGCGTTATATTTTCAAAAGTATTTCTAAATATTTTGCAAGTAGAGATTCGAGTGGAAGGTCACAATTTCCTAGAATTGGAATAGCAATGAGTTATAAAATGAGTCCTACCAAGAGAAAGAGGAAGTTTTTCTTTCTAAAGTCTAAACAGGGATTAATCCAATACCTCACCAGCCACACTACCTGTTCGATAAAAAGCCGCAGTGGAAACAAATTCAGTGAACCCTTTAGAATCATCCATGAAGAAGCATATATAATTACTCCTCTTTCATTTCACCATCACTGTTGTTTGTAATTGCCATTAGTAGCGCATACAAGTTTAAACGATGTTCAGGTCGACTGGACGTGGATCACAAAGAATTGGAAAACATCAAATACTACAGAGGTGACAATACTGCGGCAGGCTTTGCTACTTCAATTATACTTCACTCCATTGATTTTTTGTTGGGTATGTTTGCTTTTCCAGTTTTTACTTACTATTAGTTAGGCTGGCATTACGTAATTGTACTTTGTGTAATTCATTCACAGTGACTGATTTTCTGCAAAAGCTAGCCAAGTGAATTTTGTCTTAACGTTTGAAGCATCCATCTAGTGGTCCTAGAGTTATTTTCTTGAGGACCTAGCCCTGGGCCATGAGTTTATAGGAACCTTTCAAAGTATCAAACAGAATTTATCACCCTTTTCTTTTCTGGAAAAAGAGCGAAATCGGCACGCGTATAAGGGATATAGAAACCAAAAGTAAACATTTTTGCATTGAGACAAGATTTTACGTGCTATTTGGGACGACTATGGCGCTCAGGGACCTGATATTTTTATTCAAACCGATGAACAACTAACTGTGCAAAACTCCCTTGATCTGTATCTACATTCTATGCGAAAAGTTTTGTGATCGATTGGCCTCACTTGCCTCACTTTTCCGTCAATTTATTTGAAGACTAGGAAGCATGTGCTCTATAGGGAGAGAGAAATTAGAAAAGCTGTTTCAGATTTTTAAAAAAAAAAAACATTAAACACCATAAGAAAAGCAATTTCAAGCTCCTTGTTTCTCCGTTGATGATTGGCATGGACTCTAGACCGTTAACGAAAAGGCTGAAGTTGCTGGGTTTACTTCTTTTCTCCTGTATAGACTTTTGGGTGAAATCAAGCTATTATTATGAAAGGTTTTTCAATGCAATAATACAAAAGGAGTGGCTATCTACTGTGCTGGTTTTGAGGATGTTATTGGCTCGGCGGACGCAAGATTGCGAATTTCACCTAATTTACGGGGACCACTCTTCAGTAATTTTACAAAAAATTCAAAAGTGTACTATAAATAGGAAGAAAATTAGGAGGAGTGCAGGGGCCAAACACCCCCTTGCACCCCCCTTGGTCCGCCCCCTTAATTGGCTATTTGCTTTTGATCTATTTTCTTTTTTGGTTGGTATCTTGCCATCCTTTGGGCTTTGTTATTTCCTCTTTGGGTCCTTGGTGGCTTTGACCATTGGATTGCTAGTTAGCCAACTTCGTTGGATCACTTATATTCCATCGTGATGATTGTGGCTTGGATCCTTTTAATCTTTGTAATTTGATTTCAAAGATTAATAATTTTTTTCCGTTCAAAAAAATAAAAAATAAAAAAGGGTTCTGGACCGTTCTGTCTCATGTCTCAATGCTACGAAAATCCTGCTAAAAAAATCCATACCCTTACGGAGAAGAATTTCAACTTTGTAAGTGTTAAAGTCATCCAATGATGTAGCAAGAAAAAGACAAAAAGATGGTCTCTGAAACTACGAGGAAAAAGAATGCCACCAACCAACCACTTTCTAGTTCATTGTAGCATGAACAAGGCAAATATGTCAGGTTCCAAATCAACTTAGAATTGTTGTCTTGGTTTGAATCGCTTATTTACCTTTTTGGTCCCTAATGTATTAGTGAGTGGCCAATTTGGTCCCTACTACATTTCTCTAATTTAATCCACAATGTTTAAAATGTGTATCAATTTAATCCCCACCCCTAACTCCGTCCACTTCCTCCGTCAAAATGGAGGGCATAATGGAAATTCACCTCATGAACTAAAAACATTACTCACTCCGCCCCTTTTTAAATGATCCATATAGGAATACGTGTAATTTGAAACCCCTAAAAAATATTTTTCTCTATATAACTTTTTAATTTGTTGTATACTAAATTAAAGTGCTCATTGAGTACTTTAATTTGGTGCAAAAAAAATTTTAAAATGTTATACGAAAATACATTTTTAAACGTCCACAAAAATACACGTTTCCCAAGTGGATCACTTAAAAAGGGACGGAGGGAGTAAAAAAAAACAAAAAATAAAAAATAAAAAACAAAAAGATGTCATAGAAGTTTAGAAGTTGAAAATATAAATTTGGGAAAAATTCAAAAAAACCCCTGACCTTTGGAACGATTATTATAGAGACACCTGACCTTCAATAAACGTTAACTAAACCCCTGACCTTTGCACTCCGTTATCAATTAACACCCTCGTCCCATTTTCCGTCCAATAACTAACGGAAAAGCTGATGTGGGGTTAATTGGATACTTTGAGACTCATGGGCTAATATTTGGCAATGACATGGGTGTTCTAGCAAAAACAATAATGCTAGGCTCACATACTTAGCCTACGTGGCGCTGCCACGTGGCTCGGTGGGCCCCGCCCACTTATCTCTAAAAAAAAAAAAAATCTAAAACTCTGTCACTCTCTCCTCCCCCAAACCCAACCCGTCCCCTCCGCCTCTTCCGACCACCCATCGCCACAACCACCACAAGTATGCCTCCCCGAACCAGAAAAGCCCATACCTCTTCGCCGGCAAAAAATCAAACGACATCATTCTCTGCATCGACGATAATCAGGCGGTTCACGATGAGTTTCTCGGCGCATGGGTAATGGGTATCGTGGACCAACGCCGTTTGCAAAGCCAACAATGGAAAAGGTTTCATCAGGAATTTTACTCTGAGGGTGAAAAAGGACAAACAATGGATTCTGAAACCTCATCTCCAACGAACTCGACTCTCCAAACGATCGCCATAGATTCGAATCTGAAGAACCGGGTCAAGTCCGATCTCGAGTCGTTTCTCAGATCCAAACAGTACTACAACCGCTTAGGTCGCGTTTGGAAGCAAAGCTATTTACTATACGGCTCCTCTGGCACTAGAAAATCCAGCTTCGTCGCCACCATGGCCAAATTCCTCTCGCACGATGTTTACGATGTCGATCTCTTAAGACTCTCCGATGGTACCGATCTGAAGATGCTTTGGTTGCAGACACGCCGTCGAGCTGGGTCGCCGGATACCCAATAGTTCTGTCGCCGGTGGTGGCCGTCGCCGGAGTTGGGAATGCAGTGGAAGTGGTGATGGGTGGTTTTGGGTTTTGGGGGAGGAGAGAGTGACAGAGTTTTAGATTTTTTTTTTTCCTTTTTAGAGATAAGTGGGCGGGGCCCACCGAGCCACGTGGCAACGCCACGTAGGCTGAGTATGTGAGCCTAGCATTATTGTTTTTGCTAGAACGTCCATGTCATTGCCAAATATTAGCCCAGGTGTCTCAAAGTATCCAAGTAAACGCCACACCAGCTTTTTCGTTAGTTATTGGACGGAAAATGGGACGAGGGTGTTAATTGATAACGGAGTGCAAAGGTCAGGGGTTTAGTTAACGTTTATTGAAGGTCAAGTGTCTCTATAATAATCGGTCCAAAGGTCAGGGGTTTTTTTGAATTTTTCCCTATAAATTTTTGTGACTTGTGTTATGAGATTCTTATGGTCGAAACAACTAAATTCGTCTGAACTTAGTTTAAATTTTTGTGGTCTAATTTTTGCATGTTTTTAAGTCCAATTTATGAATTTTGGTGGTCCATCTAACAAATTTTGTGGCTCAAAAAAGGCGCAACTAAAAAAAGATGGCACAAAGTTATGAATTTTGGTGGTCCAACTTATGGATTTTAGGTGTTTGGATACAAATTTGGGGGATCAAATGTAAATTTTAGTAGCTTTAGATGCATAAGTGCATACCATACAATCCCTTTAAGGGGTGTGTGGTAAGTAGGGGTGAGCACGGGTCGGGTTGGTCGGGTTTCCGTCGGGTTCGGGTCAGGTCATGTTTGGTCGGGTTGGGAAAAACACAACCCGGAACTGAATCAAACTACACTGGAAACCGATCGGATCGGGTTACGTCGGTTTCGGTTCGGGTCGGTTGGGTTGGTCGCAATCCAACTTCCACTCTTCCAGATCTCAAACACACACACAGAGGAAGAAAGAGAGAGAGAGAGAGAGAGAAATCAGTCTACCACAAATTCCATTAATACACAAGAACCCTGTTACACACACACACACAGATCTTATACACTTCAAACACACAGATCTTACACAAGAACATAGATTATGCAAAAGCAAATCCCAGTTAAACTTCAAACACACACACAAATCTCTCTCTCTCTCTCTCTCAAACGCACACACACACACAGATCTTACACACACGCGCGCGCGAACGAGAGAGAGAGAATCAAAGAACATAACCCTGTTATTTGAGTTTTTCACCTTCGTTGGGCTTCGTCGTCGGCCGTCATGGGCTTCGTCACCGCGTCGGCTGACAGCTGTGTTGACGTCGTCGGCCTAGTCGCCGTCGTTGGCACTGGTGAGACTTGAGAGTCTGAGAGAGATGAGAGATCTGAGAGGGAAGGGGTTCGATTTGAGAGGCGGGAAGAGAGAGAGAGGGGATATTTTTATGATAAGGGGTGGGAAATGTGAGATCTGGAATGTACCCAGCATCCCTAATAGGCTAATATATATATATACTATCGGGTCGGGTCGGGTCACCTGAAATTTTAAAACTCCAACCTGCAACCCGACCCGACTCTATCGGGTTGATTATTTTTTAACCCGAACCCGAACCGATTACCTTTTAAACCCGCCCGAAACCTGTCGGGTTGGATCGGGTTGGTCGGGTCGGATCAAATTTGCTCACCCCTAGTGGTAAGTGTGTCCCTTCCAACTTTGTTTCTCAAATTTTCAATTGTATTTTCTATGCAAAAACATACGCTGTGTTTAGTTGAGAGTTTTGAGAAAATATTTTGAGAAATATTTTTGAGATAGAGTTTGGATGGGCTTTTGGAAAAAGTAATAATTAGATAGAGGTGTAATAATTGGAGAAAGATAGAGAGAAAAATTAGAATAATGATTGGATAGAGGAGTATGAGTAGAGAGAGAAATATAATTAATAATTGGAGAGAAGAGAGATGATGAAAGAATCTTTTTGGAAAAAAATTTGGAAATATGAAGTGAACAAAGTGTATAGTGTTTTGTGGTTGATTTTTTTTCCAAAACCTCAAGAGAAACCTCAGTGGAAAAACTGTTTGCAAAACTTTTTTTTTGGAAATTTATTTTCAGGTTTAAAAAATATATTTTTTCAAAACTTTATTTTTTAAAACTATTTTCACCAAAGACGAGTTTTTTTTTATCTAAAATATTTTTTCAAAATTTTTCTATTTAAAACAAAAACGGCTTTTAGGGTGAAGTATATATACTAAGGGGTACTACAATCATTTCACGCAAAAAGTAAGGGAGGGCGGTGAAATTTCAGAAAGTACAGGGGAAATCTTTGTATTTCTGAATTTTACCCTACTACATTGATTTATTAACAACTTCAGAGCCAATAATTGGAGTTTTAATCAAGCACTTAGTTATCGACTGGCACTTCTGCTTTCCGTGTGCAACATAAGTCTTGAAAAGTATTTTGTTTTTGAAATATCTGGTTTTAAATTAATGTATAAAATGCTTTATTGACGGAGCCATTCATCCAACGCAGCAAATTCGATGACCAATTTGATAGAATATGACGGTAGGTGTCTAATTGAACACTGTTAGAAAATTTTAGGTGTTTTATGAGATTTTTGGGTGAAAGTTTGGGTTGAATGTACAAGGAATGAGTATTAACGATAGAAAGAGGAAGTGTTTGTTTCTGAACAGGGGTCCATTATCGCGGTTGACTGTAATTACGGAGTTGCTCAACTTGTAATTCATTCATAGTGACTGATTTTCTGGGAAGTAGATTGTTGTGAAGAAGATTTAGAGTATTCAGTTGTTCAATCCAGTGTTCTACAAGTCGGCCTAGGAGAGATTCCGACGCCTAGATTAAAATCGTCCTAGTCGATCAAACCCATTTAGCAAGTTGAGCTTGAATAACTCGTTCGTTTAAATGCTCTACAACCTCTACTTGAATATAACTGAAGAAGACATGTTGTCCTGTATTTGGTGAAAAATCTTGCTCTTGGAAACGTCTTCGGTCACTTTGATTCCTTAAAGCCATACTGATACGTAACTCATAATTCATGGTGCATGACTATTGAGAAGGATGGTCTTTCTAGTCTCCCCATAAGACAATGGCAATTGGATTCAATCAGGCAGCCGTGAACGACCGGACTCAATCCGAGTCAATAATTGAATTATTGAATTTATTGAAGCTATTCATTTTGATTGGTTTTTCGTGTGAATGTACAAAGTCACACTGCTTGGACATCGATATAGGCATGAGTGAAACATGTTTTTGTCTTGAAAACATTTTAAAGGCAATTATGATTTTCAAACAAAACTTCCAAATAATCAAGTTTTGTTCATGTCTCTACCCTATGTGTGATCAATATTGATTGTTTGGACTGCTTTTATGAATTTGAGATTGGCTCATTTGTGCCTCACAACAAAGGCTTGCAGCGTCCTAATCACAACAGGGCTTCCAGTCCGAAGCTTATTTAGAACACAGAATACTCTCCTAAATGAGAGTATTTTCAGGTTACAGAGATTCCTTTCTGTAGGGTAGGGACGTTATAATTAGTTTACAAACATTCGTCATTTCAACAATTTAGCTTCTTCGAAATAAACTAAAAATCGAAACTACCAATAAGGACTGTTTTAAACTATCTGACAAATTGCTGATTTTCTAGTCCTGGATCATTCATTTTTGGAACATTTCGATTTTTTAAGCGGCCAAGAACGAAAATTAGGGAAAATGTTTCAGTGAGAGAGACCTTGATTGTCTTCTCTTCTCTATGTATGGGCTGGAACCCCTAGAGTTTTGCGTGTGACAGCCGTTTCACTTATTCATTTAAACCTTATAGTCACGTCTATTCCAATAGCCATGTCTATTCATTTGACCCTAATTAGTACCATATCCTCTGATTTGGCCATATTTATTCATTTAAACAGAATAGACACATCTTTTAATTTAAAACTATTAACAAAAAATAACATTTAATATTCATTAAATAGTTGGGAAATATTCCTATGAATATTTGCATGAATATTTGTGGCCTGACATATGAATTTCTTTCAACTTTTTTATGGCTCGTGTTATGAGTTTTTTATGGCCTAATGTAGACCAGAACACTTTTGGATTTTTTGAGTCGCCAAGAATGAGAATAGGGGAAAATGTTTCAGTGAGAGACGACTGATTGTCTTCTCTTCTCTATGTATGGGGCTGAACCCCTAGACATTTTGTGTGTGATAACGGTCTCACCTATTCATTTTAACTTAATAGTAACGTCTATTCCAATAGCCATGTCTATTCATTTGACCCTAATTAAGTACCATATCCTCTGATTTGGCCATATTTATTCATTAAAACAGACTAGAGAACTCTTTTAGTTTAAACCTGTTAACAAAAAATAACATTTAATATTCCATAAGTAAGTAGTTGGGAAATATTCCAACATGATATGAATATTTGTGGCTTGACATATGAATTCCTTTGGTGGTTCAATATATAGATTTTGTAGTGCAACTTACAAACTTTATGGTATCGAATTACGAATTTCCTTAGTTAATTATCATTTTTGTGGCTCTAGATACAAAAGCGCATACCGTATGCTCTTTTTAAGGGGTCTGAATTGTGTAAGGAACAACATAGTCTACATTTTTGGTTGAATTTAGATTTTATTTATGTGTTTTATTTGACTCAGTTTGAAATTTTGAATTAGTAATGGTTTGGATTGACTTACGCATGCTAGTTTATTCACTAGAGAGAAGTGGACAGTTGAATTCATTTCAACGAAGTCTTGTTGGAATTGAACGGCTGATAAACAAATCAAAGCTTGTAAAATGAATGGATTCATTCGCTTATCAAATGAGAGGCGCGAACTACATGTGAGAGAGAGTGAAAGAGTGCGAATGTGTGAAATTTTGTTCGCTCTTATGTAATTGGAATCGTTTTGGGACACACTTTGATGATGATAACTGTTCATTTTCTCCGGCTCAATTTATTTCTCAGATATTTGGAATTTTTGAATGTCAGAAATATTTCCATATAAATCTGCAAGTAGACATTTGAATGTGTTAGCTGTTGTATTTCCCCCGTTGAGGTAGAATGGAAGGTCATAATTGTCCAGAATTGGGATAGCGTTGAGTTTATGCCTAAACAGGGCGTCCAATATCTCACTAGTCACTACCTGTTTGATAAAAAGCCTCAGTGGAAACAATTCACCAAGGGTTTAATAACCGCAAGGGAAACGAGTTTAATAACCCCAAGGGTTTGACCAGGTGGTCAATGCGGACTTGGGGTCTACTTTCGCATATTCGAAATCTCTCACGTGCTATCAACTCTTATGAGACCAGACCATACGGGACTTTGTCCCATGGATTACTGTCAAGTTATGTGTACAACTGGCCCAGACGCTGTAAGTTATAGTATAAAAGAAAAATAAAAACTGAGATTTACACAATGTTCAAGTCGACCAGATCGGAGGAGGACCACAAAGAATTGAAGAGCATGAAATACTACCGAGCTAAAATCCTCTAGTACATGTCAGGAATTGAACTCTCTTCAAACCAATTTACTGGAGAAATCCCACCTGAAATTGGAACCTTGAAGGACAGCCTTGCACTAACCTTGTCTAACAACAAATTTTCCGGATCAATTCCGACAACATTCTCAAACTTGAGGCAATTAGAGAGTTTGGAGCTTTCTTACAACAACTTGAAAGGGAAAATCCCCTCTCAAATAGTTGAACTGAAATCCTCGGAACATGTTCTGGTTCTTTATATCAATCCTCACTGGCGGAGGGCATGGTTCAACCTCGTTGGAGTGTGCTTAACAGAAAGCTATTATTTTGAAGTAAATTTGTCATGACTTCGTGTCCTTTTTTAATTCAATGTTCATCCAATAAATCTTGTCTAGCCGTATATATAATTTCTTGTGAAAGCTTGTTCCTCTCTAATAAAACAATTATAGCCGTTAGATTAGGCAATTGGATTGATAAATGCTTGTTTATCAATAATAATGCTTGTTTATTAATAATAATGCATGAGTTCTCTACTTCTAATGTGATAATCTGTCACAATTTTCTTTATGAAGTCACTGTTAATTGGGTGTGTAGTTTAGAAGCCCGGTATGACATGCCGCTTCGCCAATATATTATTTTGCTAAAATGTAGGACTAAAAGAATATGTAGTACAAATTACATCGTGACCGTTGAAGTTTCTAACAAATACGATTACAACTCACGAGTATTAGAATTTCATTGCACCCAATGGCGGATCTACATAGGGGACGGGGGTGGAATTTCTATTCACCACAATTCCTATTTTGGAGTATGTTTTGCATGTTTTTTTATTTTATTTTATATATTCTTAAAAAAATATAAAATTTCGACAATAGTTAAAATATAGAACAATTTTCATTCCAAAAATACTAAATTGTGGTGAATTATACCGGGCGATAATGATATTGCGCTTGTCGAATGGTATGATGACAACAATATACTCAAAGATTAATTTTGGCGCCGTAGGAATAGGAATTCCACTTGGTTGTAAATGTCACAACCTGAAATAGGATTTTATAGTTATTTCTTGTTCAATAACAAATTTTTAATTTATCAAAACAATCCCATAAAAACTCAAATGACTGAATTTAATTGTGACAAAATCTTCAAACCAAAATTTATTTCATAATGCGGCTTTAATTACTGGCTCCGCCACTGATTGCACCCCTTGAAGTTTGAATTAATATCACAAATTCAACCACGTCGTGAAGTGCCTGGTAGAGTTTTTTGGCAGTATAAGTATGATATCACCAAAAAATCATGTAAAATGGACTTAATAGCCCTCTTTAGATATTAGAGGACTTCAGCTAGCATTCTATGCCAATTTGTCGTTAGGCCTGGCCCTGAGATTTTCGGGACCCTAAGAGTTTCAACAATGGGGCCTTTTTAAAACTTTTAGATTTATTTCTTGTTCAATAACAATATCAGGAGCACCTCCTGGTGCAGTGGTTGCCTGTGATGAGTAAAATCCGGAACAGAAGGTCTCGTGTTCCATTCATGCCATTTGCAATGGCTTAGAAATTTTTCGCATATTCCAAATATCTAGGCTTCAAAAAATCTGAGGCTAGGAAAACTCGAACTTGTTGGCAACTACATTACGGAAGCCTTACTGCTGAATCATATTAAGGAAGCCTTACCGCTGAATCACAATAACGGTATCTACTATATATGCGATGGACCTATATAATGTTTGTCGTTCATTTGAAATGTAGTCATTGCAAAACCAGATGTATATAAAGGGAAAGGATGAAAGTAAAATTAAAACAAAGGCAAAACTAAATATTGTATTGAAGCAAGATTTTACGTGCTTTTTGGGACAAAAGTATGGGGCACAATGACCTGATTTATATCAAAAAGAAAAAAGAAAAGAAACAGTGGATGAATATTTAAATGCACAAAACAAACTTAAACTGTAGTTCTTTGCTAAAAATTCTGTGACCGATTGGCCTTATTGTTCCAACAACTAAAGTCTATAAAACATGTGGTCTATAGGACGAGACAGAATTGCAGGACTCGTTGTAGCCATCCCACTTAGGCCATCCGTAGTGGTGTAGTTAAATTTTGTAGTTATATGACACAAAAGTGTAAAAAATGGGTCCCATTTATGTGTTGTTAAGTTATTGTTAGGTAGTTTATTCATTTGTGTTCTAGTAGTGTAACTAGTATTGTGTTAGAAATGGGTCCCACAATTTATTTTTTGTTCTTTTGGTCCATTCCCCTCTCTCTCTCTTCTCTCTTTTTCATGCGTGTCAGGGCTTTTCTCCCCATTTGGCTGTTGCCGTCCCTTTTTGCCTTTAAAGGGGTGATGGACCCCACTTAACCACAATTTCTACTCCTCTCACAGTTAACTCCTGAGCAAACTCTTTCTCCCCTCCTACACAAGTTAACTACAACTTAACTACACCATTACAACAAAAAAAACACTAACATATACTAACTGTCCTAATTCTTACACAAATCACAAGTTTAACTACACCACTAGAGATGGCCTTACAAATTCGTCCTGCAAAATTTCAGCGGAAAAAAACATTAGAAAAGCAATTTCAACTCAATCTCTTCATTGCCTATGGATGAGTCGCATATCTTAGTGCTACTAAACAAAAACGAAACAAATCTATACCCTTATTGGGAAAGAACTTCCAACTTTTCAAGCAACGAATAACCACTGCCATTTTTATCATAGCATAAATAATGCAAAGATGCTTTAGTAAGTGTAATTCTAATTAAATACAAAACTATAACTCATTTGTCGCTATCAGCGTTTTCAACAATGCTATGGGTACACCTAACTTGCACCCCACATGATATGGCAAACAAGGAGAAGCCCATCATTCCAGGTGGGCCACACATTCGGCTTCTTCTTGTCTGCCACATCACCTTAGTGTGCATGTGGTGTGCAAGTTAGGTGTACCCATATCATTTTTGGAGCATTTTGAACCCAACTATGATGCTGAAAATAAGAACGATTTAGCAACGAGATTATGGATGACCATATGAAAAGCAACATATCTATTTTGTGGTCTAGCTCGTAAGATAATCATCAAATAATCAAAGCACTTACCAAGAAAAAATGTGTCTACCTTTGATGACTACCAATTTGCCTTACCCTTACTACCTTTCTGCGTGGTTCTTCTCCAACGATTCCCGTATACCATCTGGGTCTTCCAATCAAGAACATAACAAATCCTATAGTCGCTCCTATTACAAATCCGCATCCATACCCCATCAGTACAATCCTCCAAGTAAATCCACTCGCAAAGTCATCGTCGTCGTCGTCATCATCTTGGGATATCGGTTGTTCTTGACTATCTCCACATCTCTTTGACAACGGTAATCCACATAACCCCAAATTTCCAACGTAAGGATCATTCTGAAATGTATCAAATTGTTTGCCATGAGGTATGGGACCAACTAGATGGTTCTTCGAAAAGTTTAAGACAGCAAGAAATGTCAGACTTGTGAGTTCCCCTGGAATCTCTCCAGTGAGTTGGTTTGAGGAGAGGTCTAACGATTCCAACATTGTAATATTTCCTAACAATGATGGAAGATGACCGGAAAGGCTATTATGAGATAGATTCAGCAACCGAAGTCCTTGTAGCTTTCCAATGTCATTTGGAATCTCTCCTATGAAATTGTTACCCGAGAAATCAATTATTGTGAAGAATTTGTGGATACGTTCCAGTTCAGTGTCAACCCCCTTTAGGACCAAATCCACAGAATCATCATAAACGCTAGATCCCATGTATTGCCAACCTATTTTTGATTTATTCACATTCATCATGGCTTTGAAGTTGAGGAGCGGTAAAAGCCCAGTGAAGTTATTGTGAGAAAGGTCGAAAATTCGAAGCATAGGGAAGAGAGTTCCGCTTCCTGAAGTGCCTATAGGACCATGAAATCTGTTTGATTTCAAAACAAGAACTTGCAATTCTGGAAGAGACTCCAGCCAGTGAGGGAATGAACCACTTAGATTGTTGTTTCCGAGATCTAGAACTTTCAGGCTTTTACAATTGGCCAAAGATCGCGGAATTGGTCCTTGCAAATGATTTCGATATAAATTGACACTCATCAATTTACTGCCATTTGCAAACGTTGTTGGGATGGCCCCATGGAAGCCATTCATCCGTAGATCTAAAAACAAGAGGCGATTGCTGAAATTTCCCAAACATTGCGGAATCACCCCGGTTAAGTTGTTATTAGACAAAACAAGAAGGTATAGGGAACTAAAATTGCAAATTGATGAAGGGATCTCACCATAAAGATAATTATGGGAAAGATCCAGTAAAGATAAGGGAGTCCCCTCTACCCACTTCGGAAACTCACCATGGATCTTGTTGTTGGATAGATCCAGCTCTATGAGATTCACTGGTGTGTTTTCTAAGAAATCTGGGAACTCGGTTATATTGCAAGATGACATACGCAATGACCCAAGACTGGGCAAGGAAGCTCTCTTCCCTATGCTTACTGAGATATTATTTCCTGAAAGCATAAGAACTTGAAGGTTTGAGAAGTTTTGTAGCTCTAGAAAACCATTCAGATTATTCCATTGAAGGTCGAGGCCCCTCAAGTTCACAAGACCTGAAATTGATTGCGGAATGGGACCATGCAGTTTATTATAGCTGAAGATAATGTCCTCCAACGATGAATCACCTCCAAATTCAGGAATTGGTCCAGTCAACTCGTTAGAACCAAGGTTTAACCTCACCAACGAAGGAAAAGCATTAAACAACCACGACGGTAGTGTGCCATATAGGTTGCTACATTGTAGGTTGAGCGCGGTCACGTGACCTGTGGACACATCGCACATGACCCCTTCCCACGAGCAACAATCCGTAGTCTCGTTCCAAGATAGCGTGTTTGTGTATGAAGAACCACTTCCATGACACCAAGAATAAGGAGAAGCAGAACTATTGATGGTAAACATTTGCTTAAATTGGAGCAGTGAAGATCTCTCATCTTGAGGACACAAATGAGTGGATGAAGGAGATGAAGAGAGAGGGGATGAAGAAGCGGATTGATAGTGGAAGAAAAAGAAGAGAAAATGGAAGAGCCATACGATCAACCTCTCCATTTTGTTTTTACACTGAGAGAGAGAGAGAGAGAGAGAGGAGAAATGGTATTGTTAGTTGGTACTCATTGGTCCCTTTATACCAGTGTTTCAACTTGAATTGGTTTTTCCGTTAGGAAAAAAAAAAAAAAAAAAAAACAAGTTTTCAAAGTTTGGCTTGACTTACTCATCCCACCAATCAGGTCGATTTGAAGGGAGCCAACCAAAGGAGACAAATTCCCGTCGGAAAATTCCAATTTATATTAACATATGGAAAATTCCAATTTATATTAACATACCCAACCCCTCATCCCCCGAAATTACCCAAGTGTGTGGGTCCCACACACACTGGATGTGCAGTGTGTGTGGGTTGGGTAATTTCGGGGGATGAGGGTTGGGTACCTATCTTTATTGATGTTCTACTTAGATGATTTTTTCATATGGCAATGTAATTTTTTTAAAGTTATTTAAATTCACACAAGAAAATAAATGTTGGATGCGGCTTGGGCCAGAGGTATAATTTTGTCCTGCCGGGCCAAGTAGTGAATTAGTTTTGTACTCATTGATCCCTTTATAAAAGTATTCCAACTTGAATTGGTTTTCCCGTTTAAAAAAAAAAAGTGGAAATTTTTCAAAGTTGACTTGACTTACGCATCCCACCACTCATTTCTCATCCAATGAGCCGAGCTTGAATAACTTGTTTGTTACTACTAGCTGATTTCAAGATAGAAGACATGTTAGTCCTTTATTTGGGGAAAAGTCTTGCTCATGGATTTCAGTCGATGCGTGACAAATAATACATGTTGCAATTATTGCTGGACAAATTAATCAAGAAAATTGAAAAGAATGGTCTTGTAGTCCTTTCTCCTAAGACAAAAGTTGTAGAAATGGAACCCAATCTGATTCAAGTAATGAATTATTGAATTAGGTTTCGGTGAGTCGACTTGGGCCTTTTCCGGGTAGGGGCACTGCTCTGACCTACAAATGGACCCTAAAGGCGAGATAATCACGTTACATTCATGTCTCTACCCTATGTCCGACCAGTGTGGTTTTTTGCATGATTTTTTTCTCCACAATTTAAGTAGCTAGCTTGATTTTTTGGACACCGAATAAGCTTATGATGGAAAAGTTTAGAAACTTCACGTACTTCTGAATAACATTTTTCAAATTTTGAACTCCAACTTGAGTGTTAATCAAAAAAAGAAAAAGAAAAAGAAAAAAGAACTCTGGCCGAGTGAGTAGTGTTGGATGATGGTCTCTTGTTTTTGTAGCAAAAAGCATCATTTAACTTCTAAATTAGTTTAATGCATCTACCCTATTTCATGGTCTAACATATCTTAAAGCTTTTTAAGTTTTCAAGTGAAATTTGAACAAAGTTTCATTTAATCAAGTCAATAATTGGTTTGATTAAATCTCGTTTGAGATCTGCTTGAGTGATGAACAAACCAATAAGAAAATTTTCTACCTTTTTCAAGCGAAATTTAGACAATCCACTTTTTTTTCTTTTTTTCCATAGCAAAAGAAATTTTATTGCTCCATGAAAATAGATACAATAAAGAGAAGGGGCCAAGTATTGGGACCTGGGATTGCTGTTGTGCAGTCCCATGCAGAGCAGGTGTTGTGTACATCCGAGCCGTCCGTTGTTTTGATGGACGGTCCTGATTTGACCTTGGCATATTTGCATCCGAACCGTTTGTTGTCGTGCGTGCAAGATGCAATCTGGACCGTCTATCTTAGCAACGGATGACCCAGTTGTGCACATGTGCACATGACTGCATAGCACCAATCCCAATCCCAAGTATTGAGGTATCACAACGTAAGGGAAACATCCCAACTAGAGTGATATTATGGCAATTATGGATGTCTACCGCGAGTCCGAAGGAAATGAAAAAAATGACTCAAATTTCCTAAGTCAAGTCAAGTCAATATTCAAAAGAGTACTTTTTGAGGGTAACCATTGCCGATGAATGAGTAAACAATAGCCGTACACGCGTTTGCCGATGAATGAGTAAACAGCCGTACACGCGTTTGGCCGGGGTCATTCGTAGCGGTCCAAGTTTGGTGGCTGTCAATCTCAAGTTTGATTCTTTCCTCCCGGATCTAAAAATTTTAGAATATGTTTGGAAGTTAGGAAAAGAAAGAGAAAAGAAGGGAAAATAATTAAGAAGGAAAGTGGAGGGAAAATTAAAGAGAAAATGAGAGAAAAGTTAAATAGAGATTTGATTATTTTGCTTCCTCTTTTGTAGAACCAAACAAAGGAAGGAAATTTTTTTAAATTTTCTCTCCCTTTCTCTTCCTTTCCCTAAGAACCAAACAGAGCCTGTAGACTCAGTCTCAAATAAGTGCCGATTTGAATGACGAATAATTGACTAACTTTTAGCTCTCGATCGCTCATTGCATTACACATTGATTCCTTTCGATGTTCTATAAAAGACTAGGTATGAGGATGCGTGCTACGCACATGGTTAATGGCAGTAATGTAAGCTTGTTTTAAAACTTTTTGTATCGAATGGAAGGTCGTGAACGGGGTTTTCATAGAGCCGAAACCTATACATGCTATTGCATGGGATGGTTCGTTCGAAAAATGGTCCGAGTGTAATGTGTAGCTGATAGGAGACGATCAAAAGGTATTGATGTCTTCATAGGAAATATGATCAAATTAACGGTTTTGATGTCTTCATAGGAAATATGCACATAGTTCATAAAAATCTCACTAAAAATTAAGGGTGTTGACGTCTTCATAGGAAATATGCACATAGTTCATAAAAATCTCACTAAAAATCTCACTAAAAGACAAAAAGGGATTTGGATAACAATTTGGGGTGTAGAATCACTCCACCTTTTGAATATCGAATATTCAGGTTAGCTTCTGCACATGCTTATTAATTACAAGGTCTGAAGGGAATGCCAAGCACAATGGTTGGTGACATCAGAATTTCAGTGCTTAAGCAACATTTCGGTTTGGGTTTGGGGGTAATGAGTAGAGAGAGATAGAAAGAAAATTTTATTGGGGGCCGTGCAGGGTGAATCTTGAGACTCAAACCGAACAAGGTGTGCAAGACAACTAGAGACATTCCTATCGTAGATAAAATTCACTACCAAAATAGAAACCAATGAGCATCATCGAAAGGTTTTGGTTTGGTGTCACATATCAACAACAAAAGTTAATCCAAATCAAGAGCGAACAAATTGTGCAGTTCAACCATGAAGTGTTTCCACTAGGGCAAATATCCAACAATTACCAAGCATCGACAAGAAGGGAAACCAAATTAAGAACCTAGACAAGAGGTGGGTATTGCTTGGCCTGCTGCCGGACTCGTATGTAGTACTCAGTATCCTGCATGGGTAAGAAAGGTGCATAATGAAGAGCGTAAGTTTGGGAGCGCTAGAGTATAAGTAAGTGGGTCAGCAAATGAAGATAATTTGTCTGGATGAATGCGGATTGTTTCTTTTTTATTTGGAACAGCATGAACAACTGAAGATAAGTATGTTCTGTCCATTACTTGAAGTATTTCTTCTAAACTCAAAAAACTTAATGAATGTCGAAACTGCAGGTTTATGGGTCACATTTAATCAATACTCTATTTGGCTGCCCTTGGCAGACTTTTTAAAAGATGTCACTTATGGCTTCAAATTATTAGTGTGATACAAGTCAAAAATTATAAACCTAGCTATCTCCTTTGTATTGGTTGGGTTAAAATTGATGGCCTTCTAGAAGCCTCAGAAATCAGTAGCAGCTGCAGATGGCCTAGGCATGGGCACCTTATCATCACTCTAGCGTTACAAGCAAAGGCTCCTCACGCTCTCTTGCCTATCTATGGTGCCAGTGTGGTGTAGATTACACTTTATAGAGAGTGACTGAGAGCAATTAGTGCATGTGAGGTTGGATTGAGTGTGCAGTCCTCTCCGCATATAGTAAAGATGTACCTAATTTTGGAAAACCAAGTAAAATCATTGAGGTTGTGTTTGGTTAGATAGTTTAGTTTAGTTCTGATGATGTTATCAGGTGTAATGAGTGGAGAGAGATAGAGAGAGAAATGAGGGAAATGATGATGTCATCAAAACTAAAACTAAAACTAAACTGGGAACAAGGCCTGAATCTTCTTTCCTGTTATTGTAATAGTGTTCGTGTCATCGTGTGTGTGTGAGTTTGGCTTCGCTCCATCTACTTTGTTGAAGGATGAAGGTCCTAAGCCTTTATCCCTTCAAGTTTATTATTAAACATCTAAACCTCAATTGATAGTAGCAGAGATACTTTCCTCAGAGTTCTAATTTATCACAAAATGGACAGGATCGAAGAAAAGCCCGCATGTGTTAGATATTTGGCATTTAGAGAGGAGTATAGGTCCTATTTAACATTAGGGCTCTTGGAATTGTTAGCTTTTTGGCCTTTTGTTATACCTCTAATTTGTATCTAGCATCCCCTTGATGCCTTTTCAATATAATCAGTAATTATGAATAAAACAAATTAACCAAGATTCAATCTGTAGGTATACAAATGGCCCTAGATGGTAACAGGATTGGACATTCAAATACCACTATCAAATGATTCAAATCTATCAAGCATATTGGGTGAATGAACAAACAAACACCTCAGTTCGAAGCTTGAAGGGCATCTGAGAGGTTGCTTTGAGCTGCCTTTTTCTGACCGATTCCACCAAAGGTCCCAGATGATTCAGAGCTCTAAATTTGAAGAAAGACATAAAACAGTCAAATCACCAGTTTGAGTAAAGCAAAATATGAATTATTTGATTCAAAGAAAATTCGACCACAGGCAGAAGTCCTGCTTGAAATAGTGAAGCTCGAATAAGAGGGAGACGGGACAACCAAACAACTGAAGAACAGAATCCCGGGTGTCAGGCTGAGCGAAAACAATACAAAACAACCCAATTAGAATCCACACAATTGTGCAAAATCAAATAATTTACTATCACAAGGGCGCGATAACCAGAGGAACAAAGCAAAAGCTAAGAAGAAGAAAGAGAAAGCAAGGGTTCACAGAGGCTGATCAAGCTAACATTAACATTGATGGTCAGCCGAAGAGATACACAAGCAGTTTCAGGCTTTTCGATTTGGGTTTCAACTGTTCTCTATGAATTTGAAAAACCCTAAACACAAAAGCATTTGGATATAAAAAAACGCAACTTGCTCACAAAACCTATGCTTGCTTAATTTGTAAACCAAATGGTTTGTTCCTCTATTTGCCGCTGTTTCAAAAGCCTATCAGTAGTTTGCAGAGAATAAATGCCACTATTGAGTTCGTAATGAACAGTATCTGTTCTATACACACACCGCACAAAGAGCGAACGAAGGGCCATCTATGGTTAAATGTAAAAAAAAAAACAATTAAAACCGACATCAATGGGATAAAATGTAATTCCGTTTAGTGAACACATGCACCTCGCAGACGGCATAACATGTTTCATATCCAAGGCAAATTAAGTTCAACATCAAACGGTAAAAAGACCAATACGAAAAAATAGCCAACATTTCTTGTTTCTGTAGGTTTGGAAACCAAAAATATATTATGACGGAAAGGCACCTATACTCAGAACCATTAAGGATCAGGCAAGGAAAAACAGCTTGCACAAAAGAAAGAAAAAATAAGAGCAACCAAAACCACTGTACGTAATAAAAAAATAATACAACTAAATATATCCAAATCAGAAAAGCCCCACCTATGAATTTAGTAACTTCAATGAAGTCTAAAAGCAAACACATAACTACTAATTTTCCGAAGCACCAAAAAAAAAACCAAATAACTACTGCAAAAAATCTCCAACTAATTATAAACAGATAAGCCTTCATCATTCTGCAATAAGAGATTAATAAATCCACATATGGATATAGCCCAATCAACAATAAGTAGTTATGGAGATATAAAATCGGGAGATACAAAACAAAGCAGCAAACCAGTACGGTCAAATTTGATCCGATGAACCATCAAACAATCAGTTAACAACTCTTTCAGCCCACATCTGCAAACCACAACCACACATTTAGAACAGGGAAGGTCGAAAATTATCAAAATCAACTGACAAAAGAGAACTTGGGAAAAAAACAAAATCAATGTATCTCGAGGAAGATCTATATACAAATAATAAAGGAAAAGTACCACGTAATCCTGATGTATTGAGAAAGAAAATGAAACTTCTAATCTTTCGACCAATACACGCAGATTGAGAAAGAACTCCTTTATCCCACTTGCTTTTTGTTTTCTTCCATTTTCTGATTAACCAAAAGGAAACTCGGATGAGAAATCGAGGTACCTTGATTCCTTGAGATCGGAGAGCAGCGGCAACGTCGTCAACAACGTTCTTTTCGTTGACCCTGACGGCGATGGAGGCTCCATGTTTGCCCATGCTGGACAGAAATCTCGTAGACGACGCGGATGAGAAAGAAAGGTGGAAAGAGGAAGACGACGCGGCATCGGAAAATGGGAGTAGCTGTGCACGCAAAATATCCGAAACACCCCCATATCTCCCAAGGAAAAAGACAAAGGATAGAGCAAAAATTGGGACACAAAAGGAAAACCATAAAAGTCTAGGAAGGTAAAAACGTAATTTCAAGAGAAAGTACAAAAAGACATCAAACTGATAAAAGGAGAGAGCAGAACTCCAAATAATGCAAAAACCAACATGGGATCCTCAAATTAAGGACTGAGCAGAACTCCATAAAGTGAATATGGATGTGAAACTATATATTCTCATGAGTTTTTTTTTTTTTGTAAATGGACTACTTCTACTAAAATTTAATACTCACGGCCGCAAATATTATAAAAGAAATTATTATTATTATTTTGTGCCCTGCTATGTAGTAACCCCCACTAGCTTTTCATTTGAAATTCCTCAGCTAACTACGTTGAGCTCAACCATGTACCAAGTGAGTTTTTACCTATATATTCATTATCCAGTGGGACTTAGATAGGAATTGGATGTCACACGTTTGGGGTAGACTAGAGAACAACTTAACCTTTACATCACACATTTGTATTTGTGGACCATTGTATTTGTGGCCCACACATAGTTGACAAAAGGGTTGGTATTGCGCCATAGGTTCTACGATTTTGAAAGCAAAAGAGTAGAAAAAAAATATGCCATTGATTTCGCTTCTCAATTGTGAATGCAATTGAGTGATGATTTCGTTCCATATTACTAGCTCGATTCCAAACCTTTATGGATCTGAAATCAAGACCGCACTCATTCTTAGGGACACATAGAGAAGCCCAGCTAACCTTTGCACCCGTGTGTTTCATAAACTCAAGTTTCATGTTATGTACAAGTGAATGAGAGTATTTTCAGGCTACAAGGATTCCTTTTTCTATGGTTGGCACATTATAAGTCTACAAAAATTCTCCATTAGCTTATTCAAATTAGACAAACCAAAAATTGAAAATTACGCCGATAGTTACTGTTCGAAACTTTAATGCCAATCTGGAACATTGCTTTCAAAAACATACCAGTTAATTGATGCCAGTTGAAGTATCAATTGAGATAAAAATAAATTTAAAAAAAGAACTAGCAATTCCATTTTGAAACAATTAGTAATTGTTTTATACTTGTATTCAATATGCCTAATTGTTTGTCGAATAGTCATAATTATTCCATCAACACTTCTGAAAACCAGTCTATACGGAGCTTTGCTCCATCTTTAATTGGCCTCCCCGCAAGTTGGGAAGTGGAGTTGAACCCCTAATATTAGTCAAGGTGAGCGTAAGTTGGGTCAAACACCTGAATTATCAAAAAGTTATTCCAGTTACAAGTGCTTATAGCAAGGTCACCTGATGCACTGACTCAATTTCTTTGTATCATTAGTAGATATAATTTATATATATATTGTTCTATTAATGTTCAAAAAATAATTCTATTGTTGTGCTTTGATTCTATGAAGTTGAAGTTAATTAAGATTCAAATTTGTTCAGATCCTAAAATTACAGATACTCAACCCCCAAGGTTGAACTCCAATTGGGCCAGAAACAACTCATTAGAGTAGGCCCCAACCCAAGATGAAATAAATTAACCAAAAGGCCCATTTTATCCTAGGCCGAAATGACCGTATGATTAGATTATGGCCCTGTACTCTTGTATCCAAGCCCATTACATATACTACTCTTATCTCTTTGAACAATAGGTAATTTCATTTCAAGCAACAATACAAGATTATATCACGAATAGCATTAGACCTAAGCGAGAACTACCTTTCCGGGATCATTCCAACTTGGATTAACTCCCTTTCTTCATTGACCATTGTAAGTTGGGTTCTTTGTTGGAATCAAGTAAAATTGATTTGGAGAGGCAAACAATAACTAATGGCCAAGCCAAGAATAAGAGAGTGTGTGTAGGGGTGAAGGATTAAGCCAAATATACAGAAAGAGAAGGCAGCAGTGTTCAATCCATTCACGTTTTAGATCATCATCATCCTTAAATCACAGTCCTATAAGGGAAGACAGGCTCGCGAGGACTAGCAAGAACGATGTTCTTAGTTCCAGAGCTCTAAGTCACTTCCTTTCTCTAGAATTTCCGTGCCTTAGGAATGAATCAAAATCTCTCTCTGTTTGTGAAGGAATGCCCCATATTTATAGGGATCTGCACTCAATCATTGGGCTGCAGACATTTCCCCAATAATATGGTGATACGTGCTCTCTCCGTATACCCGGGCGACGTGGGTGACGTCACTGGCCGTTAGGAAGCTTCCTTTAGGTCATTCCAGTGCATCGTTTCCCTCGCAGCGATCCATAATCCTTTTAGAGCCACCAAGCCTCCCCTATTCCCGCTATGCTGGGCATGGCTGCGAGCTCTTTTCTCGCGCCAATGCCTCGCTCGAGACGCGTATCGACTTCCTTGCCCCTGCCTTTTGGTCAGGTGCAGTCGCGAGCTCAATTCGCGTACTCGCGTAGGCGTTCACTCATTCCCGTCGCGCCTATCCTCTTCGCTGAAGACGTCGCGAGGGGTGAATTTCTAGTAGATGGTTCTTCCCTCGCACAGGGCCTCCCTTCCAGCTCTGTCATATTCTTCCTCGAAGTTATTACCTTCGCGGTGGGGCTTTGCCTTAGCCATTATTAGCTACTGAATTATGACGTGTCCTTTGGGACTTTTCAAACCACGTGGCCATTTATTATAGGCTGGTCAACCGCCCTGTCACCCGACGCGCTGACCTTTCCTACAACCATTCTTCTCTTGAAATCTAATAGCGTCCAAGGTGCTATTCGAAGTCAAATGTGCCAGTTAGACCGTTTGACAGTGCTTGATATTTCTCATGGTTCTTTACCCCCTTGCTTGGGCAAGATAAATCGTCTGGAAACAAATGACATGTTATTACATGTTGGAGTGGTCGAAGACATTAGGGTGACATCGTTCTTGTCGTTCATGAATAGCACAATGTTATCCCAAACAGGAAAGGATTTCTGGCTGTATGATGCTCATAAGGACTACGGAGAATTTGATTTAAAACAGGTTGTGACGTTTACAACCAAGTGGAATTCCTATTCCTACAGTGCTAAAATCCTCTAGTACATGTCAGAAATTGATCTCTCTTTGAACCAATTTACTGGCGAAATCCCACTAGAAATTGGGAAATTGAGCCACATCCATGCCCTATACTTGTCTCACTACAAATTTATCGGATCAATTCCGGCAGCCTTCTCAAACTTGAGCCATTTAGAGAGTTTGGATCTTTCTTACAACAACTTGAAAGGGAAAATCCCCTCTCAACTAGTTGAAATGGACTCCTTGGCAGTCTTCATCGTGCCGCACAACAACTTATCAGGTGAAATTCCTCGGGGGAATCAATTTAACACTTTTTACGAAAGTGTTTATGAAGGGAATCCTCTTCTCTGTGGATACCCATTACATAATAGTTGCAATAACATTGAGGCGCCAGTGCCAAATTTCCCGAAGAATTGGCAAAAAGAAGATAGCTTGTTAGACTTGGATGCTTTCTAATGGAGCTTTGTTGCTTCGTATGTAACAGTCTTGCTCGGAATTCTTCTAGTTCTTTATATCAATCCTCACTGGCGGAGGCCATGGTTCAACCTCATTGAAGTTTGCTTAACATAAAGCTATTATTTCCTAGTGGATAACTTTGATTTTCTCATTTTTCGAAATATGTAGCTGAAGTGAATTTGTCGTGACTTTGTGTCCTTTTTTAATTCAAGGTTCATTCAATAAATCTTCTCTGGCTGTATAATTTATTGTGATTATTAGGAAGGGATGTGAAACATGGGGTATCTCCAAGAGGCATAACACTTCCTAATTAGTGTTTATTAATGAGACATGATCGTTCTAATGTGTGTATGATCTTTCACAAAGGGGTACCTATAAGTCTATATAGGTACTCACGCGTTTTTACCTGTAATTTGGTAGCCCACCGATGAGAGAGGTAAATAGGAATAGGATGTCACATGTTGTTTGGGGTAGACTAGGGTACAACTTAATTAACCTTTATATCACACATTAGCTTGTATTTGTGGCCTACACATGATTCAGCTAGGTTTGAAATATACAGGACAGAAGTAAAGAAAATAGAGAAGATAAAGTGGAAGAACGGCTTGGTGTTGCGCCATAGGTTATACGATTTTGAAAGCAAAAGAGTAGAAAAAATTATGCTATTGATTTCGTTTCTCATGAAATACCTGTCATGTATTGGGAAAAGAAAACTAGATACTTCTCCCGTCTTAAAAAGATTGTGCGGTTCGCAAAACGAGAATTTATGCAAAAAATATGTGGAATTATTTTTTATTGTTGTATTATCAAAATAATTCCACATATTTTTGTATAAATTCAAGGAACCCAATGGTATCTAGTAACTAGCCTGCGAATAATACTTTAATTTTTCTTGATCAAAACACACTATTATTTTTATTTTTTTGTTTTGCGGATTGAATAATTTTTTTAGGACAGAAGTATTTTTTTTTCCTATAGACAGGAGTAGACGAGTAGTCTTAGCTCACTGTTTAATGAGCAATTCGTGGACTGGGGTCGTGGTGGGGATTGGTTTGACTTGGAAATCTCAATCACAAATGAGAATGATTATGGGGGATTGGCTTGACATGGAAATCTCAATTAGTAGCCAAGTTTTAGCGTGTGATTGATGTCTCATGTGAATGAAAGACTTGGCCTCAAGTGACAAAAAGTGTTTCGATCATAACTATGTTTTTAATTGAGTGAACGACCAAGGAGTGCAATGCAAAGCAAGCAAATTACTTTTATGGTATGTACCCAGATAATTTTAGTCATTCATGACATTTTGGTACGAATTGAACTTCAAAATGCATACCGTGGTGGTTGGGGTGGACTTAGACTTACAATTGAACTTCTTATCAGGCATTTATATTCTCAAAAAATAAAGGCCACAAAAGTCAGTCAAGAGGAAGAATGATATTTTTTTTTCCCTCATGAAAGGAGAAAAATCCATACCATGGTGATTGGGGTGGACTTAAAAAGAGAATACTTTATATCCGCCGGTGGTGAAAACAAATGTTTCCTTCAAATCAATCATAGCAGTCCACGTGATTGTGTACTATTACATCGGACCTCTGTGATTGATTTGGAGGAAATATTTGTTTCCGCCGGCGGTGGAAAGAATGTTTTCTCTAATTACAATTGAACTTCTATACATGCATTTAGGGCCCTTTCCCCTAATTTTTTCCTGACATTTTGGTACGATTTTTAAAATTTTTCTTCTCTTAATTTTTACCAGATTTGGAAAAAAATTTACATCACATTTCTCGTCTCGATGAAAGTGACTAGAAAAGTATAAAAATATATGCCAAAGTTGGAAAAAGTACATAAGACGACGAAAAATAGTGAAAGACTGTTGACCTCTTATATAAACTTTGATATTTATTTTTATATTTTTTCAATTTATCTCATCAAGACGAACAATGTGATGTAAGAATTTGACCCAAACTAGTACGAGTTAAGAAAAAAAAAAACACAAAAAATACCGTGACAAAAAAGTTAAGAAAAAGTTAGAGCAGAAATCTTGATCACTAGCCAAGTTTAGTGGCAATGTGAATGAAAGACTTGGCCTTAAGTTCCAAAAAGTGTTTCATAACCATATCTTTAATTAAGTGGACAACTCATCCTGCAAAGCAAGCAAATAACTTTTATAATATGTACCCCGATACTTCTAGTTATTAGTGAACTATTCTCAAATGTGGTCGATTTACTTTCCAATTCCTATACTCGCAGTGAACTGACAGAATTCAAAGAAAACTACTTACATGAAAAAAATTATCAATTCAGGACATGATAATTATTAATTTGTAGACCTCCCAATCACTAGCACCACCATTTTTAGCGAGTAAGCTTTTGTTTCAAAACAGGGAGGATCCAGTTTGATACAAAGCTATAGTGAAAACTATTCGTCTTCTTGAGATGGGGGTGGAAGAGATGGGGTAGTGGAAGGGATGGGGGTTTTGCCACTCCAGTCTCGGTTTTGCAACGTTTACCTTTCTCTTCCTCAAATTGCTTCCCTAATTCGATCTTGAGATTCTCTCTCGGGAAAAATTCGTCGTCTTTCCGGGTTAATTGCTTGCATCCATCACGAGTTCTGTTAATTGCATGTGTTCCAGGTAATTGCGTACCCTTGTAAAATGTTTTTTATTTTTTTGTATTTTGGGATTCTGAAAAAAATGCATCTGTTCTGCAAATTGGGTGTAGAGAAATACGATGAGGGAGGAAATTACTTGTGGCATTTTGTACATGGATAAAACAGTAACTTTGTAGTTTTTGCTTCTTGAATGTCAATGGCCACGTTCACCAATTTCAGCCATTTTGGCTAGCGATGTGCGAAGTGTGATTTGCTCTCTTCATTTGTCGGTTTGAGTATTGTTTGTTATTTTCCATAGAACAATCTGTGGAGATTTGATTACGTGGGTTTTGTGGCTCACATTGGTTTGTTAAAAAACAAGGAATGAGGCTCATGACTACAAGTTGTTTGATGTAATTCCTCAAAGAAGTGTACTGGTTGTGGAATGTAAAACGCATGACGTCATCGTGTTTTTTTTCTTTCTGCCCATGCCTTCTCTTGCTCTTTCGCTCAATTAAAGTTGCAAAACAGTAGTCATCACACATGTTTGTAATAAATAAATTGATTCATACATTGCATGTGTGTGTGTCAAGATCCATGAGTGAATAGTACTTAGCGAATTGCATGCCGAGATCCACAGGGGCTAATGAAAATTTGGACAAAATATATATGGTGTTTCCAGCTTTCAAGTTTGAATAGCTTTTAGTTTCCTTGCTCTTATTTTTAGGGTAGGGAACCAATATGTTTTTATGCAATACAGTTGGGACATAATTTAGACATTTAGTTTCCAATATGATGGGCAAGTATTGATCCTATGGTAACACAATCAAGGACGGAATTGCAGCATATGTTTTTTTAGTTTTATTTGTGGTCCAATGCTAATGGCATGGGAGTGTAGGGCCTGCAGCTGTTCTAATACTCAGGCTTTCAGGTTGTATTCTCTAATAGTTGAGCGCTTATTGTGGAAAAAAAATTCTTTGGAGACGCTGAGAGTGAAACAACACATTTGAAAGCTCATTTCAACTCTTTGTGAAGAGAAAATTGATTGATACTAAACACAATGTTCATGGTTGCAACCGAGCCTTTCGAATGTTTTCGGAAATTAGAAGTAGGCGCAAATTTCTCTCAATTTGTGACCTACCATACCATCTTGCTGCTAAAATTGCTGGGATGTACATATAACACGAGCACTTACCAGAATTTGTCAAAATTTTTATCAGGGGAAAAGAGTGAAATTCAGTCACTGTTAGATTTGTCGTGATTCAATTCTGAATTTCGTGGTTCAATTCTGAATATACGTCATGTGATACATGCTTTGGCCTTCAATTCTAACTATTGCATTGAAACAAGATTTTAGGTGCTGTTTGGGACAGCAGTATGGGGCTCAACGTCCTGATATATATCATCAAATAGTCTGTAAAAATAAAATAAAATAAAATAACACACATTTAAATGCACAAAACTCTCTGTAGTTACATTCTTTGCTAAAATTTCTGTGACCGAATGGCCTTATTGTTCTAACAACTTATCCTTTTTTTTTTTTTTTTTGTCTCAGCGATAGAAGAGAGATCAATTACATCACATATGAAGTACAAAGTACCAACCGGGACACTACATGAATTGTGAGAGTCCACGAGACAACAAAGTCCAACAACTTAATCAATACAAGAACTAAACCCGTTACAGGGTACAAACAAAGAGAGAAACAAAGAAGGAAAAGCCCTAGCACGCAGGCAGGGAGATTCGAACTCCTGACCAACTAGTGAGATGCAAGAGCCCTGACCAACTGAGCTAGCTCCCGTTGGTTGTTTTGACAACTTATCTAAAGACTATGAAACATGTGGTCTATACCGTCTATAGGGCAACACGGTATTGTAGTACTCATTGTAGCCATCCCACTTGTAAATTCTTCCTGCAAAATTTCAGAGGAAAAAAAAAACACAATATTAGAGAAGCAGTTTCAATTGCTTGCCTATCCATTGTTGATTAGTCTGTACCGTCTACTCACATATCTCAATGCTACCAACAAAAAACGAAAAAAATAAAGATGGCCTCAAAAACTACTTGGGAAATGAATCTAGCTTTGATGACTTCTTCTCCAACCATCAAAACATCAAAGCACTTACCAGGAAAATTGCATCTAACTTTGATGACTTCTTCTCCAACCAATCTGGCTTATCCTTACCACCTTCCTGTGTGGGTCTTCTTCCACGATTCTCGTAAACCATCTCGGTCTTCCAATCAAGAACATGGCAAATCCCATAGTCGCTCCAATTAAAAATCCACATCCATAACCAATTAGCACGATCCTCCAAGTAAATCCAGCCATAAAGTCGTCGTCATCATCACCATCTTGGGATATCGGTTGTTCTTGAGCCTCCGTATCTCCACATTTCTTTGACAATGGTAATCCACATAGCCCCGAATTTCCAACGTAAGAATCATTCGAAAATGTATTAAATTGGTTGCCTTGAGGTATGGGACCAACTAGATGGTTCTTCGAAAGGTTTAAGATCGCGAGAAATGTTAGACTTTTGAGTTCCCCTGGAATCTGCCCGGTGAGTAGGTTTGAAGAGAGGTCTAACGATTCCAGCGATGTAATATTTCCTAACAATGATGGAAGATGACCGGAAAGGCTGTTCTGAGAGAAATTTAGCAACCGAAGTCCTTGTAGCTTTCCAATGTCATTTGGAATCTCTCCTCTGAAATTGTTACACGAGAAATCAATCGTTGTGAAGATAGTGAGGATATATTCAAGTTCAATTTCAACCCCCTTCAAGACCAACTCCACAGAATCTCGATAAACAGCTTCTCTGCTATTGCTATCTCCCATGTATTGCAACAACATTTTCGATCCAAATTCATCATGGCTTTGAAGTTGAGGAAATATTGTTGCGGTAAAAGCCCAGTGAAGTTATTGTGAGAAAGGTCGAAAATTCGAAGCATAGGGAAGGGAGTTTCAGTTCCTAAAGTGCCTATAGGACCATGAAATCTGTTTGATTTCAAGACAAGAACTTGTAATTTTGGAAGGGAGTACTCCAGCCAGTGTGGGAATGCATCACTTAGATTGTTGTTCCCGAGATCTAGAACTTCCAGGCTTTTACAATTGGCCGAAGATTGCGGAATTGGTCCTTGCAAATGATTTCCATGTAAATTGAGACTTCTCAACTTACTGCCATTTGCAAATGTTGTTGGGATAGCTCCATGGAAGCCATTCATCCGCAGATCTAACACCTTGAGATCATTGCTGACATTTCCCAAACATCGTGGAATCACCCCAGTAAAGTTGTTATTAGACAGAACAAGAGTCTGTAGGGCACTCAAATTGCAAATCGATGAAGGGATCTCTCCGGCGAGTTTATTATGGGAAAGATCCAAGAAATATAAGGAAGCCCCCCTACCCACTTTGGAATCTCTCCATAAATTTTGTTGTTGGATAGATCTAGCACTCTGAGAAGATTCTCGTCTAAGTTTTGTAAGAAATCTGGGAACTCGGTTATATTGCAAGATGACAAACCCAACGACGAAAGATTGGGCCAGGTAGCATTGGCATTATTACCAATTCTTACGGAGAGATTATTTTTTGAAAGATGAAGAACCTCAAGGTTTGAGAATTTTTGTAGCTCCACATCACCACTCAGATTATTCGATTGAAGGTAGAGGTAGCTCAAGTTCACAAGACCTGAAATTGATTGCGGAATGGGACCACTCAGCTTATTATAGCTCAACTCAATCCACACCAACGGTGAATCACGTCGGAATTCATGAATTTGTCCCGTCAATTGGTTAGAACTAAGGACTAACAATTGCAACGACGGAATAGCAAACAACCACGACGGTAGTGTGCCGTTGAGGGAGCTGTTGTATAAGTGGAGGTCGCTTAGCTTTCGAAATCCAGTTATGTTGGAGGGAATGGGCCCCGTAAGTGCAGTATTGGAAATGTCTAAATAAATGAGTTGTGTTAGGTTAGACACCCAACGTGGAAATGGACCGGCGAAATTATTGGAACCGAGTCGTAAATCCTCCAACTTTAGAAGCTTTGCAAAGAAATCAGGAATTTCACCATTGCGATTGTTGCCCTGAACAAGTCAGTCAGTTAGTTGGTTAAGATTGTTGGAATAGTAATCTTAATTGTGTGGGGTTTGTGTCCATGAGTTGAGAGACCAAAGAGATAGATGCGAATTGTCGGTGCATTAGTGTGGCAGTGAAGAGTAGGTATAGGATGAGTGATTGTGGTTTATTGGCTTATTCTATATATACATATGTATGCGTATCTTGCAAAGTGTGGGAAAAAGAAAGAAAAAAGAGAGAGAGGCAGGGGCGTGGGCGTGGGAACTATTACATGAGAGAGTAAAAGCGTGAGATGTTTGTGAGAGATGTTAGTGAGAGTATTTGTAATTTTTTTAAAATTTTATGCAATAAGAATAAGTGTGTTTGTGTGTAATTTCTTATTTTCCCATCAAAGACTTGAGAGAGTAGACGAACCTGACCAGGGGAACGACCAGTGAAACCGTTTCCTAATAAAAATAGGCGAGTGATCCTCGTGAGGTTTCCAAGCGACTCGGGAAGAGGCCCAGAGAATTGGTTGTAATTGAGATCCAGGCAATTTAAAAACCGAAGATAGCCAATTGAATCGGGTAGTTTTCCAGACATAAGTGTGTCAGAGAGAACCAACTTCTCTAGGGAACTATTATAGCCCCACTTCACTTTGAGTAGATTACCAGTCATGTTGTAGTTATCCCCCAAGTCGAGATTTTGCAACTTTGGAAGTTGGAAAATTTCATACGGTAAGTTCAGCAATCCAGTCCTCATAAGGTCGATGGTTGCTAAAGAAGACAAATTCAGCACGGAATCAGGTAACCTTGAAGATATATTTACTTGGTAAAGCACCAGGTCTTGTAGTTGGGTTAGGTTCTTGAGCAGTGTTTTGAAATTGTGAGGTTCGAGTCTTAGTCTTACATCGTAATAAGAAGAGAGATCAAGTGAAACGAGTCTAGATAGGTGGGCAATTTCTGATGGGATTGAGCCTGAGAGAGAGGAATAGGAGAGGTTGAGATGGGATAAGCTCGTAAAGCGGCTAAAAGAGGGTGAAATGTGGGATAAGTTGAAGTCGTTGAAGGCGAGATTGAGCTGTTGGAGGTGAGAGAGTTGGAAAAGAGTGGTATTGGGATGGAAGGTGCCATAGAGTTTGCTACAACTTAGGTCGAGTCCGGTCACATGACCCGTAGAAACATCGCATGTGACCCCGTCCCACGAGCAACAATCCGTAGTCTCGTTCCAAGACAGTGTCTTTGCGTACGAAGGAGAACCATGTTCACGACACCAATCATAAGGAGAAGCAGAACTGTTGATGGTAAACATTTGCTTAAATTGGAAGAGTGAAGATCTCTCGTCGAGAGGACACGAATGATTCACGAAAGGAGATGAAGAGAGAGGGGATGAAGAAGAAGATTGCTCGTGGAAGAAAAAGAAGAGAAAATGGAACAGCCATATGTTCTACCACTCCATTTTGTTTTTAGACTGCGGGAGAGAGGAAAAGTGGTGAGTGCCTTTGGGTTATGGTATTATATTAGTTTGAACCCACCGAGCCCTTTATACAAGTATTTCAACTTGAAAAATTGGAAATTTGTTTTCAAAGTTGACTTGACTTGCACATCCCACCACTCATTTCTCATCCAACGAGTCCAGCTTGAATAACTTGTTTGTTACTACTTCTAGCTGATTTGGAATTCAGTAAATTTGATTCCTCCGATATGTGGAAAATAATTCGTGCAATACCATTAATTGCTGGACAAATCCAAGAAAATAGAAAAGGATGGTACTCTTCTCGTCCCTTCTTCTTAAGACAAAAGTTGTAGAAATCGGATTCAACCAGGCAGCTATGAACGGCCATGCTCAACCCAATCCAAGTAGTAAATAATTGAATTAGGTTTCTGTGAGTTGACTTAGGCCTTTTTCGAATAGGGGGCTCTGCTGTGACGCACAAATGGACCCTATTCTAGGCCTGAAAAAATATTCATGTCGTTCATGTTGTTTGGTTCATTGCGTGAGCATATAAACTCACGTTGATGATCAATATAGACATGAATGAAATCTGTTTTTTCCTAGTTAAAGGCCAGATAATTGCGTTCCATTCATGTCTCTACCCTATGTTCGACTAGTGTGGTTTGTTGCATGAGTTTCTTCTCCAAATTTTTGTACCTTGATTTTTTGGGCGCCGAATAAGCTTATAAAGAAAAGTTTAGAAACTTAATGTACTTCTGAGATTATAGCTTATAAATAGTACTCCATCCGTCCCTTTTTAAATGTCTTTTTGGGGAAACATGTATTTTCTTGCACGTAAAAAAATATATTTTGTATAATTCAACCAAATTAAAGTGCTCAAAATAAAATATTTTTAAAAATTATGTAGAGAAATATATTTTTGTAGGGTTTGAAAATACACGTAATCTAATAATGGACACTTAAGAGGAGACAGAGGGAGTATACCAATTGTATGAATTTTTTCGCAGTTATAATTAAAATTCCCAGATGAATATAAATGTTGGATCTGACCTGGGCCCAAGCCCTTCCTATAATTTTTCCCTGCCGGGCCAAGTAGTGGATTGCTTAAGTTTTTCACTTAGAAAATCTGCTTACCCTTTGGCTGTTCATCACTCAGGCCGCTCATGAGTTGAGTCTGAAAGTTGAATTACCTTCGTGAGTTTAATACACGGTTGTTCGTATTTCACTCGAAAACTTAACAAGCTTAAAGACGCGTTAGACGTTCGCTTGTTTACGATAAGAGTCGATCTAACCCATCTAGCAAGTTGAGCTTGAATAACTTGTTCGTTTTAAGTGCTCTACTTGAAGATAATTGACGACATTTTGTCCTCTATTTGGAGAAAAGTCTTGCTCCTGGAGAAGACTTCAGTCAATTTGATTCCTTAAGCAAACAACCATACTGATACATAACAAACAATTCATGGCGCATTACCATTGATACACAAACCAAGAAAATTGAGAAGGATGGTCTTTCTAGTCTCCCCATAAGACAAAACTTGTGCTAATTGGATTCAATCAGGCAGCCGTGAACGACCAAACTTAGCCCGAGTCAATAAATGAATTATTGAATTAAGTTTTTGTGAGTTGACCAAGGTCTTTATTGAGTGGGTACACTACTATGATGCACAAATGGGCCTACTCTAGCTCTGAAAAATTTATTGAAGTCGTTCATTTTCATTGGTTTGTCGTGCGAGTGTATAAAGTCACACTACTCGGACATCGATATAGGCATGAATGATACATGTTTTGTCTTGAAAACATTTTAAAGCCTATTATGATTTTCAAACAAAATTTCCTAATCACAACAGGGCTTCCAGTCCGTAGCTTATTTTGAACACAGAATAATCTTATGAAGGAAAAGTTTAGAAAATTAATGTGCTGTTGTAATGCCTTCCGGCTTGATTTGTTCAGATAACAAACAAACCGGAATGAATTTTCAACGACCCAAATAGGATTTGAGCTCGAGTAATTAATCTTTGTTTTGCTTCACAACTGTGTGGATAAGTAACTAGCGATATTACAAAACTGAAGTTTGGTTGAACTGGGACGATGGTAGTTTATTTAGCAAATTACACATTCCCCTTGCCTGGATAAAGTATAAACTAAAATTTCATGGTATGTACAGTAAATGAGAGTATTTTCAGGTTACCGGGATTCCTTTCTGTAGGGTTGGGACATTATAGTTAGTCTACAAACATTCATCATTTCAACAATTTAGCTTCTTCGAAATAAACCAAAAATTGAAATTACCGAAAAGGACTGTTTTAAACGTTAAACGATGAGGCGAAGCTTGAACATCATCTGAAACATTGCTGATTTTCTGGTCCTGGACCAATCATTTTCGGAACTTATATTTTGAAAAGAAACTTTACCGGTGAATTGATGCCAATTAAAGTATCACTTTATTTGAAAGAAATAGATGGTAGTATTTAGGCTGCAAACCAACCGAGCTGGTTTTATCGTGAAGGTCGGCTCGACTCGTTTAGTATTCGAGCTGATCTCAAGCTCTAGTTTGAGGCTCATATAGTAAATGAACCAAGCTCAACACTCTAAAATTTGGCTCGTTCAGTCGTTTGTGTAGGGTTTGCTAATTAAGTCGGGCTTGGCTTGTTGACAAACTAGCTAATCTCGAGTTTTAAACTCGTTTAGTTAACCAACAAAGCTCGAGCACGAAACACGAAAAACTCGGTTCGCCTCATTCGCAGTTTCGCACTCCCAGTTGTATTCAGTATGCCTAATTCTTTGTAGAATGCTGGTAATTATTCCAGTTACAAGTGCTTATGGCCGTGGGAGTAGCCGAATGATGGCAAGCAAGGTCACCTGACGCACTGACTCAAATTTTCATTTATGATTCCTAAGGTTAGAAGTTAATTAAGATTCTAATTTGTGCAGATTCTAAATTACGGATTCTCAACACCCAAGGTTGAACTCCAATTGGGCCAAAACAGGGTACAAAAAAGTGTGTACCTCAAGGTAACGTTATTTTGGCACAGTTTTTTTTTTTTTTTTCTTGGTTATTTTCTCTTAATTTTTATTAGACTTGCGTAAAGTTTTTATACCACATTACACGTCTAGATGAGAGTAATCAGAAAAGTTAGAGAATATAGACTATTTGGTTTTTTGATAGCCAAAAATTATGCCCGAAAGGGCTACAAGAGGGAAGCAGACTCTCCACATAAACAAGAAAGAACAAGACTCGAAGAGGACGAAATCCTGTTAACCGGAAGATTTCCCCTAACAGCACTAGAGGCAATGAGGCCAGCTCAATTGCTTCCCTATTTACCCAAGCAAAACAGAGACCCAAACTCAATCTCAGTTTGATGGCCAGCTGATTATCCGATTTAATAAATACACATTTCATTAATTATGGATATTCTACTCTTCTTCTTGTTTTTTTCTTTTTTCTTTTTTCTTTCTTTTTTTTCGTCATTCCTGATCTAAAACAAGAGCTCTACCGCATCTACTCTTCTTCAGTTGGTTGATATTAGTGAGTTTTGGTGATTTTAATAGAACAAGTTTTAAGTTAAGTCATGGTTTAATTTATCTATGTTGTGTTAAGTACTTCAAATATAGTTTATGGAAATGATATCCTAATTTCTCAGAGAGCCGTGATTAAAAACCCAAACCGAATCACATTTAAATGGTTCAAAAGTTCAGATTGGTTTGGTTCTATGAATTTCATGGAGTTAGTTTGATTCTCTCAATTCATAATTCGTAGGTATTGGTTTGATTCTTGAATTACTATAAAACCGGACCAATCCGATCCATTCTCACCCCTAAAGTTCACTGGACTATTATAGACCAAAAATGGGATTATAGGAAGCCCACATGGGAATACTTACTCCAAGTTTAGATGAGAGTAATCAGAAAAGTTCAAAAGGTAGATTAGATTAGATGGGTATGGCTGTCGTGGGGACTGGTGGTCGTGTTGGGAGGGAACAAATCCTAATGAGAAAGATTATGGGGATTGACTTGACTTGGAAATCTGAGAATCACTAGCCAAGTTTACTGGGTGACTGGTACCTCATAAGTGTGAATCGAAGACTTGGCCTTGTGTCACAAAAAGTGTTTCATGACCATGTTTTTCTTTTTTACCTGTAAAGCAAGCAAATGACTTTTATAGTACGTTCCCGGATACTTTTAGTCATTCATGAACTTTTCTCAAATGCGGTCGATTTACGTTAAGTTTCTGTGCTCGTAATGAACTTACAGAGTTCAAAGAAATTTACCGACATGAAAAGTATTACTCCGTATTTTAATTCTCCGCCAAAACAAACAGAGCACATACTCTCACCCATTGTACTCAATAACAGAATTTTCTAATCTTTGAATCCATCAATGACAGAAAGCCTGGTACTTAAGATTAAGGCCACACGCTCCCAAGGAAGAACTAGCACAGATACGCTAAGTATAATATGTACCCAGATACTTTTAGTTGTTCGCGAACTTTTTTCAAATGCGATCAATTTACTTTTGAGTTCCTATACTCGTAATGAAAAGCAAAGTTGAAAGAAAATTTAAATACATCGATTTATTTTCACAATCATTGTTGATCGTAATTGCCATGAGTAACGAAAAACAAGTATGTGAGACAGGTCGTCTCTGATTCCAAGTTTAAGAGGAGACTTTAGTTATCTAAGTCATTATAGGACCAGAGGCGGCTCCACCCTTTGATAAGGATGGTCACCTGAACACCCTCAAGAAAAAAAGTTTCTTCTACCCCCTCCATTTCCCTTGACGTGCCCTAAAGAAAAAAAGTTTCCTCAAGAGGGAACCAAGATCCTGTCAAGTTTTTTATGGAGTGAGGTTCAGTTTGGGGTTTTGTAAGATTAAGATGGGCCCACGACGATAACCGGAACCGTTTCTTTTGGATCCCGTCAAATACAATATTCACTTAAAAAATCAGCTCGACCAAACATTGATTGAGTAGAACATATTTGTTCTTGAAAAAACCACTGGAAATAAATATTCGGAACTTAAACTGCCAAAACAAATCTGTTCTGTTCATGCAGCAATAGATGGTCGATGAAGCAGAATTTAATTGCGATTAATATACTTGACGAGTTCTACAAAATGAACGGATTTGATCAAATTGGACCGATCCGGATTATAGGATCCCGGAAAATGGACACGACCGTGGTCCGGCAAGACGACTCCCTAAGTCAAGTCTTTGTGTAGATTGCATTCGTTGCTGGGCAAAAGAGAAAATTGGTAGTGTTTTTGTCTCTTTTGGAAAGGTAGTTGTTTAAACAAAACAATATTGATACTGTGTAGTCAACTATGCAAAGCAAATTTGCATCAATAGGGTGCAAACGATTTGAGTCGAGCTGAGCCGAGTTTTGTAGAGCTCGAGTTTGATTTGGTTGTAATTGGGCCGAGCCCCTAAGGAGCTATAAGCCATGTTCGTTTACTAAACATGCTTCTATAAATGAGCCGATCGAGCTGAGCCGCGAGTAGCAGCTCAATTCGCTTTGCAATCCAATTTTTATTGTACTGGTTGAAGACTCAGTAAAGGAGTGTAGACTTTGGTCTATTATGAATTAGTAATTTTAAAGTGATTTCGAGTTGGATACTTCTAACATGAGTTCCTATACTCGTACATCGATTTATTTTCACAATCACTGTTGATCGTAATTGCCATCAGTAATGAAAAACAAGTATGTGAGACAGGTCGTCTCTGATTCCAAGTTTAAGAGGAGACTAGTTATCTAAGTCGTTATAGGACTAGAGGCGGCTCCACCCATTGATGAGGGTGGTCATCTGAACACCCTCATGAAAAAAAAAAAAAATCTTCTACCCTGTCCATTTCCCTCGACGTGCCCTATACTTTACTCTCCAATAGTCCTTCACAATTGCCGTGTAGAAAGAGTCCACATTTCAACGTACTTGATTGCCTTATTTTCTCCAAACGTATAAGACAGGGCAGGAAAAAAAAAAAAGGATGGCAAGAGGGAACCAAGATCCTGTCTAGTTTTTTTTGGAGCTAATGAGGTTCAGTTTGGGGTTTTGTAAGATTAAGATGGGCCCATGATGACAACCGGAACCGTTTATTTTGGATCCCGTCAAATACAATTAATATTCACTTAAAAGTCTGCTCGACCAAACATTGATTTAATAGAACAGATTTGTTCTCGAAAAAAGTATTGGAAATAAATATTTGGAACTTAAACTACCAATACAAATCTGTTCTGTTCATGCAGCAATAGATGGTTGATGAAGCTGAATTTAACTGTGCTTAATGTACTTGACAAGTTCTACAAAATGAACGGATTTGATCAACATTGTGAAGCCACCTTGGGTCTATAAAAGCTCAAATTGGACTGAGCTGGATCATAGGAAAATGGACACGACCGTGGTCCAGCAAGACGACTCCATAAGGTCAAGTCTTTTTGTATATTGCATTCTTTGCTAGGCAAAAGCGAAAATAGTAAAGTAATATTTGTAGTTGTTTAAGCAAAACAATATTGATACTGTTTAGTTAACTATGCAAAGCCAGTTTGCGTTAGTAAGGTGCAAACGATTTGAATCGAGCTGAGCCGAGCTTTGTAGAGCTCGAGCTTGGCATCCAAGAGCTCTACCGCATCTACTCTTCTTCGGTTGGTTGATATTAGTGAGTTTTGGTGATTTTAATAGAACAAGTTTTAAGTTAAGTTATGGTTTAGTTTATCTGTGTTGTGTTAAGTACTTCAAATATATAGTTTATGGAAATGATATCCTAATTTCCCAGCGAGCCATGATTAAAAACCCAAACTGAATCACATTTAAATGGTTCAAAATTTCAGATTGGTTTGGTTCTATGAATTTCATGGAGTTAGTTTGGTTCTCTAAATTCATAATTCGTCGGTATTGGTTTGATTCTTGGATTACTATAAAAACCAGACCAATCCAATCCATTCTCACCCCTAGAGTTAACTGCATTATTGTAGACCGAAAATAGGATTATAAGAAGCCCATGGGAATACTTATGGCTGTCGTGGGAACTGGTGGTCGTGTTGGGAGGGAACAAACGCTAATGAGAGAGATTATGGGGATTGACTTGACTTGGAAATCTCAATCACTTGCCAAGTTTACTGGGTGATTGGTACCTCGGTGTGAATCAAAGACTTGGCCTTGTGTCACAAAAAATGTTTCATGACCATGTTTTTCTTTTTTACCCGCAAAGCAAGCAAATGACTTTTATAGTATGTTCCCGGATCAGTGGTGGAGTCAGGAATCGAAATCGGAGGGGGTTGAATTATGAAAGAAATTTTGGTTTTGTAATTTTTTTCAAGACTAAATGTAACGCCCCACGTAGACCACTGGCCCAGTACCCTGATTTGATCCACAAGCCACACCACATGGCCCAAAATGCTTAAGCCCAAGGTACTAGTAGTAGCCCACATGGTTTGTTATATATCCAAGATAACTCATCTAAACAATCAATGTGGGACTAAACACCATCTAACTCCAAACCTGGGGTATCACAATCTTCCCCCCTTAGGGATGCAACGTCCTCGTTGCATAGTCCCAGCAACCTCCCCTGGTGTCCGTGGTGGCAGAGCATATCCTACCCACCACTTGGACCAGGGCGGGGCTCTGATACCACCTTTGTCATGCCCCAAATCCGGGAGCATGACCGGCCGTGAACCAAGAAATAATTCTTGGAACACGAAGCCTATACAAAAATAAAAATAAAAATAATAATTTTCACAACCCAAATAAATCAAACTGAATCCTGAGTTATAAAATTAAATTGGAAACCGAAACCAACATTTTTGTAGCCAGGGAACAATATCTCAAATTCCCCATACTCCAAATTTATTAACAAAAATTCTAAAGAAGCAAAAGTGCGGAAGCTGTTAACAAAACTAAAAGAAAATGATAATGCGAATGCCCTAGAGGTCCAAACGGTGGGTCCCGACATTGTCTCAGAGTCCACTATGATGCTCCCCGAACTAACCTGAAAAGAATGTGGAATAAATCCGTCAGCTCACAGCTCAATGAGTAGTTAAGCATGCTATGGGTTAGAACACAACGTGGCATACATATCAAAGAACGATAGTGAGAGCTCCAAAGAAATGGTTTCAAATAACAAAGGTCGGTGGCTCAACAAGTGGTATCAAGGAGATGAATTTCTGATTAACGAATAACAAGAACAATAATCGATTCATAAAAATATGCCTCATTACCAATCAGCCAGTCCAAAAATACCAGAACGACAAACAGTGATAAATAGAAATCTCAACCAAATTGTGTGGGAACCATAATAATAATAACCATTGCCAAATGCCAATTATTTTCTCAAGGCTTAGCCCGTTGGATCCAACACCGTACTTAGAGTCACCTCAGGATGGCGCCTGAGTCTTTTCCCTGAGCCGATCCGGAGTAGGGTCACAGGGTATTTCACAAGTCTTTTCCCTATCCGTTGAGCACTAGAGTCACAGGGTATTTCACAAGTCTTTTCCCTAGTGGCCAAAGTCACCACAGGATGGCGTCCGGGTCTTTTCCTTGGACTTTCACAAATATACTACATGGTCCCAATCACATAAGAACAACATTCCGGAGATATCACAGAATCAACGAATAGACAAGAAGAAAAATTAATATCAACCAATCTATTGCAAGTATTTCAATTAACCTTGTATGCCAAAAGGTACGTCAATCATCAATAAATGTTCAACGAATAAGATAACATTTATCATCGCAACGAAATAAAGAATCTGTCAAGAATTGATAGGCTCAAGAGGAATCCAATGAAGGGATCACATGCTTAACCACTCACCTCAGTCGGAACGATAGACCGCAAAATGCAATGCTCGAGTACTCGTTAATCTGAATAAAAAAAAATGTATAAATTGAAATCAACTTAATGAATAACTACTAATATATATGTATATATATATATTGACCCTCCTAATCTAAACTCTAAGTTGACAGCCTATTGGTTATTTCCCACTGGAACTAGATTGCTATATTTAAATACCTCCAATTCCTCCTCACATGCACACTTCGAGCACTAAATATATGAAACGGACTATTGTAAGAATGCATGGATTTCGATTATATTACTAATATATATAGACCCACACATGTTAACACATGCAAAATCCCAATTAAGAACATCAGCCATAAGGGCACCGTGGACCACTGTAAAAACAAAACTAGTTTTAGAAAATAGCGCTAAGGAATAAGAAGAAGATCGATTACCAGTATATGTCAAAACTTGACCGATCTTGAACACCTCGGCTGTCTTCTCTCTCTCTCTCTCTCTCTCTCTCTCTCTTGCCGCAGATGGTGGCTAAAATAAAAAGAACCCTAGCTCCAAACATTAATTAAGGACTCTCTCTAATTAAAACCTACTCTTACTAATCGGCCCGTTACGAAATTTTAGGTATTAGCCCGACTCATTAAAACTAACCGGCCCGATAAGTACAACATATTCGCACATATACATCTACACATTCAAAATAACTCAACACTAAATGGATACAAATAAAAGTAAGTTATTTGAGTTCAGAAAAAATTTCCTTAATAATATAGTACACTACAAAACAAATATATTTTTGTTTTATCGGGGAAGAAGTTTGAAAATGGTAAATGAAAGAATTAATGTTTGTAGGAAAAATAATATATATATATATATATATATATATATATATATATATATATATATATATATATATATATATATATATATATATATATATATATATTTAAAAGAAAAAGTCGGGATATCACATCATTCCCCCCTTGAAAGAAATTTCATCCTCGAAATTTAGAAAACAGTGAAACTAAACTTAACACGTCACACAAGTAAATTAAACCATAATACGCTTAGTAGATACAGTAAAACGAGGTAACACCTTGCCCCTGAGACGGATCAACATCTTTTCCTTTCCCCTTGCAACGAGCAGCTATATGTCCTGGCTGACCACAACTATAACATAACTTTGGCGTGCCATCACAAGAGTAACCATAATGAGATTTTCCACATCGATCACACAACCGCTGACCCTGATTTCCCCCACTGAACGTCTTCTTATTAGAGTTACCACCCTCATTGTTCTGCCCTGGTTGCCACCACTCTCTAGTTCTCTTAAATTGATGCTCCCTACTCATATTTTCCTCTTTTATATCATTCTCTGCTATTAGGGCCTTACTCATAAGTTCAGCTAATGTCTTAACATCAAGCAAAGAAACCCGTCCACGAATATCTGGTCGAAGCCCTTTTAGAAAATACCACACTTTATCTTCTTCATTTTCCACTTGTTTCCCTGCATACCTGGACAACTCATCAAATTTTCGTTGATATTCAGCCACTGTTAGACTCCCTTGTTCTAAATTAAGAAACTCAATGCGCTTTTGATTCTGAACTGCTGGTGGAATGTATTTGTCTTCAAAATCCTTCTTGAAAGCACTCCAAACTAACTCATTCTCTTTTCCATTATATTTCTGCTTAGCCATACGCCACCAATGTTCTGCGTCCCCTTCTAGCTTATATGTCGCCAATGATACCTTTTGTGTCTCAAAACAGCCCAAAATGTCAAATATTTTTTCCATTCTTAGCAACCAAGCTTCAGCGTCAGATGGTTTATCAGACCCGATGAATGACGGAGGGGTTGTCTTCAAAAATCTATCCAAAACTGTACCCTTATCGAAAGTCATAGAATTTGTGGCATTTGTTGGTCCTGTTTGTGCTTGCTGTCCGGTGAACAATCCCACTAAGGTCTGTATAGCCTGGTAAGCAACAGTGGGGTCAATAGGAGTCGTAGGTGGAACAGAATTGGCAACAGCTTCTAGAATTGGATCAGGATTAATTCCTGGGTCAACTATATCCTCATGATCAGCAGGGGTTTCACTACCTCGGCCACGACCCATTGGAATGGTACGACCACGGCCACGAGTTGCAGAAGTGGCTCGACCACGGCCACGAGCTGCAGACCTCAAATTACGTCATGTACGGTCCATCACCCTAAACTGTTCGAGATATAATATGACAGACTATAAGCTAAATGCAAAACAAATAAATAATTAACAACTCACATGCGTATATGACTCAAGACTCACAAGCCTATAGACTCAAGGGAACCCGGACCTCATCTAAGACAAGATGCAATGCAAAATGCAAGTTTAAAATTTTTGAACCTTAAGCTTTGATACCATTTGTAACGCCCCACGTAGACCACTGGCCCAGTACCCTGATTTGATCCACAAGCCACACCACATGGCCCAAAATGCTTAAGCCCAAGGTACTAGTAGTAGCCCACATGGTTTGTTATATATCCAAGATAACTCATCTAAACAATCAATGTGGGACTAAACACCATCTAACTCCAAACCTGGGGTATCACACTAAATCCTGTCATTCGACTTTTATTGGTCAATTTTGGTAAATTAAAATATTAATTTCGACTATTGTTGTTATCATATTATTTGGCAACCGCAGTATTATTATTGCACGGTATCATCCACTATAATTTAGTGTTTTCGAAATAAAAATTGTTCTTACTTTTTAATTATTTTTAAAATATCTATTAAAAATATGAAAAATATACTCCGAAATAGGAAATTGGGCCACCCTTGGCCCCTACATAGCTCTGCCCCGGTCCTGAATACTTTTAGTCATTTAAAACTTTTCTCATATGCGGTCGATTTACGTTCGAGTTTCTATGCTCGTAATGAACTTACAGAGTTCAAAGAAAATTACTGACATGAAAAATATTATCAATTAAGGACAAATAGATTTCGGTAGGAATATTTTAATTCTCCGTCAAAACAAACAGAGCATGTACTCTCATCAATTGTAATCAATAACAGAATTTGCCAATCTTTGAATCCATCAATGACAGAATTTGCCACACCCTCCCGAGGAAGAACTAGCACAGATACGCTAAAAGACCAGCCAATTTCGGTTGAAAGCATGTTCGATTTATGTGAATTTCTGAGATCTAGAACTTTCGGAGTTTGATTTTCGAAAATTTCGCAAAATTATCGTAGAATGGAAGATCACAAATTTTCTAGAGTTGGGATGGCAATTAGATAGAAAATGAGTACCAACGAAAGAAAGAGCAATTGTTTGTTTCTAAACAAGGAGATCCAATACCTCACTAGTCACTACCTGTTTGGTAAAATGCTACACAATTCATTGAAGAAGCAGATATATAGTTACTCCTCATTTCACAATCACTGTTGTTCGTAATTTTGAAACGATGTTCGGGTCGTCTGGATGAGAATCACAAAGAGTAGAAAAACATCAACTGAGGTAGATTTGTTACTTCAATTATGCTTTGTTCCAGTTTTTTACTTATTTGTTAGCATTTAGTAATTGTGCTTTGTGTAATTCGTCCGTAGTGACTGATTTTTTGAGACTTGAGCTTAGTGATCATCAATTGATTTCCTAATCTTTTTAATTGGTAATTGGTCTCCCAATTTAATACTCTCCTTGTTCTTTCATTTAATTATGGATATTCTGCTATTCTTCTTCTTCTTTGCATTCGTCATTCCTAATCTATTACATGGGGGGAATGAGACTCGATTCCAGAATGCAGTGTGGGCATCCAAGAGCTCTACCGCATCTACTCTTCTTTGGTTGGTTGATATTAGTGAGTTTTGGTGATTTTAATAGAACAAGTTTTAATATAACTTATGGTTTAATTTATCTCTGTTGTGTCAAATGCCTCAAATAGCTTATGGAAATGATATCCCAATTTTCCAGCAAGCTGTGATTTAAAATCAGACCCGAACGATATTTAAATGGTTCACATTGGTTTGGTGCTATGAATGTCATTGAGTTAGTTTGGTTCTCTAAATTCATAATTCGTAGGTATTGGTTTGATTCTTGGATTACAACAAAACCGGACCAATCTGACCCATTCTCACCCCTAGAGTTCACTGGATTGTAGGAAGCCCATGGGAATACTTATTTCAAAAATTAGAAGTTTAGTTCGGAGTTCACACTAATTTTTAGATAGCCCATGGGAATACGTATGGCTGCCGTGGGGACTGGGTGATTGGTACCTCATTGTGAATCAAATCCGAATGAGAAAGATTATGGGGATTGACTTGACTTGGAAATCTCAATCCCTTGCCAAGTTTATTGGGTGATTGGTACCTCGGTATGAATCAAAGACTTGGCCTTGTGCCACAAAAAGTGTTTCATACCTTGTTTTCTTTTTTTACCTGCAAAGCAAGCAAATGACTTTTATAGTACGTTCCCAGATACTTTTACTCATTCATGAACTTTTCTCATATGCGGTCGATTTACATTCAAGTTTCTACGCACGTAATGAACTTACAGAGTTCAAAGAAATTTTACTGACATGAAAAATATTACTCCGTAGTTTAGTTCTCCGCGCCAAACTCACCCATTGTACTCAATAACAGAATTTGCCAATCTTTGAATCCATCAATGACAGAACGCCTGGTATTTAAGATTAAGGCCACACCCTCCCAAGGAAGAGCTAGAATTGCGATAGCGTTGAGTTTATGTCTAAACAGGGGGTCCAATACCTCACTAATCACTACCTGTTTGATAAAAAGCCACAGTAGAAACAATTCACTTAGTCTCTTCTTTTCATTTCACAATTGCTGTCATTCGTAATTGCCATTAGTAACGAAAACGAGTTTAATAACCCCAAGGGTTTGGCCAGGTGGTCTCGCATATTCGAAATCTCTCCCACGTGCTACCAAACTCTTATGGAACCAGACCATATGGGACTTTGTTGGCGACTTTGTCTCATGGATTACTGTCGAGGTATGTGTAAAACTGGCCCAGACACCCTAAGTTATAGTATAATCGATAAACGAACTAAAGAAGCATAACTTAGGGGGCATAAATATGAACATTTATGCACTTTCATTGTTCTCCCTAAAAGCAAACGTAGAGTTATAGAGAGCTCGGTCTATGTTCCAAACGAATCACTCAATGGCTCGACGCTGGAAAGTATTTCCTCTGCGTAGCCAAAGAATCGAGGAGGGAGATGTCGGTTTTCGAATTATGCATATATCGAGCTTTATATCTCTGTGTGGTGATAACCATACACAAGTGGCGCTCTCGGATTGACCATGGGGCATGGGGTTATGCCAGCAATAAATGGCTACCAGAAGAGGAGAAAAAACATGAACACAGCACATTTAGGGATAGCAACGGCGAGGTGAGGGTGAATAGCACTATCCCCGTTCTCTATTCTCGAACCTACCTCCCATTTCTGTTGCACCTCGAGCCCTGATGAAGATATTTTTTATCCTCCATCACCACCCCAAAACTTGTTTATCAAAAGTAAGTCCACAAAACTTTAGAAAGATATAAAGGAATCCATTCCGCTAAATTGTTCAAGACATATGAATAATAGCAATATTACTTCGAAAAAGGATGAAAAAAAGGAAATGACAGACAACATCAGACCATAAGGATGCAATACGAAATCACAAACAACCACGAGAATGTCAGATGATAGTTTATGCGACAACAAGTTTTACAACGATAACATGAACAGCGGCCGAAACTCCTCATTTTCTTGTTTATCGATCTTCTCATCTATTACTCCGACATTATTTATCTCAAGTAGCAACAAGAGTTTTCTCCGTCTTCCCCTACAACGAGAAGTATTAGAGAGAGAGAAAAAAAACATGTCAGTTAAATTAAAAAAAACATGTTAGTTAAAAAAAAACATGTTAGTTCTCATATTTCATGGAATAGGTCGAACAATGGACGTAATTCCTCAACTAATGGTTGCAATCAAATTAATGTACGAAATACAAGTCTACCAAATACGTAATCCAATCTTATATGATGAACAACTACTAAGTCTAATGGGTAATTAACGATTGGAAGAGGAATTTGATGAGCATATATAAAGGCAAAACAAAGAAAACAACTTCAAAATGTACAATACAATATTGGATGCCATTGTGCAAAATTTTTGTAAGGGAATTCGAAGTTAGGGCTTGCTTTGGAAGCTAATTTTTCAATCTTGAGTTTTCTCTCATCCATTCTTCCAAATTGCATAACCCAAAACGAATGGGAGGATGTAGAATTTAAAAATCACCTCCAAAGCACATAATAAAGAATTTTATAATCTACAATCTAGAATCGGGAAAGAATTGGCTCCCAAACACGTGCCCCTGGTATATCAAGATTCGCAGACCCAATATCTAAGTACTTAAGCTCAAATACAGATACACCGAGAAATTTAGTCATTCTCACTAATATACAAACACAAACCTTCTGCACCAAATAAAAAAAAAAAAACAAATTAACCGACATATAGATATGACTATTTTTCTCATTTTTTTTTTTAAAAAAAAGAACCTGCTGCAAATATATGGGTGGGGACACAGTTGCTGTAAATACTCATGTACGTACCGTATGCGATTTTGTATCTGGAGTTGTAAAATCTCATATCTGATCCCGAAAAACCTGTAATCAAACACCATAACCTTCATTCATAAGTACCACAAAAGTCCATAACTTTTGTACCGTCTTTTTTGAAATGCGTCAACTTTTTGAACCACAAAATTGGAGAGTTTGACGTATTTATAAATAGGACCGCCACAAAGATATACCGTCAAACCTTCTACTGGGTTGTGCTGCGCACCATTAATAAGTCTAATTTGTACAAGACATGGATTCTATCTCAAAATGCTGCTGAAATACTATATAGTTACTTCCATTTCGAAATTACATACTAGATTACAAACAAAAATTAAGACAATATAGTTATAACCTAATTCAAAAATCGTGAAACGTAAGAGCATTAGTTGTTCATACCTGAAAATGCTACCAATCTTTACTAATTTCTTCTTCCAACTGTGTCTGTGACCATTCTCCTCAATCTTGTCACCTTCTTAGGCATTTCTATTTCGGCAAGTCTCACGAAAAATTTAGGTCTTCCAATTAAGAACATGAGAGATCCCAGAAAGAGTCCCAGTATGACTCCGCACCCGTACCCTATCGCCACAATTTTGCAAAACCATCTTTCAAAATCTGGATCATCTTCCTCATGTTGTAAAACCGGGTCATCTTCCTCCTGTTGTGGTACATTCGTCTGATGACGTCTACATTCCTTCGACAATGGAAACCCACATAGTCCTAAGTTCCCAGCATATGAACCATTCTCAAATGTATTAAATTGCCAACCCTGGGGTATGGGTCCATAGAGACGGTTCCATGAAAGGTTCAAAACTGCAAGAAACCTCAAACTTGCTAATTGGTTTGGAATTCTCCCAATGAGTTGGTTAGAAGAGATGTCTAAAGATTCAAGGCTTGTCAAGTCTCCCAAAGATTCTGGAATCTCTCCTGTAAGACTATTATGAGAAAAATTAAGCACTATGAGGGAATTGAGCTTTCCAACAACTTTTGGAATCTCTCCAGTGAAATTGTTGGATGAAAAGTCGATCGTTGTGAAGATAGTCAAAATTCTCACGAGTTCAATCTCACGACCCTTCATTGTGACCACAAGAGAATCATGATAATAACTCCGCTCATCACTCATGTATTTTTTGGTAGGCATGGTAGAGTCCTGCATAGCTTGAAAATATTCGAAATACCTCCATGGTAAAGGGCCAGTGAAATCATTGTAAGAGAGGTCAACAATTCGAAGCTTGGGAAAGGAAAATTTACTCATGGAAGAATTCATGGGACCATGAAATCGGTTGGATCGTAAGACAAGAACTTGCAGCTCAGGGAGATTCCCTAACCAATATGGAAATGTGTCAGTAATGTTATTGTTTCCGACGTTTAGAACTTCCAAGCTACTACATTTTGTCAATGATCTTGGCAGTGGTCCTTCAAATTGATTCCCATTCAAGTCAAGACTTCGTAATTGGTTGGGGTTTGCAAATGCTGAGGGAAGGGTTCCTTTAAATAGATTGGAGCGCAGATCTAACACCGAGAGAGAACTACTAAAATTTCCCAAACATTTTGGAACCACACCGCTCAATTTGTTGTTAGACAAATCAAGAATCTCAATAGAACTGGCGTTGCAAATCAACGAAGGAATCTCTCCAATAAAACTATTGTTTGAGATGAAATAGTATCGCATGGAGGGGGGTGGAATAGGGATTGGTCCTTGAAACAAATTTGATTGAATATCAAAAGTTTCTAGTTGCTCCCAAGGAAGTTGTTTTATGTTGGCTAGAAAGTTGTTTGTCAGGAAGTTGTGAGAAATATTCAAATAGAGCAGTGAAGCCTTCCCGATGAATCCAATCCAATTTGGGAACTGTCCATGAATTCTATTGCTAGAAAGATCTAGCGCTTCAAGATTATCTGAGGTTCTCAAGAAATCAGGGAACACCTCGATGTTGCAAGATGACATATAGAAATATTTAAGCTTGGGAAGGGAATTGTTGACATCGCTTCTAATGATCAAAGATAGATTAGTGTTGGAAAGAGAAAGGTACTCAAGATTTTTGAGCATTTGCAGATCAACAACACCGCTCAAATAATTTGATGCAAGAGAGAGCCTAGCCAAATTTACAAGAGTTGAAATAGACTGTGGAATGGAGCCATATAGTCTGTTACGACTCAAATCAATAAAGTTCACTGGTAAATCACGTCGGAACTCAGATATTTGGCCAGTTAAATTATTGGAACTCAAGTCTACCTTTTCCAATGATGGGAGAGTAAACAGCCATGGAGGAATTGCCCCACTGAGAGAGTTGTGAGATAAAAAGAGCATTCGTAGGTTTTGAAGACCACTTAAATTGAATGGTATGGGACCTGTGAGTTGATTACTTGATATTCCTATGTAAAAAAGTGGTTTCAAGTTTGCAACCCACGATGGAAATCCACCAATGAAATTGTTATTCCCTAGATCTAAACTCTCAAGCATTGTTAACTCAGCCAAAAAATGGGGAATTCTGCCTTCGAGGTTATTGAAGGAAAGATCCAACTTAGTTAGTTGCTTAAGGTTTGAAAGAGTAGATGGGACTTCACCATCAAAACCATTGTATGATAAATCTAGTTGACGGATCTGCATAAGGTTTCCTATAGATTTAGGAATGGAACCCCATAATCTGCACCCAGAGAGAATCAAGTAATTCAAAGACTTAATATAACCAATCGAATCAGGTAGTTTTCCTGATAAAGTCGTCCAAGAGAGATACAAGGAGTTCAAAGACTTGAGATGACCAATTGAATCAGGTAGTTCTCCAGATAAACCCGTCCAAGAGAGATGCAAAGACTTCAAAGACTTGAGATAGCCAATTGAATGAGGTAGTTCTCCAGACAATTTCGTATAAGAAAGGTCCAATTCTCTTAGAGAATTACCACTACGCCAAGTTGATTTTGGTAAATTGATAGCAAGATCATTGTTGTCATGTAAAAAGAGTCTTTGCAAGTTTGGAAGGTGGAAAACACTATCAGGTAAGTTCCCCTCTAATCCCGTACTTGACAGGTCAAGAGTTGTTAAAGGAGACAAATTCGTCAAGGAATTTGGTAGACTAGAAGATATAGTAACCTCACGAAGGATGAGTTCTTGTATCTGAGTCAGGTTTCTTAAAAGAATTTCGAAATGGAGCGGTTCAAGTCTCAATTGAGAATAAGAAAGATCAAGTGAAATCAGTTTGGACAAGTACGAGATTTCAGATGGGATTGAACCTGAGAAAGCAGAATTGGATAGGTTCAGATGAGTCAAACTCGCCAAGTTGCCAAATGCTTGAGGAAGGTAGGAGTAATTGAAGTCATTGTGAGCCAGACTAAGCCGTTGGAGGTGAGAGAGCTTGAAAAGGCTGCTATTTGGATGGATTTTACCATAGAGCCAGCTACAACTGAGGTCAAGCCCAATCACGTGACCCGAGAACCCATCGCACGTGACCCCAGCCCAAGAACAACAATCAGTTGCATTACCCTCATTCCAAGAACTCGTCTTTGGATATGAAGCACCCAAATCACCACAACTGGAAGAAGCATCGATATTTATTGTAAACATATGCTTGAACTGCACCAGTGCAGACCTCTGGTCATGACGACACAAGGGTTGTGCTGAAAAATCAAAAGAAGAAAGGGGTGATGATGAAGAAGCAGCAAGTCGGTATTGCAATAAGAAATAGACAAGGAATTGAAACAGCCGAGTAATTGGCTTCATTCTTTGAAAATCAAGAGAAACAACGTAAGAAGAAAAAGAAATTGAGTAGTGGATTTTGGTGGTAACGGTAGTGCTTATGCTTATCCCTTTTAATACAGAGTGCTCGCCTAACTAATCCCTTTTTGACGTCAACATTCGGAACCTGATGGCTATTAAAAAAGATTTTCTTCAATCGCATTGATTGCTTTCGTAAACAGCGCGTCTAAAGGAAAGAAAAAAGGGACCAGATCACAGCGAGTGAGGGGGGTTGCTTTCGTACACAGCGCATCTTAATTAGAATTCATATGACATGGTATAATATCTTCACTAAGTACTAAATTTTTGCTCCGGTTTCAGGAATCTAACATTTTATGAACAGTAGTACATAATTGTACTAAAAAACGGAAAAAAGTAACAAGTTTACTTTGTAAGGGCATGTAGGTCTTCAAAGAGACCAAATAAACTTTTCTCTGCTAAATACTATTTTCCTCTTTACTTTTGGAGAGATGCTAGAAACACAACCATTCTCTTCAACCCTTTTGAGAGTACGTATAATTCTACCCTTTTTGGGCATAGATTTTGGTAAATATTTCAATTCTGGAATACTTGTGGATCCGTTGCAGTGAAAGAAATTTGACAACCTTTGATTACGCCCGTTTCGATCTATTCACTCTTTCTACATGTTTGCTATCACTATAATTAATCCATTTATCTGACTAGTCATTGGGCATTCATTATCCATATATCATACTGACCATCCATTTTTGTAAAGTAAATGATATCCGATAATATGGCATTAATATCAATTAATTTGATTTTTCGCATTAATGATGTACTCAAGATTCCCGACAAAAAAGAACAGTTCAGATAAAAATTACAAATTCTAGAGGGCCCAAATTGAGGGCACTAGGGCGTGTAGTGCCTTGGGTCAAGTTAGGGACCGCAACTCCTTTTAAAAACTATTGATTGTGGAGATAGACGGTTTAAATTGCGCACTATACTCTTCTAGTGCATCCCTACACTACAGGTCCCGGGTGGCCACTCTCTCCCACCATTTCCCCTATTAATGCTTACTGCCACTTATTCGTCCAATTGGAAAACCTTAACCTAAGAATTTAGGCCTAACCAATCAATCCAAACACTACAAAGATGTCCTGAAATTTAATTTCACATAAATTCAAATATGTATAGCGCTATATGTTCGCAGAAGTACATTGTATTTGTTCGGAGATATACATCCGCACAATTTAAAATATGTCCAAAAGTGTAAGCTAGGTAAGACACAACTCCAATGCTTTTCAGTGTCAGAAAAATGGTATTGTGAAGAACTTATATTATAAAACAGAGCATTTTTTGTCAAAATACAGAGACGTACAAACAAACTAATATCCACGGCCGTCCAATCATATTTTTTATGTTAAGATTGTAGCTGTCAAATCATTTATTATCTTGCATCTATCGGGTACAGCAATTGGGAAGAACGGATATTTTAATCATTAAAACTATATTATGTTCCGACGTGTCTAATTATTATATATTACGTTCCGACGTGTTTTTAATTAGGCTAGTTTATTCACATGCTACTAGAGATGCCAAAACCCGTTTTTGTTTCGCAACGACATTTCCAGCACAAGCAATTCTCATTATTTTTCAATCGACTTGATTTTTCGCTTGGACAATAAACGTATCTCGACTTAAATAGTCGAATGATATCACAAAGAATCTTATTTTACATTACATAACTATGAAAGAAATCTTCACATAAGAGAATCTTTATTTAATTAGCGGTTGGGAACGATCCTCATTATTTTTTCTTAAGAGTCCATTTAGGAGCTCATCATTGAATTCTAAATTTTGCATTAACGGATTCTGGTTGGTTTGGAACTGAATTGTAAAATGTATTATGACATATTGCATTCTCTAAATTACTCTTACACATTACTTTGTTGCAAAATTTATTGTGTACACATCCCTCAAACATTACTGTAGATTAATAATCTATTCCGATTGTAATCCAAAAAAATTCAATTTGCAATCTAAAATGCAAGATGCAAAAACAATAGGCTCCTAAACGCGCTCTGAATCTAGGCTTTTGTTGCATAATAAAGTCGTTAGTGTAACTAGATTCTACAGCAAAAAGCAAAAGAATAGTTCACGTTTTGCTCACGGCGCTTCTGCAGCTAACTACTGCAAGTACAAGGCACCCACAAAATTAGATTCCATATTTCTGAGATGCTTAAGATTAATGAGATATTACTAATTAAGACTGCAAATGAACCGAGCTGCTTGTGGCTTGGCTTGTTAAGGCGAGGCTCGTTTAGTAATCGAGCCGAGCTCGAGTTCGAGTTTTAGGCTCGTTTAATAAACGAGATTGATAAAGCTCAGCTTGGCTCGGCTCTTTTATATAGGCTCGACTTGTTTAAGAAAGCTCGTTAAGTAAATTACCTTGGCTCGGCCCGTTCTCGAGCTCAGTTTTTAGTTTGTTTACTAAACGAGACGAGTTCGAGTTCTAAAAAGCTCAGCTCGGCTAACTCAATTTTTGGCTCGTTTACTAAACGAGCCGAGCTTGACCTCGGAAAGGTCGTCTAGGCTCTGCTCATTTATACCCGAATCACTGTCCCAGGTGTACCATGTGACATTCTTTACCTTGCACTATAGACCAAGTTCGTTCACGTGGAAGTCTTGTGCAATGTGTGTGCATGTTAATAAGGATAGATTTTGCAATTAAGGTAAACAAATGTTGTATATTAGTATGCAAGTAGAGTAGTAGTCAAGTTAGAAGACACCTATATACGTATCCTTATGTATAAAGGATCAAATCCCACTAATAACAAACACTTTCTGCATGTTTTTTTTTTTTAAAAAAAAGAGAGAAAAGAAACATGTATATTCTGAAATCATGTTAGAAGTATCCAACTCGAAATCACTTTAAAATTACTAATTCATAATAGACCAAAGTCTACACTCCTTTACTGAGTCTTCAACCAGTACAATAAAAATTGGACGCTTGGTTGTGGTCACTAATTAACGCCTTGGTAGCACATACATACAACCAAATAGGATTGCAAAGCGAATTGAGCTGCTACTCGCGGCTCAGCTCAATCGGCTCATTTATAGAAGCATGTTTAGTAAACGAACATGGCTTATAGCTCCTTAGGGGCTCGACTCATTTACAACCAAATCAAACTCGAGCTCTACAAAACTCGGCTTAGCTCGACTCAAATCGTTTGCACCCTACTGATGCAAATTTGCTTTGCATAGTTGACTACACAGTATCAATATTGTTTTGTTTAAACAACTACCTTTCCAAAAGAGACAAAAACACTACCAATTTTCTCTTTTGCCCAGCAAAGAATGCAATCTACACAAAGACTTGACTTAGGGAGTCGTCTTGCCGGACCACGGTCATGTCCATTTTCTGGGATCCTATGATCCGGGTCGGTCCAATTTGATCAAATCCGTTCATTTTGTAGAACTCGTCAAGTATATTAATCGCAATTAAATTCAGCTTCATCGACCATCTATTGCTGCATGAACAGAACAGATTTGTTTTGGCAGTTTAAGTTCCGAATATTTATTTCCAGTAGTTTTTTCAAGAACAAATATGTTCTACTCAATCAATGTTTGGTCGAGCTGATTTTTTAAGTGAATATTGTATTTGACGGGATCCAAAAGAAACGGTTCCGGTTATCGTCGGGGGCCATCTTTAATCTTACAAAACCCCAAACTGAACCTCGCTCCATAAAAAACTCGACAGGATCTTGGTTCCCTCTTCCCATCCTTTTTTTTCCTGCCATGTCTTATACGTTTGGAGAAAACAAGGCAATTCAAGTTGGAATGTGGACTCTATCTACACGGCAATTGTGAAGGACTATTGGAGAGTAAAGTATAGGGCACGTCAAGGGAAATGGAGGGGTAAAAGAAACTTTTTTTCTTGAGGGTGTTCAGGTGACCACCCTTATCAAAGGGTGGAGCTGCCTCTGGTCCTGTAATGACTTAGATAACTAAAGTCTCCTCTTAAACTTGGAATCAGAGACGACCTGTCTCACATACTTGTTTTTCGTTACTCATGGCTATTATGATCAACAGTGATTGTGAAAATAAATTGATGTATTTAAATTTTCTTTCAACTTTGCAGTTCATTACGAGTATAGGAACTCAAAAGTAAATCGATCGCATTGGAAAAAAGTTTGCGAATAACTAAAAGTATCCGGGCACATACTATACTTAGCGTATCTGTGCTAGTTCTTCCTTGGGAGCGTGTGGCCTTAATCTTAAATACCAGGGGTTCTGTCATTGATGGATTCAAAGATTAGAAAATTCTGTTTGTTTTGGCGGAGAATTAAAATACGGAGTAATACTTTTCATGTCGGTAAATTTCTTTGAACTCTGTAAGTTCATTACGAGCACAGAAACTTAACGTAAATCGACCGCATTTGAGAAAAGTTCATGAATGACTAAAAGTATCCGGGAACGTACTATAAAAGTCATTTGCTTGCTTTACAAGTAAAAAAGAAAAACATGGTCATGAAACACTTTTGTGACACAAGGCCAAGTCTTCGATTCACACTTTTGAGGTACCAATCACCCAGTAAACTTGGCTAGTGATTCTCAGATTTCCAAGTCAAGTCAATCCCCATAATCTTTCTCATTAGGGTTTGTTCCCTCCCATCACGACCACCAGTCCCCACGACTAAACTTGGAGTAAGTATTCCCATGTGGGCTTCCTATAATCCCATTTTTGGTCTATAATAGTCTAGTGAACTTTAGGGGTGAGAATGGATCGGATTGGTTTAGTTTTATAGTAATTCAAGAATCAAACTAACTCCATGAAATTCATAGAACCAAACAAATCTGAACTTTTGAACCATTTAAATGTGATTCGGTTTGGGTTTTTAATCACGGCTCTCTGAGAAATTACTTAACACAACATAGATAAATTAAACCATAACTTAACTTAAAACTTGTTCTATTAAAATCACCAAAACTCACTAATATCAACCAACTGAAGCAAAAAGAAAAAAACACACTTTTTTGTACCCTGTTTTGGCCCAATTGGAGTTCAACCTTGGGTGTTGAGAATCCGTAATTTAGAATCTGCACAAATTAGAATCTTAATTAACTTCTAACCTTGAGGAATCATAAATGAAAATTTGAGTCAGTGCGTCAGGTGACCTTGCTTGCCATCATTCGGCTACTCCCATTGCCATAAGCACTTGTAACTGGAATAATTACCAGCATTCTACAAAGAATTAGGCATACTGAATACAACTGGGAGTGCGAAACTGCGAATGAGGCGAACCGAGTTTTTTGTGTTTCGTGCTCGAGCTTTGTTGGTTAACTAAACGAGTTTAAAACTCGAGATTAGGTAGTTTGTCAACAAGCCAAGCCCGACTTAATTAGCAAACCCTACACAAACGACTGAACGAGCCAAATTTTATAGTGTTGAGCTCGGCTCGTTTAATATATAAGCCTCAAACTAGAGCTTGAGATCAGCTCAAATACTAAACGAGTCGTGCCAACCTTCACGATAAGTTCAACTCGGTTGGTTTGCAGCCTAAATACTACCATCTATTTCTTTCAAATAAAGTGATACTTTAATTAGCATCAATTCACCGGTAAAGTTTCTTTTCAGAATACAAGTTCCAAAAATGAATGGTCCAGGACCAGATGATGTTCAAGCTTCGCCTTATCGTTTAAAACAGTCCTTTTCGGTAATTTCAATTTTTCGTTTTTTTCGAAGAAGCTAAATTGTTGAAATCATGAATGTTTGTAGACTAATTATAATGTCCCAACCCTACAGAAAGGGATCCCTGTAACCTGAAAATACTCTCAGACTGTACCTACCATGAAATTTTAGTTTATGCTTTATCTAGGCAAGGGGAATGTGTAATTTGCTAAATAAACTACCATCGTCCCAGTTCAACCAAACTCTTGTTTTGTAATATCGCTAGTTACTTATCCACACGGTTGTGAAGCAAAACAAAGATTACTAGAGCTCGAATCCTATTTGGGTCATTGAAAATTCATTCCGGTTTGTTTGTTATTTGAACAAATCAAGCCGGAAGGCATTACAACAGCACATTAATTTTCCAAACTTTATCTTCATAAGATTATTTTGTGTTCAAAATAAGCTTCGGACTGGAAGCCCTGTTGTGATTGAGAAGTGTTGTTTGAAAATCATAATAGTCTTTAAAATGTTTTCAAGACAAAACATGTTTCGTTCATGCCTATATCGATGTCCGAGTAGTGTGACTTTATACACTTGCACGACAAACCAATGAAAATGAACGGCTTCAATAAATTCTTCAGAGCTAGAGTAGGGCCCATTTGTGCATCATAGTAGTGTACCTACTCAATAAGATCCAGGTCAACTCACAAAAACCTAATTCAATAATTCATTTATTGACTCGGGCTGAGTCTGGTCGTTCACGGCTGCCTGATTGAATCCAATTTCCACAAGTTTTGTCTTATGGGGAGACTAGAAGACCATCCTTCTCAATTTTCTTGATTTCTCCACCAATGGTAATGCGCCATGAATTATTTGTTACGTTCAGTATGGCTGTTTGCTTGAGGAATCAAATTGACTGAAGTATCCTTCACGAGCAAGACTTTTCTCCAAGTATAGGACAAAATGTCGTCTTCAATTATCTTCAAGTAGAGCAGTTAAAACGAACAAGTTATTCAAGCTCAACTTGCTAAATGGGTTAGATCGACTCTTATCGTAAACAAGCGAAGGTCTAACGCGTCTTTAAGTTTGTTAAGTTTTCAAGTCAAATTTGAACAACCGTGTATTAAACTCAAGAGGGTAATTCAACTTTCAGACTCAACTCATGATCGGTTCAATTAAATCTCGTTTGATCGGCCAGAGTGATGAACAGCCAAGAGTAAACAGATTTTCTAAGTGAAAAACTTAAACAATCCACTATTTGTCCCGGCAGGGAAAAATTACAGGCCGCATCCAACATTTATATTCATCTGGGAATTGGATTTTAATTGTATCTTTGAAAAAATTCATACAATTGGTATACCCTTCCGTCTCATTTTAAATGCCCAATATAAGATTACGTGCATTTTCAAAACCCCACAAAAATATACTCTACATAATTTTTAAAGTTTTTTTGAGCACTTTAATTTGGTTGGATTATACGGAAATATATTTTTTTTACATGCAAGAAAATACATGTTTCCCAAGAGAGACATTTAAAAAGGGACAGAGGGAGTACTATTTATAAGCTATAATCTCAAAAGTACATCAAGTTTCTAAACTTTTCCTTATAAGCTTATTCGGCCCCCAAAAAATCAAAATACTGAAAGTAATTATCCCTCTCTCCCTCCCCATCTCTAGCCTCTGAATTAAGTGCTTTGCCTGCCCAAATACGTTTCTCCTTCCTCTGCCCAAATACGTTTCTCCTTCCTCTGCCCAAATGTAAGTGTTGTTGTAGTACAACTTTGTAGTTCCTCTATTTCATTTTATGCCAACTTTTAGGTTTCTTTTTGTTTGGTTTATGAAGCAAACAACTTGAATTCAATTAAACCAATTTGAATTGCAAGTGTGGTTAAGGTTTGGATCCCCGATTCCCCGTGCAGATCCCCGTTCCCCGCATTGGGGCGGGGATGGAGGTTAAAAAAAAATCCCCAATGGGGATCGGGGATGGGGATTGATATAGGTTCGGGGATCGAGGATGGAGGTAGTGGTATCCACCCCCTACCCTCCCCATGCCCATCCCTATATACAAAGCTCGGCTCAGCTCGACTCAAATGGTTTGCACCTTCCTGACGCAAACTGGCTTTGCATAGTTAACTACAGAGTACCAATATTACTTTCCTATTTTCGTTTTTGCCCAGCAAAGAATGAAATCTACAAAAAGACTTGACTTATGGAGTCATTTCGCCGGACTACGGTCGTGTCCATTGTCCTATGATCTAGCTCGGTCCAATTTGAGCTTTTACAGACCCAAGGTGGCTTCACAATGTTGATCAAATCCGTTCCTTTTGTAGAACTTGTCAAGTACATTAATCACAGTTAAATTCAGCTTCATCGACCATCTATTGCTGCATGAATAGAACAGATTTGTACTGGTAGTTTAAGTTCCAAATATTTATTTCCAATACTTTTTTCGAGAACAAATCTGTTCTGTTCAATCAATGTTTGGTCAAGCTAATTTTTTAAGTGAATATTGTATTTGATGGGATCTAAAATAAACGGTTCCAGTTGTCGTCGTGGGCCCATCTTAATCTTACAAAACCCCAAACTGAACCTCACTAGCTCCATAAAAAACTAGACAGGATCTAGGTTCCCTCTTGCCATCCTTTTTTTCTTTTTTCCTGCCATGTCTTATACGTTTGGAGAAAACAAGGCAATTCAAGTACGTTGAAATGTGGACTCTTTCTACACGGCAATTGTGAAGGACTATTGGAGAGTAAAGTATAGGGCACGTCAAGGGAAATGGAGGGGGTAGAAGAAACTTTTTTTCTTGAGGGTGTTCAGGTGATCATCCTTATCAAAGGGTGGAGCCGCCTCTGGTCCTATAATGACTTAGATAACTAAAGTCTCCTCTTAAACTTGGAATCAGAGACGGCCTGTCTCACATACTTGTTTTTCGTTACTCATGGCAATTACGATCAACAATGATTGTGAAAATAAATCGATGTATTTAAATTTTCTTTCAACTTTGCTTTTCATTACCAGCATAGAAACTCGAACATAAATCGACTGCTTTTGTGAAAAGTTCATGAATGACTAAAAGTATCCGGGAACGTAGTCTAAAAGTCAATTGCTTGCTTTGCAGGTAAAAAAGAAAAACATGGTCATGAAACACTTTTTGTGACACAAGGCCAAGTCTTTGATTCACACCGAAGTACCAATGACCCAGTAAATTGGCAAGTGATTGAGATGTCCAAGTCAAGTCTATCCCCAATCCCCACGACAGCCATACCCATCTAATCTACCTTTTGAAAAATTAGTGTGAATCACATTATGAATTTAGAGAACCAAACCAATCTGAAGTTTTGAACCATTAAAATGTGATTTAGTTTGGGTTTTTAATTACGGCTCGCTGGGAAATTAGGATATTATTTCCATGAACTATATTTGAAGTACTTAACACAACATAGATAAATTAAACCATAACTTAACTTAAAACTTGTTCTATTAAAATCACCAAAACTCACTAATATCAACCAACTGAAGAAGAGTAGATGAGGCAGAGCTCTTGGATGCCCCACACTGCATTCCGAGATCGAGTCCGGCCCGCCCATTCTCCCTTCCCCATGTAGTAGATTAGGAATGACAAAAAAAAAAAAGTAGAATATCCATAATAAATGAAATGTGTATTTATTGAATCGGATAATCAGCTCGCCACCAAACTCAGCGTATCGATATTCGACAATTCAGATTGAGTTTGGGTCTCTGTTTTACTTGGGTAAATAGGGAAGTAAATGAGCTTGCACATGTGGTGCCTCATTGCCTCTACTGCTGTAAGGGGAAATGTTCCGGTTAACTGGATTTCGTCCTCTTGTAGCCCTTTCGGGCATAATTTTTGGCTATGGTTATATTTTTTAACTTTTCTGATTACTCTCATCTAGACGTGTAATGTGGTATAAAAACTTTGCGCAAGTCTAATAAAAATTAAGAGAAAATAACCAAGGAAAAAAAAAAAAAACTGTGCCAAAAAAACGTTACCTTGAGGTACACACTTTTTTGTACCCTGTTTTGGCCCAATTGGAGTTCAACCTTGGGTGTTGAGAATCCGTAATTTAGAATCTGCACAAATTAGAATCTTAATTAACTTCTAACCTTAGGAATCATAAATGAAAATTTGAGTCAGTGCGTCAGGTGACCTTGCTTGCCATCATTCGGCTACTCCCATGGCCATAAGCACTTGTAACTGGAATAATTCAGCATTCTACAAAGAATTAGGCATACTGAATACAACTGGAAGTTCGAATGAGGCGAACCGAGCTTTTCGTGTTTCGTGCATGAGCTTTGTTGGTTTACTAAACGAGTTTAAAACTCGAGATTAGCTAGTTTGTCAACAAGCCAAGCCCGACTTAATTAACAAACCCTACACAAACGATTGAACAAGCCAAATTTTAGAGTGTTGAGCTTGGCTCGTTTACTATATGAGCCTCAAACTAGAGCTCGAGATCAGCTCGATTACTAAACAAGTCGCGCCGACCTTCACGATAAGTTCAGCTCGGTTGGTTTGCAGCCTAAATACTACCATCTATTTCTTTCAAATAAAGTGGTACTTTAATTGGCATCAATTCACCGGTAAAGTTTCTTTTCAGAATATAAGTTCCAAAAATGAATGGTCCAGGACCAGAAAATCAGCAATGTTTCAAATGATGTTCAAGCTTCGCCTTATCGTTTAAAACAGTCCTTATCGATAATTTCAATTTTTGGTTTATTTCGAGGAAGCTAAATTGTTGAAATCATGAATGTTTGTAGACTTATTATAATGTCCCAACCCTACAGTAAGGAATCCCCGTAACCTAAAAATACACTCATTTACAGTAAATACCATGAAATTTTAGTTTATGCTTTATCCAAACAAGGGGAATGTGTAATTAGCTAAATAAACTACCATCCTCCCAGTTCAACCAAACTCCTGTTTTGTAACGTCGCTAGTCACTTATACACACGGTTGTGAAGCAAAACAAAGACTACTCGAGCTCGATTCCTATTTGGGCAGTTGAAAATTCATTCCAGTTTGTTTGTTATCTGGACAAAACAAGCCGGAAGGCATTACAACAACACATTAATTTTCTAAACTTTTCCTTCGTAAGATTATTCTGTGTTCAAAATGAGCTTCGGACTGGAAGCCCTGTTGTGATTAGGAAGTTCTGTTTGAAAATCATAATAGCCTTTAAAATGTTTTCAAGACAAAATATTTTTCGTTCATGCCTATATCGATGTCCAAGTAGTGTGACTTTATTGACTCGGGTTGAGTCTCGTCATTCATGACTGCCTGATTGAATCCAATTACCACAAGTTTTGTCTTATGGGGAGACTAGAAAGACCATCCTTCTCAATTTTCTTGATTTGTGCATCAATGGTCAAGCACCATAAATTATTTGTTACGTATTAGTATGGTTTAAGGAATCAAAGTGACCGAAGTCATTTCCAAGAGCAAGACTTCTCTCCAATTACAGGACAACATGTCTTCTGGTGCCTTCAAGTAGAGTATTTAAACGAACAAGTTATTCAAGTTCAGTTTGCTAAATGGGTTAGATCAACGTTGTAAACAAGTCAAGGTCTAATGCGTCTTTAAGCTTGTTAGTTTTTCAAGTCAAATTTGAATTACCGTGTATTGAACTCAATCGCTCATACAACTTCGAGACTCGACTCATGACCGGTTAAACTAAATCTCGGTTGAGATTGGCCTGAGTGATGAACAGCCAAGAGTAAACAGATTTTCTAAAAGAAAAATTTAAACAATCCACTACTTGGCTTGGCAAGGCAAGAATTGTAGTATGGCCTTGGGCCCAGGCTGCATCCAACATTATATTCTTCTGTGAATTTTAATTATAACTTAGAAAAAACATTCATACAATTGGTGTACTATTTATAAGCTATAATCTCAATAATTTTGATTTAATCTACTAAAAATTAACAAATAGTTTCACATTGCCATACTGAATTTTCTCAAATAGTTCGTAGACAAGAATACGTGTATGGGTGTTTTAGTAACCCAAATATAAAATAAAAAATGGGCACTTAAATAATCATCCTTTTAGTCACTTAAAATTAGAAAATCATCCTGAGCCTATTTAGGAGTTATGTTTCCATCCCGAGATTCAAATAAACCCTAGAATGCCCTATATATATGGGGCAGTAGGTAGTTGACCATTTTCAAAATTATGAGGTCCAAGGCAATAATTTAGGAATTTGGGGATACAACCAATCCCCAAATTTACGCAAAACAGTTACAATATCTCCATTAATACCCTAGACATCTAAAAAAATGCCAGAAACAATCGTTCACCTCTCTCGGTCCCAAATCCATACTCCCACTCGCCAGTCGGTGAAGAGAAATCGGAGCATGCAATCCTAGGAAAGTTCGCTTGCCACTTTGAATTCCGACAATTGGTTTGGTGATCAAACCATGTGTCTCTACAGATCCATTTGTGAAATGGAGAAGATATTAGGAGGGGCCTTATAGACTTTGAGGACTTGAGGATGGAAGCCATCCAGATTGGCTCTTTTAGGAGTAAGTGATTCTTATGCATTTTTGCTAATGATCAATGGAGACCACTACGATTTCTCACAATTACAAAGAGAACAGACATTTGGAGAGAACGACCATGCTGTGATGTGGTTGGAGTTCGTATTTTTTTTTTTCGATTTTGTTTTTATTTTCCGATCTAGTCTGGCTTTGTTCTTTCCTTAATCGGTTCATTCAAACATAAATTTGATGCGTTTTATTTGATGATTCATTGCTGCTTATGGTTGAGTTTTTTAGTCTAATCCTTCAATTTGCTATGTAAATGCTCTCAAAACCTTGGAATAACGATTGGATGGTGTCGAATCTGCCGATCAAAAAATAAATAAATAATGATTGGATGATATTCAAATTTACCATGACTGTTGCTTTGATTTGGCCATGAAATCTATTATTTTGGCTCGTTTGTGAAATTTATTATTTTGGTTCAATTCAATTAGAAATTTGAAATTTATCATGAAATTTGACCATGTGGTATTAATGTATTCAAAATCACCATAAAATGTGTTATAAATTTTAGATATCATCCGATCATAATTCATGTACAAACTTATGTTTACTGAAATTTACCATATTAACTTCAAATTGACCATGAAATCTGGTTGGATGGTTTACAAATTTACCATGAAATTACACCTCTATTATCAAATCATGGTAAAAAATCATTTATAGTTATAGATCATGGCTAAATATTGATATTGTATGGTAAATCTTTAATTTTAGTTGTGTAGCTGCGCGAGTGTATTTACCATGAACTTATGGGTACAAAGAGATTGTGTACCGTATCTATCGTATTTACCATGAAAACCTGAGGAAATGACATTGACTGCAAATTTACCATGATTTCTGCTATGCAAATGTGTTTTTGTAATAATTTCGTCATACGTAGAACAATCATAAAAGCATGGGGATAAGTTAGAATATATTTGAAATTTCAAAAAAATTCCCCTTTTCCTTTTTTACCATATTTGCTGGTGCGAATTTAATTTTTTTTACTTGGTTATCTATAATTTCACCACACATTAGTAACAAATTTTGAATTTGAAATTCCTTTTGCTATCTCTCCTAATGGATGTGATTGAGTCTCATTAAATTAAAAAATGGTTAAATCCCACTAAATTAGGAACTTATTGAATCCCACAAAATTAGGATGTTATTGAATCCCACAAAATTAGGAACAAATATAATCATGTATATGTTGATATCATAGTAATTACTTCCATTGGTAAAATGTTGATATCATAGTAAAAGGGTATAAAATGTATTTCACAATGGAAAAGGATGAAAACATGACTCTGTAAAATAAGGGGGATGAAAATCTAAATAGTGTCCAAAAAACGGATGATTAATTAATTAACTCTATAAAATACTATCATATACATATTGCTGCAGACCAAAAATATTACGTGGAAGTTTTGTTTGAAATTCATAATAGCCTTTTAATATTTTCAAGACAGAATGTGTTTCGTTCATGCGTATATCGATATCTTATTAGTTCGACAGTTTTAAATCTTGGTATCGGGATACGTAATGGTATCGGTGATACAATCAAACATTGGCCGATATCGGCCTGTATCAGACTGTATATATTTCAAATATCGGTATCGGTATCGGTATCGGTCCCTCGAAAACCCAATACGTATTGGCCGATACGTCGCGTAACGGCCGATATTTAAATCCTACATTGACTTTATATACTCGTACAATGAACCAAACAAAATGAACAGTTCCAATAAATTATTCGGGTCTAGAGTAAAGACCCAGGTCGTGTCACAAAAAAACCTAATTCAATAATTCATCACTTGACTTGGGTTGAGTCTGGTCGTTCACAGCTGCCTGGTTGAATCAAATTTTCACAACTTTTGTCTTATGGGGAAGGAACTAGAAGACCATCCTTTCTCAATTTTCTTGATTTGTCCGGCAATGGTAATGCATCATGAATTATTTGTTACGCATCAGTATGGTTGTATGCTTAAGGAATCAAATGGAGCCAAATCGTTTCCATGAGCAAGATTTTTCTCCAAATAATGACAACATGTCTTCTTCTGTCATCTTCAAGTAGAGCACTTAAACAAAAAAGTTATTCAAGCTCAACTTGCTAAATGGGTTAGATGGAATCTATTAAGAGTTTTTCAAAATATATAAATAAGCTTTTATTTTAGTTTATGCTTTATCCAGGCAAGGGGAATGTGTAATTAGCCTAGTGAACTACCATCCTCCCAGTTCAACCAAACTCCTGTTTTGTAACATGGCTAGTTACTTATACACGCAGTTGTGAAGCAAAAGAAAAACTACTTGAGCTCGACTCCTATTCGGATTGTTGAAAATTCGTTCCAGTTTGTTTGTTGTCTGAACAAATCAAGCCAGTAGGCATTACGACAACACATTAATTTTCTAAACTTTTCCTTCTTAAAATTATGTTGTGTTCAAAATAAGCTTCGGACTGGAAGCCCTGTTGTGATTAGAACGTCTCAGGCCTTTGTTGTGAGGCACAAATAAGCCAGATCTCAAATTCATAAAAGCGGTCCAAACAATCAATACTGATCACACATAGGGTAGAGACATGAACAAAACTTGATTATTTGGAATTTTTGTTTGAAAATCACAATAGCCTTTAAAATATTTTCAAAGACAAAACATGTTTCGTTCATGCCTATATCGATGTCCGAGCAATGTGACTTTATACGCTCGCACGAAAAACCAATCAAAATGAACGGCTTCAATAAAATTTTCAGGCCTAGAGTAGGGTTCATTTGTCCATCATAGTAGTGTCCCCACTCAATAAAGACCCAAGTCAACTCACAAAAACCTAATTCAATAATTCATTTATTGACTCAGGAGTCTGGTCGTTCACGGCTGCCTGATTGAATCCAACTACCAAAAGTTTTGTCTTATGGGGAGACTAGAATGTTGACCGGTAGCTAGTTTTGTTAACTGACTGGCAGGGCCAGTTGGTTTTGGCTCCATCCTTAGCCAATTGCCGACACTCTCCTCAACCTCCAGAGTAATTGCTATGTCATTGTCTGGCGTTGGAATAGTTCTAGGAGTAAATTCATGGGCTCCTCTGCATTTGTACATTTGTCTGGCGTTGGAGGATGAGCCATGGCCATAAGAAATGACCTTGGGTCTTTGTATTTTGTATCACCCAGAGAGTGATCTTGTCTTTGTCCGAGAGGGAGACTTGCATCTCTCGTGAGAGAGAGATTTGTGAGGTTTTGTTTGAGCAATGTAAAATCAGAGTGTAGTGTGTGAAAGAAACACTTGTAAAGCTCGTGCATGGTTTTTCGGTATCTAAATAATTGCTCCAATTACCTCTGTGGAGTACCCGATTTTGGGGAACCACTTGTAAAGACGAAGAAATACATTTTCTGGAACTCTAGCTAATACTAAAACCAACATTATCGATTACAATAGAGGACGACTTAGGCAAAGAGCTAATTGAAGTACTTAAATGAAGCACCAAAGCCTACCTCAGTATTGTCACCTCTGTACTCATTTTATAACTCATTGCTATTCTAATTCTAGAAAATTGTGACCGAACATTCTACCTCAATGGGGATACTACACTCCTTTTACTTTCAAATCTGATATTTCTATATGCAAGGACTTTCGAAAGTAATTTTGTAAATCAGATTCCGAAAGTAATTTTGAAAATATATAAATATTTTTTGATGTATACTCTAATTAACCATACATCACCATTGCACATCATCCACTAACATCTAAATTTCTAAAATTCTAGAATTAATAATCTTTGAACCACGAAAAGGGCAACTCAAGTCTTAGGCCATTTCAAACTTTCAAATTTTGCAGATCTCACTTTCTAGTTCTTATGTATGTATATATAATTATATACGTAAAAATATTTATATTTCAGATTGTCAATTGTTCTTTCGATACTCCTCTATTTCATTTTGATAATAGAATTAGTTATTATGTTCTTCCTCATAGAAATTCAAAAGTCTCTCAAATTTTTTCTTAAAATTCTTCGATCAATTGAAAAACACTATAGCCATCTAGCGTAAAAGTAAGAGACAGAGAAAAGAGGCATGTATATTCTGAAATCATGTTAAAAGTATCCAACTCGAAATCACTTGAAAATTACTAATTCATAATTGACCAAAGTCTACAATTCATACTCCTTCACTGAGTCATCAACGTACACTACAAGAAAAATTGGACGCTTTGTTGTGGTCACTAACGCACGCCTTGGTAGCACATACATACAACCAAATAGAGTTGCAAACGAATTGAGCTGCTCGCTTGCTTGTAGCTCGTGGCTCGCTCGATCAGTTTTTTTGTAGAAGCATGTTTAGCAAATGAACATGGCTTAGCTCCTTAAGAGCTTCGAGCTCTACAAAACTCGGCTCAGCTCGACTCAATTCGTTTGCACCTTACCAACGCAAACTGGCTTTGCATAGTTAACTACACAGTATCAATATAATATTGTTTTGCTTAAACAACTACCAATATTACTTTCCTATTTTCGCTTTTGCCCAACAAAGAATGCAATCTACAAAAAGACTTGACCTATGGAGTCGTCTTCCCGGACCACGTTCGTGTCCATTTTCCTTTGATCCAGCTCGGTCCAATTTAAGCTTTTATAGACCCAAGGTGGCTTCACAATGTTGATCAAATCTGTTCATTTTGTAGAACTTGTCATGTACATTAATCACAGTTAAATTCAGCTTCATCGGCCATTTATTGCTGCATGAACAAAACAGATTTGTACTGGTAGTTTAAGTTCCAAATATTTATTTCCAATACTTTTTTCGAGAACAAATCTGTTCTATTCAATCAATGTTTGGTCAAGCTAATTTTTTAAGTGAATATTGTATTTGATGGGATCTAAAATAAACGGTTCCAGTTGTCGTCGTGGGCCCATCTTAATCTTACAAAACCCCAAACTGAACCTCACTAGCTCCATAAAAAACTAGACAGGATCTAGGTTCCCTCTTGCCATCCTTTTTTTCTTTTTTCCTGCCATGTCTTATACGTTTGGAGAAAACAAGGCAATTCAAGTACGTTGAAATGTGGACTCTTTCTACACGGCAATTGTGAAGGACTATTGGAGAGTAAAGTATAGGGCACGTCAAGGGAAATGGAGGGGGTAGAAGAAACTTTTTTTCTTGAGGGTGTTCAGGTGACCATCCTTATCAAAGGGTGGAGCCGCCTCTGGTCCTATAATGACTTAGATAACTAAAGTCTCCTCTTAAACTTGGAATCAGAGACGACCTGTCTCACATACTTGTTTTTCGTTACTGATGGCAATTACGATCAACAGTGATTGTGAAAATAAATCGATGTATTTACATTTTCTTTCAACTTTGCTGTTCATTACGAGTATAGGAACTCAAAAGTAAATCGATCGCATTTGAAAAAAGTTCGTGAATAACTAAAAGTATCTGGGTACATACTATACTTAGCGTATCTCTGCTAGTTCTTCCTTGGGAGCGTGTGGCCTTATTCTTAAATAGCAGGCGTTTTGTCTTTGATGGATTCAAAGATTGGCAAATTCTGTTATTGAGTACAATGGGTGAGAGTATATGCTCTGTTTGTTTTGGCGGAGAATTAAAATACGGAGTAATATTTTTCATATCAGTAAACTACTTTGAACTCTGCAAGTTCATTACGAGCATAGAAACTCGAACGTAAATAGACCGCATTTGTGAAAAGTTCATGAATGACTAAAAGCATCCGGGAATGTAGTCTAAAAGTCATTTGCTTGCTTTGCAGGTAAAAAAGAAAAACATGGTCATGAAACACTTTTTGTGACACAAGGCCAAATCTTTGATTCACACCGAAGTACCAATCACCCAGTAAATTGGCAAGTGATTGAGATGTCCAAGTCAAGTCAATCCCCAGTCCCCACGACAGCCATACCCATCTAATCTACCTTTTGAAAAATTAGTGTGAATCACATTATGAATTTAGAGAACCAAACAAACTCCATGAAATAAATAGAACCAAACCAATCTGAAGTTTTGAACCATTTAAATGTGATTCGGTTTGGGTTTTCAATCACGGCTCGCTAGGAAATCAGTATAGCATTTTCATAAACTATATTTGAAGTACTTAACAGAACATAGATAGATTAAACGATAACTTAACTTAAAACTTGTTCTATTAAAATCACAACTGTTAGCCCCAAGGTTTAGATTTTGATGATAACAAACATACTTTTATTAGTCGATTGGGCTTAATTGGGGTAATAAACTTTTATTAGGCCAATTCTGCCAATAGTTCTTATTGTAGGGACTTATTTGCAATTCTCTCACTTCTAATATCTACAGGTTGTAATTGATACAGGATAAAAATTTCCTAACCTAGTTTTCTACGTTTGAGAGAAAGGAAAAGACGATGAAAAAGGAACGGAGAGTATTGTGGGTTTGGAATCAAAGAAAAATTGGTTTGGATTGAATCAAGAATCAAGAATCAAGGGAAAGGATCTTCATCACAACTCTATCTCCAATAGACGAGATTTGAAGAAGGAGCAAGATTAAGGAAAATCTTCTCCAATTTCTAACGGCTAAGGAGGGCTTCACAAGGAAAGAACTTGTCTGATGATTATATTTCAAAATTGAAGATGGAAAGAACCAATAAGGCAAGATTGAGGAGCTGATTTTTTTTGCAACGGGTAAGAGAAATTTTGGCGTTTAATTTGGGTCTTCATCAGTTTAAATACAGAACAAGAAGAAAGAAGAAGATATAGAGACAACGATTGAAAATTCAGTGAGCTACTTCTTTCCAATCCACTTTTGAAAGTTTGTTCTTCATCTTGGTTATTTTACATCAGATTGAGTGGTTGTTTTGAGAGTTATTGTAAAAGGGAAATTTCACACCCTTGTTCTGAAATTGTAACCTGTTTTGTGAGTGATTTTTGGGTAGAAAAATTCACTTGGGTTAGGTCTGACTAGTGCCGGATTCTGAGCTAGTTTGGAGTTGATTCAGAGTAATCACTCGGTTTGTAAAGGTTTTCTAGCACCCGCGAAGCTAGAAGGTTGTAACAACTATTGGAGATAGTGCAGCAATTCCTGAGTAGGATACTCGGGGAGTGGAGTAGGCCGTGAAGTTGCGGACCGAACCACTATAAAAATCCGCGTGTTTGATTTCTCTCTCCCTTACTCTTCTACTTTTGTTTTGCTTATCTTTATTGCATGATTGATTAGCCCATCTCATTTCAATATCTGATTTGAGTGAAGTTGTTAGTTGTCGAAACACCGCTTGCTAGAATTGTTGCATCAGTTTTTAAGGTTCAAGATTTCGCATAATAACTACGCTATGAATCTGTTCTGTTTTGAGTTTGCCTAATCTGCTGCTGTTACAATTTTGCTCTTCGTCACATTTTAGTTTCTTTTAATTCCGCATTTACTTTTAACACCCAATTCACCCCCCCTCTTGGGTTGCTGTTTGGACCTTCAATTGGTATCAGAGCCTCGGCTCTAGTTATTTTTTGGACTTAATCGTCTTAGAGTAGATCCATGGCAACCCCTTATGGCACCGTCCTCCCCGAAGGCCAATCGACTAATAGACCTCCTCTATTTAGTGGGTCTAATTATAACTACTGGAAGGCTAGAATGCGTATTTATATTCAAGCCACTGATTATGAGGTATGGAAAGTAATTATTAGTGGACCGTATCGGCCGACTAAAACTGTGAATGAGGTAGTTGTTGATAAGGAAGAAAGGGAATGGGATGAAAAGGATTTGAAAGGTGTTCAATTGAATGCCAAGGCCATGAATATGTTATATTGTGCACTTGACCCCATTGAATTTAATCGCATCTCTATTTGTGAATCTGCTAAAGAAATATGGGATAAGCTAGAGGTTACACACGAGGGCACGAATCAAGTTAAGGAGTCTAAGATTAACATGCTAGTTCATAAATACGAATTGTTTAAGATGATGCCTGGTGAATCTATTTCGAGCATGTTCACTCGTTTTACAGATATTGTTAATGGTTTAAAATCTCTCGGAAAACCTTACTCTAATGTTGATCTTGTGAGGAAGATTCTCAGGTCACTACCAAAGCAATGGGAGCCAAAGGTGACCGCAATCATTGAGGCAAGAGAAGATCTCACCAAGTACAGCTTGGATGAACTTCTGGGGTCCCTTTTGACTCATGAGATAACAATGAACTTGGAAGAGGATCAAGAACCGAAAAAGAAGAGTATAGCTCTAAAATGCTCTAACACAAGTTCAAAAAATAATGGAGATGACTCGGAGTCAAGTGGCAGCGATGAGGAAATGGCTATGTTTACAAGAAAGTTCAAAAGATTCATGAGGAAGAAAAAGGAGAGTGGAAAAAAGTTCTTCAAGAATGATTTAACCAAGAAGGAGAACAATAAGGCAGATTCCATCATATGTTACAACTGTAAAAAACCAGGCCACATCAAGTTTGATTGTCCTCAAGCAAAGGAATCCAGCAAGAAGGCAAAAAGAAGAGCGATGCTTGCGGCATGGGGAAATGGCAGCGATGAAAGCAGTTCCGAAGAGGAGAGCGACCAAGCAAACCTATGCTTAATGGCTCATGAAAACAGCGAGGTAAACTCCTTTGATGATTCAGATGACCAATTTACTTACGATGAGCTATTAGATGCATTTCATGAATTGCATGCTGAGTTTAAGAAACTAGGTTCTAAAAACAGTTTTCTCAAAAAGAGTAACTCTTCACTACTTGCTGAAAATGAACTTTTGAAAGGAGAGAATGAAACCTTGAAGGCAAAATTGGAAGAAAATATTTCAGCAAAAAGAATTTCTAATGATTTGGAGCTTGAAAATGAAAATCTAAAAAAAGAGGTTGAGAGCTTGAATACTATTCTATCTAAGTTTGTTAAAGGGACAGAAACTTTGGATGTTATTTTGGGGAAACAAAGATGCATTTTTGACAAAGCTGGTTTAGGTTTTGATCCTATGAAAAAGCAAAAGTTTTATCAGCATTTTTTTGTGAAAGCAACTAGTTCATCTTGTCCTTTTACTACTTGTAACTATTGTGGTGAGAAAGGTCATATCTTACATTCATGTCCTATTAAAAGAAAGACCTATATTGGACCAAAAAAGATATGGGTTCCAAAGAATTTTGTCACTAACATTCAAGGACCCAAGCAAGTATGGGTACCAAAGACCAATGTCTAAATTATTTTGTAGGTATGCTTGAGCACAAAAGAAAGGAATGAAAGGTGGTTCTTGGATAGTGGATGCTCAAGACATATGACCGGTAATGCTAAGCTTTTTAGTGCCTTATCTTCTAAAGAAGGTGGATTCGTGACATTTGGTGACAACAACAAAGGTAAAATCATAGGTATTGGTGATATTGGTAAGGATCCCTCCCCTACTATTGAAAATGTGTTACTTGTTGATGGATTAAGACATAATCTTCTTAGTATCAGTCAATTATGCGATAAGGGTCATAGAGTTATTTTTGAAAAATCGCAATGCATAATAGAAAATATGGCAGAAAAGAAAACCATTCTTGTTGGCACTAGACATGATAATGTGTACATTGTAGATGCTCACTCTTTATCTTCCAATAATGATAAATGCTTGACTGCTATAAATGAGAATAGTTGGTTGTGGCATAAGAGACTTGCTCATGCTAACATGCATTTGATTTCAAAGCTTTCAAACAAGGAGTTGGTTATTGGTCTTCCTAAAATAAAGTTTGAAAAAGATAGACTCTGTGATGCATGTCAAATGGGAAAACAAACTAGAACTTCTTTTTCATCCAAAAATATTGTTTCTACATCTAGACCATTACAGCTTTTGCATATGGATTTGTTTGGACCTACTAGAACAATTAGTCTTGGTGGTAAACACTATGCTCTTGTTATTGTTGATGATTATTCTAGATATTCTTGGGTTATGTTTCTTGCACATAAAAATGATGCTTTTCCTGCTTTTACTAAGTTGTGTAGAAAAGTTCAAAATGAAAAAGGTTTTCTCATATCTAGTATTAGAAGTGATCACGGTAGAGAAATTGATAATAGTGAATTTGAGTTGTTTTGTGATGAACATGGCATTGATCATAATTTTTCTGCCCCTAGAACTCCTCAACAAAATGGCGTAGTTGAACGGAAAAATAGGACCTTGGAAGATATGGCGAGAACTATGTTATGCGATAGAAACTTGCCTAGATATTTTTGGGCTGAGGCCGTTAATACCGCTTGTTATGTGATGAATCGTGTTATGATTAGGCCTATTCTAAAAAAGACTCCATATGAACTTTGGAAAGGTAGAAAGCCTAACATTAGTCATTTTCGTGCATTTGGTTGTAAATGTTTTGTTCATAATAATGACAAGGATGATTTGGGTAAGTTTGATGCTAAATCTGATGAAGGCATATTTATTGGTTATTCTACATCTAGCAAGGCATATAGAGTTTTTAACAAGAGAACATTAGTTGTAGAAGAATCTATCCATGTTGCTTTCGATGAATCTGATCATGTTCCTTCCAAGGGCTTTACTCGTTTTGATAGTATAGATGATGAGATGCCACAGGACAACGCAATAAACAAAGAAACTCAAGTAGAAGCTGCTGCAAAATCAGCCTCTAATGAGGCCATTGAAGTTGATAGAATCAGCCCAATAGCAGCAGAACAAGTGCAAGTTACCAACTCAATTGCAGCCGAGCATGACCGTGGAGTCAGCTCAATTGGTGATGATGGTGTGATCTCAAGTACACCACAACATAGAGATGTCGCTACTGTACCAAGAGAGTGGAGGTATGCTAGTGATAAATTCAAAGGTCAAATAATAGGTGATCCATCTCAAGGTATGATGACTCGATCTTCCCTTCGTAATATTTGCAATAATCTTGCATTCTTATCGCAAATAGAGCCTAAATCTTTTGTTGAAGCTGAAAAAGATGAGAGTTGGATTCTTGCTATGCAAGAAGAACTCAACCAATTTGAACGAAACGAGGTATGGACCTTGGTACCTAGACCTAAAAATAGTTCCGTCATTGGAACCAAATGGGTCTTTAGAAACAAAATGGATGAAGCCGGTGTGGTAGTTAGAAACAAAGCCCGTCTCGTAGCCCAGGGTTACAACCAAGAGGAGGGCATAGATTTTGATGAAACTTTTGCCCCCGTTGCTAGACTTGAAGCTATTAGAATGTTACTTGCATTTGCTTGTTTTAAAAATTTTAAACTTTTTCAAATGGATGTAAAGAGTGCATTTTTAAATGGTTTTATCTCCGAAGAGGTTTATGTTGAACAACCCCCCGGTTTTCAAAATCATGAGTTTCCAAATCATGTTTTCAAGCTTTCTAAAGCACTTTATGGTTTAAAACAAGCGCCTAGAGCATGGTATGATCGTTTGAGCAATTTTTTGATTGAAAATGGTTTTACAAAAGGAAAAATTGACACTACTCTTTTTATAAAAACCAAAGATTGTGATCTACTTTTAGTTCAAATTTATGTTGATGATATCATTTTTGGTGCCACTAACGAAACCTTGTGCGAGGACTTTGCAAAATGTATGCAAGGCGAATTCGAGATGAGTATGATGGGAGAACTCACCTACTTTCTTGGACTACAAATAAAGCAGTCGAAGGATGGAATTTTTATAAATCAGTCCAAGTACATCAAGGACCTATTGAAGAGGTTCGGAATGGAAGATGCAAAGGCAATGGGTACTCCTATGAGCACTTCAACCAAACTCGACAAAGATGAAAAGGGTAAGCCTTTTGATGAAAAGAAATACAGAGGTATGATCGGATCACTCCTTTACTTAACAGCTAGTAGACCGGACATATTGTTTAGTGTGTGTTTATGTGCACGATTTCAATCCTCTCCTAAAGAATCACACTACACTGCTGTTAAGAGGATTTTCAAATACTTGATTGGTACACCAAACTTGGGATTGTGGTATCCTAGAGGGACTTCATTGGATTTAATTGGATATTCTGATGCTGATTTTGCTGGTTGTACAATAGATAGAAAAAGCACTAGTGGTACATGTCAATTTCTTGGACACTCTATTGTTTCTTGGTTTAGTAAAAAACAACACTCTGTTGCTTTATCTACTGCTGAAGCTGAATATGTTGCTGTTGGTAGTTGCTGTGCACAAATTTTATGGATGAAACAACAGCTAGAGGATTTTGGTTTATTTTTTGATCATATCCCTATTAGATGCGATAATACAAGCGCAATCAATTTGACTAAGAATCCTATTCAGCACTCTAGAACCAAGCATATTGATATTAGACATCACTTCATTAGAGATCATGTTCATAGAGGAGATATTGTTATTGATTTTGTGAGCACCGACAATCAACTAGCTGATATTTTTACAAAACCTCTTAGCGAGGATAGATTTTGCAGCATAAGAAGAGAAATCGGTATGTTGAATCCTTGTTGATATTTTTTTTGATCTCATTATTGATAACTCTTGATTTAATCTATGTTTTTTTTTGGTACTACTATTTTGGTTGAGGTTACTTCTTATGTCAGGATTTTTTTGTTTTGTGTGAGCTGCTGATTGTGACAATTCAAACCAAATGGACTAGCTAAGTTTCTTTTCTTTGTGCATATAGCACAGTAGTTCATACCTATTGAAATCAATTTTTTATTTTTGCCTCTCAGGTAATACAAGTTTACTCAATATGATTTCTTCTTACACATGTTTGGATTATACTCTGGCTTAAGCTTTGTTTTAGAATACAAGTGATGAAAGAGCTTACTGTTCATTTTTTTTTAATTGAAATGCATCTAACCTTGACTCTGGTGACAGTTTTGATGCATTAGCTAATGAGGATTTCTTCCTCTTTTTGCATTCACAGTTCTTGCTGTAGTTGTTTTCATTAAAGACAGGTTCACTCGATAATCTTTTTGTTGATGACAAAGGGGGAGAAGTACTGAGAAAGATAGAACGCTAGCTCAACCAAAGCCTCATATATTTAGGGGGAGAAAATTTAAACGAAGATCAAGCTCAAGAAATGCATCAATTAAGGGGGAGTGATCTTCATTGCTTTTACTCTAAACCTTTCCTTTGAAGTATCAATAATTTAAGTGTTTGTCATCATCAAAAAGGGGGATATTGTTAGCCCCAAGGTTTAGATTTTGATGATAACAAACATACTTTTATTAGTCGATTGGGCTTAATTGGGGTAATAAACTTTTATTAGGCCAATTCTGCCAATAGTTCTTATTGTAGGGACTTATTTGCAATTCTCTCACTACTAATATCTACAGGTTGTAATTGATACAGGATAAAAATTTCCTAACCTAGTTTTCTACGTTTGAGAGAAAGGAAAAGACGATGAAAAAGGAACGAAGAGTATTGTGGGTTTGAAATCAAAGAAAAATTGGTTTGGATTGAATCAAGAATCAAGAATCAAGGGAAAGGATCTTCATCACAACTCTATCTCCAATAGACGAGATTTGAAGAAGGAGCAAGATTAAGGAAAATCTTCTCCAATTTCTAACGGCTAAGGAGAGCTTCACAAGGAAAGAACTTGTCTGATGATTATATTTCAAAATTGAAGATGGAAAGAACCAATAAGGCAAGATTGAGGAGCTGATTTTTTTTGCAACGGGTAAGAGAAATTTTGGCGTTTAATTTGGGTCTTCATCAGTTTAAATACAGAACAAGAAGAAAGAAGAAGATATAGAGACAACGATTGAAAATTCAGTGAGCTACTTCTTTCCAATCCACTTTTGAAAGTTTGTTCTTCATCTTGGTTATTTTACATCAGATTGAGTGGTTGTTTTGAGAGTTATTGTAAAAGGGAAATTTCACACCCTTGTTCTGAAATTGTAACCTGTTTTGTGAGTGATTTTTGGGTAGAAAAATTCACTTGGGTTAGGTCTGACTAGTGCCGGATTCTGAGCTAGTTTGGAGTTGATTCAGAGTAATCACTCGGTTTGTAAAGGTTTTCTAGCACCCGCGAAGCTAGAAGGTTGTAACAACTATTGGAGATAGTGCAGCAATTCCTGAGTAGGATACTCGGGGAGTGGAGTAGGCCGTGAAGTTGCGGACCGAACCACTATAAAAATCCGCGTGTTTGATTTCTCTCTCCCTTACTCTTCTACTTTTGTTTTGCTTATCTTTATTGCATGATTGATTAGCCCATCTCATTTCAATATCTGATTTGAGTGAAGTTGTTAGTTGTCGAAACACCGCTTGCTAGAATTGTTGCATCAGTTTTTAAGGTTCAAGATTTCGCATAATAACTACGCTATGAATCTGTTCTGTTTTGAGTTTGCCTAATCTGCTACTGTTACAATTTTGCTCTTCGTCACATTTTAGTTTCTTTTAATTCCGCATTTACTTTTAACACCCAATTCACCCCCCCTCTTGGGTTGCTGTTTGGACCTTCAACAACAACTCGCTAATATCAACCAACCGAAGAAAAGTAGATGCGGTAGAGCTCTTGGATGCCGCACACTGCATTTCGAGATCGAATCCGGCCCATTCTCCCCTCCCCCATGTAGTAGATTAGGAATGATGAAAAAAAAAGAAAAAAGAAGAGGAGTAGAATATCCATAATTAATGAAATGTGTGTATTTATTGAATCGGATAATCAGCTCGCCACCAAACTCAGCGTATCATATTCGACAATTCAGATTGAGTTTGGGTCTCTGTTTTGCTTGGGTAAATAGTGAGGCAATTGAGCTTGCACATGTGATGCCTCATTGCCTCTAGTGCTGTTAGGGAAATCTTCCGGTTAACAGGATTTCGTTCTCTTCGAGTCTTGTTCTTTCTTGTTTATGTGGAGTGTCTGCTTCCCTCTTGTAGCCCTTTCGGGCATATTTTTTGGCTATCAAAAAACCAAAAAAGTCAATATTTTTTAACTTTTCTTATTACTCTCATGTAATGTGGTATAAAAACTTTACCCAAGTCTAATAAAAATTAAGAGAAAATAACCAAGAAAAAAAAAAAAAAAAACTGCGCCAAAATAACGTTACCTTGAGGTACACACTTTTTGTACCCTGTTTTGGCCCAATTGGAGTTCAACCTTAGGTGTTGAGAATCCGTAATTTAGAATCTGCAGAAATTAGAATCTTACTTAACTTCTAACCTTGAGGAATCATAAATGAAAATTTGAGTCAGTGCGTCAGGTGACCTTGCTTGCCATCATTCGGCTACTCCCATGTCCATAAGCACCTGTAACTGGAATAATTACCAGCATTCTACAAAGAATTAGGCATACTGAATACAACTGGGAGTGCGGATGAGGCGAACCGAGCTTCTCGTGTTTCGTGCTCAAGCTTTGTTGGCTAACTAAATGAGTTTAAAACTCGATCGAGATTAGCTAGTTTGTCAACAAGCCGAGTCCGACTAAATTAGCAAACCCTACACAAACAACTGAACGAGCCAAATTTTAGTGTGTTGAGCTCGGCTCATTTACTATATGACCCTCAAATTAGAGCTCGAGATCAGCTCGAATACTAAACGAGTCGAGCCAACCTTCACGATAAGTTCAGCTCCGTTGGTTTGCAGCCTAAATACTACCATCTATTTCTTTCAAATAAAGTGATACTTTAATTGGCATCAATTCACCGGTAAAGTTAATACAAGTTCCAAAAATGAATGGTCCAGGACCAGAAAATCAGCAATGTTTCAGATGATGTTCAAGCTTCGCCTTATCGTTTAAAACAGTCCTTATCAGTAATTTCAATTTTTGGTTGATTTCGAAGAAGCTAAATTGTTGAAATCATGAATGTTTGTAGACTTATTATAATGTCCCAACCCTACAAAAAGGAATCCCTGTAGCCTGAAAATACTCTCATTATTTGTACATACCATGAAATGTTAGTTTATGCTTTATCCAGGCAAGGGGAATGTGTAATTAGCTAAATAAACTACCATCCTCCCAGTTCAACCAAACTCCTGTTTTGTAACGTCGCTAGTTACTTATACACGTGATTGTGAAGCAAAACAAAGACTACTCGAGCTCGATTCCTATTTGGGTAGTTGAAAATTTGTTCCAGTTTGTTTGTTATATGAACAAATCAAGCTGGAAGGCATTATGACAACACATTCATTTTCGTAACTTTTCCTTCATAAGATTATTTTGTGTTCAAAATAAGCTTCGGACAGGAAGCCCTCTTGGGATTACGACGTCGCGGGCCTTCTTTGCGAGGCACAAATAAGCTAATCTTAAATTCATAAAAGCTGTCCAAACAATCAAAACTGATCGATCACACATACGGTAGAGACATGAACAAAACTTGATTATTTGGAAGTTTTGTTTGAAAATCACAATAGCCTTCAACATGTTTTCAACACAAAACATGTTTCGTTCATGCCTATATCGATGTCCTAGTAGTGTGACTTTATACACTCGCACGACAAACCAATCAAAATGAACGGCTTCAATAAATTCTTCAGGCCTAGAGTAGGGCCCATTTGTGCATCATAGCAGTGTCCCCACTCAATAACACCCAGGTCAAGTCACAAAAACCTAATTCAATAATTCATTTATTGACTCGGGTTGAGTCCCGTCGTTCACGGCTGCCTGATTGGATCCAATAGTCAATAGTCATATGGGGAGACTAGAAAGACCATCCTTCTCAATAGTCATGCACCATGAATTATTAGTTACGTATCAGTATGGCTTTAGGAATCAAAGTGACCGAAGACGTTTCCAAGAGCAAGACTTTTCTCCAAATACAGGACAACATGTCTTCTTCTGTTATCTTCAAGTAAAGGATGTAGAGCATTTAAATGAACAAATTATTCAAGCTCAACTTGCTAAATGGGTTAGACCGACTATATTCATAAATAAGTCAAGATCAAATCTATTTGTGGAATTTAACCAAGACGAAGAAATACATTTTCTGGAACTCTAACTAAAACCTACATTATCGATTACAATAATGGTAGGCTTAGCTCCTTAAGAGCCAAGCTCAAGCTCTACAAAGCTCGGCTCAGCTTGACTCAAATGGTTTGCACCTTACTGACGCAAACTGGCTTTGTATAGTTAACTACCCAGTATCAATATTGTTTTGCTTAAACAGCTACCAATATTACCTTTGCAAAAGAGACAAAAACACTGCCAATATTACTTTCCTATTTTCGCTTTTGCCCAGCAAAGAATGCAAATCTACACAAAGACTTGAGTACTTAGGGAGCTGTCTTGCCAGACCGCGGTCGTGTCCATTTTCCGGGATCCTATGATCCAGTTCGGTCCAATTTGAGCTTTTATAGACCCAAGGTGGCTTCACAATGTTGATCAAATCCGTTCATTTTGTAGAACTCGTCAAGTACATTAATCACAATAAAATTCAGCTTCAATGACCATCTATTGCTGCATGAACAGAACAGATTTGTTTTAGCAGTTAAGTTCCAAATATTTATTTCCAATAGTTTTTTCGAGAACAAATCTATTCTATTCAATCAATGTTTGATCAAGCTAAATTTTTAAGTAAATATTGTATTTGACAGGGTCTAAAATAAATAGTTCTGGTTGTCGTTGTGGGCCCATCTTGATCTTACAAAAGCCCAAACTGGACCTCACTAGCTCTGAAAAAAACTAGATAGGATCTTAGTCCCCTCTTGGCATCCTTTTTTTTTTTTTCTGCCATGTCTTATACGTTTGGAGAAAACAAGGCAATTGAAGTTGAAATGTGGACTCTTTCTACACGGCAATTGTGAAGGACTATTTTGAAATGTGGACTATTTTGAAGTATAGGGCACGTCAAGGAAATGAAGGGGGTAGAAGAAAAAAGTGAGTAGAATAATATTTCCCACGTTACTAGACTTCGGGGTACCTGGACATGCTAACGCGAAGAGATAGAAAAGACTGAAAAAACAACACCAAATTTTTTTTGTTGAGGATGTTCAGGTGACCACTTTTATAAAAGGGTGGAGCCGCCTCTGGTCCTGTAACAACTTACATAACTAAAGTCTCCTCTGCATACTTGATTTTTGTTAATGGTGGTGCTAGTGATTGGGAGGTCTACAGATTATTACTAATATTAATTATCATGTCCGAAATCTTTTTGTCCTTAATTGGTTATGTTTTTCACGTCAGTAACTTTCTTTGAAACTATGCAGTTCATTATGAGAACTCAAAAGTAAATCGATTGCATTTGAAAAAAGTTTGCAAATGACTAAAAGTATCCGGGTACATACAATAAAAGTAATTTGCTTGCTTTGCAGGATTGGTCGTTCACTCAATTAAAAACATGGTCATGAAACACTTTTTGTGACTTAAGGCCAAGTCTTTCATTCACACTGAGGTATCAATCACCCACTAAACTTGTCTAGTGATTGAGATTTCCAAGTCAAGCCAATCCCCATAACCATTCTCATTAGGATTTGTTCCCTCAAAGCAGCACCCACCATGACCACCAGTCCACGACAGCTACACCCATCCAATCTATCTTTTGGAAAACTAGTGTTAAGCGACGTGCATTGCATGTAGCTAGCCAAGTACGGTATTTTTGGGAACTCCGGACGGAACTAGGAGTATCCTCATGGGCGTCCTATAGCCCCCATTTTTGGTCTATAATAATCTAGTGGACTATAGGAATGAGCATGGATCGAATTGGTTCAATTTTATGGTCATCTAAGAACCAAACCAGTATCTGCGGATTATGAATTTTGAGAATCAAACTAACCCATGAAACTCTTACCTACGGATTATGAATGTTTCTCACCCCTAGTGGACTCCTAAATCTTAACAATCTGGCATGCTTATTTTCTTGGAGGAATTTGAATGTCACAGATGCCAATAGTATTTTTGGTCCTTCATGATTTTTTTTTTGGCTTCTTGTTAAGTGCTTGTTTCCTAGTTTGCTAGGACTCTGCTGCTATAACTCAATGGGGACTCGCAAAATTTTTTAAAGTAATTTTGTTCGTTTGCGGCACTGAAAATGGAAAATGCTCTGTTTGTTTTTATTTACTGATTTTTCTGGTATTGTCACTTTTCTTCGAACTCTGTCAGTTCATTACAAGTATAGGAGCTCCGAAAGTAAATCAAATCGACCAGAAATTAGTAATTATTCCTATTTTCCGGGGGGAAGCATGAACGTATCTATTTGAACGAGGGACCCGGGTCACATTACGAGCATAGGAACTCCCAAAGTAAGTCGACTAGTAATTAGAGGTATAATTCCCATTCAACTTTGAGAAAAGTTCCCGAATGACTAAAAGTATCCGACTAATTACTGGATGATTATTTTCCATTAATCCTACTAATTACTGGATGGGTCACTATTGGTCTAATAACTATTGGATTGATCATTATTGAAGAATCTTTTCTTTCCACACTCTCTTTTCGCTTGGAAAGACCCCAAACGCATGACGAAAGTATCTTTTCCCAAATTGACTTGACTTGGAAATATGAATCATTGTTTACATTGCCTTTGGAGACGTTGTAGACTCAAAATATTCTGTATAATGGGCGAGCTATAGTACTCCCATCAATGCCATCATATCCCCCTCATTAATCCACTGTTTGCGTATCTTTGCTCTCTTTCTGAATCTGTTGTTTCTTTTCGTTTTTTCAGAGGATGGGGGCATTACCCTGGCTATTTCAATTCCTTCTCTATTTTGCACAATAGCACCTTGCTTTTTCCTCCTCCTCATCAACTCTCTCGTCTTTTTCTTCTTCTCCACACCCTTTGTGTCGTCATGACCAGAGGTCCACACTGCTGCAATTTAAACATACATTTACTATAGACAGCGATGCTTTCGCGTGTGATTCTCCTTCATATCCAAAGACGACTTCTTGGAACGAGGGTAATGCTACTGATTGTTGCAATTGGGATGGGGTCACGTGTGATGGGTTCACGGGTCACGTGATTGGGCTTGACCTCAATTGTAGCCAGCTCTATGGCACAATCCATCCCAATAGTAGCCTTTTCCATCTCTCTCACCTCCAACGTCTCAATCTGGCTTTCAATAACTTCAACGGCTCTCGTATTTCATATGAAATCGGAAGCTTTGCAAGTTTGACACATCTAAACCTATCCGATTCTAGTTTTTCAGGTTTAATCCCATCTCAAATCTCCCACCTCTCCAAACTGATTTCACTTGATCTTTCCTATTCTTATTATTATTCTAATTTGAGACTTGAAACGCTCCATTTCAAAATTCTCCTAAAAAACCTGACCCGGTTACAAGAACTCATCCTTGGTGGGGTAAATATCTCTTCTACTTTACCCTATTCCGTGACGAATTTGACTTCTTTAACAGCTCTAGACCTGTCATGGACCGGATTGCGGGGAAACTTACCTGATAACATTTTCCACCTTCCAAACTTGGAGAGGCTCATTATATCTGGCAACGATGGTCTTGATGTCAATTTACCAAAATTAAATTGGAATAATGGTAGTTCCTTAAGGGAGTTGGATCTTTCTTTTATGAAATTGTCTGAAGAACTACCTGATTCAATTGGTAATCTCTCGTCTTTGAACTCCTTGAGTCTCTCTGCGACTAGTTTGTCTGGAAAACTATCTGATTCAATTGGCCATCTCAAGTCTTTGAAATCCTTGTCTCTCTCCGGGCCGAATTTATCTGAAAAATACCTAATTCAATTTTTAATATCAAGTCATTGAATTACTTGATTGTCTCCAACTGCGAATTACGGGGTTCCATTCCTAAATCTCTAGGGAACCTTACGCAACTTCGTGAACTAGATTTATCATACAATAGTTTTGACAGTGATGTTCCATCTACTCTCTCAAATCTTAAGCAACTCACTAGCTTGGTTCTTTCCCGCAACAACCTTGAAGGAAGAATTCCCGATTTTTTGGCTGAGCTCCCAATGCTGCAGAGGTTAAATCTACGGGAAAACAATTTCATTGGTGGATTTCCAGTATGGGTTGCAAACATGAAATCACTTGTTTATCTGGATATATCTAGTAATCATCTCACAGGTCCCCTCCCCTTCAATTGTAGTGGTCTTCAAAACCTACAAGAGCTCTACCTAAGTCATAACTTTCTTTGGGGGATAATACCTCCATGGTTATTTACTCTTCCGTCGTTGGAATACTTAGCCCTGAGTTCCAACCTTTTCGCTGGCCAAATTCCTGAGTTCAAGCGTAATCTACCATTGCTCGACATTAGCTTGAGTGATAATAAACTACATGGCACCATTCCACAGTCAATCTACACTCTTGTTAATCTGACCTATCTCCTTCTTTCTTCTAATGATCTGAGTGGTGGTGTGGATCTGCAAAAACTAAAAAATCTCAAGTACCTTGATCTTTCCAACACTAACCTATCTCTAATCACTACAAGCGGTGCCAATAATACATTTCCTAGCCTCAGGGAAATCTATATGTCATCTTGCAACATCGAGGTTGTTCCTGATTTCTTGAGAACCTCAGAGAAACTTGTAAGGCGAGATATATCAAACAATATAATTCGTGGGCAGATTCCAAACTGGGTTGGGTTCATCGGGAAGGCATCACTTTCCTATTTAAACCTTTCTCACAACTTCCTAACAGACATAAAGCAACTTCCGTGGGAGCGACTACAAACTCTTGTTCTTCATTCCAATTCGCTTCAAGGACAACTTCCTACTCCACCCCCATCCATACAATACTTTTTCATCTCAAACAATAGCCTTAGTGGAGAGATTCCTTCGTTGATTTGCAATGCGAGTTCCCTTCAAATTCTCGATTTGTCTCACAACAAATTGAGCGGTGCGGTACCACAATGTTTGGGAAATTTTGGTACACTACAACAAAATCATGCTATGGCGAGGAAAAAAATTTGTCGCTAGAGTATCATTTTTCCTCGCCTAAGGTATTTGCGAGGAAATATTTCCTCGCCCACTTTCCTCGCCTATATTGCGTCGCAAAAGGCTTTTGCGAGGAAAAATCATTTTCCTCGCCTATTGTAGGCAATTAGCGACGAATTATTTCCTCGCCTATTGTAGGTAATTAGCGACGAATTATTTCCTCGCCATTTACAGGAATCTGCGAGGATTTATTTCCTCGCCAACTACATTTTAGGCGACGAATACAGGAATTTGCTAGGAATTATTTCCTCGCCAATTACATTTTAGGCGACAAATTTTTTTGTCGCTAATTGTAGCGCGAAAACAAAAATGTGATGCTCTCTACCCAGCTTTCTTTTTTGCTTGCGCGGGAGTTCGAACTCACAACCTCCTCTATGGCACGCCCAACACCTATCCACCTCACCAACATTGCAATTTGTTCCATTATTTGACTATTTAATATATATAGTAGTTTTCATATGTTTTTCGCTGCATACGTTATATTCTTAATCATTATTAGTGTCCAAGCTTTTGAGATTTTTGGCACTGCAACATGTTTTTCAAATTTTTTTTGGGGCTAAACATGTTCGATGGCCTATGGGTTTTTGACAATAACTTTTGTTGGACTAATATATTTTTTTATTGTTCTAGTTTTTTCTTAGATAGGAGTACGTAGTTGTTGCAGAGTGAATAATATTAATTTTTTTGCTAATATTTTGATCTATTTTCATTTGATTATTTGTATTGAAGAGAGAAATTAAAAAAAAAGTGTATAAATTCTGCATCGAAGTTTAAAAAATTAACGTAATGCATAATTTCTGAAGTTTTTCCATTTTTAGTGATTTTCTTTTGCTTCTTTTCATAATTGTTTTTTTACTTTTTAAATTCAGTTCGTCAAGACCACTAATTAATTAAAAATTCCATATCTAACAAAAAGAAAAAAGAAAAAAAAGAGATAAGAGTGTTGTAAAGAGAAAGACAAAAATATTCAAGAAGTTGGGCTAAACTAGTACTAGCTTAATCATATTTATACACTATGTGTAATATGATAATAGATATCGTTGTATACTTTAGTTTAAAATAGCCCAATTTTAAAAAATTAAAAATTAATTAGTAGTCACAAATTTTGTTGGCAACAAGTACCTTTTGGTGAGGAAATATGATTTTCCTCGCATGCGACGAAATTTTTTTTCCTCGCCAAAATCTTATTTTTTTTCCTCGCTAAATGGTACCCATTAGCGAGAAAATCCGATTTTCTCGCCAAATGGTTAACCTTTTAGCGAGGAAAATGGATTTTCCTCGCCAAAAAATAAGATTTGGCGAGGAAAAAAAATTTCGTCGCTAAAGGTTAACCATTTGGCGAGGAAATCGGATTTCCTCGCTAAAGGGTACCGATTTGGCAAGGAAACTCAAATTTCCTCGCTAAATGGTACCCATTTGGCGACGAAATCCGATTTCCTCGCCAAAAAGACCCATTTGGCGAGGAATCCAATTTCCTCGCCATAAAGACCCATTTGGCGAGGAAATTTGAGTTTCCTCGCTAGATTTCGTCGCCGTAGGTAGTTTTTGTTGTAGTGGTAGTGGTGGTCTCTCGGTGTTAGATCTGCGCTCCAATGGATTTAAGGGAACCCTTCCCTTTGTATTTTCAAAGGAAAACAACTTGTAAAGTCTTGATTTGAATGGAAATCAATTCGAAGGACCACTACCAAGATCTTTGATGAATTGTACAAGCTTGGAGGTTCTGAACGTCGGCAACAACAAGATAAATGACACATTTCCAAATTGGTTGGGGACTCTTCCAGAGTTGCAGGTTCTTGTGTTACGATCCAACCGATTTCATGGTCCCATAAACACTTCAATGACTAAATGTCCCTTTCCTAAGCTTCGAATTGTTGACCTCTCCTACAATGGGTTCACTGGCTATTTGCCTAACTTATATTTCGAATATTTCCAAGCCATGAAGAACAGTACCATGCCTAACAAGCAATACATGAGTGATAAAAGTAATTATTATCATGATTCTCTCGTAATTACAATGAAGGGGTTTGAGATTGAATGGGTGAGAATTTTGACTATCTTCACAGCAATCGATTTTTCATCCAACTATTTCAATGGAGAGATTCCCAATATCGTTGGAAAGCTCAATTCCCTCAAAGTGCTTAATTTTTCTCATAATTGCCTTACGGGACATATTCCAGAATCTTTGGGAGGCTTGACAAGCCTTGAATCTTTAGACATCTCTTCTAACCAGCTCAGTGGGAGAATTCCAAGCCAATTAACAAGTTTGACGTTTCTCGCGGTCTTGAACCTTTCGTGGAACCATCTCGATGGACCCATACCCCACGGTCCACAATTTAATACATTTGATAATGGTTCATATGTTGGGAACCCAGGACTATGCGGGTTTCCATTGCCGAAAGAATGTGAAGAGAATCAGACGAAAATACAGCCACCGGTGTTGCAACAGCAGGAAGATGATCCATATTTTGATGGATATTTTTGAAAAATTGTGGTGTTAGGGTACGGGTGTGGAATGACACTGGGACTATTTCTGGGATCTCTCATGTTCTTAATTGGTAGACCTAAATTCTTTGTGAGACTTGCTGAAAAAGAAGTGCCCAAGAAGGTGGTGAGATTGAGAAGAATGGTTACAGACACTTTGGGAAGAAGAAAGTAACAAACATTGGTAGCCATCCCAGGTATGAGCTACAACTCTTACATTTCACCATTGCTAAATTAGAGTTTATTGTCTGAATTTGTGTTTGTAATCTAGTATGTGGTCTGTTGCAACATTTTTCAAATCATAAACCAAATACTTCTTTTTGTTCATAAACCAATTACACATGTGAACTGGGAACGATTTCACTGAAATTGCCCCTGTAAATGTTTTTGGGACCTCGTGGGCCTACTACGGTATTACCTATATATTTGTAGTAGGTTCTCATTAAAAGAAAAAGGAGAAAAAGCAGTCATATGTATGGGTGGCTCTTTTTGCCTTTTTTTTTTTTTTTTTTTTATAGTGGTGGTGGGTTATTTTCGTTGTTCTCTTTATGTGAGTAGGGCTGAATTTCTCAGTGTATCTGTATTTGGACTATCTTTAGTACTTAGGTATGCTGAGGGCATGCTTTTTGGAGCCAATTTGTCTTAGATTTCTGAATCGTAGAGTACAAAATTTATCACTACGCACTTGGATGATGATTTTTGAATTCCACATTCTCCTGTTCATTTTTTATCTTTTGTGTCAAACGAATTCTACAAAATCCAGAAATTACATCAAGGGCGGCACTCATCCCTAGACAAGGGATGCAAAAGCCACGACAACGAATATCTGTCCAAAGACTAGAACCCACACCAATAGAACCACGTCTCGCCAAATCATGAGCTAACAAATTACAGAAAGATGAGCAAAAGAAAAGGAACAAACTTTAAAACTTCTGCTCAAAGTCTTAATGTCATGAACCAAAACTCCCAGCTCCTGGTTGTTGAAATATCCCCATTGATCATTTTCACCACTGCTTGAATTATGAATTACGAAAAGTTGAAAACTTCTTATCATTCTCCCGTTCATTTTGAATTATGCATTTTGTCAAAATCAATTATAGAACACTCGAGATTAAAAAATCCACAATCTGTGATGGAATTAGCCTCCCAAGCAGACCCGAACTTTAAATCCCTTACAAAAATTATCATTATAGCATCCAATATGTTTTGTTGCATGTGCTGTTCAAAACTGTTTCCTCCATTTTGCCTTTATGTTCATCAAATTCCTGTTTCTATAGTCTTTTTCATACACCTTCTATCATGTATACATTATAGGCGCTATGTTGACAAGATTTTTGGGCCTGTTTGATTGCTCGGATTAGATATGTGATTGCATTACAAATTTTGTAAGCTTGTATTCTGACATTTGATTGCAACCATTAGTGGAGGAATTACATCCTTTCTAACACTTATATCTCGCGAAATATCAAAATGCAATTGTTGGATGGTGGCTATTAGTAAACCAAATGGTCCTTAAGTCTATAGAATTAGTTGGCTTCGTAATTTAACTAACATGTTTTTCTTTCTGTCTCTCTAATATTCCCATTGCAGTACTGAAAGACGGAGAAAACTCTTGTTGCTACTTGAGATAATAATGGAGTAATGGATGAGAAGATGAGGAAGAAAATGATGAGTTAGGGCTACATTCGTATCACAATAATGTGTAAAGTAGAGTGGGTGTTGATTTCTGTGACTTGCTCGTGGTTGTTTATGATTTTGTATGATTGTGTTGCATCGATCCTTATGGGCTGATGTTGTTTGTGGTTTGCTTTCTTTTATCCTTTCTCGTAGTATTGTAATGCCACTACACTTAAGTCTTGAACAATTTAGCGGAATGGATTCCTTTGTATGCTTTTTGTAGAGTTTTGTAGATTATAATTTTGGTAAACATGTTTTGGGGTGGAGATAAAGAGTAAAAAAATTTCTCCATTAGAGATCGGAGTGAAGACAGGGATGAGATATAGGATCTTAGGCCCAATCCCAGCCCATTAACACTTAGGGTTGGGTAGCCTGTCCACTTAACATCTCGGGTCAGGCGGGCTGATGGAGAAAGATAACCAAAAAGTACAACCACGTGTTTTACAACAACAAAAAGATTCAGATTTTAATTGGATTTAGTTAGAAAATTGTGTAGGCTAATGGTGTGGAACGACACTGGACTCTTTTCCGGAAGTCTCATGTTATTAATTGGTAGACCTTAACTCTTTTTTTTTTTTGGGGATGGGCTGGTAGTAGGGACGGATCTAGAGATCCAACTCAGTGGGGGCATTTATTAATTGTAAACGTGTAATTTTTTTTCCTAGTCAACGAATTTTGTTAGGGACAAGAAATCGTGTAAGATCGATTCCAAACCTAATATCAGACAAAAAATTATTGAAGGCTATGGACCATTGTAAAATATCTCTAAAATTTAAAAATATCTAAGTTAAACAATTTTCTCATCATTTTGTATCATTTTCTTTAAAAAAAAAAAAAAAGAAAGGGGCGAAATTTTAATGTTAGGGAATTATTATTACCATTATAGGTTCAAAATATATAATTAAACTAGCAGGTTGTTGAACAATGAATGTTGCTGACCTAGTGGTAAGAGGGAAGGTATTGGTTTTGGAGCCAAAGGTTCAAGGTTCAAACCTCAACAATCACTCCTATGTGATAAACCTTTCACATTTTGTGGCTTAAAAAGGAAGAGGTGAGTTTCAAACCCATGACCTCCAACTTGGGGATGAGGCGCCTTACCACCAAACTACACACAAGTTATGTTACATAGTTTGACACAAATTATATATATACAAAACTTATTTCCCAAAATTAATTTTTTTTACATTAACAAGTGGGGGTCAGCGGGGGCACGTGCCCCCGCATGCCCCCCCTTGGATCCGTCCCTGTGGTAGAACTTAACTCTTTATGATGAGTAGTGTAAGCTGGGCAAGGCATAAAATAATTCTTTTGTAAAAGTTAATACGAGTGTATTTTAGAATCTTAATAAGCAGTTTAATACATCCTCCATCCCAATTTATTTGTCCTTGTTCTATTCTAACATAATAAAAACCTAATTATATTTTCTTTGATTGAGAATATCTATAAATGCAAATTAATCATACAGTATTTCCTAGATATCAATTTATTCTACTATACATATATTTTAAATCTACATAAAAGATTAAAAAAATAACAACTAGGATGTAAGGAGTAAAAAACATAAAGTAAAGGTTACCATATGACTATCAATATCTAATTCATTCGATTTTTCGCATGAATGATCTAGGGAAGTGTTATTGGCACTCCCTTTTTTCTCTATTGACACTCCCTTTTTTGTATCGATTAGATAAACTTACTCTTGCATTTTATGTATAAAGACAAAAAAAAAAAAGAGTGCCATTGTAGAGAAAAGGGGAGTGTCAATATCAATTTTCAGGATCTGACAAAATGAAAGGTTTAGATAAAATATATACAAATTCTAAAGGGTCCAAATTGAGGGAACTATCCTAAATCCTTTTAAATACGAACCATTAATTGTGGAGATAAAAAGCTCAGATATATTACGCACTACACTCTTCTAGACTTCTAGTGCATCCCTACACTGCAGGTCCCGGGTAGCCACCCTTTCCCGGGACCATTCAAAGATGTCAAGCGCTATACTTTCACAGAATGCGTCCAAAAGTGTAGGAAATGGCTACAATACACACCTGTTATTTAGGTGTACCATATGCACCTATTGTATGGTCCAGATTGTGCCACCTCATCGGCAATCATAACATTTTTTAGTTTTTCGTAACTTTTCAGCAATATGATTCGTAACATTTTGGTGTGTCTCGTAACTTTTATAAAAAAATTCGTAACTTTTACAAAAAATTCGTAACTTTTATAGGGGTGTGTGATACACACCCAAATAAGGGGTGTGTATTGTAGCCTTTTCCAAAAGTGTAAGCTAGGTAAGACACAACCCCAATGCTCGTTCAGTGTTAGAAAAATGTGATGGTGGAGAATTTATACAAGCAAATTAATACCCACGGCCGTCAATCATTTTTTCCATGTTAAGATTGTAGCCGTCAAATCACTGTATATTTTAAAAGATGTAGATAATATTCTCCTAATAAATTTTGTGATCCTTATCTACTAACTTCTTTGATAAAATAAGAAAACGTCTCAAAATCGTAACTAACTCTGTATTACTGTATCATACATCTGTCGGGTAGACCAATCGGATAGAACGGATATTTTACTTAACTTGAGACTTTATTACATTCCGACGTGTCTTTAATTAGGCTAGTTTATTCACATATTAGAGACGCTAAAAATGCTAGGGGAATATGCATTTCCTATTCAAAACCCGTTTTTGTTTCGCAACGACATTTCCAGCACAAGCAAACAAAACTGGCCAACCAAGGGTCGGCACCACCGGAAATTCGATAGCAACGCGTACCGTGGTTATCTCTCTCTGTTGCATACTTCCAAAACCACACATCTCTCTCTTCTTTAGTCTAAATACGAACAACGGAATAAACGTGCAGTCTATTGGAAACTAATTTTTTTTTGGGTAATAAAATGTCCCGATAAACTGGACTGATCTCCACAGTTTCTACCACAGCTCGTTCCACTCATTTGCGTATTTGGGGTGATCCCAAAGACAAATCGTTGTCGAGAAGAATTGACCCTGTGACCTTGGAAGAGTAAGTCCGGCCGAAACAATTCGATTAACGATTATGACAACCCCTTCGGACCGTCTATTGGAGACTTGGAACACGAAGCAGCCTTTGCTTAAATATCAGTCGGTTTCTCCCCCCATCTTTTTGTTTACTTGGAGTTACTATTTGATAATGCTATCAATTTTAAGAGGCTTTTGATCTTCCCACTATTTTCCTACGTTCACATACTTTCTTAACGTGTAGAACTTGCGGTGCTATTGAACGGCGGCCTTATTTATAAGGATTTAGCCATTTTCATTTAGCAAGTGTTGACATGTTTATAAACCAAGTAAAACATCACGTTCATCGAAAAGACTACCACGGATGAAGTCAGCGGGAGGCCAGTAGGAGCGGTCGCCTCTGCAAGAAAAAAAAAAAAAAACCTCTAGTATTAAGTAGGAAAAAAAATTCCTATGAATTATATAAACTCGTCCCTACAAAGTATTTTGGGAAAAACAAATTCGCCACTGCGTAGTGAAATTCCTGGCTCCGTCCCTGAAGGCTACACCATCCAAAATATCTCATTAAAAAAAATTTAAACTTGTAAAAAAAGTTCGAAAAAAAATTATTTTCGAAGATACATTTTCTTTGGATTTGAAAATAGCACAAAATTCCACATGTGACTAAAATTATGGATAAAGAAAATATATGATAAATGAACTGTCAGGCTCGATCAAATTACGAACTTTCATTTATCTTCTGTTGAATATGATTCGACCAAGTATTTATCATTGGCTAATCAACTTGGCATTTTGCTAGGCCATAAACATATCAATAGCTATAAATAAATGACTTAAATAGTCCAATGAAATCGCAAAGAATCTTATTTTACATCACATAACTACGAATGAAATTCTCGCGTGAGAGAATCTTAATTTAGCGGTGGTGAGCGATCCTCATTATTTTTCTATCGACTTGATTTTTCTCTAGGACAATAAACGTATCACCTAAAAAAAAATTTGCTTAAATAGTCGAATGCAATCATGAAAAATCTTATTTCACATTACATAACCATGAAAGAAATCTTGATATAGGAGAATCTTAATTTAGCGGTTGGGAACAATCCTCATTATTTTTCTTAAGAGCCCATTTAGGAGCTCATTATTGAATTCTGAATTTTGCATCAACAAATTTTGGTTGTTTTGGAGCCCAAACCAAAACAAGGCCGAAGTATTTATTCACTAAATCATTGTCCCAAGTATACCACGTGTGACTTGGGGTGGGTTCTGCACAACCCGTATTGTGCAGCGTGCTGTGCGGGTACGGCGCCGCCGTGTTGATGTCATGCCGACGATCAGAAACGTTCATTGCGTAGAACTTGTCAAATTCTACATGTGCGTCAAAAATCATCTCGATCAACCATCGATAAGTGCCTCATCAGAACACATATAACTTGTTGCAGTGGTTTTGATCAAGTGTTTTGGATCCATTTGGAATCATGCATTTCAAGATAATAATGTTCCGATCAGACACGTAACGAAACTCAATCAAGCTAATTTTTGGTACAATTGTAGCACTCGACGAGCTCTACACGGCGAACGTCTTCGATTGTCGGACCGACACCGCCATGGCTGCGCTGGCCCCCACACAGCACGTTGCACAGCACACGGCTGTGCAGCACCCACCATAGGTCCGTACCATGTGACATTCTTTACCTTGTACTATTTCCAACCATTTCGTAGCAATAATTTATCCGGCAAGATTGTTATCCTTTACTTGTTCATAATTTTTTCTCTCTATTTTTTTTTATCGTTCAGAATTTTTGTTAGATTGACCTTAAGTTTTTAAATGGATTTCTTACACGCTTTAACGCTCGCTTTCACTCTCTCGCTCACATACACGCATGCTGGTATTTTTGGGCTAATCCCCACGCAACGCGTCAACGGTAAAAGTAAAACCACCACATACAATCTTATCCATTTCCCCCCTCCCATCTCTCTCTCTCTCTCTCTCTCTCTGCAATCTGCACAAACACGAAGAAATGGCCATCAGTCTTGCATCTTTCCGACCGATCGGAGTACGCCCATGCGCCACCACCGGCAACCGAAAACCCCCACAGAAAATCCCGTCGTCCTCCAACTGGTGGACCCCGCTCTTCGGCTGGTCCTCCGAACCCGACTACATGGAGCCCGATTACGGACTCAGGCTCGATCTGGAGGCGAAATCGGGTCCGGATCGCGGTCCGACGACGTCGACCCGATCTCGGTTCGCGCCGGGAACCTTCACCGACGAGAAGGCGAAACGGCTCCGGTTGATGACGACCGACACGGCGGGGTTTCACGACGCCATGTACCACTCCGCCATCGCCTCCCGCCTCGCTTCGGAGTTCTCCGACCGGTCCGATGCCTGATTGATTTCAGCCGCCGGCAATTCTCGCTCTCCTCCTCTTGTTTTCATTTTTTTTTTTTCAACCGTTTAAAGTAATTATTAGTTGTAGAAAATTAGACGGTGGCGATTGACGTGCAATGGTGTGGTATAGTTACGTAGTGTATGTACGGTAAGAATGTACGTATATGATTTCCTATGATAAATTGTATATGTATGCTGTTTATTTTGGGTTAATCTCATTCCCTTTATTTTATCCTCCTGAGTCCATACCAAAATCGATAATTGCGAGAGCGAGCATGAAAGTGTGTTTGAAACAGACAACATACTAAAATACGCAAGAGCGGGAATTGAGAACGTAAGCATAGTGCGAGGATTGAGAGTGGGAAGCGGGATCCTACAGTGCACACCATAGCCATCCAGATTCACTGAAACTTTGTTATTGTGTAAGAGTATATTTTGACCGGCAAAAAAACATCTGCGAATCCGAATTATTGGAGACATTTTTGGACGACTGAGATGTTGCATTGCACGGTAGTGCGCTGCAGGCCCCCACTTCCGTGAGAGTGGATGCGCGGGGCATTTTGAAGAATAATGTGACTAAAAAAATGGATAATGGAACAGTTTGTATAATTGTATGAAATAGTAGATAATTTTAAAAATATATATATACACGGAATTAATAGAGGTATGGAGAGGAGTCTAACTCGTTTATTTATTTTATGCTTGTTTTCTCTAATACTCTAACTGTGATTAGTGGATGACTAAGTGGCGATTGATTTGATCTAAGAAGAAGTTGATAATGGAGATTAAAAAATAATAATACTGTATAAGAAAACCCCACTAATCGAGTATGAAGCTATCCGGTTTTTTGTAATACTATAATTGTGATTATTGGATGGTTAATAGCGTTTTTTTTTTTTAGAAGTGGGAAGAAAATCATTAGATAAAGCTCAGAGTACAAACATAACCATAAGAGGTGCATAAAGGACTGCAATATAAACAGAAATACATCGACACTAAACAAGAAAACAAGAGCTAATCGACACTAGTAATATTAGAAGGCTGATGAGAGAATTCAACACCGTTGTCTGGGTGACGAACAAAAAAGTCCAGAGCATGCATTACTAGAATATAAGCTCGTTGGACCATTTGGCGCGCAACTTTTGAGATGGTTAATAGCGATTGATTTGATATAAAGCGAACACTAAAAATAGTGAATAAGAAAACCCACAAATCGAGTTTGAAACTATCCGGTGAATAGCTTAGTCCTTCGGGGGAAGGATGTGAATGGACAGATTTAGAGGTTGTTCTAAGGGTGCTGATTTTGGGGCTCCTTTTTTTTTATGCAGACCCTCCAATATTTAATGAATTACAAAATTACCCTTTTTAAGATATAAAAATTACTGGAGGCACTCCACCCCCATTATCTCCTCAATTACTAAGGCACTCCAAACGGAAAAATGAACCAAAACCAAACATAAACATTAGGTTCTAAACATTACATTCCAAACATTAAACATACACAACATAAACATTAGGTTCCAAACATTAAACATGCATCCATGTCAGATTGCTTCACGCTACTTTGCACAAAAAAAACACTAAATTTTGCTAGAATTCTCCAAAATAAATAGCACACAATTGAAAATGTTGATGCTACAAAATCCTCATAACGACTGCAACACAAGATCTTTATATTTTTGTACTCATTATCTACCATTTTTGCCTCAAAATCTTCATAACGGTAGCAAATCTACATTTTAAAACTCATAGTGAGACAAACAAAGTACATCACCAAAGTTAAAGAACTCTTGAGAGGAAAAGTAACAGAACTTTCAAGAGACTTTGCGTGGACAAAAGGGTGGTTCTACATTAATTATAGTCCGAAAACCACTTGTCCAGTTGTCCTGGTGCAGAACATGGACACAATAACATAAAGACTCTACCATGGAAACATTACATATGGAAGTAGGCAATTCAGTGACGTGCAGTAAAAGGATTTGAGCAACTATATGTTTTTTTTTTATTTGTTTTGTTTTTTTTTTATTTGCTTTTTTGGAGTGTCTGAAGTAAAAAAAAAAAGTAAATGTTTTTTGGAGTGTCTGAAGTAAATCATGGAACTTGCAAAAGGGTAATTTTGAAAAACTACTGTAACTTGGAGCCCCTGCATCAAAATTGGGAGTGCGAATATCAATTTCCTTGTTCTAATTGCTTAAATCAGTTTTAAGTTGATCTATTTTGAGAGAATGATCTCCCTTTTAAAATGAAATAAATCAGTTTTGAATTTTAGTCAGGAATGGAAATAAGGCCGTAGATGATATAAATCCTTTGATTTTGTTTCTGTTACTACTTATTTTATCCAAGTATAGATCCTATTTTCATTGAATCATTTATGCAACGTTGACAAATGACAATATGTGGTGCGTTAACGTAGTGTCACTGATCTCTTCATGTTTGGCCACATGTTAAACATATGCCAAGTTACCTAACCTCCCAGTCTGAGGTCCCTCTTCTTCGTACATGTAGCCGAGCATCAATGAATTGATGAAACCACGTGAGTGTTTCGTTCGTCAACAATGATACATGTACAACAAAAGTTTCCAACAAGTCTCTAACACATTCACATGGTGTCTGGAGCCCACACACACCTGAGTGTGAAATGTGTGTGGGCTCCTCCACACACCATGTGAGTGTGTTGGAGACTTTTTTAGATGGTTATTGTACACTTATCATTTTTTTTCGTGAAATTCATTCTCGAGGACCCACACTCGCCCCACACACTTCTTACCAGCTCGTTTGTCTAGCTGATAAAATTTTGGATTGATAAGGAAGAAGACTGGATAAGAGGTGGACATGTTATAATGGGGATTAGTTAAAAAGGGGTGATAAGCTAAGAATAAGTTTGTTTGGTAGTTGAAATAGATAGATACAGGTGGATGGATAAATAAATAATGTGAAAATTTACTTACTTGTCCCTTGTAGTGACTAGTAGTATGAAAAGAATTTGGAATAATTTGAGGCGCAAGAATGTCGTTAGACCCACCTGGATAGGCTTATCTTACGGGATGGGGTGAGGTGGGATGAGATCAAGAGTGTTAGCAATCCGAGAGGGATAAGCAATCTGGGTGCAGAACAGAAAGCAAACACCAAACAAGGATGGATTCGGGTTAGTTTATCCAACTCCCTCCTTTATCTCCATCTCTCATCCCCTTGACAAACAGGCTCTACTGATATAATATTGGAGTACCCTTGTTCGATCTAGGAGCTAAGGTTATGGGTCCTCACACTTGTTACTGGTCGGACCAATATAATAATGTCCACTAATTTTTCAAAAAAGAATTTACTTTTAAGGGAAAAATAGAAAATGTATCCACTAACTTTTCAAAACACACTTATTAAAGAACAGCCCAAAATAAAAAGTTAAACACTATCAATGGGTGGAGGAGCATGATCGAAATTCAAAATTCTTTGGAAGAAAAAAAAGGCTTTTGTGTTATTTTTATATAGAGTTTATATTATTGCTTTTTTAGTTTTTCAATTCCTCTCGTCGAGATGAACTAATACGGAGTAATTCACAAAAAATTTAACGTGAACAAATACATAAAAAAAAAATGAATAGAGATAAAATAAAAAAAAATCAACTTAAGCCAAACCAGACTAAATATTTTTTTCATAGCTGATTTTAAAATTGAGTTGTCTTGTGATTCAAACGTAGCAATTCGTATGTATTATTATTATTTTTTTTTTTACACTCTGATATATAACTCCCACAATTAATTTTTTTCAAAATAACTATTGAATCAAGATAGAAGAAATTTTCCGTAGCTTTTTCTTGGTAAATGAATAGCTAAATTTTAGTTTTCCTATATAATTTCCTGGGGTAAATTTCACCTACCTCCCCTGAGGTTTCTGACAATTACAGGGACCTCCCCTAAGGTTTCTGAAATTCCACTGACCTCCCCTACTTTTGAAAATAAATGTCACAGACCTCCCCTCCGTTAGAAAAGCTGACGGAAAACGGTGATGTCAGCGCCCCCTCACTCTCCTATTTTTATTTTAAATCTTAAAATGTTTATAACTTTTGTTTTATATATTCACTTTTTTTGAAATTTATATATTTAAAATCTACTCGAAAAGATCTATAAAATGAGATCCATATTCAATGTGAAATTATGAAAAAATAAAATCTTATTTTTTCAATGTGAATTTTAATTATAATGTTACATAATTTAAATTATTTTCAATGTATAAGTCAAAATTTTACGCAAAAATTGTAATACCTCCGTTCCAAATTGTTTGCCCATTTTGGGAATGCATGCATTTTACACGCAAAAAATAAAGTACAAGCATTAATTTTTTTCAAAAAATTTTATACCAATTTAAAGATCTTGTTGAGAAGAAAAAATTGGTGTAATTCTTTTTCAAAAAAAAGTTCTCATAGACACGTTATTTTTTTTAGTGTAAAATGCACGCACTCCCAAAATGGGGCAAACAATTTGGAATAGAGGACGTACGAAACATCATAAAATCTTCTTGTTTAATAATTTTGTTTTTTCCAAATATATTCTTAATTAAATGAACATGTTAAATTTGTAAGTCCATTTTTCTATTTAATGGTGACTTTGTCCCAATAAAATTTTAAATTTTCAATGCAAATTTTAATTATATTGTCTTTTTTTTTTTTTGCCATTCGATATTCATCAATAGAGTTAGCTGTTAGATGTTAGTAAACTACAAGGGTTAACCTCCTCTCCATAGGAGTCAAGCTCAGAACCTTACAAAAAAAATTGTAGGAATTTTGAGGTTTAAAGTTTTGAGTTAAACATTGAAAAATTTAAATTATGTAGCATGATAATTCACATTGAAAATTAAGATTTTATTTTTTCATAATTTCACATTGAATATGGATCTCATTTTATAGATCTTTTCGAGTCGATTTTAAATATATAAATTTCATAAAAAGTGAATATATAAAACAAAAGTTATAAACATTTTAAGATTTAAAATAAAAAAGAGGAGAGTGAGGTGGCGCTGACATCAGCGTTTTCCGTCAGCTTTTCTAATGGAAGTTAACGGAGGGGAGGTATGTGACATTTAATTTCAAAAGTAGGGGAGGTCAGTGGAATTTCAAAAACCTTAGGGGAGGTTCCTGTAATTGTCAGAAACCTCAGGAGAGGTAGGTGAAATTTACCCTAATTCCTTTGTCATTTGCCAAAATTTTAAAAAGATTCCTATATGATTTCTTTGTCAGATGCCAAAATTTTAAAAAAGAAAGACCACAAGATCATAAGCCCCGTTCAGTTAGCCCAATTGGGCCACGTGAATAACTGTTTTGTCGGCCACGTACTTCGGCGGTGAGTTCATAAGGCTCCACACACGTCTCAGCCCATTCACAGAGGTGCGAATTGGACCCCACGCTCGAAGCTTACCTGTTTCCAGGCCCGCATCTCTGCGAAAATAGGCCCGGGGACTTTCCTGGGTCTGGCCCAAACAGTGGTTCAGGTCGTGACCCGTTCACGTCGTCCTGTGGTCATGTTAGGAATATTCGTCCACTACTTCATTTATATTCCAAAGGCTAACAGGTTAATTTTCCGATGTGGGATTAAAATTCGATCCATATCCCCCTTTTTGGGTGTTCTGTTTTTTATTATCTAGTCGTCAGGGTTTGCCCAAGGTTCTCCGAAGCCTGGCTCTTTAGAAGTTAAACTTCCAATTTTAATTTCCTTTTTAAAAATGTTTTCTCTTGGTTTCTTGATAGACAATTACATATCAAGCTTTTGAAAATGTTTTTCAGCATTTTCGTTTCAAACTATATTGTGGCTATTCCACTTTTGAATAAATACATTTAGTTTTCAATATCTCTAATTTTACCGGGACAACATCCATTCATCACAAGCATTAAGAGCTCTAAAGATCAAAGCTTCCAAAGTCCTTTAGAATTCTTCAAGTACAACATCAAGCAAGACAGTTTTTCAGACTTGGGACATGATCTACAAACAGTAGAGAGAATGTCATGTAAACCCATTTGTGCATGATGACTGGTTCGCCCATTTGTGCGTAATGACTGGTTCATCAGAGCCATGTCAGGGACTAATTTATTTCCTGTTTTTTCGATTTGTATCCTAAAACTTTGACTGCTGTTTAAGTTTTATCAATTCCGAAGAACCAAAACAAGAAAAGAAAAAATCAAGAGATCTAAAGATCAAAACTTCCAAGGCCTTCAAAATTCTTCAAGTCCAACATTAAGCAAGACTTGGACCATGTTCTACTCACAGTAGAGAGAATGTCATGTACACCACATACAAGCATAGATTTGGACGACCCCCCTCACACCTAACACAACTAACTTTACTACTGGAGTTTAAGCACTGCAAATGCACAAAATACGGTCCATGAGGCCTCAAGTTCTCTAATCCAGTAACATGACCAGCTCAAACAACCCGCAAGTTCCTCAAATAGATGCACACCCATGTGTTCATCACAATGGCAAACAAGAAAGGAACCATCATGCAGTGCTTCAAGTTCGGTATCTTGTTTCGCAGAGCTACCTTCATGTGGCTAACAGATGCATAAGAACTAAGAAGACAAGCAAGAATATAGAGGAGAAAACTCACAAGAAAATAGAACTACAGCCACCTCCAAATACCGGAATCTCATGCTTAAGAAAAATTATGACAAGAGAGCATGATCATGGAATGGGCTGCTATAACAAAGGCCTCGGAAATCTAACATAAAGAAGCATGCCGTATTCCCCAATGATTACCGGAAATTTCAGCAAACGCACCACAAACAAATAGCGTCTCAAGTACTAATGCTCCATCAAAAGTTATCTACTCCTATGATTCTTGTCACCCATGATAATGGTTCAGTGATCGATACAACTTCTTAGTACACCACAAAGAACACTCCACCACTTCTTCACCAAATCTGAAGTGTCCTGTGGTCTATTCATCATGTTATAGATGACTATCATCGATTCCCAAACATAATTTGACCACATGCACCTGGCGCACCGCATTGTTAGACACCAGTTGCAGAAGTTTACAATCGAAACATAGCACCCGACATCTCTGTAACTAAGACCCTTATTCGCACTACATCAATCTTTTGTCCAAAAAAGCCTATTTCAATTTTCATCCCTATTCCCGCACACAGCTAGGCCAGTACAAGACCGTACTAATAGGAATAACATCCCGAACTATTTCACATTCGATTACAATCATTCAGCAGACACTCCAATTCCTGGTGAAATAGAGTAGTTGAAGTAGCAAATTTTCTATACCTATGAGGTATTGAGGGGCTTCACAAAAAGGTCAATGGAGGAATAATCTCACTATTCACGGAATACGGCTGGAGTCACAGCCGTGTTGAAGGATCAAACAACTGTGTTGCAACTTTCTAGGCCCAACTTGGTTGTTTGATCTTTCGGCACAACTACGACCCCAAGTATATTAACTACACAATCTACTTGCCACTAGCTTTCGTTTGTACATGGGTGCCATACTGCCATCCCTTTGACGCCTTTTCGATGCAGTTACTACTTATCAGGAAAAGGAAATTGTAAAGTCTTTTTCTTCCTCCGTCCAACTCCTCCTAAAAGTCTCTCAAGGCCTTGTACGTACACAATAACGCTCTGCTCATTCAACAATTGCACTTCATCAAAATGCAGAAGTGGTTAAGATTGTCAATAAAAATCATAGAACTGGCTATATTGGTTAGGTCAACATAAATAAAGGTGAAAAGCCGTCACGGAAAAAGGTGCAAGGCTGTATGAACAATTGTTTGGTAGCTCACAATTGAAGAGAGTTAAGAAACAGTGACCAGGGATGAGACAAATGGTATAGAATGACATAAATTGGGTCCTACGGGAAAAACCTGTATTAGAGTAAGAATGAGCCAAATGAGGTAAGCTCCCTTGCACAAAGGATGATAGAGTACGAATGCAAAGCTATAGACCAGAACCCTACAGTGCTGTCAAAATAGAGCATAACTTCAGCTTCCATTGATAATGTGGCCTCTCATTGTCTTGGACCTTGGTTGCTAAATGTAGCATCATGCATTAGATGTAAGAACTAGCATCTCTCAGCTTCGCTAAAGAGGAGATCAAGGGTTGTGGTGTATAAGTGTTTACAGACTCACAGACCACCGAACCAATGAACATGCTCTCACAAAAAATTTACCTTGGTTCATCAGCAAAAACCTCTAGGTTCACCAATAATACAATGCTAACACCATTAACGCTGAGAAACTTACCGTTACTTATAAAGCTGCAAAGAAAGGCTACATTAATGGCAGACATATTCTTCTAATCATGTTGACCCTAAAGACAAGTATTTTACCGAGTATGGACAACCTATGAGATTCTGGAACCCCCTTGTACACAAGTAGCAAAGATTTCTGTCAGGCTCCCTTACAAAACAAAAGATTATGCAGATTTTGAATATATGTCATGCCACTACTTCATCCCAATGTGCAAACAAATAGAAGCTTTCCTGAATATAGATTGACGACTTAACAAAAGCGGCTGGATCATTATCTCATTTAAAAGTAACAACAAAAATCACAGTTACCGTTTGCAAAAAGAAAATGAATGAGAAATATAATAAGTCCCACTATGTATCAAGCTGCATATGGTCTCTAAACTGTTTTGAGTGCAGCTGTATTGATATCTCAACCCCCCACATCAGCAAGCTCATTTACTCTCGATGTCATATATATAGGTCAGATCTAAACATATACATCAAGGAAACTACGAATATTGTAAGAACAATTGAATACAAGTTCTTTCGAGCAAATTATAAATGCTTAGACACCAAAAGAGAGAGAGACTATCTTCCATCTCAAATGCATATCATTCAAATGGAGTCTTTAAAATTGGCATATGTACTGAATCTTAGATGGTCACGGAATTTGAAGTGACTATCCTAAGATATGCCTAAATTTGTGACTATCCTAAGATATGCCTTTTAGCTGTCCTAAGATAGTGAGTGTAAATTTGTGAGTATCCTAAGATATGCCTTTTAGAACTAAGATAGTCACAAATGTAACTTGGGTTATCATCCTTTTCTGGTACCTAGAAAACAAAATCGGGAAATATTGCTGGTTGTGTCAAATACAACCATTGCAGGAGAAATTCTTCTTTTGTTCTTGGACATTATTTTTCTTGAGCTCCAACAAAGAGCTCTTGGGATTTTAACTCTAGATGTCTAATTAAGAGCATGGGTGGGGAAGTAGCATTATGACCCTCCACTCAAAATCCCGGATTCAGCATTTTCTTTTTATGTTCTCTTCTTGCAAAGTACTTATCTCCTTTCCGCCCTGAATCTTATGAACCCTTTTTATCTGTTTTCCTATTAGCTTCTTTCAGCTGTCAAGAAAGTTTCTGAAATTTGTATGTATGTTTAGAACTGTTGTTTTTGCCTTTTTGGATGATCCTAACATGCTTAAGAAAAGCTTGAAAAACAAGCCCTATATTTGTCTGAGACTAATTGCTTTGCGCGTCAACTTTTTCACTAGTCACAAGCAATGCACCTTATAGATCTGTGGTGTCCTTAAAAATCCGTTGAGCCTCTTCTGGTGGTTCCGACCCGAGTGAGCGGCGAGTGGGTGGGGAATGAGATCTTCCACGAGCCCCTGCACACTAAGCACACGCCGTTAGCACCAAATTAACCTGGCCGGAGTGTGGCCAGGGAAGGCACTCCGACGATCTAATAAGTGATCGGAGAAGAAAGATGTATGTAGAGAGTAAGAGTAGAGAGAGAAAGTGTTGTGTACCCGTTTAGGGCGTCATTGCTTCGTATTTATAGGCTACCCAAGCACAGGGGTAGATCGGTCAATCTGGCTCGGATGACGTCACCGAGCGTCACGAGCCAGACCTGCATGCATTGCATGTTCTCGTCCTCCAATCACAGTCGGACACGTAGTGTAACCGTTTCGGATGCCATCATGCTGACGAAGGCACAGCTGTCTCAGGCACATGTGCCTTGCCTAGTCTGTTATGAGCGTTAACCGCCTCTGGTGACGTCGCGAGGGTCGTCACCGAGATCTCGGATTATCCATCCGAGCCATCTCGGACATGATCCGTGTCGGATGGCTCGTCCGGTTGGTAATCTCCCGGCCGAGGTACCGGTTTATCTCAGATGGGCCACGCTCGGTCGGCCCATGGTGTTTTGTCCCCTGGTTGGTCCAGAAGTCCGTTTGGGCTCATAGCCTCCTAGGCTCTTCAGCCGAGCCCCATTCGTGCTGCTAGATTTCGGCCCACTACAAGATCCACAGGGAATATCTGAAGTGACTATCCTAAGATACATTCTTTACCGAAAGCCCACCACCCAAACTTAGAAATCACAACCCCTTTAGAGCAACAGACTTTCTTCCACACAGCCAAGTGACCTATTATGCTTTCTTAAATTAGTTTACAAATCTCTGCACACCATATTTTCTTTTTTTTTTCTTAGTTCACATGTGGGCTTTTAAATGGTCGATGACTATGCATGATTGTGCTTATTTTCTCAACGAATATTGTATGAGAGTAAAAAATCATTTCCCACCACTAATCAGGCTTATGTTTTCAAGGCCAGAAATGTGAGCATGTGTATATATTTGGGCTTTTAGTACTCAAATTTTAACATGGAAGAATAGTTCTTGTCAACTCAGCGATCACTGTAGTAATGCAAAAAAAATATTCTACTGCACATGAACTGTGCTATATATGGTATGACTCAAAAAACTGCAAAATTTTGTTAAAACTTCAATCCAATGCATCTAAACTCATCAATCAATGTTTTTGTTCCAAAATATATTTTCCTTTGGAAACATTTAACCTTGAAACAACTCATGAAAATGTGTAACTAGTGTCAGATCAAAAATCACAATCACAAGCATAAATCAAGAAAAAGTAGCGAAAGAGCCAAACATTCCTCTGTTCCCTCAAAACCGGGTTACGCCGCAGTTGAATTCGAACTGAAATTTTAAAACTTACAATTAGATAAAATTACAAGGAACCCACATAATGAAATCAGGAAAAGTTGTGAAATTTGAACTGGATTCCTCTGTTCAAATCTACAGAGAGGAAGAACAGGAGCGTAAATTAGGGGAACAAAAAATTTGAACTGGATTCCTCTGTTCTGTCTTCTCATAGCAGCTTCCCTATGAAAAACAAAATTGAAGCATCCAACCTCATAAGTGACAATTTAATCATGAATTAATTTACCCAAAAAAAAAAAAAAAAAAAACTTCATAGGTAACAAGTGAGAGGAAGGGGAAGGGATCTGAACAAAGCATGCATGCATGAATGTATAACGAGATATCGTTGTACATGTATGTATGTATTTGAATTACTGGGTACTTACTGGTTGGCGGAATCAGAAGGCAAGGCCATTGATAAGCCTTTAGAGAGAGAGAGAGAGAGAGAGAGAGAGAGAGAGAGAGAGAGAGAGAGAGAGAGAGAGGGAATTTTTGTTCTTCATAGCTTAATTGGTTGGTTTGCAAGCCTAAATACAACCATCTATTTCTTTAAATAAATTAATTCACGGGTAAAGTTTCTTAGCTCGAAATTGATTATCTGGAATTTCAATTTGACATTCATAACAGCCTTTAAATTTTTTTAAGCTAAAACATCTTTCTTTAAATTTTTTCCAAGGAAAAACATGTTTCGTTCATGCCTATATCGATATCCGATATGTGTGATTTTATGCACTCGCACGACGAACCAAACAAAATGAACGGTTTCAATAATTTCTTCAGGCCTAGAGTAAGGCCCATTTGTGCGTCACGTAGTGCCTCCACTCAATAAAGACCCAAGTCAACTCACAAAAACTTAATTCATTACTTGAACCAAATTGAGTCCAGTTGTTCATGGCTGTCTGATTGAATCCAATTTCCACTAGTTTTGTCTTATGGAGGGAACAGAAAGACCATCATGAATATGGTAATTACCCACCCACTTCACTGTTTCAAATATGGTAATGCATCATGAATTGACTAAGTCGTTTCCATGAGCAAGACTTGTTCAAATATGGGGCTTGTGGCTCCCATCCTCTCTTAATCAGCCACACACTGCCCTGTTTGAACCTCTGGGATTTACTCCTTTGTTTCCCATCACCAGACACTCAGCCACTAGGAGTAATTGTTGGGCTCCTCTGCATTGAAGGATGGTTAGCATTTGGTGTAGAATAGGGGTGTAATCTTTGAAGCTCTGTAAAGCTTAGATTGGTGAGAGATTTGTAAAGTACTGTAAGTTGAGTGTGTAATTCCTAGAGTCAAAACTCTCTGCGGAGGTACCCGTTTCGTTTAGGGAACCAAGTAAAAATCTGTTTGTTTGTGTGTGTTTCGTGTGTTTGGGTTTGATCCTTGGGGCACGGGTCTTTTCTCCAAATAAAGACAACATGTCTTCTTCGTCACCTTCAAGTAGAGCAGTTAACGAACAAGTTATCCAAGCTCAACTCGCTAAATGGGTTAGATCAAATCTATTTGTGAACAAGTTAAGGTCTAACGCATCTTTAAGCTTGTTAACTTTTCAAGTCAAATTTGAACAACCGTGTATCGAACTCAATAAGGTGGTGGGATGTATATTGTCAACTAGAGGTGTCAAACGTGCCAGGCCGGGCCAGTTTGGCATGGCCCATTTAGTTTCGTGCCAACCGTGCTTCGTGTCGTGCCGTGCCGACCCGTTTACTAAATCGTGTCGCGCCGTGCCGTGCCATTTCTTAATCATGCCGTGCCATGCCGGCCCGTTTGCTTAATCGTGCCGCATCGTGCCGTGCCATTTTTTAACCGTGCCGTGCCCGTGCCCGTGCCCGTGCCAGCACATCTTCGGGTTTCATCGAAAAAGATTGTATAATCTAGCCAAATTCCATTTTATCTAGCTGAGTTTCGTCAATTTTTTTTTTTCTATAACTATATCTTAAGAGGAGGATATCTTCCATGACATGATGGCTTGTTTGACATCTCTATTGTCAACTTTGAAAACCATTTTCTAGTTTTTTTCTTTTTTAACAGGAAAACCAAATCAAGTTGAAATAGTTATATAAAGGGATCAATGAGTACAAACTAACAATGCATAACCCAAAGCCACTCACCACTTTTTCCTCTATCTCAGTCTAAAAAGAAGATGGAGAGGTTGATCATATGGGTCTTCCATTTTCTCTTCTTTTTCTTCAACTATCAATCTGATTGTTCAACCCCTCTCTCTTCCTCTCGTTTGGCGAATCATTCGTGTTCTCCCGATGAGAGATCTTCACTGTTGCAATTTAAGAAAATGTTTACAATCAACAGTTCTGCTTCTTTTGTGTGTGATGAATTCATTCTCCTTCATACCCAAAGACACTATCTTGGAACAAGACTATGGATTGTTGCTCGTGGGTCGGGGTCACATGCGATGTGTCCATGGGTCATGTGACCGGGCTCGACCTAAGTTGTAGAAAACTCTATGGCACCATCCATCCCTATTACCCTCTTTTCCAACTCTCTCACTTCCTAAAGCTCAATCTCGCGTTCAACGAATTCACTGGGCCTCTTTCTGAGTCACTTGGAAACCTCACGAGGATCACTCAACTAGATCTCTCAAGCAACAAACTCTCTGGGCCTCTTCTTGAGTAGCTTCGAAACCTCACGAGGATCACTCATCTATATTTATCAGGAAACGGTTTCAACGGTCAGATTTCGTCTACTCTCTCAAATCTTAAGCAACTCACAGCCTTAATTATTCAGGGCAACAATCTCAATGGTGAAATTCCTGATATCTTTGCCAACCTAACACAACGCTTTGATAACTACATTCTACATTACTTAAAAGATTATGTGCCTCTTAAAATGTAAGCGTAAAAGTTAATAAAAATTAAGTAGCTTTTAGCTACTTAAGTTTTGCTGAATTTGTGTGTTTTCATTACCACCACTCTACCACCATTACCGCCACGACCACCACCACCACCACCACTACAACCACTTACGCCGCCGCCACCACCACCACCACCACCTCATACCACCATCATTTCCTCCACTACAGCACCACCACCACTATTCCCACCATCACTCCACCTCCGCCGCGCCAATGCCACTACTCCACCACTATCACAACCACCATCTCCACCACCGCCACTACCACCAGAACTATAGATACCACCACCATCACCACTACCACCACTCCGCCACTGCCACCACCACCTCTTATAACCATCATTGTCTCCACTATAACACCACCACCACTACTCCCACCACCACTCCACCACCGCCGCCCTGATGCCACCACCCCACCACCATCTTTACCACCGAAACTATAGATACTACTACTACTTTGCTACTACCATCACAACTTCACCACTACCACAAACACTCTTCCGCTGCCTACATTCCACCACAAGCCCACCACCATCCCGCCACCATTACCACCACCACCACTCACACAACCACTTTGCTACTCCTGCCACAACTACCACCACCACAACGACTACACCACCACCACCACCACCACCACCACCACCACAATTACTCCCACCATCACCTGCCTCATCCACCGCCATCACCATTCCACCACTCCAACCACCAGGTGCCACCACTCCACAACCACTACCACCAACACCATTACTCCACAACCACTACCACCAACATCATTACTCCACTAGCACTCCCACTATCAATCTACCGTCACCGCAGCTGCCATAACTCCCACCAATATTCCACCACCACCACCTCCCCACCAACCACCACTCCACCCTCGAATCTTCTTATCAATATTGTGTTATTTTTTTAGTTGGATAACTATATGTTTTTTTCATTTATTGATTTGATTTTTGCATTCCAGTATGAAATTATATAAGGAAAAGTAGGAAAATTAGTCAATTCAATACTTCAGCCCTTTATACACATCAAACAGCTTATTTTTCAGTGCTTAAAATTCAGTTCATATCAAACAGCTTATTAGCTTAATAGATTCAACATTCAGTTTTCAGTACTTATTTTTCAGTTTTCAGTTTTCAGCTTTATCAAACAGTCGGGCGACTGATTTCACTCCTCATGGAAAGGTCCTTAAAAAATATATAACATTCAAACATTAAGACAAAATACACTAGTTGTGCGTTCAATTAATTGCAATATTTTTTCTCTCTGAACCGATCGATTACTAATACAGCAACATGCACTTAATGAACAAATTTTCAGGAATTTAATCCAGACAAAAAAAAAAATACAATTGAAGAGGAGACTAAATGAGGAGTAACTATAATTATATCTGCTTCTTCTATATTAAAGAGGAGACTATCTGATTCTTAATTGTTCAATGAATAGTTTTCACTACAGATTTGTATCAAACAGGTAGTGGCTAGTGAGGTATTGGATCTCCCTGTTTTGAAACAAACACTTACTCGCTAAAAATGGTGGTGCTAGTGATTGGGAGGTCTACAAATTACTATCATGTCCGAAATCTTTTTTTCCTTAGTTGATAATTTTTTTGTGTCGGTAATTTTCTTTGAACTCTGTTAATTCATTACGAGTATCGGAACCCGTTAAAAACAAGGTCATGGAACACTTTTTGGGACTTAAGGCCAAGTCTTTCATTCACTGAATGTTAGAAAAAAAATGCGTGTATAGAAGTTCAATTGTAATTAAGTCCACCCCAAGCACCACGGTATGAATTTTTCTCCTTTGACAAGGGGGGAAAAATATCTTTCTTCCTCTTGACTGACTTTTGTGGCCTTTATTTTCTGAGAATACAAATACCTGATAAGAAGTTCAATTGCAAGACTAAGTCCACCCCAACCACTATGGTATGCATTCTGAAGTTCAATTCGTACCAAAATGTCACGAATGACTAAAATTATCCCGGTACATACTATAAAAGTAATTTGCTTGCTTTGCAGGATTGGTCATTCACTCAATTAAAAAAATAGTCATGAAACACTTTTTTGTGACTTGAGGACAAGTCTTTCATTCACATTGAGACACCAATCACACACTAAGTTTGGCTAGTGATAATTGAGATTTCCAAGTCAAGCCAATGTCCATCTCGATAATCATTCTCATTAGGAATTGTTCCCTCGCAACAGCACCACCAGTCCATGAAGTGCTCATTAAACTGTGAGCTAAGACTACTCGTCTACGCCTGTCTATAGTAAAAAAATACTTCCGTCCCAAAAAGATTGTTCAATCTGCAAAACGAAAACTAAAGAGTAATGTATTTTGTTCAATAAAAATTTAAAGTATTATTCGCAAGCTAGCTACTAGATACCATTGGGTTCCTTGAATTTTTGCAAAAATATGTGGAATTACTCTGATAATACTACATTACAAAATAATTTCACATATTTTTGCATAAATTCTCGTTTTGCGAACCGCACAATCTTTTTAAGACGAGAGAAGTATGTAGTTTTCCTTATCAATACATGATAGGTATTTCATGAGAAACGAAATCAATACCATGATTTTTTCTACTCTTTCGCTTTCAAAATCGTATGATATATGGCGCAATACCAACCCGTTCTTCCACTTCATCTTCTTTGATATAAAACATGAAAACTTTCCCATAAATCTCCCCTGAAAATGAAATTTGTTGGTGTGATTCACCCATAGTACACTGGGTGAATCACACCAACAAATTTCATTTTCAGGGGAGATTTATGGGAAAGTTTTCATGTTTTGTACACTTTTCCATTTTCTTTACTTCTGTCCTCTTAATATGTTTTCTTATTCCATTTTTTAGTTTTATTTTCTAACCAAATTGCTCACAATTGTCTCAAGGCGCAGTTGTTCGAGGGATGCGTACCACATACTAAGAATATAGGAGTATCTTTCAGGGTGTTGCTACAATGTGCCACTTTCCATATGAGATTTTTTGACTCAAAATATGAGATTTTGTGGCTCTAAATATGAGATTTTGTGGCTGGAGATATGAAGTGCATATGGTATGCCACTTCATATGAATAGTCACAAAATCTCATATATTTTCAGAAAATCTCATATTTGGAGCCACACAATCTCATATTTGGACCCATTCGGATTGCTACAGTAACTGCTACAGTAATGCTACAGTAACGCTACAGTAACGCGATCTCATATTTGGAGCCACAAAATCTCATATATTCTCATATTTGGTGCCACAAAATCTCATATTTTGAGCCACAAAATCTCATATTTGGTGCCACAAAATCTCATATTTGGTGCCACAAAATCTCATATTTCCGTATGGGGTGCATACCATGTGCCATCTCATATTTGGAGCCACAAAATCTCATATTTGGTGCCACAAAATCTCATATTCTCTCATATTTGGTGCCACAAAATCTCATATGCGGGGGGTGCACATTGTAGCTTCACTCTATATTTCAAATCTGGCTGAATTATGTGTAGGCCACAAATACAAGTTAATGTGTGATATAAAGGTTAATTAAGTTGTACCCTAGGCTACCCCAAAAGCATGTGACATCCTATTCCCCATCGGTAGGTTTCCAATTACAAATAAAAACGCGTGAGTACCTATATGGACTTGTAGGTACCTCTGTGTGAAAGATCATACACACATTAGAACGATCATGTCTTATTAATAAACCCGAATTAGGAAGTGTCATGCCTCTTGGAGGCACCCCATGTTTTACATCCTTTCCTAATAATCAAATTCATTCCTAATAAACACATCCCAATTTAATGGGTGTAATAACCACTCAGTAAAGTGTGACAACTTATGTGAAAAGATGTAACCTTTCACATAAACCTCTCTCAATATACATTTTTTCAAAAAAAAAAAATTCCCAACCTAAAAACCATTCATTATTTTTAAAATCTCCAACAAAAGACATCATTTGAGATTTCCAGAAAGAGGCTTGAGCAACAATCAAGCACAGTACGAGCTGTCGTTACTGGATTAAAATGGTTCAAAGGTTGCTCGAGCCGTTGTTGTAGATTTCCAGCAACCTATAAATAAAACGTTTTAGGTCAAAACCAGATCATAACCAAAAAAAAAAAGAAAAAGGAGTTATCCAAGAAGCAATTGTTGTTCCGCATAACGTAATAATGCATTTTTCCTGGGTAACGAGTTTTTGACTTACAAAAATAATTTGAATTTTTTTGTTGCCAAAAATACATTATTAGTTGATTTCTTGTGAATACCCTTAAAAACATGTTTTAAACAACTTGAATGGGTTGGATCATCAAAATTTGATCCGGAACTTTGAGGTTTGAGATGGAAGGTTGACGGAAGAGGTCGTGGGGTAAAGTTTTAGAAAATAGAGGGGGTCTGGTGGTAGGAAAAATTTGTGAAAGAGGTGTCCGAGTGAAATTGAAAACTTAAAGGAGGTGTTCGGGTGATTAACCCGATTTCTTAATTGTCAAATTGCGTACGAGAGAGGAGGGAGGATATCCACTAAAAACTCAGACTCAACAGGAAAGAACAAGACATGGACAACCACCAAACTTGGACTGCTTGGAAAGACCCCAAACGCGTGAGAACCTATATATTTATTCATCGGCATTGTTTACTCAAAATATTGATGCAATGGAAGAATGTATCTTGGAAATCCGAGTCATTTTTTACATTTCCTTTGGAGAAGTTTTAGACTTAAAAGATGGTCATCAAACACTTTTTTGTGACTAGAGGCTAAGTCTCTCATTCACACTGAGTAAAAATTAATCACCCGCTAAACTTGGCTAGTGATAATTGAGATTTCCAAGTCAAGCCAATCCCCATAATCATTCTCATTAGGATTTTCTCCCTCACAACAGCACCCAGCACGACCACCAGTACCACGACAGCGACGCCCATCCAAAGCTGGCCCTAAACTAAGGCGTGTAAGGTGGCTGACTTAGGCCCCCGAATTTTGGCCCAAAATTAGGGGCCCAGATAGGTAAACCAAAGTACAGAATATATATTTAATCTATCACTTACAAGGATGATGCTAGAGTGTCCCCCTCTTTTCTGGGACATACGGTATCACCCTAGCTAATCACCGTTCATTTCATCACTGCCGTTGAATTAAAAATTATTTAAAATTTCATCACGGTGCAACCGGTTTGCACGCAATAATAAGCAATGGCTAACCGCGGTTAAGCCTTATCTCTCTTCTTTCTCTCCCCTTTCTTTGAACAGACAACACTTCGAAGTTTTCAATCCACATCCACTCCCACTCGGTTTCTGTCTTCCTCCTGTAAGGACCAAGTTTTCGGAGTTCTTTGTTTTGGCAATTCCGTTTGACAAAACACACATTTTCATCGAGTTGTAATTTTATTTATTCTTAGAGAGTCTGTTCTAGGATGTGGAAAGGAATCTTATTTTTTTGTATTTGAGTGCGGTAGATGTTAGTCAAGTTATTATTGGGCCGGTTCAGGAGCGTGTTGGATAAAAAAAGGAGGTCGACGACTCGACTACAATGAGTTGGATTTTGGCGAAGATGGATCAATCAACAGCTTCAGCTTTTTGTTAAAGGACAAGTAAAAAATAAATAAATAAAAGAGGGCCCAGCCAAAAGGCCTAATTAAGGTCTTGTAACTTTCTTCCTAGGGTTTGACTTTTGACCGTGGTTATATAGGGAGCAAAGGACGGTACACTTAATCTATCATATTCGTCCATTATCATTGAGAATAGCTGCGGCAGAAGCATTGTTTTGGGACGGCAATTTTTAATAGTAATTCCTAAGGGCGATTTCCGTTAAATATATTGGAGGGCTTGTGGACTCAAGGCTGTTGGCAATCAAGATCACTGAGTGCGGTGTACGTGTGACTCGACAGGTGATACTTAGGCCCAGTTTTCCAAAAGATTTTAGCACCCAGGTGCTAAAATCATGATTTTTCAAATCAAAAAATGAAGTGGTTTCGTATATCGTTTTTCGATTTTTTTTGCACCAAACTAAAGTACACGAGGAGTACTTTAATTTGGTGCGAAAAAAATCGAAAAATGATACACGGAACCACTTTATTTTTGATTTGAAATATCATGATTTTAGCACCTGGGTGCTAAAATCTTTTGAAAAACTAGGCCTTAGAACGTTGTGAGGATTTACTTCGTTTGGATAGGTATATCTGTAACTGCACAATGGTTATAGTGATTTGATTCCTTCCCGTGGTTTTTTACCCATTTTGGGTTTTCCACGTATATCTCTGTGTTGTGGGATTTTATTGCTTGCATATTTTCTGCTAGTTATTAATTAGTGATTTGCATTCATACTGTTAGGGATTTTTTTTTTTCTTTCGAATTTTTTAAGAACCCTGATTTTTCACCTCCCTCTAGGGTTCCACCCTCCCATTCCATTTCTGTCTTCCTCTATCTTCTTTCTCTCTCCACCTATACCTATAGCAAGTTTCAAACGAAAGAATGGACGAAAGTTTGGCTGTTGGAGGCGGGGTGTGGTTGAGTTGAGCTGAAGGACAAGGAGTTGAGCTGAAGGACGAGTAGTTGAGGTAGGTGAAGGACGAGGAGAGTTGAACGAGGAGGAGTTGATCCCCGGGGCGGAGATCTAGAAGACGAAAGTGTAACCCTAGATCGACGACGAGGTTGAGCGCTGTTGACGGTGGAAATCGACCAAATGAAAGTTGAACCCTAAACCCGTAATCGCTGCTAGTTCTACATTCGATTTGGTATGTATATTTTTGCATACCCTAGTCTACCCCAAAAACATGTGACATTCTATTCCTATCTACCTCCTTCATCGGTAGGTTTCCAATTACAAATAAAAATGCGTGAGTACCTATATAGACTTGTAGGTACCCCTGTGTTAAAGATCATACACACATTAGAACTATCATGTCTTATCAATAAACACTAATTAGGAAGTGTCATGCCTCTTGGAGACACCCCATGTTTTACATCCCCTCCTAATAATCACATTCATTCCTAATAAACGCATCGCAATTTAATGGGTATGTGTAATAACCATTCAGTAAAGTGACAACTTATGTGAAAAAGTATTGCAACCTTTCAAACAAACCACACTAAATATACATCTTTTCGAAAAATCCCAAACCTAAAAATCGTTTGTTATTTTGAAATCTCTAACAAAGACATCATTTGAGTTTTCCAAAAAGTGGCTTGAGCCACAATCAAGCACAGTACAAGCCGTCGCTACTGGATTGAAATGATTCAAACGCTACTCGAGCCGCCGTTGTCAATTTCCAGCAGCCTATAAATAAAACGTTTTGGGTCAAAACATGATCATAACAAAAAAAGGAGTTATCTAAGAAGTAATTGTTCGTTCCGCATAACATAATAATGCATTTTTCCTGAAGTTACTAGGTAGTAACAAGTTTTTGACTTATAAAAATAATTTGAAGTTTTTTGTTGCCAAAAATACATTATTAGCTGATTTCTTGCGAGTACCGTTAAAAATATGTTTTAATCAACTTGAATGGGTTGGATCATCAAAACATAACCTGGAACTTTGAGGTTTCAGATGGAAGCACTACGCCAAATATTGCTTTTACCGGCGGTAATCACTACCCGCCGGGAAAACTGACTTTTCCGTCATTTTTTTTCCGGCAGTAATAAAACAGCCATTAAAAAGTTCTATTACCGGCGGTAATAATTATTGCCTGGAAAAATGTAATCGAAAAGTTTGGGTGGTTGTGTGGTTAGGTATTGGGGCTCCACGCAAAAGGTCGCGGGTTCGAAACTTAGGACAAACTCTTTTTTTTTTTTCGGAAAAAAACTTTTACCGACGGTAATAAACCACCGGAAAAAGTATGGTACTATTACCGGTGGTAAATTGCCGCCGTTTATGTATTCCCGACGGCCGTATAGACGGCGGTAGGATTTTCGTGTAATTACCGCTGTTAATACTATTACCGGCGGTTTTCTAATGCCGCAAATGCTAAAATTTGGCGTAGTGAAGGTTGACGGAATGGGTCTTTGGGTGAAGCTTTAGAAGATAGAAGGGGTCTGGTGGTAGGAAAAATTCGTGCAGGGGTGTCCGAGTGAAACTGAAAACTTAAAGGAGGTGTGCGGGTGATTAACCCAATTTCTTAATTGTCAATTTGCGTACTAGAGAGGAGGGAGGACATCCACTAAAAACTTAGACTCAACAGGAAAGATCAAAACATGGAGAAAAACTTGAGTGCAAATAGGTTACGGGTGACGTGGTACTAGTTCGGTGCATCCGAGCCGTCTAAAAATGCATCCGACGGCTCGGATTGAAATGCACTTTTGTTTTCTTTTTTCTTTTTCTTTTTTTAAATTTGGACGGCACTTTTAATCCGGACCGTTGGTTATGATGTTGGATGGCCCAGAATCACCGAGAAGGTACCACGTGGTACCCTCCCCGTACCCAAATTCTTCTCCAAAACATGACATGGACAACCACCAAACTTGGACTGCTTGGAAAGACCTCCAACGCGTGAGAACCTACGTACTTATTCATCGCATTGTTTACTCAAAATATTGATGCAATAGAAGCAAGTATCTTGGAAATCCGAGCCATTTTTTACATTTCCATTGGAGGAGTTTTTAGACTCAAAAGATGGTCATGAAACACTTTTTGGTGACTTGAGGCCAATTCCTTCATTCACATTGAGGTATCAATTAATCACCCACTAAACTTGGCTAGTGATAATTGAGATTTTCAAGTCAAGCCAATCCCCATAATAATTCTCATTAGGATTTGCTCCCTCACAATCAGCACCCAGCATGATCACCAGTACCACGACAGCGACGCCCATCCAGAGCCGGCCCTGAACTAATTAAGGTGTGTAAGGCGGCTCACTTAGGCCCCTGAATTTTGGCCCTAGATAGGTAAACCAAAGTACAGAATATATATTTAATTTATCACTTATATATGTAATGATGTAGCCAATGTAGTGGAAAATCTTATTTTCTCTATCTAGTGGCGGAGCCAAGATTGAGAATCCGAGGGGGCCGAGTTCAAGGGCGGCTCTAAGATTTTCATCCAACACTGACAAAAATGCACAGCATATTTATGATGAAAGCTGTATGCAAAGAAGTCGTCTAATTCTCTTCAATTTTTCAGTGTTTCCACATTGAACCTAATGTCAGACAACTATTATCCTTATATGTTTATTATATATAGGCTTTCATATGTGGGTCATACTTGTTTTGTTTTGTTAGGGCTATAACAATTTGGTTCAAATTTTGTTGGAAACATTTATTTTAATTTCAAACGAGTAACCCTGCACTGAAAATAGCAAAAAAAAAAAAAAATTTATATCAAAATTTTAATTTTTTTCCAGTGCATTTTTCAAACTGCGGGGGGGCCAGGGCCCATCCCAGCCCATGGCTGGCTCCGCCCCTGTCTCTATCCAAGAGGTATATGGTTCAATTCCTAGGCTTCTCTTTTTCTTCTCCATAACAATTTTCCCCTCTCACAAACTCACACTTTCAAATGGATATTTTTTTCACTGGTGCAAAAAATGATATGACCAAAAACTAATTTTATTCGAAACAACGGATGAATCATGGAAAAAAACCAAAATATAGTACCAAGTAATTACCATTTTGAGGTTGGTTTTGTTTATTTTTTTTAAAAAAAGAAAACGTAGGACCCAAATTTACAAGTTCGTTTAGGCTCCGAGAATCTCAGGGCCGGCCTTGCGCCTGTCCAATCTATCTTTTGGAAAACTAGTGTTAGGTGGTGTGCGTTGCACGTAGTTGCGTGCTCATTATTGTTGAACTCTAGACTGAACTAAGAGTAAGTATCCCCATGGGCTTCCTATACCCCCATTTTCGGTCTATACAATCCAGTGGACTCCAGAGATGAGCATGGATCAGATTGGTTAGTTTAATAATGATTCGAAAACCAAATCAATACGTACAAATTATGAATTTAGAGAACAAAACTAACTCACGGAAGCCGGCCAATCTGAACAATTTAAATGTAGTTCGGTCTAGGGGTGCACATAGTCCGGATTGGACCGGTTCTTTAGAAATTCAGTAACCAAACCATTCCGACCGGTTCTAAAAAATTAAGAACCAAAACCTAACTAATACACATATAGCACCTGTCCAGATCCAAACCGCAAGACCGGACCGGTTATAGTTTGGTTCCAGTTCCGGTTCTACCTGATTAAGGAACACTTTATCACAACAATTTTAACCAGCAATTAATCATAGATTAAAAAAAAAATAGGAAAGGAAGAAAAAATTAGGAAGCAGATCGGGATTAAAGAAGAAAAGAATTGGGTATTCCTTTGAGTAGCAATCGTGAAATTAAGGTGGAACAAAAAATATTAACTTACCAAATCAAGATACATAATTTTGTACATGTATAAATATATTAATATATTAATGTTATACGGTCCGGTTCGGTTCTAACAGTAGTTCTTAAATTGAGAACTAATAACCGAACGGGTTCTTAGTTTTTTAGAACCATAACCAAACCAATGGACCATAGAACCTAACCAAATAGACCAGTCAGATCAATTAGGTGGTTACATCGGTTTTCTAGTGCACCCCTAGTTCGGTCCCGGTTTTGAATCACAGCTTGCTAAAAAATTGGGATATCATTTCCATAAACTATTTGCAGTACTTAAAACAACATATTTAAATTAATTAAACCATAACTTATAGAATAAAACTTGTTCTATTAAAATCACCAAAACCCACTACAACATCAACCAACTAAAGAAGAGTAGAGTATGCGTAATTAATGAAAGAATAAGGTCATGGAACAGAGTATTAAACTGGAAAATCAATTACCGAGTAAAAAGATTAGGAAATCAATTGATGATCACTGAGCTCAAGCCGTGATTATTCAAGGTGCATTTCGAACAAATTGAGGAGCAGAGGACAGTGATTGTAGCAACACGTATTCTTAAGACCGCCAGGCTCAATCTTATCAATGGAACTTCTGCATGATGGATTCCCAAACTTTGGCAGAGAAAGAGCACTCAAAGAAAAGGTGGTTATGAACTCACGATCAGTCCGGCACTAACACAAAGTGGATCAACAACCATTCGCCAGGCTAAAATTCTAGGTTAAATTCCACGGAGACCCCCTTTGGTGGATAATCTAACAAGCCAACCCAGTAAAAAAGCCCAACGCGGGATCCCTTATTTAAACCAAACTAACTTAGCCCAACGCGGGATCCCTTATTTAAACCAAACTAACTTAGCCCTAGGAACAGGACTGTGGGAGGATCTAATTAATGGCTTTCCATGCAGTTTTAATTGAATATACACTATTACTAAAAGGGAGCCAAGTAATTGAATCCCCAACATGAGAGTTGGGCAGTGAAGATACAAGGGTAGAACTCAAGAGCTGCATGATTGCTTTGTTCCTCTTCCTCTGCCAGTTCCACTCACCATTCTAGAAAATGGAGGAGACTTTTGTAAGCAAAGAACTCCCTAATTCCGCACAATTGTTTCCCCGAAAACCTTATAAGAAGCAAAAGTCCAGAGTTTAATGGTTGCAATTTGGGGATAATAACACCAGGTTAGTTGACTGCTAATAGAATGAGGAATAAAATTCTTTCCATTTGTGATGAACAAGGTAATAGACTAGAGAATCCCACTGATATTAAGGAGGAGGTTGTGTTTTTTTATAAGAAACTGCTGGGCACATGATTTTTTGGGAAAGTTGATGCTCTGGATTCTATGCTAAGTACAAGGATCCCTCCTGAGTTCTTTGAATCTCTTACAAGTTTGGTAACTTCTGAAGAGATAAAGAGAGCTATTTTTCTATAGGTAAAGTACAAAGCTCCGGGCCCAGATGTGATTACTGCAGTCCAAGCCTTCTTTGTTACTGGTTCCATACAAGTAGGGTGGAATGCAATTATCTTGTTTTTAGTTCCAAAAGTGGCTAGCCCTGTTACCAGGAAAGATTTCAGAGGAATAGCCTGTTGTAATGAACTTTACAATTGCATTACCAAAATCCTAGCTAATAGAATGCAAGGTCTTCTTCCTTACACATAACCAAGCTCAATCTGCCTTTGTTAAGGGTCGGGCCATTGCAGATAATATCTTGTTGATGCAGGACCTGGTCAGAAATTACCACAGAAATGAAGGTCTGCCAAGGTTTGCTATAAAAATTGATGTCATGAAAGCATATAATTCTGTGGATTGGTCTTTTCTGTTTGAAGTTATGGATGTCATGGGGTTTCCTCCAAAGTTTACAAGCTGGATATGGCAGTGTGTTACTAATGCCAGATTCTCTGTGTCATTTAATGTTGAGTTTGTTTTTTTTAAAAGGGCTAGGGGTTTGAGACAGGGTGACCCTATCACTCCATAGTCCATATCTGTTTCTTCTCATCATGGAAGGTTGGTATGCAATTCATGCTAAAACACACATTTGCGTGTAGCCCTTTTTAGCGAGTTATACTTTTATTTTCTTTATTCTTTTAGAGTGTCTGTAGAGAATATGAAAGAGAATCGATGTCATATGTCTTGTAATGAGCGAGCGAGAGTTAGATGTTAGTCAAAGTATTCAGCATTCAAAGAAATCATTTGAGTGGCTTGACCAACTGTCATGCCCATGGCCAGCCCAGGCCCAAGAGGCTTGGGCCTAGGGCATCCAAAAAACCTCCAAAAATTGGGGCAACCCCATAATTTTTAGTTGTAGGCTTGAGTAGGGGTTTTTTAGCCCAATAGAAAAAATAAAAATGTCTAAACAATTGTAATGAGCATTGCGCCTAAACTAAAACAAGCCCCTCTTTGGGCCTAAACTAAAACAAACCCCTCTGATCCAACCAAAAAAAAAATGGCTTTTTTAAAGTCATCTCAGCACACCCAGACCCAAAGCAGGAACGAAAAGGAAAAAGTTAACCTTTGTGGTTAGTGTATAATTTTTTCATTGTATAATTTTATGACTACAATTTTTAATTTATCATAAGGTATCACATATTTTACTGGGTTTTTTTTTTGAAAGGCTGTTACTGGGGTGTTTGCCATGGGTTTTGTAAATGAGTTAAAGAACCATTAAGTTATACGTGCTTGACACAATCTCATTCATCTATAACTTTATTTTCCTTTTTTTTTTATTGGCAAAGAAAAATTTCCTTCATCAGAGTTAAAAATGAAATCGATACAATAAAAAAAGAAAAGTATTACTCCCTCCGCCCCTTTTTGTTTGTCATTTTTTGATAATCGTGTCAGTTTTCGATGGCTTATATCTTTTAATATTGATCTCCAAATATATGCAATATGGATCTTGTTTGATAGTTCACGATTAATTCTATTATACAAAGTTTTTAAAACCATGAAAAAACATTATAAATTGAAAGATATAAGCAATTTAGTGCATAGCAGAAAATGGAATAATTGACAAACAAATTGGGATGGAGGGAGTAAAAATGAAGCCAATAATCCTCTTGAACATATCAATCGTCTTAGAAATTGAGTATTCACTTCAAGTTTTCTAACTCCATTAATTTGGACTCCCAATGGTGTACGTCATAGAAAACAGTGTTTGAGGAAAAAATAACTTTGATCAAATATCAGTAGATGTCTAAACAAATAGTACAAATTAGATGGGTTTTAAGGGCACAATTTTTAGGTTAGGCCTTGAGCACTCCAAACTCTTGGTCCGGCCCTGGTCATGCCCAACACCAGTCGTCGTCACTGGATTGAAATGGTTTGAAAGTTGCTCAAGCTGCTGCTATGCGATTTCCACCATCTAATAAATAGGACGTTTTAGGCCAAAACGTGATCATAAAAAGAAAAGAGAAAAAAGAGAGTTAATTATCCAACAAGCAATTGTTCGGCCCGTGTAACGCAAAATTCTATACAATGCATTTTTTTATAAAAAAATATGAAAACTTTTTTCAACAAGTTACTAGATATTAACAAGTTCTTTTAATTTATAAAAATAATTTGAAGTCTTTTTGCTACAAGAAATAACAATTTGCGTAATATAGAGGAGGGAGTAATATAGATGGACATCCACTAAAACTTGAGGTAATTAAATAATCATCCTTTTTTTGGGCATCACGTAAGTTTTTCATCCCTGTCATTTTGAACCATTATGTTTTCATCCTTTTTGTATGTAAAATACCTTTTATACCCTTTTTATAATTACTTATTAATACGTATAGATATAGCTTCCTAATTAAGAGGGATTTGATTAGGATTGTGAATTTCAATTACTGTTTTTTAGTTTCCTAAAATATTGGGTTTTGACTTGCAACTCATATCTTCCAACCGAAAAGAAAAAGGGGAAAATTTTCAAAATATTGCGGTTATCATGATTGTATTTTTGTATTTATTTTTACCGTGAAGAATTTTTACAAACATGGTAAATCTAATACATTAATAAAGAAACATGGTACATTACTACAGAATCATGGCATATTTTTACAAACGTGATAAATTTAATACATTAATAGGAAAACATAGTAAATTGGTTAATTCATTACTACGGAATCATGGTAAACATGGTACATTAAATATTGAAAGATGGTAAACTAATTGCATTATATTAAAACATCGTAAACTATTTAGTACATTACAGCAAAAACATGGAAAACTAGTTACATTAGACATTGATTACCATTTTAACTGATTTCATGGTAAACGCAAATACCATCTTAACTGATTTCACGGTAAACTCGGATACCATGATCACCACAACCGCCATTTTTCCAATGAGTTGAAGAGAATAGTGCTAGTCTCGTCACCAATGATGTACTCAGCGATGTGAGCTTGACCACCATCGCCCTTTCCAAGTAGTTGAGAGTTGTTACGGCCTTTCATGGACGCCGGCTTCCTCTCTTTGCAACTGAAGTACCGCTATCGCCATTTGCTTAACACTTTTACCAGGTGATCATGGTAAATTAATAACTCAACCGTTCCAATGATTTCTAGAAATCATGGTAAACCTTACCAAGAATCAACATTCACAAAGATACCCCCTGAAATAATAACATAGTAAAGGAAAAAAAAAAATAGGAATATGGTATAATCATGGTAAATCTTACCAATTATCATCGTACCAATAATTTTCTAGAAATCATGGTAAATCTTACCAATAATCAATGGTACCAATGATTTTCCAGAAATCATGGTAAACCATACCAATAATCATAGGGCTTTTATCAACGATGAATTAGGACGGTGACGGGTGAAGATCTGGGACATCGTACCCAAATCCAGTTCACAATAAACTTAAGCGACCATAGTTTTCTGATTGGGGCAGTCCCAATTAGCCAAAACCCACTACTCAAGATCAAGTATTTTCTTCTTCTTCTTCTTCTTCTTCTTCTTCTTCTTCTTCTTCCCATGGCAATTTCCAAGAACCCAAACAAAGAAAAATTTTAAATCAAAGACTGAAATTGATTAGAAGTACAAGTAACAACAACAACAAAGCTACATCAATTTTTTACACGACAACAAATTACATGGCAACAAAGATCCAAAAAAAAACTCACCAGATAACCAACCCCTCGAAAATCTTGAACTTCACATCGCATAAACCGTTGATTGTGAATCCTAAACCGGATGGGAAGAGAGAGAGAGAGAGAGAGATGATCTGGGTCGGGGAGGGATGGTTTTTTGGACAACAGGTTCTCTGCATTTCAGAAATTAGGGTATAAATGGGGAACGAGATATCAGGTATTGGGTTTTATCCCCAAAACCCCGTAATTGTAGTGGAGGACCTCCTAATTTTGAAATTGGTCCACTTTCTACCGCCTCCTATATGCAACATTTATTTTAGTCCTGAATCCCCTAATATCTTATATATTATATATTTATATATATAAAGGGCAATTTAGGGTTTATTTGAATCTCGGGATGGAAACATAACTCTTAAATAAGCTCGGGATGATTTTCTAATTTCAAGGGAATAAAAGGATGATTATTTAAGTGTCCCCTGAAATTTAGACCCATCAGAAAAGAACAAAACATGACATGGACAACCACTAAACCTGGACCGCTTGGGAAGACCCCAAAATGCGTGATTACCTATATATATTTATATATTCATCGGCATTGTTCACTCAAAATATAATACTGATGCAATTGAAGAAAGTATCTTTTTCCCGTGGCCAAAAGTGTTTCGCATGTTGATTATTGACTTGACTTAGAAACCTGAGTCATTTTTTACGTTTCCTTCAGACTCGCTGTAGACTCAAAATACTGTGAATAAAGGGCGAGCTAGAGTACTCCCATCAATGCCATAATATCACCCTAATCCACTTCTCAACTTTTCTCTCATTTTCAATCCGTTGTTTCTTTTCGTTTTTGCAGAGGATGGGGGCATTACCCTGTCTATTTCAGTTCCTTCTCTGTTTCTCCCAATATCTGCAGGTTGCTTTTTCCTCTTCATCATCTCTCTCGTTTTTTTCTTCTTCTCCACACCCTTTGTGTCGTCATGACCAGAGGTCTGCACTGCTGCAATTTAAGCATATGTTTACTATAGACAGCGATGCTTCTAGGTTTTGCAATGCTTCATATCCAAAGACGACTTCATGGAATGAGGGTCATGCTACTGATTGTTGCAATTGGGATGGGGTCACGTGTGATGAGTTCACGGGTCACGTGATTGGGCTTGACCTCAGTTGTAGCCAACTCTATGGCACAATCCATCCCAATAGCAGCCTTTTCCAGCTCTCTCACCTCCAACGTCTCAATCTGGCTTTCAATGACTTTAATCAATCTCGCATTTCAAATGCATTTGGTAGCTTCCTAAGATTGACACATCTAAACCTCTCCAATTCTTCTTTTTCAAGTTCAATCCCATCTCAAATCTCCCACTTGTCCAAATTGATTTCACTTGATCTATGTTATAACAATGTCATTGGTGGATTTCCAGTATGGGTTGCAAACATGAAACCACTTGTTTATCTGACATTATCTAACAATCATCTCACAGGTCCCCTCCCCTTCAATTTAAGTGGTCTTCAAAACCTACAAGGGCTCTACCTAAATAATAACTTTCTTAGAGGGATAATACTTCCATGGTTATTTACCCTTCCGTCATTGGAATACTTAGTCATGAATTCCAATCTTTTCACTGGTCAAATTCCCGAGTTCCAGCATAATCTACCATTGCTCTGCATTAACTTCGATGATAATAAACTACATGGCCCCATTCCACAGTCAATCTACACTCTTGTAAATCTGACCATTCTCGGTCTTTCTTCTAATGATCTGAGTGGTGGTGTGGATCCGCAAAAGCTAAAAAATCTCGAGTACCTTCTTCTTTCCAACACTAACCTAACCCTGATCACTACAAGCGGAGACAATAATACCTTACCCAACCTTAGGGTAATCATTATGTCATCTTGCAATATCGAAATGTTTCCTGATTTCTTCAGAACCTCAGAGAAAATAGAACAGCTAGATCTTTCAAACAACAGAATTCGTGGGCAGATTCCAAACTGGTTTGGGTTCATCGGGAAGGCATCACTTTCCTATTTAAACCTTTCTCACAACTTTCTAACAGACATAAAGGAACTTCCATGGGAGCGACTACAAATTCTTGATCTTCATTCCAATTTGCTTCAAGGACAACTTCGTCTTCCACCCCCATCCATACGATACATTTTCATCTCAAACAATAACCTTAGTGGAGGGATTCCTTCGTTGATTTGCAATGCGAGTTCCCTTCAAATTCTTGATTTGTCTCACAACAAATTGAGCGGTGTGGTACCACAATGTTTGGGAAATTTTGGTAGTGGTGGTCTCTCAGTGCTAGATCTGCGCTCGAATGGATTTAAGGGAACCCTTCCCTTGGTATTTTCAAAGGAAAACAACTTGCAAAGTCTTGAGTTGAATGGAAATCAATTCGAAGGACCACTACCTAGATCTTTGATGAATTGTACAAGCTTGGAGGTTCTGAACGTCGGCAACAACAAGATAAATGACACATTTCCAAATTGGTTGGGGACTCTTCCAGAGTTCCAGGTTCTTGTCTTACGATCCAACCGATTTCATGGTCCCATAAACACTTCAATGTCTAAATTTCTCTTTCCTAAGCTTCGAATTGTTGACCTCTCCTACAATGGGTTCACTGGCTATTTGCCTAACTTATATTTTGAATATTTCCAAGCTATGAAGAACAGTACCATGCCTGACGAGCTATACATGAGTGATAAAAGTATTTATTATCACGATTCTCTCGTAATTACAATGAAGGGGCTTGAGATTGAATGGGTGAAAATTTTGAATATCTTCACAGCAATCGATTTTTCATCTAACAACTTCAGTGGAGAGATTCCCAATGTCATTGGAAAGCTCAATTCCCTCAAAGTGCTTAATTTTTCTCATAATTGCCTCACGGGCCATATTCCAGAATCTTTGGGAGACTTGACAAACCTTGAATCATTAGACATCTCTTCTAACCTGCTCACCGGGAGAATTCCAAGCCAATTAACAAGTTTGACGTTTCTCGTGGTCTGAACCTTTCGTGGAACCGTCTCGATGGACCCATACCCCACGGTCCACAATTTGATACATTTGATAATGGTTCATATGTTGGGAACCCAGGATTATGCGGGTTTCCATTGCCGAAAGAATGTGAAGAGAATCAGAGGAAAATACAGCCACCGGTGTTGCAACAGCAAGAAGATGATCCATATTTTGATGGATATTTTTTGAAAATTGTGGTGATTGGGTACGGGTGTGGAATGACACTGGGACTATTTCTGGGATCTCTCATGTTCTTAATTGGTAGACCTAAATTCTTTGTGAGACTTGCTGAAAAACAGGTGCCCAAGAAGGTGGTGAGATTGAGAAGAATGGTTACTGACACAGTGGGAAGAAGAAAGTAACAAACATTGGTAGCATTTTCAGGTATGAGCTGCTACTCTTATATTTCACCATTGCTGAATTAGAGTTTATTGTCTGAATTTGTGTTTGTAACCTCGTATGTAGCATGTTATCTGTTGCAACATTTTTCAAATCATAAACCAATTACTTTTTTTTTTTTTTTCAGTACAACGGAAGTTCATAAACAAATTACACCTATGAACACAAGTGAACTGGGAACGATTTCACTGAAATTGCCCCACATAAATTACCTATATATTTATAGTAGGTTCTCTTTAAAAGAAAAAGGAGAAAAAGCAGTCATATATGTATGTGTGGCTCTTTTTGCTTTTTTTTTTGGTAGTGGTTATGGGTTTTTTTCTTTGTTCTCTTTATGTGAGTAGGGCTGAATTTCTCGATGTATCTGTATTTGGACTGTCTTTAGTACTTAGGTATGCTGAGGGCATGCTTTTTGGAGCCAATTTGTCTTAGATTTCTGAATTGTAGAGTACAAAATTTATCGCTGCGCGCTTAGATGGTGATTTTTGAATTCCACATTCTCCCGTTCCTTTTTTATTTTTTTGTGTCAAACGATAACAGATGGTATTATAATTCCACAAAATCCAGAAATTACATCAAAAGTGGGACTCATTCCTAGACAAGGGATGCAAAAGCCACAACAGCGAAGTATCTATCCAAAGACTAGAACCCACACCAATAGAACCACGTCTCGCCAAATCATGAACTACCAAATTACAGAAACGAGGAGCAAAAGAAAAGGAACAAACTTGAAAACTTCTGCTCAAAGTCTTGATGTCATGAACCAAAACTTCTAGCTCCTGATTTGTTGAAATGTCCCCATTGATCATTTTCACCACTGCTTGAATTATGAATTATGAAAACTTGAAAACTTCTGATCATTCTCCCGTTCATTATGAATTATGCATTTTGTCAAAATCAATTATAGAACACTCAAGATTAAAAAGTCCACAATCTGTGATGGAATTATCCTCCCAAGCAGACCCTAACTTGAAATTCCCTTACAAAAATTATCATTATAGCATCCAATATGTTTTGTTGCATGTGCTGTTTAAAACTGTTTCCTCCATTTTGCCTTTTTGTTGATCAAATTCCTGTTTCTATCGTTAGTTACTGTTTACAACCAAATAAAGGCAAAATGGATACTTTATATGCGCTATGTTGACAAGATTTTTGGGCATGTTTGATTGCTCGGATTAGATATATGATTGCATTAAAAATTTTGTAAACTTGTATTCTGGTATTTGCAGGGCCGGCCCTGACATTTGGGAGGCTTAAAGCGAATTTAAAAGATAGGGCCCTTGGTTTTAATGAAGAAAAATTCAATATAAGTGGTTAATAAAAGGTATAAAAATTAAACACGGTATTTTATCTTGTTAATTTAACGAATATAAACTTTTAAATTTTTATACTGTTAGAGAATTTTTTTTTCGAATTACCGCTCAGAGAATGCATTTTTCTAATGTTAATATCTATAGTGGTAAAAATACGATTTTTAACGATAGAAAATTATAAGATTTAAGCATTTTCTATTGAAGTTTGTTGATTAAAAAAATTATTTTAGTTCATTTGTCATTGTCAAAAGTGATTTATTTTGTGAATTTGATAGTAAAAGTTAAACATAAAATTAAAATACTAAATGAAACAAACTATTAAAAAAAGACTTATCAAATATGGTGTGCAAATTATTTTAACATTAGACTTGAGTAACATCTACCACTAAAAAGGCTTTACTCCATATTAATTTATACTAATATAAGTGATGCAAGAATTACATGAGGAAGAAATTAACCTATCAAAAAAGGATCCTGTCAAGAGTTGAACCTGGGTCACCAGGGTTACAGCAAAAGCACACGTACCACCGTGACAATCTTTCTACCTTCTTTTTGGAAGTATTAAGTTTAGATATATATTGTAACAGAAACTTCTATCGAAAATGGGCCCCCCATATTTTTGCTTAAATTATGAGCCTAAAGCCGCCGCACCTTCGGCTTCACCTCAGGGCCGGTCCTGGGTATTTGATTGCAACCGTTAGTGGAGGAATTACATCCTTTCTAAGACCTATATCTCACGAAATTGAACTGACATGGTTTTCTTTCTCTCTCTCTCTCTAATATTCCCATTGCAGTACCGATAGACGGAGAAAACTCTCGTTGCTACTTGAGATAATAACGGAGCAAGAAGATGAGGAAGAAAATGATGAGTTTGGGCTACATTTTGTATTATCATAAGATATAAAGTAGAGTGGGTGCTGGTTTATGTGACTTGCTCGTGGTTGTTATGATTTTGTATTTTTGATTTTGTTGCATCTATCCTTATGGTCTGATGTTTGTTGTGGTTTGCTTTTCTTCATCCTTTATCGTAGTATTGTAATGCCACTACACTTTGGCCTTGAACAATTTGGCTGAATGGATTTCTTTGTATGCTTTTCGTAAAGTTTTGTAGATTTTAATTTTGGTAAACATGTTTTGGGTGGAGATAAAAGGGTAAAAAAATTCTCCATTCATCTATGGGAAAAATTCAAAAAAACCCCTGACGTTTGGACCGATTATTATAGAGACACCTGACCTTCAATAAACGTTAACTAAACCCCTGACCTTTGCACTTCGTCATCAATTAACACCCTCGTCCCATTTTCCGTCCAATAACTAACGGAAAAGCTGATGTGGCGTTTACTTGGATACTTTGAGACACCTGGGCTAATATTTGGCAATGACATGGATGTTCTACGCCTATGTGGCGCTGCCACGTGGCTCGGTGGGCCCCGCCCACTTATCTCTAAAAAAAAATTCTAAAACTCTATCACTCTCTCCTCCCCCAAAACCACCCACCACCACTTCCACTGCATTCCCAACTCCGGCGACCGTCACCACCGGCGACAGAACTACTGGGTATCCGACTACCCGGCTCGACGGTGTGTCTGCAACCAAAGCATCTTCAGATCGGTACCATCGGAGAGTCTTAAGAGATCGACATCGTAAACATCGTGCGAGAGGAATTTGACCATGGCGGCGATGAAACTGGATTTTTCACCCTCAGAGTAAATATCCTGATGAAACCTTTTCCATTGTTGGCTTTGCAAACGGCGTTGGTCCATGATACCCATTACCCATGCGCCGAGAAACTCATCGTGAACCGTCTGATTATCGTCGATGCAGAGAATGATGTTGTTTGATTTTTTACCGGCGAAGAGGTATGGGCTTTTCTGGTTCGGAGAGGCATACCTGTGGTGGTTATGGTGGTGGGTGGTCGGAAGAGGCGCAGGGGAGGGGTTGGGTTTGGGGGAGGAGAGAGTGATAGATTTTTTTTTCCAGAGATAAGTGGGCAGGGCCCACCGAGCCACGTGGCAGCGCCACGTAGGCGTAGAACATCCATGTCATTGCCAAATATTAGCCCAGGTGTCTCAAAGTATCCAAGTAAACGCCACATCAACTTTTCCGTTAGTTATTGGACGGAAAATGGGACGAGGGTGTTAATTGATGACGGAGTGCAAAGGTCAGGGGTTTAGTTAACGTTTATTGAAGGTCAGGTGTCTCTATAATAATCGGTCCAAACGTCAGGGGTTTTTTTGAATTTTTCCCTTTTGTCAAATAATAACTTTACTGGGGTGATTCCACAATGTTTGGGAAACGTTAGCAACGTCCTCGAGGTGTTAGATCTATGGATGAATGGCTTCCATGGGGCTATCCCAACATCATTTGCAAATGGCAATAAGTTGAGGAGTCTCAATTTATATGGAAATCATTTGCAAGGACCAGTTCCGCGATCTTTGGCCAATTGTAGAAGCCTAGAAGTTCCAGATCTCGGGAACAACAATCTAAGTGGTGAACTCCCTCACTGGCTGGAGTCTCTTCCAGATTTGCAAGTTCTTGTCTTGAAATCAAACGGATTTCATGGTCCTATAGGCACTTTAGGAACTAATACTTCCTTCCCTAAGCTTCGAATTTTCGACCTTTCGCGCAATAACTTCTTTGGGCTTCTACCAGAAGGATATTTCGTCAACTTCAAAGCCATGATGAATTTGGATAAATAAAAAATGTTGGTGCGATACATGGAACATAAACTTTATCGAGGTATTGTTTATGTAGATCCTGTGGAGTTGGTCCTGAAGGGGTATGCAGTTGAACTATAACATATCCTCACTGTCTTCACAACAATTGACTTCTCGTGTAACAATTTCAAAGGAGAGATTCCAAATGACATTGGAAAGCTACAAGGGCTTCGCTTGCTGAATCTATCTCAAAATAGCCTTTCCGGTCATCTTCCGTCATTGTTAGGAAATATTACAATGTTGGAATCGTTAGACCTCTCTTCAAACCAACTCACCGGGAAAATTCCAGGGGAACTCACAAGTCTGACATTCCTTGCGGTCTTAAACCTTTCGAAGAACCATTTCATTGGTCCCACACCAAAGGGCAAACAATTTGAAACACTCGAGAATAATTCTTACCTTGGAAATTCAGGATTATGTGGATTACCATTGTCAAAGAAATGTGGAGATAGTGACGCACAAACACAGCCGATATCCCAAGATGGTGATGAGGACGACGACGACTTTGCGAGTGGATTTACTTGGAAGATTGTGCTGATGGGGTATGGATGCGGATTTGTGATAGGAGTGACAATGGGATTTGTAATGTTCTTGATTGGAAGACCGAGATGGTTTACAAGAATCGTCGGAGAAAAACCACGTAGGAAGGTGGTAAGGGTAAGCCAGATTGGTTGGAGACAAGGTCATCAAAGTTAGATTCAATTTTCCTGGTAAGCGCTTTGATGTTTTCATGGTTGCCTTAATTACTATACTAAAACATTGATATGTTTTTCTTCATATGTTCATCCATATAATCTCGTCACTAGATCATTCTTATTTTCAACATTATAGTTGGTTCAAAACGTTCATAGCAAACAAATGAATTTAGTTTTGTTTTCAATCTGAATTACACTTACTACAATAACACTTATTAGAATCCAAACATATTTGCAGTATTCATGCTTATAATTAATTTAACAGTGGCTTTGTGTTATTACCCTTCGTCGTAGTAGTTTTTGTGACCATCTTTATCTTTTTCTTGCAAGATCATTGGATGAGTTGATGCTTAAAAAGCTGGAAGTTCTTTTTCGTTAAGGGTTTGAATTTGTTTCGATTTTTGTTAGTAGCATCGAAATATGCGACCAAACGGTAGACTAGTCAGCAATGTAGAGACACAGAGTTAAAACTGCTTCTTTGATGGTGTTGAATGTTTTTTTACTCCTAAATATTGCTGGAAGAATTTATAAGTGGGATGGCTACGAGTATTGCAATACCGTCTCGCCCTATAGACCACATGTTTCATAGTCTTTAAATAACTTTTCGGACAATTAGGCTAATTGGTCACAACTTTTAGCAAATGTAGCTATAGATGAAGGGAGTTCTGTACATTTAATTATTCATCTGCTACTTTATTTGATAGACGTTTTGATTAAAAATATCAAGTCCCTGAGCATCATACTCTTTTGTTCCAAATACGACCTAAAATCTTGTCTCAATTCAACTACGTTTTGATTAAAAATATCAAGTCCCTGAGACCGTGTTCTGACCGGTGACCCTAATGCTCAACGGTTGACTTTTGCCGGATCGTTTTCAGGGAAAAGTTCCACGGGTTGCCTACTCATGGTGGCTCCAAGTTTCGATATTGGATCTAATTCTTATGAGATTTTTGTTCACTGACACTTGGTACTATTTGGTATTGGTTGAGGTTCCCCATTGTTGTTGGATATCATATTTTGATCACCGTTAAGACTTATGTTGTTGGTAAATAGATCTATTTGTATAATTTGTTGTTTTGTGGTACACCTCGTATGCTAAATTATGTTAACATGATAATCTATTTTCCATATCCTTGCTTTAGAATTTTATTTAATATACATGTTTTGCCATTCACTAAGCTTGTCAATTGATGGATTTATTCCAACATCATTTTCAGGAAAATCGAGTCAATAATTGAGGACTCTAGCGGTATATTGTTAAACCGTTTTGGTAAAAAATAATTATGAGATTTTTTTTGTCGATGGTGGATAATTATATTATCTGGTTCATGGGATGGTAGTTCCCCTTGTTTTGGTTAAGATATGGTTATGACATATTGGCTTTGTTTTGTTAAACAATAAGAACTGGTCGTTTGTTATTTGTCGATTTTATTTTTTTTATTTTATATATTTTAAATTTTAGGCTTTGTGATCCATCAGTTGGCCTTGTGGTTCACGGCCGGTCATTTCCCATTTTTTGGTGTGACAGGGCCCATTCCACTCCACTTTAAAAAAGAAAAAAAGAAAAAAAAAATCCCAATCCACACCCCACGATGACAGACCAGCAAAAGAGTTGCACGATGATAAGACCCAAAAAGTGGCCACACGTGACAGACCTCAAATGCGGTTGCACGTGAGGGGGGTAGGAATGGCAATGGGGCGGGGCGGGTTTTGGGCATACCCGACCCTGACCCGAAAATTATTACATAAACCTGAACCAGACCGGGTATTTTTTGGGTACCCCCGTTCCCGCCCCGATCGGGGAACGGGTTTACCCGCCCCGCCCCGCTTCATAAGAAATTTTAAAAAATTGTTAATCTAAAAGCAAAATAAAACTAAATACATGTAAATAAAGTTATATTTTAGTGTAATTGTTAAAATATTAAGGTAAGAATGAAAGTTTTTTAGTAGAATGATGATAAAATTATGAAAAAATATAATATCTTTAGTATAATGATAATTAGATTAAAATAAAAGTATAATTTTATATATAAATATATTTCGGGGCAGGTTCGGGCCGGGTAACGGAGCGGGGGTAATATAAACCTGACCCCGACCCTGACCCGAACCCGGCCGGGTTTTTCTATTTTTCGATAAAAAACCCGCCCTAATCGGGGTGGGGCGGGGCGGGACATTTTGCCATTCCTAGAGGGGGGGATGTTAAGAACAAGTGTCCCACATTGCTTAGGAGTGGAATGAGTGATCACTTAATATATGTTAGGACCTCTCCACTTATTGCCAATTAGTTTTAAGATGGATATCAAATAAGTTTCCACACATATTCAGCATTCAAACCTTTTTCATCGTCCTATAACCACTTTGATGATTAATAGGCCGTGCCAAAACAATGTGAACTTGAGATAGACACCTTTTTTCATGATCCAGCGAAGACAATTAGCATGGACCAAAAAATCTTGGGCTTCTTCCTGGCCGACCCTTTTTTGAGAAGGTGTTTCCATCTAGGCCCTCGCGTCACACTATTTCATTTAGGTCCTTTACATGTGCGTGTCAGTGACATACCACGTTTGTGCTACGCTTTTCCCCATGCCTTTTTCTTTTCTCCCCCTCTCTCTCTTCCCGTACGTGTATCAAGTAACTCGGCGAAAGTACAATGCCCATTACCCACCCCATGCCTTTTTCTTTTCTCCCTCTCTCTCCTCCTGTACGTGTAGCGAAAGTACAATACCCACCACACTGGCCCTCTCTCTCTCTCTCTCTTTCACACACACATTTTAGATTTCAAAACAAAATAACTTTTGTTATACTCATTTATTTTTTATAAAAATTATATATTTGAAATTTACTCGACGAGATCTTCAAAACAAGATCTACATTGAATATGAAAATATGTACACAATAAAAAAGTTATTTACACTCTTTAATACAAAATTCACACCTTCCAGACAATTCACACCCCTTATCACACGATTCACACCCTCCATAACGGAGAATTCACAGGACTAATTTAAACAAATACACAATTCACACCATCAAATGTAGAATTCACACCCTCCAAATTGAAAGAATTCACACGTGTCAAATGCAGAATTCACACCCCACAAAATGAAAAATTTCACACCTGTCAAATGTAGAATTCACACTCTCTAGAAAGAAAGAATTTACTGCATTTCTAAACAATTCACACCCTCCAAAAATAAAAGAATTCACACACTTCAAATGCAGATTTCACACATATATATCACAAAGTCACTCCCGGAATGAAAGAATTCACAACCTCCAAACAGAGGAGTCCACACCCAAAAAAATCTTTTTTTTATACACATAATTTCATATTCAATATGGGTCTTATTTGGTAGATGTCGTTGAGTAGATTCTAAAAAAATAAATTTTATTAAAAATAGATATGTAAAATAAAAATTATAAGCATTTAAAGTTTTAAAAGAAAAAAGGAGATATATATATATAAAGAGAGAGAGAGAGAGAGAGAGAGAGAGAGGGAGAGGGGAAAGGACGGAGAATAGATAGATAGATAGAGAGAGAGAGAGAGAGAGGAAAGGACGGTTAAAAGGACGGAAAATAGAGAGAGAGAGAGAGAGAGAGAGAGAGTAGGGTAATGGCTACCACTGACACGCTGACGCGCGTACTGACCCTCGCAGGGGTTTTATGAAACTGAAACATAATAAAGTGCTTAGATGGGACAAAATATAAAAAAAAAGGGGACCGGCTTGGAATTTTCCGAAAAATCTTGCAGTTGGAGTTCAGCTTTTGGGTGTTGAGAATCTGTAATTTAGGACATGAACAAATTAAAATCTTAATATAACTTTGAACCAAAAAATTGAGTAAGTGCGTCAGGTGTCCTTGCTTGCTTGCCATCATTCGGCTCCTCCCATGGCCATAAGCACTTGTAACCGATTAGGCATGCTGAATATATATAACTGCAAGTACAAATGAGCCGAGCCAAGCTATTCGTACTCGAATTTTTTTCGTTAAGTAAAAGAGCCTCAAACTCGATCTCGAGCTGGGTTGGTTTGTCAACGAACTGAGCAATATTAATTTATTATATATGCGAGTCAAACCTAAACAAACAAGTCAAGCTTTAGACCGATGAGCTCGGCTTGTTTACCACATAAGCCTTAAAATCAAGTTGCAGCTCAGCTTGATTAGTAAATGAGTCGAGTTGAGCTTCACGATAAGCTCATCTCGGTTAGTTTGCAAACCTAAATACAACCATCTATTTCTTTCAACAAAGTAAATCATGAGTAAACTTTCTTAGCTTGATTAAATTAGAATGCGAGCCAAGTTTCAGAGTGTTAAGCTCAACTTGTTTAACACACGAGCCTAAAATTCAAGCTAAAGCTCAACTCGATTAGTAAACGAGTCAAGCTAGGCATCACGATGAGCTTAGCTTGGTTGGTTTGCAAGCCTAAATACAACCATCAATTTCTTTAAATAAATTAATTCACCGGTAGAGTTTCTTAGCTCCATTCTTTTTTTTTTTTTTTAACGGCAAAAAAAATTATTAATCTTTGAAGAATTACAAAGATTAAAAGAGAAGAAAGGGGTAAACACTGCTAGGAGGGGAAAACCTCACTAGAAACCCCAAAATTACAACCCAAAAAACTAGCAAGATGCCAACCGAACAAAGTACAAGAAACAAACCCAGAAATAATAGAAAAAGCAAAACAGAGTTAAAGAGATTCGAATATGCTCCTCAGCCTGAACAGGAAGTCATCAATAGAGAAATCCCTATTCCCAGATTTGAATTTCACCCTAAAGGCAATTCTGATCTTCACAAGCTCGGCAGATTTGTCCCAATCAGTGATAGCATTCTCAAATACACAGGCATTACTTAGCTTCCAAATTGTCAATATAACTGCCATTGGAATGACATCCCAGATCTTTCTTATAATTTTCTTCAGCTTCCAGTCCTTCCACCACATGAGAAGATCCTTTATAGATGATGGAGTTACCCATTTGACCCCCCAGCATGAGAGAATATTGGACCACAAAAGCCAAACTGGAACACAATGGAGAAAAAGATGGTCTAAAGTTTCAATGTGGGCCGCACAAAATTTGCAGAAGGTTTCCCCCTCATTTTGGATGATGCCAAGACTAAAAAGGTAGTCAGCTGTTTTGACTCTGCCATGAAGAACTAACCAGATGAAGCATTGGACTCTATATGGTGCCAGATTCTTCCAAACGTGATCAAAAGAAGAGCAAGAATCAATAGAAGTTGGGTTTGCTAACTCATAGAGGGACTTGACAGAAAAAGATGATGGCCTTGTTCGGTTAGTAGGTTTAGTTTAGTTTAGTTTAGTTTTGGTGATGTAAGCATGTGTAATAAATGGAGAGAGATAGAGAGAGAAATGAGGAAAATGATGATGTAAGCAAAACCAAAACAGGGCCAAAACCGGCCCAAAACTCCCGCCGATGAGTTTTTACCCAACCAGATAAGTCTGTCCTCTGAGCCATCTGAGAGTAAAGCTTCTGAGCCATCTAAAATAGACAGCATTTCATCTAACATTTCCTTCTCCCAATCAAACAATCGTCTTCTGAAATGAAAGTCCCAGCCAAAACTGGGTTTGCTTGCCATAATCTACTTTGATCTTGGCATTATTCATAAAAAGGCTGTGCATTTCAGGGTTTCTAACCTTCGTTAAAATGATATCTCTCCAAATGATATCATTTTAACAAAGGTTAGAAATATACTATAAACAATAACGTCTCGCCCTATAGACAACATGTTTCATAGTCTTTAGATAACTTGTTGGAACAATAAAATCAATCGGTCACAGAACTTTTAGCAAAGAATGTAACAACAATTTAAGGGAGTTTTGTACATTTATATGTTGTCCACTATTTTTTTTTTCTTTTTTTTACAGACGTTTTGTCTTTTCATGATATATATTGTCTTTGAGCTCCACACACGTTCCGAAAAAGCACGCAAAATGTTGTTTCAATGCAATATTCAGAATTGAAGATCAAAGCATTTATCACAAAAATGAAGGCCAAAAAAGCATGTATATGATCACATATGTTCGTAGTTGAACCACGAAAAATCTACGAGGGCGACTGATTTCACTCTTCTCCGAGGGCGAATGATTTCACTCTTCTCCCTGATAAAATTTTGATAAATTTCTGTTAGATATATGGAAAGGTCCTTAAAAAATATATACCATTCAAACATTAAGACAAAATACACTAGTTGTGCTTTCAATTAAATGCAATATTTTTTCTCTCTGAAACCTCCGTCATTTTGTCGACTGATTACTAATACAGCAACATGCACTTAATGTCAATGAGCACATTTTCCAGAATCTAACCCAGACAAAAAAAAAAAAAACAATTCTGGAAACACTTGTTGTTGGTCTGTCGCAGTACACTTCTTTAGGAGTCAATCAATATTTCAAGTTGTAGTATTTATTAGAACTATAAAAATAGAGGATGACTTAGACAACTAGAACCAGTACTACCAAATTTTGGCTGGAGTAATCTCACCCAGAATTACTTGTTTTTATTCTGCATTCAAAACCTTTTTCATGGTCCTATAACCGCTTAGACGACTTAAGTTTCGTCTCTAAACTTGAAATCATAGACCTCTCTAGCAAACGAGTTTACTGGGCTTAACTTTCGTCTCTAAACTTGAAATTATAGACCTCTCTAGCAAACGAGTTTACTGGGCTTAACTTTCGTCTCTAAACTTAAAATCATAGACCTCTCTAGCAAACGAGTTTACTAGGCTTTCACCCTCGAGATATTCTCAAAAAATCAGTCACTACGGACGAATTACACAAAGCACAGTTACTTAATGCTAACTAATAAGTAAAAAAACTTGAACAAATCATAATTGAAGTACCAAAGCCTACCTCAGTTGATGTTTTTCTATTCTTTGTGATCCTCATCCAGTCGACCTGAGCATCATTTCAAAATTACAAACAACAGTGATTGTGAAATGAAAGAGGAGAATATATGAGGAGTAACTATATTTATATCTGCCTCTTCTATGGATGATTCTTAAGTGTTCAATGAATAGTTTTCACTGTAGCTTTGTATCAAACAGGTAGTGACTGGTGAGGTATTGGATCCTCCCTGTTTTGAAACAAACACCTACTCGATCAAAATGGTGGTGCCAGTGTTTGGGAGGTTTACAAATTAATAAGTAATTAAGTATCATGTCCGAAATCTTTTTCCCCTTAATTGATGATTTTTTCGTGTCAGTAATTTTCTTTGAACTATGTCAGTTCATTACAAGTACAGGAACTCGAAAGTAAATCGACCGCATTTGAGAATAGTTCATGAATAACTAAAAGTATCTGGGTACATACTATAAAAGTTCGACACGGGGGGCCTGTGGTGACCAAGTCACTACAGGCCGTGTAGTGAGACAAAACGACGTCGTTTTTTGTAGTTTTCACCCTAACAACTTCTCCCACAAAACTACGCCGTTTTGCTAAATGAAACTCCTATAAAACTACGTCGTTTTGGTACATCTCTTCCAAAAAAATAAAAGTAAACCAACCAACAGATTGCATAAACCTTTAGAACAAAAAAAAATTCACCTGGGCGATACATTACAGATTGCATAACTTGGGCAATGCAATGCAAACCTCCCAGCATCAATGATCATTTTTCCAAAGGCCATGGATTGAACATAACGTGATCTTCATGGAAATAAACTACCACTATGCTGCCTTATAATTACTACATTACACCATATTTACGTGTGATACCTGGGTATCAAAAAGAATTTCACCTGGGTATCAAAAATTCTTTCACCTGGGCATCAAATTTTTTTTTTTTTCCACATGTGAATAACATGGGCAATGCATAACAGATTGTATAAACCTGGGTATAAAAAATTCTATTCACAAATTTCATAAGAATTGGCAAAAATCTAACATTAAAAAATCAAATCCGCAATGGTTCTGTTCAAACAAAACACATTGACCATTCCACTAAAACATTCACAATTCAAGTCTACTATCTTCCATTCTAATATAATATTATGAACATTGAGGTTAATTAAAAAAAAACAGTAAACTATGACTTTCTTCGCACAAGGATGAATACTAACAGCTTCAAACATTATGCATAGGGAGTCTAATTATAAACAATGTTTAATGTTTAACAATGCTTGTGCTCTAATATAAACAACGCTATAATATACACAATGATTAAACAATGTAAGCAGTAAGATAGTAAGCAGTGTTTAGCAGACCATAGGACAGTACTCCTGAAATACCGTATTTTTTTAGTCTGTTTGTGATCTGGGTAGTGGACGGAATCGGTTTTCGTTGGGCCTTTTATTGGGGTTATTGGGTTGGGCATTTTCTCGAGCACCTGGTGGGTTGTTACCGTTTTCGATATACACTGACCCAAGGACATCGACATCGACATCTCAGATCGGACAGAGAGAGAGAGAGAGAGAGAGAGGCCATTCTTACTTGATTGGAAAATCCGGGGATGAGTAGGTCGCAGTTCTCGGTGACATCGGTGGAGATGAAGCCATGGGAGCCGGCGGCGGAAAATGCAATGGATCGACAGAGGGTGACGCCACTGGTAGCGCGGCAGTAGCTGTGGAAGCCATGGATGGCTTTGTCGTTGAGCCCTAGAAGAAGCGTGTGATGTTTGCTCAATTTTTCGATTTCTTTTTTGTTTTTGCAAGAGGCATGAAACGACGTCGATTTTGTAAGAGCCAAAACCCCACCGTTTTGGCTCACTACACAGCCTGTAGTTACTCAAGGCCCTATTTGTTTGGTAGTTTTAGTTTAGTTTTGATGATGTCATTAGATGTCATGAGTGGAGAGAGATAGAGAGAGAAATAAGAAAAATGATGATGTTACCAAAACTAAAACTAAACTAAAACTGGGAAATGAACATGGCCTTGGTCACCACAGGCCCCCTGCGTCCATAAAAGCTATTTCCTACTTTGGCATATATTTTTATATTTTTCTAGTCACTCTCATCGAGACGAGAAATGTGATTCAAAAATTTTATGCGAATCTAGTAAAAATTAGGAGAAATCAATAACAAAAAAAAGGGTACCAAAATGTTAGGAAAAAAATTAGGGGAAAGGGCCCTAAATGCTTGTATAGAAGTTCAATTGTAATTAAGTCCACCCGAAGCACCACGGTATGGATTTTTCTCCTTTGACGAGGGGGAAAAAATATCCTTCTAGCTTCCTCTTGACTGACTTTTGTGGCCTTTATTTTCTGATAATATTAATGCCAGATAAGAAGTTCAATTGTAAGTCTAAGTCCACCCCAACCACCACGGTCTGCATTCTGAAGTTCAATTCGTACCAAAATGTCACGAATGACTAAACGTATCAAAGTACTTGCTATAAAAGTAATTTGCTTACTTTGCAGGATGGGTTGTCCAATTAATTAAAAACATGGTCATGAAACAGTTTTTGTGACTTGAGGCCAAGTCTTTCATTCACACTAAGGCGTCAATCACACGCTAAACTTGGCTAGTGATTGAGATTTCGTCAAGCCACTACTACAAAAACCTTAAACTATGACAGTCAAAAAGTGTCATTAAACACAAAAAGATGACAGTTACCTTTGCAGGTGTTATTAAAAGTCTAGATTTGTTATAACAGTCAAAAAACGTCAGCGAAACATATAAGATGACGGTGTAAACCTGTCATCTTTGCAATAAACAATGACCGTGTGCTCCTCAACTTCCCACACACCTCGTCTTCTATTTAAACGAAACTTCTGTAGAATGGATTGGATTTCCAAACTTTGACAGAGAGAGAGAGCACTGAAAGAAAAGGTGGTTATGAACTCACCATTAGTCCGGCATTAATACAAATTGGATCAGCAACCATTCCCCAGGTTAAAATTCTATCTTTTGTAGATAATCTAACGAGCCAACCAAGTAATAAAAGACCACCGCGGGATCCCTTATTTAAACAAACTAACTTAGCCCAAGAAACAGGACTGTGGGAGGGCCAAATGGCTTTCCATGCAGTTTTAATTGAGTAACTGAATCCCCAACATGAGAGTTGGGTAGAACTCAAGAACTACATGATTGCTCTCTTCCTCCTCCTTTTCCAGTGCCACTCACTTGGAAAATGGAGGAGACTTTTGTAAGCAAAGAGCTGCCTACGTTCTGCACAATAGTTTCCCCAAAAATCTTATAAGAAGCAAAGTCCAAAGTTTAATGATTGCAATTGGGGGATAATAACACCAGGTTTTTCCAAGAAGTTGACTGCTAATAGAATGAGGAATAAAATTCTTTCCATTTGTGATGAACAAGGTAATAGACTTGAGGATCCCACTGATGTTAAGGAAGAGGTTGTGTTTTTTATATAAGAAACTGTTGGTCTCATGATTTTTTGGGAAATCATGAAAAAAAATACCTGGCATGTCTTTTTCCTAACTTTTTGGCAGGGTACTTTTGTTTTTTCCCCCCTAATTTTTATTAGTTTTGGGTCAAATTGAAGAGATGAATTGGAAAAGTATAAAATTATAAATTAAAGTCGAAAAAAGTAAACAGTAACAAAAACAGGGATAAAGAACCTAATGCAGACCCCATTGAGGATAATTGCAACCCAATTTAAGCAGTAGTCAAAGGTATAAAATGGAAGAAGAAGAGGAAAAACATTGATGAAATTCATGTTGAACTGCTCAAACTTTGGGTTGCAACTATAAAAGTTACTGCACTCTGCTGCTGCTATACTGCTATTGCTCTTGGTAGTAAATGCCGATGCTCTTTGTTTGTTAATGGATGCTGCAAATTTTGGTTGGTTTTTGACTGGGCGAAGATATCATCACAACTAGCCTTATTTTGGGCGAAGATCTCATCACACCTCGTCTTATTTTGTCGCTGGACTGCCGTCTGCGGATGTTGCTGCTGAGACAATAATATTTTCCTTTGTGGTGTATAAAGCATAGGGCCGGGTTGTTTCTTTTTGGGTTGTTTTTATGTTCCGTTTTTGGTTGGCTTCTGGTCAACCAGGATCCACAAGAAAGGTGGCAGAATTCGATTTCTGTGTTTTGATGCCTATTGGCTTGGCCCCTTTTAATCTTTGTAATGTGTTTCCAAAAATTAATAAAATTCTTTCTTGGCCGTTAAAAAAAAAATGAGTCATTTCAGTATTTCACCATCTTACATGTATTTTTTTCAATTTTAGCCCATATTTTTATACTTTTCTGATTACTCTCATTGAGACGAGTAATGTGACGTAATAATTTTACCCAAGTCTAATAAAAATAAAAATAAAAATAAAAATGACCAAAGCGTCTGTGCCAAAATAATGTGCCCTTGAGTTAAGCACATTTTTTCATGAACATGTGGCGCAATGCAATCGATTTGGAGGGAACTTTTGTTTCCACAGGCGGTGAAAATAATTTAAACTCTTTTTCATGATCTTGCAAAGACAATTCACATGACCAAAAAATCTAGAAGTTGGAAAGGTCTTATTTCAGCTTGGGTTTGGGCCACAACTCTAGTGAGTTGTTTTTTGTACCCTGTTTTGGCCCAATCGAAGTTCAACCCCCTTTTTTTTTTTTGGGTAAGTAAAAAAGTACTTATATGTTATCAATGTTCTACAGAGAATTAGGCATACTGAATACAAATGGGAGTGCAATTGAGCCGAGCCGAGCTTTTCGTGCTCGAGCTTTGTTCGTTAATTAAACGAGTCTAAAATTTGAGCTCGAGTTTGATTCAATTAGCAAACACTACGCGAAGGAGCCAAGCTTTAGAGTATTAAGCTTAGCTCATTTACTATAGGAGCCTAAAACTCGAGCTCGACCTCAGCTCGAATACTAAATGAGTCAAGCCGACCTTTACACTAAATTCAGCTCGGTTGTTTTGCAGACCTAATACAGCCATATATTTCTTTCACACAAAATGATCTTTAATTGGCATCATCCACCGGAAAAGTTCCTTTTCAGAATATAAGTTCCAAAAATGAATTGTCCAGGACCTAAAAATCAGCAATGTTTCAGAAGATGTTCAAGATTGGCCTTATAGTTTCAGGGGAATAGCTACAATATACACCCATTAAAAATGTGTACCAAATGTACCTATTGTATGGTCTATATTATGCCACCTCATTGGCAATCAAAACATTTTTTAGTGTTTCTTAGCTTTTCAACAATATGATTCGTAACATTTTCTATGATTCATAATATTTTGGCGCGTCTCGTAAATTTTATAAAAAAAATTGTAACTTTCATTAATAAAAGATATTAGATTCATAACTTTTATAGGGGTGTATGATACACCCAAATAGGAGTTATGTATTGTAACTTTTCCAAACAATCATTATCGGTAATTTTCAATTTTTGGTTCGTTTCGCAGAAGCAAAATTTTTGAAATGATGAATGTTTAAAGACTTATAATGTCCCAACCATATAGAAAGGAATCCCAACCTGAAAATACTCTCATTTACTTGTACTATGAAATTTTAATTTATGCTCTATCCAAGCAAAGGGAATGTATAAACTACAATCCTCCCAGTTCGTCCAAACTCCTGTTTTGTAACGGAACAAGTCAAGGTGGAAGGCATTCTGAAGCACAACAAAGACTACTTGAGCTCGACTCTTATTGGGGTTGTTGAAAATTCGTTCGACTTTGTTCGTTATGTGAACAAATCAAGGTGGAAGGAATTCTAAAGCACATTAATTTTCAGAACTTTTCCTTCATAATATTATTGCATGTTACAAAATAAGCTTCGGACAGGAAGCCCTGTTGTGGTAGGACATCGCAGGCCTTTGCTATGAGGCACAAATAAGCCCAAAGCCTTACAAACAAACATACTGATCACACATAGGGTAGAGACATGAACAAAACTTGATTATCTGGAAGTTTTGTTTGAAAATCGTAATAGCCTTTTTAAATTTTCATGACAAAATGTGTTTCGTTCATGCCTATATCGGTGTCTTATTAGTTTGACTTTATACACTCGCACAACGAACCAAACAATATGAACAACTTCAATGAATTCTTCGGACCTAGAATAAAGACCCAGGTCGTGTCACGAAACCTAATTCAATACTTCATTACTTAAATTGGGTTGAGTCCTGTCATTCACAGCTGCATGGTTGAATCAAATTTCCACAACTTTTGTCTAATGGGGAAGAGACTACAAGACCATCCTTTCTCAATTTTCTTGATTTGTCCGGCAATGGTAATGCATCATGAATTATTTGTTACGCATCAGTATGGCTATTTGCTTAAGGAATCAAATTGACCCAAGTCGTTTCCATGAGCAAGATTTTTCTCCAAGTAATGACAACATGTCTTCTTCTGTCATCTTCAAGTACAGCAGTTAAACGAAAAAGTTATTCAAGCTCAACTTGCTAAATGGGTTAGATGGAATATGTTAGAGTTTTATTTTATTATTTTAAAATAAGCTTTTATTTTACTTTATGCTTTATCCAGGCAAGGGGAATGTGTAATTAGCTAAATAAACTCCCATCCTCCCAGTTCAAGCAAACTCGTGTTTTATAACGTCGCTAGTTACGACCGGACTCAACCCGAGTAAATAAATGAATTATTGAATTAGGTTTTTGTGAGTTGACCTGGGTCTTTATTGATTGGGGACACTACTATGATGCACAAAAGGGCCCTACTCTAGGCCTGAAGAATTTATTGAAGCCATTCATTTTTCTTGGTTTGTCGTGCGAGTGTATAAATTCACACTACTCGGACATCGATATAGGCACGAACAAAACAGGTTTTGTCTTGAAAACATTTTAAAGGCTTTTGTGATTTTCAAACAAAACTTCCACATAATCAAGTTTTGTTCATCTCTCTACCCTATGTGTGATATGTATTGATTGTTTGGCACCGCTTTTATGAAATTGAGATTGGCTTATTTGTGCCTCACAAACAAAGGCCTACGAGGTCCTAATTAATCACAACAGAGCTTCCAGTCTGAAGCTTATTTTGGACACAGAATAATCTTAAGAAGGAAAAGTTTAGAAAATTAATGTGCTGTCGTAATGCCTTCTGGCTTGATTTGTTCAGATAACAAACAAACTGGAACAAATTTTCAACGATTGTGTGCATAATCACGGCTGCCTGATAGAATCCAATTACCACAAGTTTTGTCTTATGGGGAGACTAGAAAGACCATCCTTCTCAATAGTCATGCACCATGAATTATTAGTTGTGTATCAGTATGGCTTAAGGAATCAAAGTGACCGAAGACGTTTCCAAGAGCAATACTTTTCTCCAAATACAGGACAACATGCATGTCTTCTTTAGTTATCTTCAAGTAGAGGCTGTAGAGCATTTAAACTAACAAGTTATTCAAGCTCAACTTGCTAAATGGGTTAGACCGATCGACTCTATTCGTAAACAAGTCAAGAACGAATCTATTGTAATCTATTATCGATTAGAATAGAGGATGACTTAGGCAAAGAGCTAACATTTTGGGGTGCCTTGTAAATTTTCCTTCTTAAAATTATTCTGATTTCTATGTTCAAAATAAGCTTCGGACTGGAAGCCCTGTTGTGATTAATTAGGACGTCGCAGGCCTTCATTGTGAGGCACAAATAAGCCAATCTCAAATTCATAAAAGTGGTCCAAACAATCAATACTGATCACACAAAGGGTACAGACATGAACAAAACTTGATTATTTGGAAGATTTGTTTTAAAATCATAATAGCCTTTAAAATGTTTTCAAGACAAAACATGTTTCGTCCATGCCTATACCGATGTCCAAGCAGTGTGACTTTAGACACTCACACGACAAACCAATCAAAATGAACAGCTTCAATAAATTCTTCAGGCCTAGAGTAGGGCCCTTTTGTGCATCATAGTAGTGTCCCCAATCAATAAAGACCCAAGTTAACTCACAAAAACCTAATTCAATCATTTATATATTGACTCGGGTTGAGTCCGGTAGTTCACAGCTGCCTGATTGAATCCAATTACCACAAGTTTTGTCTTATGGGGAGACTAGAAAGACCATCCTTCTCAATAGTCATGTATTGAATTATTAGTTACGTATCAGTAGGGCTTAAGGAATATTCAAAGTGACCAAAGACGTTTCCAAGAGCAAGACTTTTCTCCAAATGCAGGACAACATGTCTTCTTCAGTTATCTTCAAGTAGAGCATTTAAACGAACTAGTTATTCAAACTCAACTTGCAAAATGGGTTAGAATTAATAATCTTTGAACGACGAAAAGGGCGGCTCAAGTCTTAGGCCATTTCAAACGTTCAAATTTTGTGGGTCTCACTTTTTAGTTCTTATGTATGTATATTTAATTATATGCATAAAAATATTTATATATTAGATTGTCAATTGCTCTTTCGATACTACTCTATTTCATTTTGATAACAGAACTAGTTATTATGTTCTTCCTCATAGAAATTCAAAAGTCTCAAATTTTTCTTAAAATTTTTCGATCAATTGAAAAACACTATAGCCGTCTAACGTAAAAGGTAAAAGTAAAAGACAGAGAAAAGAGACATGTATATTCTGAAATCATGTTAAAAGTATCCAACTCGAAATCACTTTAAAATTACTAATTCATAATTGACCGAAGTCTACAATTCATACTCCTTCACTGAGTGTTCAACGTACACTACAAGAAAAATTGGACGCTTTGCTGTGGTCACTAATTAATGCCTTGGTAGCACATACATACAACCAAATAGAGTTGCAAACGAATTGAGCTGCTCGATTGCATGCAGCTCGTGGCTCAGCTCGATCAGTTTGTTTATAGAAGCATGTTTAGTAAATGAACATGGCTTAGCTCCTTAAGAGCTTGGCTCGTTTATTACTCTACAAAGCTTGGCTCAGCTCGACTCAAATCGTTTGCACCTTACTGACGCAAACTGACTTTGCATAGTTAACTGCACAGTATCAATATTGTTTTGCTTAAACAGCTACCAATATTACCTTTCCGAAAGAGACAAAAACACTACCATTATTACTTTACTATTTTCACTTTTGCCAGCAAAGAATGCTATCTACACAAAGACTTGAGTACTTAGGGAGTCGTCTTGCCGGACCACGGTTGTGTCCATTTTCCGGGATCCTATGATTTGAGCTTTTATAGACCCAAGGTGGCTTCACAATGTTGATCAAATCCGTTAATTTTGTAGAACTACTCAACTACATTAATCGCAATAAAATTCAGCTTCATCAACCATCTATTGATTTGCTGCATGAACAGAACAGATTTGTTCTGGCAGTTAAGTTCCAAATATTTATTTCCAATAGTTTTTTCGAGAACAAATCTATTCTATTCAATCAATGTTTGATCGAGCTAATTTTTTAAGTGAATATTTTATTTGACAGGATCTAAAATAAATAGTTCCGGTTGTCGTCGTGGGCGCATCTTGATCTTACAAAAGTCCAAACTGGACCTCACTAGCTCTGAGAAAAACTAGACAGGATCTTGGTCCCCTCTTGGCATCCTTTATTTATTTTTTCTGCCATGTCCTATACGTTTGGAGAAAACAAGGCAATTGAAGTTGAAATGTGGACTCTTTCTACACGGCAATTGTAAGGACTATTTTGAAATGTGGACTCTTTCTACAGGGCAACTGTGAAGTATAGGGCACGTCAATGGAAATGAAGGGGGTAGAAGAAAAAAGTGAGTAGAATAATATTTCCCACATTACTGGACATGCTAACGCGAAGAGATAGAAAAGACTGTAAAAACATTACCAATTTTTTTTTGTTGAGAATGTTTAGGTGACCACCCTTATAAAAGGGTGGAGCCGCCTCTAGTCCTGTAACAACTTAGATAACTAAAGTCTCGTCTTAAACTTGGAATAAGAGGCTCGCATACTTGATTAAAAAAATACTCGAAAGGGTTTCATCCGAGCAGTTTTTCATAATAACCGTACATATATAGTTTATCGAAAAAAAGCTCGAATGAAGCCCTTCCGGGTATTTTTTTTGGACGAATCCTCGCGGTGAGTTTGCGGACCTCATGGATCGAGGTCGAATCTCGACGATCCGAACCGCTCAATGTATTTAAAACGTGTTTTTAATGGTCACCGCGAGGATTCGTCCAAAAAAAATACCCGGAAGGGCTTCATTCGAGCTTTTTTCAATAAACTATATATGTACGGTTATTATGAAAAACTGCTCGGATGAAGCCCTTTTGGGTATTTTTTTTGGTGATTCTTCGCGTTAGCCATGGAAAACATGTTTTAAACACATTGAGCTGTTCGGATCGTCGAAATTTGGTCCAAAAAATCAAAAAATGGGTGGTCCTCATGGAGGAGATCTTTGAGGGAGTCCTTAATAGAACATCTTCCTATATATATAGTGGGAGACTGTTTACCAAGTCAAGTCTTACCAATAACTTAAAAGGAGGAAGATGCAATGCATCTTTCTCAACATGATTGAGCAATTGGGAATTATTACTAATATAAAAACACATCTTTTCAAAATTAATTGTCAAGTTTAGCATCATTTGCCTTATTTTTTCCTTCTTTGAATCTTTTTTTTCTTATCTGGTCTATTATATTATACCTTCTTATTTCTGTAGATTGAGAAATAGAATAAGAAAACAGTTTGGAGAAAGATGGGCCAAACTCCATCCCGGGGACATGTAATCTTTGGTCCTATAACTATAGTGATTATTCAATGTTTCTGGAGCACCGCCTAGGGCCCTTTTCACTCCACACGTTGGAGCAGGTGGCCTACACTTTATGGTGGAGCCACTCTTTAAGTTTCGAAGAAGTCACCTTGATCCTAAGTAAAAAAAAAATGGGGAGAGGGAGTTGTCCGTGCCAGACACTTCAATCACCTATTTAAACACAACCTTTGAGCTGTTAGGGTGCAAGAGAACCTGTAAGCTGGCCGTAAGTTTAGTTTTTCAGAAAATTTAGCCAGATATGGCAAGTAGTTTGCGGTTTGGGGTGATGATTATGTTGGTGTTGGAATGGTGTTGTTTTGCGTGCTTGGAGCAAGAGAGGCATGCTCTCTTGACTCTCAAAGCCAACATGAATTACCCTTATAATGTCGTCACCAATGGTTTGCGATCTTGGGTGACAGAATCGACTCTCAGCTGTTGTGAATGGGAAAGAGTTGAATGCAACAACTCAACCGGGCGTGTGTCTAGACTCTATCTCGCTTCAACTAGGGATGTGGGAGACGGATATTTCAATGGCTTTTTGTTTCTTCCCTTTAAAGAGCTCAGAAATCTTGACTTAAGTAAGAATGGGATACGTTATTGGCTTGAAAATGAAGGCAAGTTGCTTACCCCGACAAATTACTACATAAGAAACATGCAGTGTTGTACGTATAAAGTTGCTTTTTCATTTCTCTCAGCTCATTGACACCAGACTTGTCCACGTTTTTATCTTCTTTTTTTGCAGGGTTTGAAACCCTTTCGACATTAGGAAATCTTGAAGTCCTTGACTTGACTGATAATCACTTGAACAATAGTGTACTTCCATCCTTAAGTGAGCTTCCATCACTGAAATATCTCTCTCTTGCACGGAATTGGTTGGGAGGATCAAATCACTCTGACAGTAACTCCCCATATTTTTTCCATCCAAGTGGATACCTACAAAAAAAAATTCTAATTAGCTCTTCCTATTACTAAAAATTAAGTCTACACTTAACTTGAGAAACGTTAATCTTTTGTTTTGTTGCAGGTTTTGGACGACTAGCAGGGTTGAGGAATCTCGAGGTCCTTGACTTGAACGGAAACTCGTTGAATAGGACCATCCAATCATTAATAAGTGAGTTTTTATATCTCGAAACTTCATATTCCACACCACGGGGTGAAATAGGAAATCCTCTGTGCTCATTATAAAATTAGACTTGGATATTCCATGAATATTTTATCTCAGAGGAGACGGAACAGTTGAAGCCATTTTATGCTTTGATTTCTTCTTAAAATTCCTTTGGTTTCACTGGCAAGCACAGGATTAGATGACTTCGTTAGTTTGAAGAGCCTGGATTTAAGTTCTAACCGAATCCAAAGCTTTGAACTCAACCAAGGTAATTAAAAGAAACATGAATTTCAGTACCGCTTTACTCTTTTCTTTGCTCTTTTTCCTTTTCGGCATATTTGTTGTGGATTGGTGAAACTTTCCGAGTCATGTCTATGATGAAATTATCACAATCAACACGAGTTGGGAAGGATCACCATACTCTTGATTAATGTGGCATTTGTTCATGTACATAGGATTATTAAGTCTAAGCAATATGGAGAATTTATTTTTGGGTGGATCCTGCCTTGGCGAGAATTTTCTGCGAAGCATTAATGGAGTCTTGGCTTCTCTTAAGGTCTTAAGTTTGCCTAATTGTTGCCTCAGCACCCTACCTACTCAAGGTAATTTTCAATCACCAAATTCGATAACTAACTGGATACCAGTTACAACACATGGCAACAATTTCATCGAATGTCTTGAATTTCATTCCTTGATTCTCTGCATAACTCCCTTCAATTCTCTGAGAAATCATCTCCCTACTGTTATACACTTATTTTTCTCTTAAACTAAAGATGAACTTGACAATCAATTGAATTACATACTGTGCAGGATGGTGCGAACTGAGGAATCTCCAAGAGCTAGATCTTAGTGGAAACCAACTTCAAGACTTTCTCCCTCCATGTTTGGGAAACTTGACATATCTTCGAGTACTCGATCTCTCTGACAACGAATTGACTGGAAATATCGCCTCATCTCCCCTAATTACTCTCACATCACTTGTATATCTTTCACTTTCATCCAATCGCTTCCAAGTTCCAGTCTCCTTCAGGTCATTCGTTAACCATTCGAACCTCAAGGTCCTTTTTGTTGATGACAACATATTCTTAGCGGACAATGAATCAACCGCTTGGGCACCAAAGTTCCAACTCAATTTTTTTTCTCTCTCAAATGGAACTGGGGACAGTTCCAGTATAGCTTTCCCAAGTTTTCTCTATCACCAAAATGACTTGAGAATTGTCCAAATCTCCCACAGCATGCTGAACGAAACATTTCCCTGTTGGATGCTAGAGAATAATGCAAGACTGGAAGGTCTTTATCTAAGGGATAACTCCCTTGTAGGGCCTCTGAAGTTTCCATCTCATCCTCACCTTAACATTTTAGCTATAGATATCTCCAATAACAAAATAGGCGGTCGGATTCCACCAAATATAAGCTCAATATTTCCAAACTTGAAGGAAGTACGTATGTTTGGAAACGAATTGGAGGGAAATCTTATCACTCATCTTTTCCATGATATGGATGACTTATGGTTTATAGACTTGTCTGACAATCGTTTGTCAGGAGTTCTGCCGGACTACTTGATAACTCGTTGTGCTAGTTTGAAAACAATCAGATTATCAAACAATACTTTGTCAGGAATATTGTCTCCTAGAGTTTTCAATCTGACTATACTGGACGGCCTATATTTGGATGAAAATAATTTTGCAGGGGATATCCCAGAAAGTTTGTCTCTTTTGAGTTTAATGACACTTGACCTCAGTGCTAATAATTTCTCAGGGGATCTTCCAAGTTGGATGGGAAATATGTCAGGTTTACGGGAACTTATGATGCGAGAAAACCATTTTCATGGTTCCATTCCTACGGAGTTTTGCCTACTCGAAAACCTTTTGTTTTTGGACCTTTCCGATAACTCTCTTTCTGGACCAATACCATCTTGCTCCAACCTACTCGACCTTGGACATCTTAATCTGCGCAGAAATATGTTAGAAGGTCCACTGCCAAGTGCGTTTGTCAACAGTTCTTTTTTGATAACATTAGACCTAAGCGAGAACTACCTTTCCGGGAACATTCCAACTTGGATTAACTCCCTTTCTTCATTGACAATTCTTCTCTTGAAATCTAATAGTTTCCAAGGTGAGTTTCCAAGTCAATTGTGCCAGTTAGACCGTTTGGCAGTGCTTGATATTTCTCAAAACAATCTTTCTGGTTCTTTACCCCCTTGCTTGGGCAAAATAAATCGTTTTGAAACCAGCGACGTGTTATTACATGTTGGAGCGGTCGAAGACATTAGGGTGAAATTGTTCTTGTCGTTCATGAATAGCACAATGTTATCCCAAACAGGAAAGGATTTCTGGCTGTATGATGCTCACAAGGACTACGGAGAATTTGATTTAAAACAGGTTGTGACGTTCACAAACAAGGGGCGTTCCTTGTCCTACAGAGTTAGAACCCTCTTCTACTTGTCAGGAATTGATCTCTCTTCGAACCAATTTACTGGTGAAATCCCACCAGAAATTGGGAAATTGAGCCACATCAAAGCTCTGAACTTGTCTCACAACAAATTTACCGGATCAATTCCAGCAACATTCCCAAACTTGAACGAATTAGAGAGTTTGGATCTTTCTTACAACAACTTGAAAGGGAAAATCCCCTATCAACTAGTTGAATTGATCTGGCTTATGGTCTTCAGCGTGGCACACAACAACTTATCAGGTGAAATTCCTCGAGGGATTGAATTTAACATTTTTGACGAAAGTGCTTATGAAGGGAATCCTCTTCTCTGTGGATACCCATTACATAACAGTTGCAATAACATTGGAGCGCCGGTGCCAAATTTCCCGAAGAATTGGCAAGAAAAAGATAGCTTGTTAGACTTGGATGCTTTCTATTGGAGCTTTGTTGCTTCGTATCTAACAGTCTTGCTCGGAATTGTTCTAGTTCTTTATATCAATCCTCACTGGCGAAGGGCATGGTTCAACCTCATTGAAGTTTGCTTAACAGAAAGCTATTATTTTCTAGTGGATAACTTTGATTTTCTCATTTTCCGAAATAGGTAGCTAAAGTGAATTTGTCATGACTTTGTGTCCTTTTTTAATTCAAGGTTCATTCAATAAATCTTCTCTGGCTGTATAATTTATTGTGATAATTAGGAAGGGATTTGAAACATGGGGTATCTCCAAGAGGCATGACACTTTCTAATTAGTGTTTATTAGTGAGACATGATCGTTCTAATATGTGTATGATCTTTCACAAAGAGGTACCTATAAGTCTATATAGGTATTCACGCGTTTTTACTTGTAATTTTGGTAGCCCAGCGATGAGGGAGGTAGATAGGAATAGGATGTCACATGTTGTTTGGGGTGACTAGGGTACAACTTAATTAACCTTTATATCACGCATTAACTTGTATTTGTGGCCTACACATGATTCAGCTAGGTTTGAAATATACAGGACAGAAGTAAAGAAAATAGAGAAGATAAAGTGGAAGAACGGCTTGGTGTTGCGCCATAGTTTATACGATTTTGAAAGCAAAAGAGTAGAAAAAATTATGCTATTGATTTCTTTCTCATGAAATACCTGTCATGTACTGGGAAAAGAAAACTAGATACTTCTCCCGTCTTAAAAAGATTGTGCGGTTCGCAAAACGAGAATTTATGCAAAAAATATGTGGAATTATTTTTTACTGTAGTATTATCAAAATAATTCCACATAATTTTGTAAAAATTCAAGGAACCCAATGATATCTAGTAACTAGCTTGCGAATAATACTTTTTTTTTTCTTGATCAAAACACATTATTATTTTTATTTTTGGTTTTGCAGATTGAATAATTTTTTTAGGACAGAATTCGACTTAGACTTACAATTGAACTTCTTATTAGGCATTTATATTCTCAGAAAATAAAGGCCACAAAAATCAGCCAAGAGGAAGAAGGATATTTTTTTTCCCTCGTGAAAGGAGAAAAATCCTACTGTGGTGCTTGGGGTGGACTTAATAACAAGAGAATACTTTATATCCGCCGGCGGTGGGAACAAATGTTTCCTCCAAATCAATCACAGCAGTCCATATGATTGTGTACTATTACACCGGACCTCTATGATTGATTTGGAGGAAACATTTGATTCCGCCGGCGGCGGAAAAAATATTTTCTCTAATTACAATTGAACTTCTATACACGCATTTCGGCCCTTTCCCCTAATGTTTTCCTAACATTTTAGTACGAATTTTTTAATTTTTCTTCTCTTAATTTTTACTAGATTTGGATAAAAAATTTACATCACATTTCTCATCTCAATGAAAGTGACTAGAAAAGTATAAAAATACATGCCAAAATTGGAAAAATTACATAAGACGACGAAAAATAGTGAAAGACTTCAACCTCTTATATAAAATTTGATATTTATTTTTATATTTTTTCAATTTATCTCATCATGGCGAACAATGTGATGTAAGAATTTGACCCAAACTAGTACGAGTTAAGGGGAAAAAAAAAAACACAAAAAATACCGTGACAAAAAAGTTAAAAAAAAGTGAGCAGAAATCTGGATCCCTAGCCAAGTTTAGTGGCAATGCGAATGAAATACTTGGCCTTAAGTTCCAAAAAGTGTTTCATAACCATGTCTTTAATTGAGTGGACAACTCATCCTGCAAAGCAAACAAATAACTTTTATAATATGTACCCCGATACTTCTAGTTATTAGTGAACTATTCTCAAATGCGGTCGATTTACTTTCGAATTCCTACACTTGTAATGAACTGACAGAATTAAAAGAAAATTACTTACATGAAAAAATTTATCAATTTAAGGACAAAAAGATTTCGGACATGATAATTATTAATCTGTAGACCTCCCCAATCACTAGCACCACCATTTTTAGCGAGTAAGTTTGATACAAAGCTATAGTGAAAACTATTCGTCGTCTTGAGATGGGGGTGGAAGAGATGGGGTAGTGGAAGGGATGGGGGTTTTGCCACTCCAGTCTCGGTTTTGCAATGTTTACCTTTTTCTTCCTCAAATTTCTTCCCTAATTCGATCTTGAGATTCTCTCTCGGGAAAAATTCGTCGTCTTTCTGGGTTAATTGCTTGCATTCATCACGAGTTCTGTTAATTGCATGTGTTACAGGTAATTACGTACCTTTGTAAAATGTTTTTTATGTTTTGTATTTTGGGATTTTGGAAAAAATGCATCTGTTCAGCAAATTGGGTGTAGAGAAATATGATCAGGGAGGAAATTACTTGTGGCATTTTGTACATGGATAAAACAGTAACTTTGTAGTTTTTGCTTCTTGAATGTCAATGGCCACCTTCACCAATTTCAGCCATTTTAGCTAGCGATGTGTGAAGTGTGATTTTCTCTCTTCATTTGTCGGTTTGAGTATTGTTTGTTATTTTCCATAGAACAATCTGTGGAGATTTGATTACGCGGGTTTTGTGGCTCACATTGGTTTGTTAAAACAAGGAATGAGGCTCATGACTACAAGTTGTTTGATGTAATTCCTCAAAGAAGTGTACCGGTTGTGGAATGTAAAACGCTTGATGTCATAGTGTTTTTTTTTCCTGCCCATGCCTTCTCTTGCTCTTTCGCTCGATTGAAGTTGCAAAACAGTAGTCATCACACATGTTTGTAATCAATAAATTGATTCATACATTGCATATGTGTGGGTGTGTGTGTCAAGATCCATGAGCGAATAGTGAACGAATTGCATGCCGAGATCCACAGGGGCTAATGAAAATTTGGACAAAATATGGTGTTTCCAGCTTTCAAGTTTGAATAGCTTTTAGTTTCCTTGTTCTTATTTTTAGGGTAGGGAACCAATATGTTTTTATGCAGTACAGTTGGGACATAATTTAGACATTTAGTTTCCACTATGATGGGCAAGTATTGATCCTATGGTAACACAATCAAGGACGGAATTGCAGCATATGTTTTTTTAGTTTTATTTGTGGTCCAATGCTAATGGCATGGGAGTGTAGGGCCTGCAGCTGTTCTAATGTTCTAATACTCAGGCTTTCAGGTTGTATTCTCTAATAGTTGAGCGCTTATTGTGGAAAAAAAATTCTTTGGAGACGCTGAGAGTGAAACAACACATTTGAAAGCTCATTTCAACTCTTTGTGAAGAGAAAATTGATTGATACTATACAAAATGTTCATGGTTGCAACCGATCCTTTCGAATGTTTTCGGAAATTAGAAGTAGGCGCAAATTTCTCTCAATTAATTGTGCTTTGTGTAATTCATCCGTAGGTGTAATTCATCCGTAGTGACTGATTTTTTTAGAATATGTCGCGGGCGAAAGCCTAGTAAACTCGTTTTCTGGAGAGGTCTATGATTTCAATTTTACGAGAGGAAACTTAGGGTATGATTTCACATAGAATAGCAAGTGTATTTTGTCTTAACGTTTGAATATTATTTTTTATGGACCTTGACATATATCTAACAGAATTTGTCAAAATTTTATTAGGGGAAAAGAGTGAAATTTAGTCACTGTTAGATTTTTCGTGATTCAATTCTGAATTTCATGGTTCAATTCTGAATATACGTCATGTGATTCATGCTTTAGCCTTCAATTCTAACTATTGCATTGAAACAAGATTTTAGGTGCTGTCTGGGACAGCAGTATGGGGCTCAACGTCCTGATATATATCATCAAATAGTCTGTAAAAATAAAATAAAATAAAATAAAAACACATTTAAATGCACAAAACTCTCTTAAACTGTATTTACATTCTTTGCTAAAATTTCTTTGACCGAATGGCCTTATCGTTCTGACAACTTATCTTTTTTTTTTTTTTTTTTTGTCACAGCAATAGATAGAAGAGAGATCAATTACATCACATAGGAAGTACAAAGTACCAACTCGAGACACTATATGAATTGTGAGAGTCCACGAGACAACAAAGCCCAACAACTTAATCAATACAAGAACTAAACCCGTTACAGGGTAGAAACAAAGAGAGAAACAAAGAAAGGAAAAGCCCCAGCACGCAGGCAGGGAGATTCGAACTCCTGACCAACTAGTGAGATGCAAGAGCCCTGACCAACTGAGCTAGCCCCCATTGGTTGTTCTGAAAACTTTTCTAAAGTCTATGAAACATGTGGTCTATACCGTCTATAGGGCAACACGGTATTGTAGTACTCATTGTAGCCATCCCACTTGTAAATTCTTCCTGCAAAATTGCAGTGGAAAAAAAAAAAACACAATATTAGAGAAGCAGTTTCAATTGTTTGTCTATCCATTGTTGATTTGTCTATGCCGTCTACTCACATATCTCAATGCTACCAACAAAAAACGAAACAAATAAAGATGGTCTCAAAAACTACTTGGGAAATGAGTACCTACAAACAACGACTGCCAAATTAATAAGACAATCATCAAAACATCAAAGCACTTACCAGGAAAATTGCATCTAACTTTGATGACTTCTTCTCCAACCAATCTGGCTTATCCTTACCACCTTCCTGCATGGTTCTTCTCCCAAGATTCTCGTAAACCATCTCGGTCTTCCAATCAAGAACATAGCAAATCCCATAGTCGCTCCAATTAAAAATCCACATCCATACCCAATTAGCACGATCCTCCAAGTAAATCCAGCCATAAAGTCGTCGTCATCATCACCATCTTGGGATATCGGTTGTTCTTGAGCCTCTGTATCTCCACATTTCTTTGACAATGGTAATCCACATAACCCCGAATTTCCAACATAAGAATCATTCGAAAATGTATTAAATTGGTTGCCTTGAGGTATGGGACCAACCAGATGGTTCTTCGAAAGGTTTAACACCGTGAGAAATGTTAGACTTTTGAGTTCCCATGGAATCTGCCCGGTGAGTAGGTTTGAAGAAAGGTCTAATGATTCCAACAATGTAATATTTCCTAACAATGATGGAAGATGACCGGAAAGGCTGTTCTGAGATAAATTTAGCAACCGAAGTCCTTGTAGCTTTCCAATGTCATTTGGAATCTCTCCTCTGAAATTGTTACACGAGAGATCAATTGTTGTGATCGAAGACAGTGAGGATATATTCAAGTTCAATTTCAACCCCCTTCAAGACCAACTCCACAGAATCTCGATAAACAGCTTCTCCGCTATTGCTATCTCCCATGTATTGCAACCGCATTTTGGATTTATCCAAATTCATCATGGCTTTCAAGTTGAGAAAATATCGTTGTGGTAAAAGCCCAGTGAAGTTATTGTGAGAAAGGTCGAAAATTCGAAGCATAGGGAAGGGAGTTTCAGTACCTAAAGTGCCTATAGGACCATGAAATCTGTTTGATTTCAAGACAAGAACTTGTAATTTTGGAAGGGAGTACTCCAGCCAGTGTGGGAATGCATCACTTAGATTGTTGTTCCCGAGATCTAGAACTTCCAGGCTTTCACAATTGGCCAAAGATTGTGGAACTGGTCCTTGCAAATGATTTCCATGTAAATTAAGACTTCTCAACTTATTGCCATTTGCAAATGTCGTTGGGATAGCCCCATGGAAGCCATTCATTCGTAGATCTAACACCTTGAGATCATGGCTGACATTTCCCAAACATCGTGGAATCACCCCAGTAAAGTTGTTATTAGACAAAACAAGAGTCTGTAGGGAGCTCAAATTGCAAATCGATGAAGGGATCTCTCCGGCGAGTTTATTATGGGAAAGATCCAAGAAATATAAGGAAGCCCCCCCTACCCACTTTGGAATCTCTCCATGAATCTTGTTGCTGGATAGATCTAGCACGCTGAGAAGATTCTCGTCTAAGTTTTGTAAGAAATTTGGGAACTCGGTTATATTGCAAGATGACAAACCCAACGACGAAAGATTGGGCCAGGTAGCATTGGCATTACTACCAATTCTTACCGAGAGATTATTTTTTGAAAGATCAAGAGCCCAAAGGTTTGAGAATTTTTGTAGCTCCACATCACCACTCAGATTATTTGATTGAAGGTAGAGGCTACTCAAGTTCACAAGACCTGAAATTGATTGTGGGATGGGACCATGAAGTTTATTATAGCTCAAGTCAATCCACACCAACGGTGAATCACGTTGGAATTCATGAATTTGTCCCGTCAACTGGTTAGAACTAAGCTCTAACCATTGCAAGGACGGAATAGCAAACAACCACGATGGTAGTGTGCCGTTGAGGGAGCTGTTGGATAAGGAGAGCGTACGTAACTTTCGAAATCCAGTTATGTTGGAGGGAATAGGCCCCGTAAGTGCAGTATTCGAAATGTCTAAATAAATGAGTTGTGTTAGGTTGGACACCCAAAGTGGAAATGGAACGGTGCCGAAATTATTGGTGCCGAGTCCTAAAGCCTCCAACTTTAGAAGCTTTGCAAAGAAATCAGGAATTTCACCATTGCGATTGTTGCCCTGAAATAATAAGTAAGTTAGTTGGTTAAGATTGTTGGAATAGTAATCTTAATTGTGTGGGGTTTGTGTCCATGAGTTGAGAGACCAAAGAGATAGATGGGAATTATCGGTGCATTAGTGTGGCAGTGAAGAGTAGGCATAGGATGAGAGATTGTGGTTTATTGGCTTATTCTATATATACATATGTATGTGTATCTTGCAAAGTGTGGGAAAAAGAAAGAAAAAAGAGAGAGAGAGGCAGGGACGTGGGAACTATTACATGAGAGAGTAAAAGTGTGAGATGTTTGTGAGAGATGTCAGTGAGAATATTTGTAATTTTTTTAAAATTTTATGCAATAAGAATAAGTGTGTTTGTGTGTAATTTCTTATTTTCCCATCAAAGACTTCAGATAGTAAACAGACCTGACCAAGGGAACGACCAGTGAAACCGTTTCCCGATAAATATAGGCGAGTGATCCTCGTGAGGTTTCCAAGCGACTCGGGAAGAGGCCCATAGAATTTGTTGCCAGCGAGATTCAGGTAATTTAAAAACCGAAGATAGCCAATTGAATCGGGTAGTTTTCCAGACATAATTGTGCCTACGAGAACTAACTTCTCTAGAGAACTATTACTGCCCCACTGCACTTTGGGTAGATTTCCGGTCAAGGTGCTATCACCCAAGTAGAGTTTTTTCAAATTTGGAAGTTGGAAAATTTCATACGGTAAGTCCCCAAGCAATCCGGTATAACCAAGGTTGAGAGTTGCTAAAGAAGAAAAATTCAGCAATGAATCGGGTAACCTTGAAGATATATTTACTCCGTAGAGCATCAGGTCTTGTAGTTGGGTTAGGTTCATGAGCAGTGTTTTGAAATTGTGCGGTTCGAGTCTTAGTCTTACATAATAATTAGAAGAGAGATCAAGTGAAACGAGTCTGGATAGGTGGGCGATTTCCGATGGGATTGAGCCTGAGAGAGGGAGATAGGAGAGATCGAGTGACACGAGTTTGGATAGGTGGCCAATTTCTGATGGGATTGAGCCTGAGAGAAAGGAATAGGAGAGGTTGAGATGGGATAAGCTCGTAAAGCGGCTGAAAGAGGGTGAAATGTGGGATAAGTTGAAGTCGTTGAAGGCGAGATTGAGTTGTTGGAGGTAAGAGAGTTGGAAAAGAGTGGTATTGGGATGGAAGGTGCCATAGAGTTTGCTACAACTTAGGTCGAGCCCGGTCACGTGACCCGTGGACACATCACATGTGACCCCGTCCCACGAGCAACAATCCGTAGTCTCGTTCCAAGACAGTGTCTTTGCGTACGAAGGAGAACCATTTTCACGACACCAATAATAAGGAGAAGCAGAACTGTTGATGGTAAACATTTGCTTAAATTGGAAGAGTGAAGATCTCTCGTCGAGAGGACAAGAATGATTCACCGAAGGAGATGAAGAGAGGGGGGATGAAGAAGCAGATTGATAGTGGAAGAAAAAGAAGAGAAAATGCAAGAGCCATATGATTAACCACTCCATTTTTGTTTTTAGACTGAGAGAGAGAGAGGAAAAGTGGTGAGTGCCTTTGGGTTATGGTATTGTGTTAGTTTGTACCCACTAAGCCCTTTATACAAGTATTCAACTTGAATTGGTTTTCCCGTCAAAAAAAGAAAAATTGGAAATTTGTTTTCAAAGTTGACTTGACTTGCACATCCCACCACTCATTTCTCATCCAACGAGTCCAGCTTGAATAACTTGTTTGTTACTACTACTAGCTGATTTGGACTTCAGTAAATTTGATTCCTTTGATACGTGGAAAATAATTCGTGCAATACCATTAATAGAAAAGGATGGTACTCTTCTCGTCCCTAGCTTCTTCTTAAGACAAAAGTTGTAGAAATCGGATTCAACCAGGCAGCTGTGAACGGCCATGCTCAACCCAATCCAAGTAGCAATAATTGAATTAGGTTTCTGTGAGTCGACTTAGGCCTTTTTCGAATAGGGGGCTCTACTGTGATGCACAAATGGACCCTATTCTAGGCCTGAAAAATTATTCATGTCATTCATGCTGTTTGGTTCATTGCGTGAGCATATAAACTCACGTTGATGATCGATATAGACATGAATGAAATCTATTTTTTCCTGGAAAAATTTGAAGGCCAGGTAACCGCTTTCCATTCATGTCTCTACCCTATATCCGACCAGTGTGGTTTGTTGCATGAGTTTCTTCTCCAAATTTTAGTACCATGATTTTTTGGGCGCCGAATAAGCTTATAATGAAAAGTTTAGAAACTTAATGTACTTTTGATATTATAGCTTATAAATAGTACTTCCTCCGTCCCTTTTTAAATGTCTCTTTTGGGAAACATGTATTTTCTTGCACGCAAAAAAATATATTTCCGTATAATTCAACCAAATTAAAGTGCTCAAAAAAAATATTTTAAAAAATTATGTAGAGAAATATATTTTTGTGGGGTTTTGAAAATGCATGCACGTAATCTTTTATTGGGCGTTTAAAAGGAGACGGAAGGAGTATACCAATTGTATGAATTTTTTCGAAGTTATAATTAAAATCCAATTCCTAAATGTTGGATGCAGCCTGGGCCCAAGCCCTACTATAATTTTTCCCTGCCGAGCCAGGTAGTGGATTGTTTAAGTTTTTCACTTAGAAAATCTGTTAATTACCCTTGGTTGTTCATCACTCCGGCCAATCAAACGAGATTTAATTGAACCGATCATGAGTTGAGTCTGGAAGTTGAATTACCCTCTTGAGTTTAACACACGGTTGTTCAAATTTGACTTGAAAACTTAACAAACTTAAAGACACGTTACACCTTTGCTTGTTTATGATAAGAGTCGATCTAACCCATTTAGCAAGTTGAGCTTGAATAACTTGTTCATTTAAACTGCTCTACTTGAAGATAACTGAAGACGACATTTTGTCCTGTATTTGGAGAAAAGTCTTGCTTGTGGAGAATACTTCATGGCGCATTACCATTGATGGAGATATCAAGAGTTTTGCTTGTGGAGAAAAGTCTTGTTTATGATAAGACGACATTTTTGTACTGAACGTAACAAATAATTCATGGCACATTACCACTGATTGGACAAATCAAGAAAATTGAGAAGGATGGCCTTTCTAGTCTCCCCATAAGACAAAACTTGTGGTAGTTGAATTCAATCAGGCAGCCGTGAACAACCGGACTCAACCAAACTGGGTCTTTATTGAGTGGGGGCACTATTATGATGCACAAATGGGCCTTACTCTAGGCTCGAAGATTTTATTGAAGCCGTTCATTTTGTTTGGTTTGTCGTGCAAGAGTATAAAGTGATCGGACATCAATATATGAATGAAACATGTTTAGTCTTGAAAAAATTTAAAGGCTACAAAACTTCCAAATAATCAAATTTCGTTCATGTCTCCACCCTATGTGTGATCAGTAATTGTTTGGACTGCTTTTATGAATTTGAGATTGGCTCATTTGTGCATCAGAGCAAAGGCCTGCCATGTCCTAAATCCTAATCACAACAGGGTTCAGTCCGAAGCTTATATTGTGCACAGAATGATCTCATGAAGGAAAGTTTTAGAAAATTAATGTGCTTCATAATGCATTCCAGCTTGATTTGTTCAGAGAACGAACAAAACTCGAACGAATTTTCAACGACCCAAATAGGAGTCGAGCTCGAGTAGTCTTTGTTTTGCTTCACAACCGCGTGTATATGTAACTGGCAAACAAAACAGGAGTTTGGTTAAACCGAGAGGATCGTAGTTTATTTAGCAGGTTAAGTCTTCAAAAATTCTCCATTTCAACAATTTAGCTTCTTCAAATTAAACAAACCAAAAATTGAAAATTACGCCGATAATTAATGGTCGAAACTTTAATGCCAATCTTGAACATCTTCTGAAACATTGCTTTCTGGTCCTGTAAAAACAAAAAAAGACCATTCATTTTTCTGTTCTTAAAGGAAAACATATTAATTGATGCCAATTGAAGTATCAATTGAGAAAAGAAAAAAAAAAAAAAAAGGAACTATCAATTCATTTTGAAACAATTAATGGCGTTATACTTGTATTCAATATGCCTAATTGTTTTATACTTGTAGTCAAGGTGCGCGTAAGTTGTGCCGCAAACCTGAATTATCAAAAAGTAATTCCAGTTGCATTAATGTTCAAAAAATAATTCTATTGTTGTGCTTTCATGAAGTTGAAGTTAATTAAGATTCAAATTTGTTCAGATCCTAAAATTACATGTACTCAGCCCCCAAAGTTGAACTCCAATTGGGCCAGAAACAACTCATTAGAGTTGGCCCAACCCCAAGATGAAATAAGTTGATCGCAAGGCCCATTTTATCTTAGGCTGAAATGACCGTATGATTAGATTATGGCCCTATAGTCTTGGATCCAAGCCCATTACATATCCTATCTTTTTGAACAATAGGTAATTCCATTTCAAAGACCACAAGACAATACAAGAATATCACAAACCCCAAGACAATACAAGAATATCACGATACATGTATGAACCAAAAACTACCAATATCTAGACTCGAGCACATGTACTAGCAAGCTCTAACGAAACTTACTGTGAAAACAAACCAACTAGAGGTCGTCGGGTACAGAGGCCCATTATATTAGTAGTTTAGTGCATGAAAAACTCAAAACTCAAGTTTTAAAGGATCAACTTTCTCGATTTCAATATAAAATTAATTTTGGATCCATTAATTTAACTGGCGGCTAATAGTCCTTTTTTAGAGGGGAAAGACCATATGAAAAAGGAAAAAACAATGGAGATTACTTGAATATATATAAAGGTTAAAAAGAAGAACACAACGTGATGAAATAGGTAATAAACGTATAATTACTTAATTTGTAACACGGATTTTCTTTAAATTTCTCATATACCTTTTAAGAAGAAAGAACAATTTGTATACCGTACATGCATGCTTAGTTCTCCTATACATCTCAATTTGTTGGTTCTGTAAGGATTTCAATGCAATTTTAAAACTGTTCATATATTTTATTCTATAATATATTATTTGATAGATTTCAATTATATAGTTCTATTACGCATAGTTCTTAAATTTTCTAAAAATATTATAGATTGAAATATATAAACAATTTAAAATTTCTTTGAAATCCGCACATGACTAACAAATTTGGGACGGTTGGAGTATATAGTAAAGTGAAAACATATTTTTGTACTAACAGTGTTTGGGATTTCACCAGACTAATTTCTAATGAATTTTCTTAACATGGAAAATGTTGCTGGAGCTTTAAAATTGAGGAAAATATATTATTCTTGGATGAACAAAATACAGAGAATTGGAGCAATAATATTGCAAAGCCTACGAGGAGTCTTTTTCAGTCAAAATTGTTGGGACATTAGCTTCCATTATGCATGCACTTGGCTTCTCCATCACTGAGGTCCAGACCGGCCCCGTTAATTAGGTTAAGGCCTTGTTCTTGAATGGATTTTATGAAATAAAATCTAATTTTGATAAAATGTAGTTTTGTTTAGAGGTGTGATAAAATGACATTGTTTTCCCAATAGATTAAATCTAGGGTTGATAAAGGTGTTTTGTAAATGATTTTGTGAGATAAAATGTTGTGTTCATAAAATCTAGTTTTGCTAAAATCCGTTAAGAATGTTAAATTTTATCAAAACTAGATTTTATGACATAAAAGAGCAAGGTCTAAACAATAGACTTTTTCAGTTCCCATTTCCAGGTGATCATGATTTTTATTGGACATCTTGCACCCATATATGAACAAAATAACGCTTGAAAATCACTATCAAAGTGGAGTGCGAAAATCACTAGCTTTTTTTACTCTGCAAATTACTATCAAAGTGGAGTCCGAAAATTACTATCGTTTCCAAATTGGAAATCTCCACGTCATTTCTGATCTATCTTACGTAATAGATTCTCAAGAATCTCGAGATTTTTTAGTTTTTGCAGATCCACACCACCACTCAGATCATTAGAAGAAAGATCAAGAAATGTTAGATTAACAAGAGTGTAGATTGACTGTGGGATAGGGCCATGTAGTTTATTATCATAGAAGCCAATGCCGCACAATGGTAGATTATGCTGAAACTCGGGAATTTGGCCAGAGAAAAGATTGGAACTCAGGGCTAAGGATTCCAACGATGAAAGAGCAAATAACCATGGAGGTATTATCCTACTAAGAAAGTTATTATATAGGTAGAGCACTTGTAGGTTTTGAAGACCACTACAATTGAAGGGGAGGGGACCTGTGAGATGATTACTAGATATATCCAGATAAACAACTGGTTTCATGTTTGCAACCCATACTGGAAATCCACCAATGAAATTGTTACCCCATAGATCTAACCTCTGCAGCATTGGGAGCTCAGCCAAAAAATCGGGAATTCTTCCTTCAAGGTGGTTGTTGGAAAGTTCCAAGCTAGTGAGTTGTTTAAGATTTGAGAGAGTAGATGGAACTTCACCATCAAAACTATTGTACGATAAATCTAGTTCTCGAAGTTGCGTAAGGTTCCCTAAAGAGTTGGGAATAGAACCCCGTAATTCGCAGTTGGAGAAAATCAAGTAATTCAAAGGCTTGATATTAAAAATTGAATTAGGTATTTTTTCAGAAAAACTCGGCCCGCAGAGATACAAGGATTTCAAAGACTTGAGATGGCCAATTGAATCAAATAATTTTCCAGATAAACTAGTCGGAGAGAGTCTCAAGGAGTTCAAAGACGTGAGGTTACCAATTGAATCAGGTAGTTCTTCAGACAATTTCGTAAAAGAAAGAAGAAGAGATATTTACACCATGAAGGACGAGTTCTTGTAGTCGGGTCAGATTTTTTAGGAGAATTTTGAAATGTAGCAATTCAAGTGTTTGCAATCCAAATGGTGGCAAACAAGATAGATCGAGTGAAATCAATTTGGACAGGTGGGAGATTTGAGATGTGATTGAACCTGAAAAAGCAAAATTAGATAGGTTGAGATGTGTCAAACTTGGGAAGCTACCAAATGCGTTTGAAATGCGAGAGTGATTAAAGTCACTGAAAGCCAGAATATACGCAAGCAGTGGATTAATGAGGGGGGATATTATGGCATTGATGGGAGTACTCTAGCTCGCCCTTTAGACAGAATATTTTGAGTCTACAACGTCTCCAAAGGCAATGTAAACAATGATTCAGATTTCCAAGTCAAGTCAATATGGGAAAAGATACTTTCGTCACGCGTTTGGGGTTTTTCAAGGAAAAGATTCTTCAATAATGATCAATCCAATAATTATTAGACCAATAGTGACCCATCCAGTAATTAGTAGGATTAATGGAAAATAATCATCTAGTAATTAGTAGGATACTTTTCTCAAAGTTGAATGGGAATTATTACTACTAATTACTAGTCGACTTACTTTCAAAGTTCCTATGCTCGTAATGTGACCCGAGTCCCTCATTGAAATAGATACGTTCATGCTTTGCCCCGGGAAATAGGAATAATTACTAATTTCTGGTTGATTTACTTTCGGAGTTCCTATACTTGTAATGAACTGACAGAGTTCGAAGAAAATTGACAATACCAAAAAAATCAGTAAATAAAAACAAACAGAGCATTGTCCATTTTCAGTGCAGCAAGCATAAACAAACAAAATTACTTTAAAATTCTTTTCGAGTCCCCATTGAGTTATAGCAACAGAGTCCTAGCAAACTAGGAAACAAGCACTTAACAAGAAGCAAAAAAATAAAAAACAAAAAAAAAATTCATGAAGGACCAAAAATACTATTGGTATCTGTGACATTAAAATTCCTCCAAGAAAATAAGCATGCCTAATGTCATCCACAACAAGATTCCCCAAAGCAGATTGTTAAGATTTAGGAGTCCACTAGGGTTGAAAAACATTCATAATCCGTAGGTATGAGTTTCATGGGTTAGTTTGATTCTAAAAATTCATAATCCGCAGCTACTGGTTTGGTTCTTAAATGACCATAAAATTGAACCAATTCGATCCATGCTCATTCCTAGAGTCCACTGGATTAGTATAGACTAAAAGTGGGGGCTATAGAAAGCCCATGAGGATACTCCTAGTTCCGTCTGGAGTTCCAAAAAAAAAAACGTAATTGGCTACATGCAATGCACGCCGCTTACCACTAGTTTTCCAAAACATAGATTGTATGGGTGTGGCTGTCGTGGTGGGTGTTGTTGTGAGGGAACAAATCCTAATGAGAATGATTATGGGGATTGGCTTAACTTGGAAATCTCAATCACTAGACAAGTTTAGTGGGTGATTGATACCTCAATGTGAATGAAAGACTTGGCCTTAAGTCACAAAAAGTGTTTCATGACCATGTTTTTAATTGAGTGAGCGACCAATTAATCCTGCAAAGCAAGCAATTTACTTTTATTGTATGCATGTACCCGGATACTTTTAGTCATTCGCGAACTTTTTTCAAATGCGATCGATTTACTTTTGAGTTCCTATACTCATATTGAACTGCATAGTTCAAAGAAAGTTACTGACGTGAAAAACATAATCAATTAAGGACAAAAAGATTTCGTACATGATAATTATTAGTAATAATCTGTAGACCTCCCAATCACTAACACCACCAGTAAGGAAAATCATGTATGCGAGCCTCTTATTCCAAGTTTAAGAGGAGACTTTAGTTATCTAAGTTGTTACAGGACCAGAGGCGGCTCCACAGGGTGGTCACCTCAACAAAAAATTTGGTGTTGTTTTTTCAGTCTTTTCTATCTCTTCGCGTTAGCAGGTCCAGTAATGTGGGAAATAGGAGTATTATTCTACTCACTTTTTTCTTCTACCCCCTTCATTTCCCTTGACGTGCCCTACACTTCACAATTGCCCTGTAGAAAGAGTCCACATTTCAAAATAGTCCTTCACAATTGCCGTGTAGAAAGAGTCCACATTTCAACTTCAATTGCCTTGTTTTCTCCAAACGTACAAGACATGGCAGAAAAAAAAGGATGCCAGGGGGGACCAAGATCCTGTCTAGTTTTTTTCAGAGCTAGCGAGGTCCAGTTTGGGCTTTCGTAAGATCAAGATGGGCCCACGACGACAACAGGAACTATTTATTTTAAATCCCGTCAAATATAATATTCACTTAAAAAATTAGCTCAATCGAACATTGATTGAATAGAACAGATTTGTTCTCGAAAAAACTATTGGAAATAAATATTTGGAACTTAACTACCAAAACAAATCTGTTCTCTTCATGCAGCAATAGATGGTCGATGAAGCTGAATTTTATTGCGATTAATGTACTTGACGAGTTCTACAAAATGAACGGATTTGATCAACATTGTGAAGCCACCTTGGGTCTATAAAAGCTCAAATTGGACCGAACTGGATCATAGGATCCCAGAAAATGGACACGACCGTGGTCCGGCAAGACGACTCCCCAAGTACTCAAGTCTTTGTGTAGATTGCATTCTTTGCTGGGCAAAAGCGAAAATAGGAAAGTAATACTGGTAGCTGTTTAAGCAAAACAATATTGATGCTGTGTAGTTAACTATGCAAAGCCAGTTTGCGTCAGTAAGGTGCAAACGATTTGAGTCAAACTGAGCGAGCTTTGTAGAGCTCGAGCTTGGTTTCTTAAGGAGCTAAGCCTACCATTATTGTAATCGATAATGTAGGTTAAATTCCACAAATAGATTCAATCTTGACTTGTTTACGAACAGAGTTGGTCTAACCCATTTAGCAAGTTGAGCTTGAATAACTTGTTTGTTTAAATGCTCTACAACTGATAAGCCCTCAATAGTGTAAATAACGGGGCTTATCTCGCTCAATTTTATCACACATACTTGCATTTTGTGGATTTATAGGATTGATTTTGCGCGAGGTTGTGTTTTTGTTATTTGCAGGAAAAACGAGAGAAAAAGATGTACTTTAAAGCCATGGTTGAACCAAGGGATGCCCGAGCACCCTAGGCCACATAGCACCCCGCCACCGAGTCCCGGGAGTCAAGGAATGAAGAATTGAACAAGACTTGGGAAGCTTAGAAGTTACGATGACAAGCCGGGCGGTCAAGGGATCAAGACAAGAAATTTCTCAGATTTTGCACCTTGTACCCGTAGAGCACTTTTGCTTGTACAGGTACAAAGTGTCAGTGAAATTACAGTGAGTTCTTGTACCTGTAGAGCACTTTTGCTTGTACAGGTACAAGCTGCATTTTTCTGCAACTTTTGAGCCCGATCAAGAAATATCTAGTGGCAATTTTGTAATAACTTGGGGCGACTTTTGGGGCCTATAAATGGTCTTCAACCTCAGAATTTTAGGGTTAGCTTGGGTTTTCACCTTCTCTCTCTACCTCCATTAGTTGTAGCTTAGGATTTGCTCTCCCTTCTCTCTAGGATTTGATGTACTCCCACTTAGTTTCAAGGTAATTGCTCTTCATTAATGTTTTAGTACTCATCTTTATCTATCTAAATCTTGTGTTTATTTCCATTTTCGTCATGTTTTCCTTAATCACGTTTTTTCTCCTTTGTGTGTACTTTACCCATGTTTGAGTAGTAGTTTAGGCTTGGTTATGGGGTGAATATCACCCCATGACTTCGGTGTTTCAATGGCTTCTCACGTTTTTATGCTTATTGTGGGTTTATGAATGGATTAATCACTCTATTTTCAGTCTAAACTTGGAGTTGTTAACCTCCTTGATTGGGTGTAGACAAATTACTTGGCACACACAATGCTTTGAGCTATGTCACTTTAGGTGTTCGACAAAATGTCTAAGAGAGTTTCTTTCCATTTACAAACCTCATCCTTGTGGTAAAGATTGGTTTTCATTGGGTGAGTTCAATTTTATGTACCAAAACTAGGAGTTGTTAACCTTTTTGATCTTGTGTAGGCAAGGGCTTGACTACTTGCCACACATGATGCTTAGAGCTATGTCACTCCAAGTGTTTGTAAAAATGCCTCAAAGAACTTATCCCATTGTTAAACCAATTTTCTAGAGTCAAAATGATTTTCATTGTCAAATCTTCCGAGTGAGAGCAAGTGACTTTGTCTCTCACTTGAGTTATAGTCGAGAGCCATTGAATATCCCTAGTCATGGGTGGTATGATCCTCTAGACCTTGCCGCCTTTAATTTATAGTTTAAAATTTCATTTTCAATCGCATTAGAGGTAGAGAGAATCCCACAAACAAACCAAACGAAAAGGTTGGCCGTCCTAACGCCAAAACCCTCTACCATAAAGTAAACCTGTCACTAGCTCCGACCCCTCCCTGTGGATCGATACTCGGACTTAGCCACTATTCTCTGGAGTAGTAGTTAATTCCTTGTTTTTATAAATGTATTTCATGTTTTTCTACTTAGTTTCAAGGTAAATTCTCTTCTTTAATGTTGTAGCTACTTGTTGTGTCTCTATATAAATCAAGTTTATTTCCATTTTCGTCATGTTTTCCTTAATCACGTTTTTCTCTTTGTTGTGTACTTTAAGCATGTTTGAGTAGTAGTTTAGGCTTGGTCATGGGGTGATTAGCTCCCCGTGACTTAGGTTCAATTCGTTCTTCTCGCCAAATTGCAAACACTTCTTGTTTAATAAAGTCACGGGTTCATTTTATGTTTCAAAATTTGGATTTGTTAATCTCTTTGATCACACGTAGTTAAGGGTTGATTCTCCTTTTCACGTGTGATGCTTTGGGCGATGTCAATCTAAATGTTTGTCTAAATGGCTCAAGAACCCTAAACTTTATCGAACACCATTTCTAGTTCAAAGAGTTAGGATCGATTTTATGTATCGAAGTCTAGGTTTGTTAACCTTTTTGATCTCTCGTAGTTAAGGGTTGATTCTCCTTTTCACGTGTGATGCTTGAAGCGATGTCAACCTAGATGTTTGCCAAATGGTTTCAAGAATCCTAGTCTCAACAAGAGAGGAACGAATTAGCCTAAGTTATGGTTGTTAAAACCCCCTTGACTTTGCCTTCTTTTAATTAGTCTTTTAATCTTCCGAGTCATTCACGAAGTTAAGTGAATCCACCATAACAAATCACAAAAACCAAGTTTGCCGCTTTAAGGCTGAAAACTTACACTTGCAAGACAACACTCACGTGCTGCACATTCGGTCTCTGAGGACTCGACCCGGACTTCCGGTTATTATGCTTTGCGACACCTAAACCCTACGCTTGGGGAAACATCATTTGAAATACAATCCAAGGACGCAAGCAATTTTTGGCGCCGTTGCCGGGGACCCAATGGTCTGCGCCGCGTGAGTTTGCCTCGCGCCACGCCACTGTAAGTATTCCGTTTCATTGGTACATATCGCTTAGTTTACTTTTGTTTAACTAGTATTTAACGAGGCGGCGGCATAGCCCCTCGGAACTGTTTGTGGCGAGGCGGTTGAATAACCCCTCCAGTCTGTGTGAGTTGGTAGTGTATGCACGGGCAGCGTGGTTACTTTCGTGACCCTCATAATCGTCGTTTAGTTAGTATTGACACCCCTCTTGTGGACACAATGGGCGATCGTGAGGAACCACCTCCACCACCACAAGTGTTGTCCATGAGGCAGTGTCTTAATCCCACGCACCATGTTCCACCATCACCCATTGTTCATCCCACACCCACCGCCGAGAATGCTGTTTACACGATTAGGCCCAACACAATTCCCATGTTGCCGGCTTTTTATGGGATGAAGTCCCAATGCCCTTACGATCACGTGAGGGATTTTTTGGATCTGGTGAACACACTTGTTACGGTCCCGGCTCAACTTGAGTCCGCACGCATGAAATTATTCCCATTTTCTCTCAAGGACCATGCACGTACTTGGTTGTCAACTTTAAAATCGCAGTCCATCACCTCGTGGGAAGAAATGCACGATGAATTTCTTAAAAAGTACTATCCTGTGCATAAAACGGTTGAGATGAAAAAGCGTGTCTCCAACTTTGCCGAAAAACCTAATGAACCATTTTTCACTTTGTGGGAGAGATTTACAAATCTTTTGGCTGCTGTCCCGCATCATGGTTTTTCGGTAAAGGACAAGATGCAATTTTTTTACGAGGGCATTTCGCAAGGGACTCGGCAATTCATTGACACCATGTGTAATGGTGAATTTTTAAACTGGAGTCCACAACAGTGTTATGATTTTCTTGAGCAACTCGCTGAGAACAACCAGTCGTGGGATTATACGGATCCCTCGGACAAGACCTATGAACCGGTGAGTGCGAGTCAAGGTTCGGGTGAGAGAGGAAAATATGTGCTTAAAGAACAAGATGATTTCAATTTTAAGCTTTCCCAACTCACTAAAAAGTTGGAAAATTTGGAATTGAAGAGTGTTAAGGAGGTGGCGTGTGTGCTTTGTGCAACCAAAGGGCATTCAACTGAAGATTGCCCGACTCTGCCCGGGTTGAAAGAAATCCTCTATGGTGGAGGTACTAATCAAGCGGAGGCAAATGCCATTAATCAAAATCAGAACCAAGGTTGGTCGGGCTATCAAAATCAGCCCCAACAATACCAAAGCCAACAAGGGCAAGCACCACATCGGTATGCCCCGAATAACCAACAGTCCTACCCTCCGCAAGGACCTCCTCAAGGTCCCAATGTTTACCAACCTTCCCAGAGGAGGAGTGTAGAGGATGTTTTACAAAGTTTTATCGTAGACCAAACCGCGATCAATGAGCAAAATGCCCAAATGATGAGCAACATTCAAAATCAAATTTCTAAGTTGACCACGTCTATGGGGCAGCTTCAACAAGAAAAGGGAAAGTTTCCCTCTCAACCTCAACCAAACCCCCAGGGTCAAAACTTTGTTGGTAGCTCATCGGGACCCAACTCCAATGTGGAGCATGTTAAATCGATAACCACTTTGAGGAGTGGTAAGGATATTGACAAGTCCATTCCACCCAAGGCCACTCCTCCCATGGTCCAACCTACTCCCGTCATAGTAGAACCCACCCCGAGTGGCGTGACTCTTTTGCCCAAGGTTGTGGAGCAAAGTGCTCCTGTTTGCCCTTTTCCGGCACCATACCCTCAACGGTTGAGGGCACCGCCGAAGCCTACCACGAATGATGAGGTCTATGAGGTTTTTAAGCAAGTTAAAATCAACATCCCTCTCTTAGATGCTCTCAAAACCATTCCGGCCTATGCTAAGTTTCTTAAAGACTTGTGCACAGTCAAGCGCAAGCTAAATGTGCAGAAAAAGGTCTTCTTGACAGAGCAAGCGAGCTCCATCATCCAAACCAATGTTGCTCCTAAGTACAAGGACCCCGGGTGTCCTACCATTTTTATTACTATCGGGGGCAACAAAGTGGAGCGAGCGCTCTTAGACTTGGGGGCTAGTGTGAATTTGCTTCCGTACTCTGTGTACCAAAAATTGGGGCTAGGAGAGATGAAACCAACCTCAATCACTCTCCAACTAGCCGATCGTAGTGTTCGGATACCAAAAGGGATGGTGGAGGATGTGTTAGTCCAAATAGACAACTTTGTCTATCCTGTGGACTTCGTGGTTTTAGATACTTGTTTTGTGCCTCCCACCCAAGCTCAAACCCCTATCATTCTCGGGCGTCCCTTCTTAGCGACGTCTGACTCGATCATTCATTGTAGAAATGGGTTGTTGAACATGACTTTCGGTAATATGAAAATGGAACTTAACATCTTTAATGCAGGGAGTCAAATGGGGGACAAGGGGGGTGTTCAAGAGGTGAGTGTGATAAACACGTTTGGGGAGGACCAAGTGTTCTCTCCTCTGCGCGAGGAAACGTTAGAAAAATCTCTCACTGCCAAAGAGATGGATGCAGAGGTTGATTACTTATACTCTTTACTTGAGACACAAGACAAGTATGGGCCCGGATATATGTCTACTACTTTTGAGAAGTTGCCACCCATGGAAACCGAGATTCTCCCTTCGAATCTCCCACTTCTTGATATTCCTTGGGATGAGCAAGTGTTGGAGGTGCCGAGTTGTCCATGGTTAACCGACATGGATAATTATTGTGCCACGGGTGAGCTTTCGAACCAATGGAATCCCCAAGAGAGGGAAATTTTTTTAGTTGCGCTGGAAAGGGTTATCTATGATGCTCCTTATTTGTTCAAATATCATCCTCCGGATGACCCATCCGCTTGTTTCATGTAACCTCGTCGGTACATTTTTATCCCTCTTTGTTCTTCATTTTCATACTGTCTTCGTGCTATGAGGACATAGCACATTTTAAGTTGGGGGGAGGGTTTACTTCTTGTTTTGTTGCATTGTTTCTTGTTTTGTTGCATTGTTTATAATAAGTGTCTTGAAAAAACAAAATTGAAAAAATTGAAAAATTGAAAAAAATTGGTAAATCAAGGAATTTGGATACGTGTGTGTGCTTACTCTTAATTGATGGCTTCTAATTAATGCTATGATGTTTGTTGTGTGAGACAGAGTCTTGATACGATTTCATGGATAGAATTAAGCTTGTGAACATGACGTTAAAGGAAAACACTTGGTTAAACTGTATCACCTATAGTTGGATAGCGTATGCTCACTTAAATTCATGCTTTCGCACGCACATTGTCCCACTTGAGCATTCACTGGCTTCGAATTTGGTTCACGTGTCATTGATCCCTCGGTGTGAATTTACTTGTATGTGGAATATTTGGAGCCCCTTTCCTTGAAAAAGAAAAAGATGATGCATGCTTTATTGTTAATGTTTATCCGGGCGTTCATTGAGTAACCGGACAATCGGGGTTTGCTCCCACCGTATTGTTCGCGTCAAAAGATGGATAGACCTTGTGAAGGCATTGTTGAATGTGGTTAGCTTGGACCTCACTATAAAGCCTTTTTGACTCGAGCAATTAAGTCTGAGGGGTCTCTCAAAACCTGGCGCCCTAAGGCCATTTGGCTTGGGGATGGCCGACCTAACGCTCGCTAATGGGGTCAACTAGAAAGCCCGAGAGGTCCGGCATTGCACGACCACATATATATAAAAAAAAAAAAAGATTCATTCGAATAAAGGGAAGGGGTGTGCTTAAAGAAATACCGAGCTATCAATGGTGTGAGAACTGTTTTCAAAGTTGGTGAATTTCTATGTGAGGTTTCTATTTACACGCATGCCACGTGAGAATTCTCTATCCGACCGTAGGTGAGAGGATTGATTTTTGTGCTAAATTTGGTTATGAAGTTCACTTGCTTAATTCTTTCTATGTATGAAGTATCTTGCCATTGACTTGCATGGAGGACATTGTGGTGCTATGTGAGGTTGTCGGTTGGGTATGAGTCACACTTAAAGTATTCAATTCCTTTGTGTTTTGTGGGTGTTCACTGCTGAAAACCCTCACGAGACTTCACTCGTCCTACCGGGGCCGCCCGGGGGTTTAAAAGACATATCCATTTTAGTTTGTTTCCGTTAGTTGCATTTGTTTAGTTTGCTCGGGGCGAGCAAAGTTCAAGTTGGGGGGTGTGATAAGCCCTCAATAGTGTAAATAACGGGGCTTATCTCGCTCAATTTTATCACACATACTTGCATTTTGTGGATTTATAGGATTGATTTTGCGCGAGGTTGTGTTTTTGTTATTTGCAGGAAAAACGAGAGAAAAAGATGTACTTTAAAGCCATGGTTGAACCAAGGGATGCCCGAGCACCCTAGGCCACATAGCACCCCGCCACCGAGTCCCGGGAGTCAAGGAATGAAGAATTGAACAAGACTTGGGAAGCTTAGAAGTTACGATGACAAGCCGGGCGGTCAAGGGATCAAGACAAGAAATTTCTCAGATTTTGCACCTTGTACCCGTAGAGCACTTTTGCTTGTACAGGTACAAAGTGTCAGTGAAATTACAGTGAGTTCTTGTACCTGTAGAGCACTTTTGCTTGTACAGGTACAAGCTGCATTTTTCTGCAACTTTTGAGCCCGATCAAGAAATATCTAGTGGCAATTTTGTAATAACTTGGGGCGACTTTTGGGGCCTATAAATGGTCTTCAACCTCAGAATTTTAGGGTTAGCTTGGTTCTTCACTCTCTCTCTCTACCTCCATTAATGTTCTTAGCCAAGGCTCTACCTTCTCTCTAGATTTCATGTTTTTCTACTTAGTTTCAAGGTAAATTCTCTTCTTTAATGTTGTAGCTACTTGTTGTGTCTCTATATAAATCAAGTTTATTTCCATTTTCGTCATGTTTTCCTTAATCACGTTTTTCTCTTTGTTGTGTACTTTAAGCATGTTTGAGTAGTAGTTTAGGCTTGGTCATGGGGTGATTAGCTCCCCGTGACTTAGGTTCAATTCGTTCTTCTCGCCAAATTGCAAACACTTCTTGTTTAATAAAGTCACGGGTTCATTTTATGTTTCAAAATTTGGATTTGTTAATCTCTTTGATCACACGTAGTTAAGGGTTGATTCTCCTTTTCACGTGTGATGCTTTGGGCGATGTCAATCTAAATGTTTGTCTAAATGGCTCAAGAACCCTAAACTTTATCGAACACCATTTCTAGTTCAAAGAGTTAGGATCGATTTTATGTATCGAAGTCTAGGTTTGTTAACCTTTTTGATCTCTCGTAGTTAAGGGTTGATTCTCCTTTTCACGTGTGATGCTTGAAGCGATGTCAACCTAGATGTTTGCCAAATGGTTTCAAGAATCCTAGTCTCAACAAGAGAGGAACGAATTAGCCTAAGTTATGGTTGTTAAAACCCCCTTGACTTTGCCTTCTTTTAATTAGTCTTTTAATCTTCCGAGTCATTCACGAAGTTAAGTGAATCCACCATAACAAATCACAAAAACCAAGTTTGCCGCTTTAAGGCTGAAAACTTACACTTGCAAGACAACACTCACGTGCTGCACATTCGGTCTCTGAGGACTCGACCCGGACTTCCGGTTATTATGCTTTGCGACACCTAAACCCTACGCTTGGGGAAACATCATTTGAAATACAATCCAAGGACGCAAGCAACAACCTCTACTTGAATATAACTGAAGAAGACATGTTGTCCTGTATTTTGAGAAAAGTCTTGCTCTTGGAAACGTCTTCGGTCACTTTGATTCCTTGAGCCATACTGATACGTAACTAATAATTCATGGTGCAAGACTATTGAGAAGGATGGTCTTTCTAGTCTCCCCATAAGACAAAACTTGTGGTAATTGGATTCAATCAGGCAACCGTGAACGACCGGACTCAACCCGAGTTAATAAATGAATTATTGAATTAGGTTTTTGTGAGTTGACCTGGGTCTTTATTGAGTGGGAACACTACTATGATGCACAAATGGGCCCAACTCTAGGCCTGAAGAATTTATTGAAGTCGTTCATTTTGATTGGTTTGTCGTGTGAGTGTATATAGTCACACTGCTCGGACAACGATATAGGCATGAACGAAACATGTTTTGTCTTGAAAACATTTTAAAGGCTATTTTGATTTTCAAACAAAACTTCCAAATAATCAGTTTTGTTCATGTCTCTACCCTATGTGTGATCAGTACTGATTGTTTGGACCGCTTTTATGAAATTGAGATTGGCTTATTTGTGCCTCACAAAAAAAAACCTGCGAGGTCCTAATTAATGACAACAGGGCTTCCAGTCCGAAGTTTAGAAAATTAATGTGCTGTCGTAATGCCTTCCGGCTTGATTTTTTCAAATAACAAACAAACTGGAACGAATTTTCAAAGACCGCGTGCATAAATAACTAGCGACATTACAAAACACGAGGATGTGAGTTTATTTAGCTAATTACACATTCCCTTTGCCTGGATAAAGCATAAACTAAAATAAAAGCTTATTTATTTTGAAAAACTCTAACAAATTCCATCTAACCCATTTAGCAAGTTGAGCTTGAATAACTTTTTCGTTTAATTGCTCTACTTGAAGATGACAGAAGAAGACATGTTGTCATTACTTGGAGAAAAATCTTGCTCATGGAAACGACTTGGGTCAATTTGATTCCTTAAGCAAACAGCCATATTGATGCTTAACAAATAATTCATGATGCATTACCATTGCCGAACAAATCAAGAAAATTGAGAAAGGATGGTCTTCTAGTCCCTTCCCCATAAGACAAAAGTTGTGGAAATTTGATTCAACCAGCCAGCTGTGAATGACCGGACTCAACCCAATTTAAGTAATGAAGTATTGAATTAGGTTTTCGTGACACGACCTGGGTCTTTATTCTAGGCCCGAAGAATACATTGAAACTGTTCATATTGTTTGGTTCGTCGTGCGAGTGTATAAAGTTAAACTAATAAGACATCAATATAGGCATGAACAAAAACACATTTTGTCTTGAAAATTTAAAAAGGCTATTACGATTTTCAGACCAAACTTCTAGATAATCAAGTTTTGTTCATGTCTCTACCCTATGTGTGATCAGTATGATTGTTGTACGGCTATGGGCTTATTTGTGCCTCACAGCAAAGGCCTGCAATGTCCTACAATAACAGGGCATCTACCTTGATTTGTTCACATAGCGAACAAACTCGAACGAATTTTCAACGACCCCAATAATAGTCGAGCTCTAGTAGTCTTTGTTTTGCTTCACAGCCGCGTGTATACGTAACTAGCGACATTACAAAATAGGAGTTTGGATGGACGGGGAGGATTGTAGTTTCCCTTTGCTTGGATAAAGCATAAATTAAAATTTCATAGTACAAGTAAATGAGAGTATTTTCCGGTTACCTGGATTCCTTTCTATATGATTGGGACATTATAAGTCTTTAAACATTCATCATTTCAAAAATTTAGCTTCTTCGAAACGAACCAAAAATTGAAAATTACCAATAATGACGTTTGGATAAGTTACAATACACGACTCCTATTTGGGTGTGTATCATATACCCCTAAAAGTTATGAATCTAATATCTTTTATTAATAAAAGTTACAGTTTTTTTTTTATAAAATTTACGAGACGCACCAAAATGTTATGAATCATAAAAAATGTTATGAATCATATTGCTGAGAAGTTATGAAACACTAAAAAATGTTGTGATTGCCAATGAGGTGGCATAATATGGACCATACAATAGGTACATATGATACACATTTTTAATGGGTTTGTATTGTATCCATTCCCCTGAAACTATAAGGCCAATCTTGAACATCTTCTGAAACATTGTTGATTTTCAGGTCCTGGACAATTCATTTTTGGAACTTATATTCTGAAAAAGAACAATTAAAGTATCACTTTGTGTGAAAGAAATAGATGATTGTATTTAGGTTTGCAAATCAACCGTGGTGAACTTATTGTAAAGCTCGGCTCGACTCGTTTAGTATTCAAGCTGAGCTCGAGTTTTACGCTCTTGTAGTAAATGAGCTAACCTCAATACTTTAAAGCTTGGCTCCTTTGTGTAGGGTTTGCTAATTGAATCGAGTTCGAGCTCGAGTTTTAGATTCGTTTAATAAACGAACAAAGCTCGAGCACAAAATGCGCGGCTTGGCTCAACTGCACTCCCATTTGTATTCAGTATGCTTAATTCTCTGTAGAACATTGGTAATTATTCCAATTAGGAAAAAGACACGCCAGGTATTTATTTTATTTTATTTTTTTGATTAATTCCCAGAAAATCATGTGACCAGTAGTTTCTTAAAAAAAAAAAAAACACAACCTCCTCCTTAATATCAGTGGGATCCTCAAGTCTATTACCTTGTTCATCACAAATTTAATGGAAAGAATTTTATTCCTCATTCTATTAGCAGTCAACTTCTTATGGAAAAACCTCGTGTCATTATTACCCAATTGCAACCATTGAACTCTGGACTTTGCTTCTTATAAGATTTTTGGGGGAACTATTGTGCAGAATGTAGGCAGCTCTTTGCTTACCAAAGTCTCCTCCATTTTCCAGGTGAGTGGCACTAGAAAAGGAGGAGGAACAGAGCAATCATGCAGTTCTTGAGTTCTACACTTCTACCCGGTATCTTTGCTGCCCAACTCTCATGTTGGGGATTCAGTTACTTAATTGGCTCCCTTCTAGCAATGGTGCATATTCAATTAAAACTGCATGGAAAGCCATTTGACCCTCCATAGTCCTGTTTCTTGGGCTAAGTTAGTTTGTTTAAGTAAGGGATCCCGCGGTGGGCTTTTATTACTTGGTTGGCTTGTTAGATTATCTACCAAAGATATTAGCCTGGGGAATGGTTGTTGATCCAAGTTAGTGCCGGACTGATCGTGAGTTCATAACCACCTTTTCGTTTCAGTGCTCTTTCTCTGCCAAAGTTTGGGAATCCATTATCCAATCTACAGAAGTTTTGTATAAATAGAAGACGAGGTGTGTGGGAAGTTGAGGAGCACAGGGTCATTTTTTATTGCAAAGATGACAGGTTTACACCGTCAACTTGTATGTTTTAATGACGTTTTTTTATTGTCATAACAAATCTAGACTTTTAATGACACCTCAAAAGATGACAGTGTTAATACTATCATCTTTTGTGTTTAATGACATTTTTTAGCTGTCATAGTTTAAGATTTTTGTAGTAATGGCTTTGTAGTAATAGCTTAACTTGAAAATTTCAATCACTAGCCAAATCTAGCGTGTGATTGATGCCTCAGTGTGAATGAAAGACTTGGCCTCAATTTTTAGGGCCCTTTCCCCTAATTTTTTCCTGACATTTTGGTACGCTTTTTTTAATTGTTCTTCTCTTAATTTTTACTAGATTTAGATAAAAATTTTGCATCACATTTCTCGTCTTGATGAGAGTGACTAGAAAAGTATAAAATTATATGCCAAAGTTGGAAAAAGTACATAAGACTACGAAAAATAGTGAAAGACTGTCGTCCTGTTATATGAACTTTTATATTTTTTCAATTTATCTCATCAAGGAAAACAATGTGATGTAAGAATTTGACCCAAACTAGTATGAGTTAAGGGGGAAAAAAAAAATTACCGTGACAAAAAAAGTAAAGAAAAAGTTAGACTTGAAATCTTAATCACTAGCCAAGTTTAGTGGTAGTGCGAATGAAAGACTTGGCCTTAAGTCCCAAAAAGTGTTTCATGACCATGTTTTTAATTGAGTGGACGACCCATCCTGTAGAGCAAACAAATAACTTTTATAGGTTGTACCCCAATATTTTTAGTTATTCGTGAACAATTCTCAAATGTGGTCTATTTACTTTCGAGTTCCTATACTCATAATGAGCTGACAGAACTCAAAGAAAATTACTGCCATGAAAAAACTTATCAATTTAGGAAAAAAAGATTTCAGACATGATAATTATTAATGTGTCCAATCACTAGCACCACCAATTTCAGCGAGTAAGTTTTTGCTTCAAAACAAGGAGGATCCAGTTTGATACAAAGCTATAGTGAAAACTATTCATTGAACACTTAAGAATCATCCATAGAAGAAGCAGATATAAAAAAAAAAGTTAGTTACTCCTTTTTCATATCACAATCACTGTTGTTCGTAATTTTGAAACGATGTTCAGGTCAACAGGATGTTCAGGTTAATTGCTTGCATCCATCATGAGTTCTGTTAATTGCATGTGTTCCAAGTAATTGCGTACCTTTGTAAAATGTTTTTATTTTTTGTATTTTGGGATTCTGGAAAAAATGCATCTGTTCTGCAAATTGGGTGTAGAGAAATATGATGAGGGAGGAAATTACATGTGGCATTTTGTACATGGATAAAACAGTAACTTTGTAGTTTTTGCTTCTTGAATGTCAATGGCCACCTTCACCAATTTCAGCCATTTTAGCTAGCGATGTGCGAAGTGTGATTTTCTCTCTTCATTTGTCGGTTTGAGTATTGTTTGTTATTTTCCATAGAACAATCTGTGGAGATTTGATTACGTGGGTTTTGTGGCTCACATTGGTTTGTTAAAAAACAAGGAATGAGGCTCATGACTACAAGTTGTTTGATGTAATTCCTCAAAGAAGTGTACTGGTTGTGGAATGTAAAACGCATGATGTCATCGTTTTTTTTTTTTTCCTGCCCATGCCTTCTCTTGCTCTTTCGCTCATTTAAAGTTGCAAAACAGTAGTCATCACACATGTTTGTAATCAATAAATTGATTCAAACATTGCATGTGTGTGTGTGTGTGTCAAGATCCATGAGCGAATAGTGAGCGAATTGCATGCCGAGATCCGTAGGGGCTAATGAAAATCTGGACAAAATATGGTGTTTCCAGCTTTCAAGTTTGAATAGCTTTTAGTTTCCTTGTGCTTATTTATGAAATACAGTTGGGACATGGTGAGACATTTAGTTTCCAATATGTTGTCTTCGTGCTTTAAGTTTCCTTGTTTTTATGTTTTTATGAAAGGTCGCTGATAATGCCAAAACTCATTTTGTTTCTGCCAAAACTCATTTTGTTCATGCCAAAACTCTTTTATTCCTCGACTGAATTGCCCCTCATCTCTCTCTTCCCCCCAAACCCACCTCCATCCGTCATGGGATCCCATCTCTATCCCCATCCCTCCCGTTTTGATACGAGTCCAAAACTATTCCTAGCGCTTGAATGGAATCCTATCTTTTCTCACTTTAACATTTCTCCACTGAAAATCACTCGAGTCTTCACAATTCACCTTCTTTACTCCGCCGTCGGCGAACTCCCCAGAACTTATCCTCTCTCTTTCCCGCCCCACACACCCACCCACTTCTTCTTTCCTTCTCTCTTTTTACAAACCGTTCCTGATACCAAAAATTTTTACACAGAGCATCGAAAAGATTTGCACAGAAAACCAGGACATCTACACTCTTGAATGTTTGCACTCTTGGGATTCCAAGAAATTAGTTCGAAACAAAAAAGAATGGTAAGCCCACTCCGTGGGATTCAGAAATCAGATTGCAACTGAAGAAAAAAAAAAAAAGGAAATTGCACTCCTGGTGTTTTTGCTTATACTTAGAATTATTCAAGATAAATTGATTAAACGATTGGCGGCGGCATGAGGCGGCGAATGACTTCCAACCAAGAGACTACGATCTGATGTAGGGGTGCAAAAGCAGTGGCGGACGCAGAATTGTAGCTGCGGGGGGCCACTCCATAGCAAATATACAGAAAAATTGAAAATGTACTGAAAATACACTACTACTACTCAGAACCTTGGGGGGTTTGCAGGGGCCAAAACCCCCCTAGCACCCCCCCAGGTCCGCCCCTGTGTAAAAGAATGAGGGTCGGGGGAATTCGCCAGCGGCGAAGTGGAGAAGATAAAGATGCGTTGGAGAGTGAGAAAGGAAGAGTTTGATATTAACGGCTGTGATCAATTTAGACGCGTGTCAAAACAGGAGGGATGGGGACAGAGGATCCTACGGCGGATGGAGATGGGTTTGGGGGGGAAGAGAGAGATGAAGGGCAATTCAGTCAAGGGATGAAAAAGTTTTGGCATGAACAAAATGAGTTTTGGCAGGAACAAAAGGGGTTTTGGCATTATCATTAACCTTTATGAAAATTGGAACTCGCGGAATGTCAAGATCTTAAAGAAAAAGGTCTGACATTTTACATTAACTATGCTTAAAGAAATGGGTGCTTATCTTCTGAGTTGCTCCCTTATATCAGATCATAGTTGTTTGAAGAATTCATTCCGTATTTGAAAATGCCTTTTTTAAATGGGTGCTTATCTCGACAAATAAAAACTCCTCATTCCTCATTTTCTTCTGTCTTATCGCTTAGTCTGCATGTTCTATAAAATGCAATGCGCTTTTTATTTTGTGGTTGCATAATAGTTGCGGAATTGAAGTAGCGTTGGTTAACTTAGTCAATGGTTTTGGCTTCCAAATGTCTTGAAGTGGTGTATGATAATTATGTAGGTGTCAAGGATAAGAGCAAAATGTTGAATTACCATTATGATTTTCTTACTAGAGGAGTTGAAGGAATGAAAATGGAGAACCAAAAGGCCAAGGAATCGGCTATCCAAATCCAATGCTGATCTCTCTATCTTCTCAACGGTTTCGCCGCAAAAGAGAGAGCCATAAATCTCAAGTAGGTACGAATCCATTAAAAGGACTTGCAGAATGTGGCTGGATTGGTGAATCACACATCACCTTCGAGGGGTTGGACTCGTTAGAATCCGGTGCTACACTGATATAGGAAAAGAGAGAATTTCAAAATCACAAGTAATAATTGAGGGGGCCGGTTCCGAGGACACAAATTTTAACACAAGTTTTGACACTCCATCTCAGCCCTAAAAATCAACGGCTAAGATTAGAATATTAAAGTGTATACTCTCTCTCCCGTCCCCATCTCCTGACGTAATATCTCCCTTTCCTGCACCTTCATCTCCGATGAATCCATTTCCGGCAAACCCAATCTCCGGGTACTCCCATTCCGACGAACCCAACTTTGGCAAAAGAGGAAGAAAATAAGTTGAAAAGATTTGTTTTCCCCATAATCTAACCCCAATATTCAAAACGCATACTTCCAACGGTCCTATCAATTTGGCATCAACCAAACAGATCCATGGAAGGGGAAAACAAATGTAACACTTAAAATATTCCAACGATTCACAAATTGAAATGTTCATTTCGAGGAAGCAGATCTACATAGGCAAGAAATCAACCTTTGTATTCCAACTGGATTGAAAGATAAAATGGAGTTCTTCCCTGAATAACAGAAAATGAAACCCCTCAATAGCAGATTTCCGTAAAGTACTCGTCCATTTTTGCATCAACCAAACAAATCGAAATTGTAATAGAAAATTGGGCTTGAATGATTTGAAAAGAAAAGAGAGAGAAGAGACAGTCGTTAGAGATGGGTCGCCGGACACGAGTTCGCCGGAAATAGGATTCGCCGGAGATGAAGGTGTAGGAAAGGGCGTGAGAAGATGAGAGGGGGGAGAGATTAGGTGTGGAGAAGGGGCCAAAGGGTCCCTGTAGTGCACAAAATGCACTACACGGTGCAGTGCGCACCATCCGACCATCCATTTCAACAATGAACGGCTCGAATTTAATCCAAACAATCAACGGTCAGATTCAATTCACTGCTCGGATTAAATCCGAACCGTCCATTGTCGAAATGGACGGTTGGATGGTGCACTACACGGTGCAGTGCATTTTGTGCACTACACCATCCCCCCAGCCGTGGAGAAGGAGAGGGGAGAGAGAGTGTGCACTTTAATTCTCTAATCTCAGCCATTGATTTTAAAGGCTGAGATGAAGTGTCAAAACTTGTGTTAAAATTTGTGTCTCCGGAACCGGCCCCATAATTGAGAGGCTCTATAATCTCTCTAGATCTTTAGATGATTGGAAGTAATAAGTATATGGTAATTGAATATCTTCTAATGCTTCTTAGTGATTTACATGCTAGGTACAAAGTTATCTGTATTACCATTTTGTATTGTAGACTTGATTGAGATAAGGACACTTGGAAATTTTGAGAATGATGCCAAAGAACAAGACTTTTGCGACACCAAATTAACTCAGCTAACCTAATTATTTTATTTTATGAAACTTTTGATGCATATGTTGATGACTGTGTACTCTTTTGATGCATATTTTATTTTATTTTATTTTATTTTACAAAGTTATTTTATGAATGTTGCAACCGAGCCTTTCAAATGTTTTCGGAAATTAGAAGTAGGCACAAATTTCTCTCAATTTGTGACCTACCATACCATCTTGCTGCTAAAATTGCTGGGATGTACATATAACACGAGCACGCGATTCCGTGCATCGCACAAAGTGTACGTAACACTAGCTAGTAGAATAGAAAAACATCAACTGAGGTAAGCTTTGGTACTTAAATTATGCTTTGTTCCAGTTTTTTACTTATTAGTCAGGCATTAAGTAATTGTGCTTTGCGTAATTCATCCGAAGTGACTGATTTTTTTAGAATATGTCGCGGGCGAAAGCCTTGTAAACTCGTTTTCTGGAGAGGTCTATGATTTCAATTTTACGAGAGGAAACTTAAGGTATGATTTTACATAGAATAGCAAGTGTATTTTGTCTTAACATTTGAATATTAGTATTTTTTATGGACCTTGACATATATCTAACAGAATTTGTCAAAATTTGAATTTCGTGGTTCAATTCTGAATATACGTCATGTCATACATGCTTTGGCCTTGAATTCTAACTATTGCATTGAAACAAGATTTTAGGTGCTGTTTGGGACAGCAGTATGGGGCTCAACGTCCTGATATATATCATCAAATAATCTGTAATAATAAAATCAAATAAAAAAAAAACACATTTAAATGCACAAAACTCTCTTAAACTGTAGTTACATTCTTTGCTAAAATTTCTGTGACCGGATGCATGGCCTTATCGTTCTTACAACTTATCTTTTTTTTTTTTTTTGTCACAGCAATAGAAGAGAGATCAATTATTACATCACATATGAAGTACAAAGTACCAACTCGGGACACTACATGAATTGTGAGAGTCCACGAGACAACAAAGCCCAACAACTTAATCAATACAAGAACTAAACCCGTTACAGGATAGAAACAAAGAAAGGAAAAGCCCTAGCACGCAGGCAGGGAGATTCGAACTCCTGACCAACTAGTGAGATGCAAGAGCCCTGACCAATTGAGCTAGCCCCCGTTGGTTGTTCTGACAACTTATCTAAAGACTATGAAACATGTGGTCTATAACGTCTATAGGGCAACACGGTATTGTAGTACTCGTTGTAGCCATCCCACTTATAAATTTTTCCTGCAAAAGTAACAGAGGAAAAAAAAATACACGATATTAGAGAAGCAGTTCCAAACACTACATATGTATGATTGTATGATGTAGGCTAGTAAGATAATCATCAAAATGTCAAAGCACTTGCCAGGAAAATTGCATCTAACTTTGATGACTTCTTCTCCAACCAATCTGGCTTATCCTTACCACCTTCCTGCGTGGTTCTTCTCCCAAGATTCTCGTAAACCATCTCGGTCTTCCAATCAAGAACATAGCAAATCCCATAGTCGCTCCAATTAAAAATCCACATCCATACCCAATTAGCACGATCCTCCAAGTAAATCCAGCCATAAAGTCGTCATCATCATCACCGTCTTGGGATATTGGTTGTTCTTGTGTCTCCCTTTCTCCACATCTCTTTGACAATGGGAATCCACATAACCCCGAATTTCCAACATAAGAATCATTCAAAAATGTATTAAATTGGTTGCCTTGAGGTATGGGACCAACTAGATGGTTCTTCGAAAGGTTCAACACCGCGAGAAATGTTAAACTTTTGAGTTCCCCTGGAATCTGCCCCGTGAGTAGGTTTGAAGAGAGGTCTAACGATTCCAGCAATGTAATATTTCCTAACAATGATGGAAGATGACCGGAAAGACTGTTGTGTGATAAATTTAGCAACCGGAGTCCTTGTAGCTTTCCAATGTCATTTGGAATCTCTCCTCTGAAATTGTTACACGAGAAATCAATTGTTGTGAAGACAGTGAGGATATATTCAAGTTCAATATCAACCCCCTTCAAGACCAACTCCACAGAATCTCGATAAATGTCATCTCCCATGTATTGCAACCGCATTTTGGATTTATCCAAATTCATCATGGCTTTGAAGTTGAGGAAATATCGTTGCGGTAAAAGCCCAGTGAAGTTATTGTAAGAAAGGTCGAAAATTCGGAGCTTAGGGAAGGGAGTTTCAGTTCCTGAAGTGCCTATAGTACCATGAAATCTGTTTGATTTCAAGACAAGAACTTGTAATTCTGGAAGAGAGTACTCCAACCAATGAGGGAATGCACCACTTAGATTGTTGTTCCCAAGATCTAGTCCTTCCAGGGTTTTACAATTCGCCAAAGATCGTGGAACTGGTCCTTGCAAATGATTTCCATATAAATTGAGACTCCTCAACCAACTGCCATTTGCAAATGTCGTTGGGATAGCCCCATGGAAGGCATTCGTCTGTACATCTAACACCGAGAGGTAGTTGCTGACATTTCCCAAACATTGTGGAATCACCCCAGTAAAGTTGTTATTTGACAAAACAAGAATCTGAAGGGAACTCAAATTACAAATCGATGAAGGGATCTCTCCGGTGAGTTTATTATGGGAAAGATCCAAGAAATATAAGGAAGCCCCCTTTACCCACTTTGGAATCTCTCCATGAATTTTGTTGCTGGATAAATCTAGCACTCTGAGAAGATTCTCGTCTAAGTTTTGTAAGAAATCAGGGAACTCGGTTATATTGCAAGATGACAAACCTAACGACGAAAGATTGGGCCAGGTAGCATTGGCATTACTACCAATTCTTACGGAGAGATTATTTTTTGAAAGATCAAGAGCCGAAAGGTTTGAGAATTTTTGTAGTTCCACATCACCATTCAAATTATTCGATTGAAGGTAGAGGCTGATCAAGTTCACAAGACCTGAAATTGATTGCGGAATGGGACCATGAAGTTTATTATAGCTCAAGTCAATGCTCTCCAACGGTGAATCACGTCGGAATTCATGAATTTGTCCCGTCAACTGGTTAGAACTAAGGTCTAACAATTGCAATGACGGAAGGTTTGAGAATTTTTGTAGCTCCACATCACCACTCAGATTATTTGATCGAAGTTGGAGGTAGCTCAAATTCACAAGACCTGAAATTGATTGCGGGATGGGACCACTCAGCTTATTATAACTCAAGTCAATCCACACCAACGGTGAATCACGTTGGAATTCATGAATTTGTCCCGTCAACTGGTTAGAACTAAGCTCTAACCATTGCAATGACGGAATAGCAAACAACCACGATGGTAGTGTGCCGTTGAGGGAGCTATTGGATAAGTAGAGCCCACGTAGCTTTTGAAATCCAGTTATGTTGGAGGGAATAGGCCCCGTAAGTGCCATATTGGAAATGTCTAAAGAAAAGAGTTGTGTTAGGTTGGACACCCAAAGTGGAAATGGACCGGCACCGAAATTATTGGTGCTGAGTCCTAAAGACTCCAACTTTAGAAGCCTTGCAAAGAAGTCAGGAATTTCACCATTGCGATTGTTGCCCTGAAAAAATAAGTCAGTTAGTTGGTTAAGATTGTTGGAATAGTAATCTTAATTGTGTGGGGTTTGTGTCCATGAGTTGAGAGACCAAAGAGATGGATGCGAAGAGTAGGTATAGGATGAGTGATTGTGGTTTATTGGCTTATTCTATATATACATATGTATCTATATCTTGCAAAGTGTGGGAAAAAGAAAGAAAAAAGAGAGAGAGGTCGGGGCGTGGGAACTATTACATGAGAGAGTAAAAGTGCGAGATGTTTGTGAGAGATGTCAGTGAGAGTATTTGTAATTTTTTTCAAATTTTATGCAATAAGAATAAGTGTGTTTGTGTGTAATTTCTTATTTTCCCATCAAAGACTTGAGGGAGTAGACAGACCTGACCAGGGGAACGACCAGTGAAACCGTTTCCCGATAAATCTAGGCTAGTGATCCTCGTGAGGTTTCCAAGCGACTCGGGAAGAGGCCCAGAGAATTGGTTGCCACGGAGATCCAGGTAATTTAAAAACCGAAGATAGCCTATTGAATCGGGTAGTTTTCCAGACATAAGTATGCCAGAGAGAACCAACTTCTCTAGGGAACTATTACAGCCCCACTTCACTTTGAGTAGACTACCAGTCATGTTGTAGTTATACCCCAAGTCGAGATTTTGCAACTTTGGAAGTTGGAAAATTTCATACGGTAAGTCCCCAAGCAATCCGGTCTCGCTAAGGTCGATGGTTGCTAAAGAAGACAAATTCAACAAGGAATCGGGTAAACCCGAAAATATGTTTACTCTGTGGAGCATCAAGTTTTCCAGTTGGGTCAGGTTCATGAGCAGTGTTTTGAAATTGTGAGGTTCGAGTCTTAGTCTTGCATAATAATCAAAAAAGAGATGCTGGTGATCAAAAGAAAATATATCAGAAGAGAGATCAAGTGAAACGAGTCTAGATAGGTGGGCAATTTCGGATGGGATTGAGCCTGAGAGAGGGAGATGGGAGAGATTGAGTGACACGAGTTTGGATAGGTGGCCAATTTCTGATGGGATTGAGCCTGAGAGAAAGGAATATGAGAGGTTGAGATGGGATAAGCTCGTTAAGCGGCTGAAAGAGGGTGAAATGTGGGATAAGTTGAAGTGGTTGAAGGCGAGATTGAGTTGTTGGAGGTGAGAGAGTTGGAAAAGAGTGGTATTGGGATGGATGGTGCCATAGAGTTTGCTACAACTTAGGTCGAGCCTGGTCACATGACCCGTGGACACATCGCACGTGACCCCGTCCCACGAGCAACAATCCGTAGTCTCATTCCAAGACAGTGTCTTTGCGTAAGAAGGAAAACCATTTTCACGACACCAATCATAAGGAGAAGCAGAACTGTTGATGGTAAACATTTGCTTAAATTGGAAGAGTGAAGATCTCTCGTCGAGAGGACACGAATGATTCACCGAAGGAGATGAAGAGAGAGGGGATGAAGAAGCAGATTGATAGTGGAAGAAAAAGAAGAGAAAATGCAAGAGCCATATGATCAGCCACTCCATTTTGTTTTTAGACAGAGAGAGAGAGAGAGAGAAAGTGGTGAGTGCCTTTGGGTTATGGTATTATATTAGTTTGTACGCACCCACTGAGCCCTTTATACAAGTATTTCAACTTGAATTGGTCTTCCCGTTAAAAAAAAGAAAAAATGGAAATTTGTTTTCAAAGTTGACTTGACTTGCACATCCCATGCACCACTCATATCTCATCCAACGAGTCCAGCTTGAATAACTTGTTTGTTACTACTACTAGCTGATTTGGAATTCAATAAATTTGATTCCTCCAATATGTGGAAAATAATTCGTGCAATACCATTAATTGCTGGACAAATCCAAGAAAATAGAAAAGGATGGTACTCTTCTCGTCCCTTCCTCTTAAGACAAAAGTTTTAAAAAAATCGGATTCAACCAGGCAGCTGTGAACGGCCATGCTCAACCCAATCCAAGTAGTAAATAATTGAATTAGTTTTCTGTGAGTCGATTTAGGCCTTTTTCGAATAGGGGCTCTGCTATGACGCACAAAAGGACCCTATTCTAGGCCTGAAAAATTATTCATGTCATTCATGTTGTTTGTTGCATGAGTTTCTTCTCCAAATTTTTGTACCTTGATTTTTTGGGCGCCGAATAAGCTTATAAAGAAAAGTTTAGAAACTTAATGTACTTCTGAGATTATAGCTTATAAATAGTACTCCATCCGTCCATTTTTAAATGTCTCTTTTGGGAAACATGTATTTTCTTGCACGCAAAAAAATATATTCTGTATAATTCAACCAAATTAAAGTGCTCAAAATAAAATATTTTTAAAAATTATGTAGAGAAATATATTTTTGTAGGGTTTGAAAATACACGTAATCTAATGATGGACACTTAGAGGAGACGGAGTATACCAATTGTATGAATTTTTTCGAAGTTATAATTAAAATTCCCAGATGAATATAAATGTTGGATATGACATGGGCCCAAGCAGTGGATTGCTTAAGTTTTTCACTTAGAAAATCTGTTTACCCTTTGGCTGTTCATCACTCCGGCCGCTCATGAGTTGAGTCTGAAAGTTGAATTACCTTCTTGAGTTTAATGCACGGTTGTCCGAATTTGACTTGAAAACTTAACAAGCTTAAAGACGAGTTAGACCTTCGCTTGTTTACGATAAGAGTCGATCTAACCCATCTAGCAAGTTGAGCTTGAATAACTTGTTTGTTTTAACTGCTCAACTTGAAGATAACTGAAGAAGACATTTTGTCTTGTATTTGGAGAAAAGTCTTGCTCGTGGAGAATACTTCAGTCAATTTGATTCCTCAAGCAAACAACCATACTGAACGTAACAACTAATTCATGGCCATTACCATTGATGGACAAATCAAGAAAATTGAGAAGGATGGTCTTCCTAGTCTCCCCATAAGACAAAACTTGTGGTAATTGAATTCAATCAGGAAGCCGTGAACGACCGGACTCAACCCGAATCAAGAAATGAAATATTGAATTAGGTTTTTGTGAGTTGAACTGGGTCTTTATTGAGTGGGGGCACTATTATGATGCACAAATGGGCCTTACTCTATGCTCGAAGATTTTATTGAAGCCGTTCATTTGGTTTCGTTTGTCGTGCAAGAGTATAAAGTCACACAGATCGGACATCAATATATGAACGAAACATGTTTAGTCTTGAAAAAATTTTAAGGCTACAAAAATTCCAAATAATCAAATTTCGTTCATATCTCTACCCTATGTATGATCAGTATAATTCTTTGGACCGCTTTGATGAATTTGAGATTGGCTCATTTGTGCATCAGAGCAAAGGCCTGCTCCGAAGCTTATATTGTGCACAGAATAATCTAATGAAGGAAAGTTTTAGAAAATTAATTTGCTTTATAATGCATTCCAGCTTGATTTGTTTAGATAACGAACAAAACTCGAACGAATTTTCAACAACCCAAATAGGAGTAGAGCTCGAGTAGTCTTTGTTTTGCTTCACAACCGCGAGTATATGTAACTAGAGTTTGGTTGAACTGAGACGATGGTAGTTTATTTAGTAGATTACACATTCCCTTTGCCTGGATAAAGCATAAACCCAAGTTTCATGTTATGTACAAGTGAATGAGAGTTTTTTCAGGCTACAGGGATTCCTTTTTCTATGGTTGGGACATCATAATTAGTCTACAAAAATTCTCCATTTCAACAATTTAGCTTCTTCAAATTAGACAAACCAAAAATTGAAAATTACGCGATAATTACTGTTTTGTACTTGTATTCAATATGCCTAATTGTTTGTAGAATATTGATAATTATTCCATCGACACTTCTGAAACCAGTCTATATGGAGCTTTGCTCCATCTTTAATTGGCCTCCCCGCAAGTTGGTCAAGGTGCGCGTAAATTGGGCTGAACACCTGATGCACTCACTCACTCAGTTACTTTGTATCATTAGTTGATATAATTGTTATGTATATTGTTATATTAATGTCAAAAAATAATTCTATTGCTGTGCTTTCATGTATGTGATTCTACGAAGTTGAAGTTAATTAAAGATTCAAATTTGTTCAGATCCTAAAATTACATGTACTCACTACTCAGCCCCAAAGTTGAACTCCAATTGGGCCAGAAATAACTCATTAGAGTTGGCCCAAACCCAAGATCAAATAAGTTAATCGCAAGGCCCATTCTATCTTAGGCCGAAATGACCGTATTCTTAGATTATGGCCCTATAGTCTTGTATCCAAGCCCATTACATATACTATCTTTTGAACAATAGGTAATTCCATTTCAAAGACCCCAAGACAATACAAGATTATATCACGATACATGTATGAACCAAAAACTACCAACATCTAGACTCAAGCACGTGTACTAGCAAGCTCTAACGGCACGTACTCCAGAAGCAGACCAACTAGAGGTCATCCGGTATAGAGGCCCATTATATTAGTACATGAAAAACCAAAATGATAGAAATTACCAATCCTAAGGGAAATTTGATAAGAAAGAAACTCAAGTTTCAAAGCATCAACTGTCTCGATTTCAATATGCAATTAGTTTTGGATCCATTAATTTAAGTGGCGGTCAATAGTCTTTTTTTGAGGGGGAGGACTATGAAAAAGGAAAAAACACTGGAAATTAAATTACTTGAATATTAAGGTTAGACAGAAGAATAAAACGTGATGAGAGAGGTAATAACGTATAATTACTTAATTTGTAACACGGATTTTCTTTAAATTTCTCAAATAAAGAACAATCTGTATACCGTACATGCATGCTTAGTACTCCATACGTCTCAAATTGTTGGTTCTGTGCGGATTTCAATGCAATTTTAAAACTGTTCATATATTTTATTCTATAATATATTATTTGATAGATTTTAATTATATAGTTCTATTATACGAAGTTCTTAAAATTTCTAAAAATATTATAGATTGAAACATATAAACAATTTAAAATTTCTTGGAAATCTGCACAGGACCAACAAATTTGGGACGGTTGGAGTATATAGTAAAGTGAAAACATATTTTTGTACTAACAGTGTTTGGCATTTCACCAGACTAATTTTCTAATGAATTTTCTTAACATGGAAAATGTTGTTGGAGCTTTAAAATTGACGAAAATATATGATTCTTAGATGAACAAAATACAGAGAATTGGAGCAATAATACTGCAAGGCCTACGAAGAGGCACCAAAGTGGTGGTTGGATGTCGCACGGGATGCATATAGTGCAGAAACAACTAGACATATGTGGTCCATTTAACCTACCAAAAAAAAAAAAAAAGAATGGGAAGCTCGTGAAATATGGTTGGCTCGTACAAATCCGGGTTCCAATCACGATATAAATGATGTCTTATCAATTTGATTTATTTTTACAGCCATCATCTCGAGAAGAAGCAACAAATGAACGAGTTTGAATCAATTATGGGAGCGTGGGATAATATTTTTAGAAATTTTAAGAACTTGGTATAATAGAACTATATAATTAAAATCTATCATGGGAGCGTGGGATGAATCCCATTTCAACTATGGAGCGCATAATGTATCTCGAAAGGTCTCATACCAAACGTTAACTAATATCGATCATCCTGATTTTTTGCATGAATAATTTGGCACATAAAAATCCTAACAAAAATTACTCCACACGGGAATAAGCTGTCCTCTATATCATCATTGTCTCTCTCAATTTTTTGAATAAGATCGAAAAAAGTGTAAAAAGTTGACTTTTTTTCTTATTTTTGTCTTTATTTATAAAAAATTATGATCTAAATTTTTTACTTTTTTTATTCCTCTTGCCAAGACGAACTAATAATACACAAAAAGTTAATGTAAAACTAAAAAACGTACATGAAAAAAAAAATCAAATAAAGACGAAAAAATAAACCAACTAACTTTTTAGGCCAAAACACACCTCAAGTGGAGTCCACTTATTTTTAGTTAGATATAGAGGGCCAAACTTATCACACATAACCTAACACCAAATGAGACTGGCATGCACACTAACAAGACACCCATTGGAGTACGTAAAATACAAGTATATTTCTTAGTTAATTACTAAATTAATTAGTAACTAAAACACCAGATGAAACACCCACTGAAGATCTTCCAATGTAAATGTATTCTTAACACCCACTAAAAATCAAATAACTCTCATTCATTAATAGTCTTATTTTTAATCACTGCTTACTAATCTAATGATATTTTAGATGACAAGTTAAAAGAGTAACAGAATGCTTATCAAGATAGAAAAAACTTAGAAGAAGAAAAGGAAGGAATGATAAAGATCGTAGATTGATTCGGTCTAGATGCAGCATTACCGGTCAAATAAGAAGTAATTCCTCTTTGCGTAGAAAGAATTAGTTATATTTTTCATAGGATCTCCTCTTATAGATAGATTCAAAATATAGAACAGAGTTCTTTTTTTCTCACTTCGCGCCGTATTTTGATATTTTTCCATCATTTTGTGGAGCATTTTTGGGTGACTCTTTTTTCAAGAATCTGGATCGTTTGTTCGACAGTCTCTTGGTTGATCTCGAAGATTGCATAGAAGAAGTTGATCAGGTGATTATCTATTGATCTAAACACCTACATGTTTCACGAAAAATGAGTTTGGCACATTGGATGGAACCTAATTTTTAGAGATAAATGTATTCTGATCAAAGGTATTGATCAGTATAATGTTTGGTATGATTGATATTCTCGATGGAGTTTTGGAATCCACGAAGAAGACCGGCCCTAAATGAACGTACAAGAGTTGACCTTAAAAATCGTGCTTACCAAACTAACTACTTATCCAAAACCATCACAAGGCTGGGACAATTTCAGATAGCGTTCTCAGGAGAGTCTTTTTCAGTCAAAATTGTAGGGACATTAGCTTCCATTATGCATGCACTTGGCTTCTCCATCACTGAGGTCCAGACCGGCCCCGTTAATTAGGTTAAACAATAGACTTTTTCAGTTCCCATTTCCATGTGATCATGATTTTTATTGGACATCTTGCACCCATATATGAACAAAATAACGCTTGAAAATCACTATCAAAGTGGAGTGCGAAAATCACTATCTTTTTGTACTCTCTGCAAATTACTATCAAAGTGGAGTGCGAAAATTACTATCTTTTCCGAATTGGAAATCTCCATGTCATTTCTGATCTATCTTACGTGATAGATTCTCAACAAGCTTTCTCTTTTTCGTTTTTTTAGATGATTATTTCACCGCCTACAAAGTAAGTGCTTATATATCTGTGCTTTAATATTTGGAAAATTTTGATTAAGAAAATGAAATATTATACACAAGTTGAAGTCTTTAATTAACAAGATTTTTCTTTTTTTTTCCATTTTTATGAAGATAGAAAACTTCAAATAAAATTCTAAAACTTGAATACATAATGTTAGACCTTTGCACCAAAAGACAGATATAACCACTTGCTTGTAGATCGGAATGAATGAATTTTTATCAAATATCTAGTTAATTGAGAGAGAGAGGAGGAGGTATGCTGGTGGTCCATTTTTATTTTTAAATAGAAGCGATAGGAGAATACAAATATATATATATATATCATAATTACATCAAAGTGGAAACAAGTATGTGCAACCCAACTAATAGTCTCATTAAGGGGAGAAATAATCCCGACAAATACAAGGAAAATTACATCCAAACGCAAATACAGAGATTCGAACTTCTAACTTCCTAATGAGATTCAGGACTCCTGTCCAGCTAAGCTCAAGGTTTAAAAAATCTATTAATACGATATCGAATATTAATTACTATTAATTTTATTACTGTAATAGCTTCCTAAAATCTTTACTAACAAGTTTTTTTATATTCTCATTTCTCAATTTTTTTATAAATATAAAATAAGTATGTGAATGTTGTAGTGGCCAAATAAAGGATAACAAAATGATTCAGATACTTTTACTGCATTTGGCTTCAATAATTTCAGAGTACAAATGTATGACACTATAAAATAAAAGCCCTACGATATAATAAGTATACATTTGTAATATATATATATATATATATATATATATATATATATATATATATATATATATATATATACACAAAACTTCACCTCCAAACTCCCGGACCCTGTTAAGTTCCGGACCTCCACCTTCCCAATTTTTTTTGAAAATCCGATATAGCGTTTTTGTGAAAAACAGCTCCGATCAAGCCCCTCCGGGTATTTTTTTTTTGCCAAATCTTCGCGTTGGACCTTGAAAACACCTTTTAAACACATCTAACGGTTCGGATCGTCGAAATTTGGTCCGGAAAGTCGAAAATACCCCTAGGTCCGTAACTTAACTAAGTTAAGGGAGTTTGGATAGGAAGTGTACTCTATATATATATATATATATATATATATATATATATATATATATATATATATATATATATATATATATATATATATATATATATAGGAAGCACTTCTAGTCCGGGATCCGGAATTTCGGACCTCCACTTTCCCGATATTTTTTTAATGATCCGATCACAAAAACTGCTAGGATCAAGTCCTTCCCAACATTTTTTTTTTTATGATTTCTCGTGGGGACCCTTAAAAACACGTTTTAAACACATTGGACGGTTCGGATTTTGCAAAAATAATTTTGAAAGCTTCAAAACATCCAAAAACCTTCAGTCAGGGATCCCTGACTGGAAAATCTATATATAGGCTAATCTTCTAGTCTGAGATCCCTGACTTTGCTTAAAGTCAAGACCTCACCTTTCTTGATTAAATTTTGATGATCCAAACCATCCAATGTATTTGGAATGTGTTTTTAATGGTATGTATGCTTTTGAGACAATCTCTTTGGACTAAAATCCTCACTCTGTCACTTACTGAGCGGACCCCAATTGGTTGGTTGTCCGTTTGATTACAATAGATGAGACCACCCACATGGTGAGCAGATTAGAACTCATCAACGATTTAATAGAGAGAGGACATTGCAATATTCTTCTTCAACTTTGTCAAACTCCTGGACCTCTTGCATGCCCTAGTGTTTCATCCGATTTAGTAAATGGTCCATTATCAATGACATTTGTGTTTTGAATGATTATCTTCCACAGTGCACATGCACTAAGGGTGGGATACATATTTCAAAACACTAAAAAAAAAAAATCTCTTTTTAATGTTGGGTTTTGCACACTGATTAGTTACCTAACACTTTTGCCCTTTAAACTTCTCAGACGCTTGCCAGAATTACTGATAGTTTTTTTTGATAACTCATGAATCTGAACCAGCATTCGCGTACTTCGATTAATTCTGAGGGCCCAATCCAACCACTCAACTTGCAGGGAGACTAAAGTTGGAAGCAAAGCTCCATAGTGGACTGGCTCCAAAGGAAAGGAATTGATAGCATCTAAAAGGTGTCGAACCTAAGATCTTAGGAGGGAGTAAACCCTAAATCCTAGGTGTTGACCACTAGTCCAATCCCTTTGGGTTGAGAAATACCAACAGTTGAGTCAATTACTTAGAGCTATCTATCGTTTGTTAAGACACAGGGCAGAAATCGAAAGTTTAAAAAACTTCTTGGGGCAATTGGATAATATTTTTGGGCTCAGATATGAAAAATAACACTAAAAGTTACAGTTACTCTGGCATTTAAACTTAGTGGAGTTAGTGACCCCATTTACTAATGCATGCTCCACTGGTAATGTGAAAACTGAAAAGCCATTTCTTTTGCGGAAATTTGTCACAAGAAATGACACTGACAAAATAATTGTCTAACCACGTGCTAAATATCAAAAGCGAATAAGACTTTCATAATGAAACATAGCGAAAACTTCGAACTTTCCGAAATCAATGAATCGAGACCCGCTCTATAAGCAAAAATTTCAAAATTGAAATACAAACACGAACACGAACACGAACATGGTCTTTTACTAGTGGCATATTTGCCATGTAGAGAGACTTACTAGAGCATGCTTTCAATATATATGCACTCCACAAATCCTAAGCCTCTTAGACAGAAACCGTAATAAAAACATATTTGACAGGAGATTATTTTTTGGGAGAAGGTCGACAGAGATAGAATTCTAATTGTTCCTTCTTGCATGTATTTCCAATATCTGTAAGACTTTATTTATAGATGAATTCTAACGGCTTAAGCTCGCCTAATAAATAAAGATAAGCTATTATTTTTTAAATTTTCCTATAGGAGAGAAACATTAGTCCATCTCCGGCCAACTTCTAAAGTAATCCTATCACATTTACTAAAGCATGCTCCACTGGTGATGTGAAAACTGAAAAGCCATCTCTTTTCTGGAAATTTGGCACAAGAAATGACTCTGACAAAATAATTGCCTAACCATGTGTTAAATATCAAAAGCATGTAAATTCATAAGACTTTCATAATGAAGTATAGAGAAACACTTCGAACTTTCCGAGATCAATGAATCGAGATCCGCTCTAAAAGCAAAAATTTCAAAATTCAAATATAAATAAGAACACGAACACCGTCTTTTACTCAATTACTCATGGCACATTTGCCACGTAGAGAGACTTATCCAGAAATCCTGAGCCTCTTAGACAGAAACCGTAATAAGAAAATATTTGACAGGAGATTATTTTTTGGGAGAAGGTCGACAGAGATAGAATTCAAGTGTTTCTTCTTGCATGTATCTCCAATATCTGTAAGATTTTATTTATAGATGAAGTCTAATGGCTTAAGCTCGCCTAATAAATAAAGATAAGCTATTATTTTTAAAATTTTCCTAATTAAAGAAGAGAAACAAAAGTCTATCTCCTACTTCTAAGTAATCCTATCACATCGTCCATGTGGACGACCCACCTAGGTCAAATCCGGTCCAACCGAGCCATTTTCTAACAATATGCCATTGAATGTGCTCTAATCGGGCAACAAAAATGCTCCGAACTAAGTGTTGGAAAAAATACAGTGGCAATCCAAATTCAAAAGAATAATTCCTCGGATATATAATACATGAACAGAATACAACGAAACAGAAATACATGAACAGAAATAAACTTGACAGAAACTAAAAAGAAATATAGAATTGAAATTGAGATACAAACAGTGGAGTGAAAAAGCCGAATCGTGTGTAA